>CM034131.1:2400000-3130000 GCA_019914995.1 Acanthochlamys bracteata | reverse complement strand
TATTCTCTTACAATTCTGGTTATTTGCCTGACATACTTATAACTTTTTAAGTGCTACCTTCTCACAAGTCATAAACCAATGAAAATCTTGTTTGCTTCAATACTCAGGATGGATTCCTATAATTATGCAACTTATATTGTCATTTAACTGCAGATTTGTTGAGTTATTATGGCAACTCTCGGTCCTTGCTTTACGAGAAGTTCATAAGAGAACGTTTTCTAAAGAGTTAGCCTCCAACCCTCTTCCACCATCATTAACAGATGTTTCTTATTTGCATGCAGCTGCACTGCTTCCTGTCACCAAGGTAGCTGAATTTTGTTGTTTATTGGAATTGTTTGTTTTGTGGTCTTAACTTTTACATTTTCCTAGGAGTTACTGGTTTCCCTATCACTACTAATCAAATTGTCAATAATTCAATTAATATACATTTCTTATTGCAGATACCCGTTAGGTGAATAATAAGGAAACTGTGCTGTTTTGGAAACACACCTTAACTATTGATGTTTACCTTGTTTCCATCTTGAGAATGTGTTGATCCTTTGGAAGCAGTGTTTTGGCTTTGTCGTTTATTCACCACAAGTCTACTTTTACCATTATTAATATAAAATATGAGTTCTTCTCAATATTTTCTTATTGCTAATTCCATTGAGGTAAAGAAATAAAAACTCAATGTTGTTTCAAAAAAGTATTTCAAATATTGATTTTACCTGGTTTGATGGTTTTTGGGACGGATGCGGCTTGCAAGAGGTTGATCCTTTGGAAATCATGGTTGTCTTCATCTTCTACTACTGCATGTTGAATTTATTTAATCAATGACATCTGAGGTCTTTTTTTTTTTGTTTGAATAAAAGTTAGACATCAGGTTGTTACCTCAACAACAAACTAAGCCTTTATCCCACTTGCATGGGGTCTGCTACATGAATTCGTTTTCTCCACTCCGTTCAATTATAAATCATATTGTTACCTCATTTTAGTTAAATTTATTTCTCACTCTTGTTTGATTTCTTTGGTGGTGTTTGCATTTGCTAATCAATCTGTTGGGATTTGCGGTATTAGCTTCTTGTTCCCTGCTATTAACTCTTTTACATATAACAGGCTAGGATAGCCCTTGAACGGAGGAAGTTTTTGCAAAATGCAAATACTGCTGTTCATAGGCAAAACACGTGGTCAAACTTAGCCCATGAAATGACAGCTGAGTTTCGTGGTCTTTGTGCTGAAGAGGTACAATAGGAAATTCTTAGTCTCTTACAGAAGCTCATTGCGTATCCAACAAAGTGGAGGGTAATTTGCTGTGTATGCAGTTAGTCATAATTATCATGTGGTTTTCTTGCCTCCAGGCCTATTTGCAACAAGAGTTAGAAAAGCTGCAGGATATAAGAAACAAAGCTAAGTTGGAAAGGGAGTTATGGGATGAGCGCATTTCTGGTTCCTCAAATCAGAATTCGCATTTGGTGTCTAAAGCAACTCGACTTTGGGAGTCACTGTTAGCTCACAAAAGTAAGAAATTAATGGGCGTCTTTTGTTTCCTTACTTGACTAATTGTATGTCCTTGTTTTATGTTGTTCTAGATGTTATCTGCTTATTCTGATTTACATAATGTTTCCAATTCTTGTTAGTTTTTATCTTCCTACAACTGTTAGCACTCCATTGGATTAAATATTTTTGGTTATGTATGGTTTCTCAACTGTTCAGGTTTTGCCTTTTGTTCTATCTTTGAATCTGAGCTGATAGGACAGAATGGGAACAGAAAAGATCTTCATTTGGACCCCCTTTTTCGTCTCTGGTCTGCCTTGTGATCAAGCCGAAATATGAGATTTCATGGGAAGAACGCTTAGAAGTGTATGAGCTAGTGTTTTCAGAGTAGTGGCACCTGACAAATGGTAAAAATGCATCGTAGCAAATTAGGGGAAGAACATAGAAGACAATGCCTGAGTTTCCTGTGAAGGGTGTGAGACAAAATCCTGATTTCAGACTAGGGACAAATTTATTGATTTCTAAGTACAAGGGGCATATTTGATTCAAGGATCAAAATATTGACTTTCCTCTTCTGTTGTGGAACGGTCATAATGCGATTTATAATATGTATGATCTTATGCGTCCCAAATGGGATAACACTATCTTATAGGGTTTTCATTCATTTGTTAAAGGTCAGCATGAAGTTCTCGCTTCTGGACCAATTGAGGACCTGGTTGCTCATCGTGAACATAGGTAACTTTAATTGCTATTCGTATTAGTCTTTTCAGTAATCTGCCTTTTTAACATGTCATAATTGGTCAGGTATCGCATCTCTGGTTCATCTTTGCTTGCAGCAATGGATTTAAACTCACATGTTCCACAATCAGATGTGCTATCTATTCATTCTGGTGAAATTTCTTCACCTATAGACAGCCGGAGTCAACCAGATTCTCCTCAGTTAGGCAATAGTGAAAACCAATCAAGGTTAGATGATAGAGGTGGAAGGGCTCATCCAACTGTGGATGTAGCCGAGATTCTCCGCAGGTGGACGCATGCGTTGCAGCGTATCCATAAACAGTCACTTCATTTGGTACGCCAAGATTGTTTCCAGTTCTTTTGGTTGTGTTGAAGCATTGTTTTATCCGTCAACTTTTTGGGTGAACCCAACTGACTGCTGCTTGTTCTGTATTAAAGGCAAAGGCCAATGATGGAGAGGGCCCACAATTACTTCGTTGTGCATCGGATACCGGTAACAGCTGTCATGCTGATTCATTGACTGCTACACTTGCGGAACATAAGCAACATTTAGTTAGCATACAGGTTAGTTGCTTGGTCATCCATCTGCAGTTGATGAAATTATATAATATTTATTGGTGATATCTATATGATTTGCTCTATTAACAAGTTACACTTCAAGTATTGCAAATTTAGGAGGCACCGATGTCTTTTGTTTTCTCTCTCTTTAGCTTGTTACTAGAAAGGCTTCTTTCAATCTTGACATTGTATGTGTGTTTACTAAAAAGCATGGTCTGCGCAGCTGAATGTGAGATTAGCCATTACTGGTTTCAATTCTTATTGGTGGTATAAGAGAAATATGATACTTGGCTAAGCTAGTAATACCAAGCCTGGGCTTCTTTTCATTGGATTGGTAGAGTTAATTTTCATCTAAAGATTTCAAATAAAAGTTGGAACATAATTTAAGATTCAGAATCAAGCAAACAAATTTGAAGCCTTTCAGAATTTTTGAGATAGAAAGAGCTTTAGTCGTTAACTTTGTATTTGTAAAGCATCTCTGAAATTATTTATTAGAGTGATTGTTATCCTTAACCATTACATCTATTTTGCAGGGACTTATAAATCAACTGAAAGAAGCGGTTCCTACCATGCAGAAGTCAATATCTGAGCTGACTGAAGAAGTGAAGAGTATTTCCTCAGTAACTGCTGATGAATATACCAGGATATCAACCTCGCCCATACAAGCAAATAGTAGTGGGAGACTTGTAAGAATGATAAGATGGTTTAATTATCTTTTTATAGCTGCTTGTTTTTTGGTGCAGAACCTGTCTGAGGTTTCTAGCTGCATATTCATGAGTATTATGGTTTGTATATCTAATTGCTTTACTTGCTGATATCATACTAATATTAAACAGGACAATAATTTTGGCGATATGGCTGATGTGACTTCAAAGATCTCCTCTGTTCAGCTTGAGAAAGTTGCAAGTGGAGTTTCTATAAAATTACCTCAATTGTTCAGTTTAACTCCAAATTCTGGGAAAAGCTTGCATACACCAAAACAACATATTGCACAAGCTAACCATTCTGAAAGTTTTCAATCTAGGAAACAAGCTGATAGTTCCTTCTCAAGTGACTATACAGATAGCATGCCACAAGGTTAGAAGCTCAAAATTAGGTCAAGTTCCCTTTTGTTGTTTTCCTAAGTGTAACGTGCTGTTTCTGAGATCTTTGTTATTGCCATCTTTCTTGGCTGACAAAATTTTCAACTATTTTAGCCTGCACTCTCTTTTAAATGAATAATTCCACCTTTTATTGAAACTGTCTTAGTTATTTCTATGATTTTATTGTTAGCCAAAAATCTTGAACATCTATTAACTTTTTGATCAAATTTGAAACTTTAAATGTTCCTATATTTTCCAGATGATGGCGTGTTATATGTTCAAAAACTTAAAAAGTCTGTCCGTGAAACTGCCTTATCAAGACCAGCAAGCCACTTGGAGCATTCACATGAGAGTACTAGTGATGAAGGCTTAGATCACTTCTTTATTCCCATCTCTACAGGACTGGCATCTCATAAGGAAGTTACAGCAGTTCCAAAAAATACAAACAACAGGGTCACTGTACCTGAGAATAGACCTACAGAGATCACCGGTGCAGACCATTATTTTGTTGACAGCAAGTTGAACTCGACTCTAGATGCATTCAACTTTCTGAATACATTTGATGACTTCAGAAACCATGTGTCGGGGCTACAATCAGTTAGCAATTTGCTTTATTCTCGTCCTATACAAAGATCTTTTTCTGAAGATGATCAAGCCCTTTCACCGCTATTGCTAATGGACTCCTTCCCAGATGCATACGAAGACTTGTTAGGTCCTACTTTACTTTCTCATTTCAAAGTGTGCCTGATGCATAAATACATCATCTTTTTTATACAAGTTAAATCCTTAAAATGTTTAAGCATCTGGTTTGTCTGATTCATTCTCTGTGTTCTGCAGCACCTTTGTCTGAAACTGATGCTGCTTTGATGGAGCGATGAGCCTAAGATGAGTGTAGCTTTTGTATTTTAGTCTTTGGCTTGAAGTTCAATGGAACATGCTGCTCCAAGAACTTCTGCTTGCAATTGATGAACTTTGGCATCTGGACGCAAGGGTGAAGCTGAAAGGGTATATGAATTTCAACTGAAGACCAATACCCGTTTTTGGCCAGGAGCAATTTGTGATTGTATATGTTTTCTAGATATTGAGAGCTTGATATAATGCCATTCATCTTTTACAGTTGTAATTGTGTGTAATAATTCAGTTTTCCAATCCGATTTTAGTTTCAGTTGAAGGCTTGTCTGCTCGGCATCGGCTAGTGTTCCATTCCGCTTTGTTTATCCTATTGTACCAACAACCAGTTTCTATTGTATTTTCTTATGTCTCTCAATGGTCAATGGTTTTATTTGTTTAATTAATAAAAAACAGCATACAAGATTGATGTTATGTTTGTGAGCAGATCCTCTTTGAAGCTGTTAAAGGTGGAACGCGTCAAACAGTACGAATATTGTAACCCTGTGTGACCGAGTATTCCGTGCAGTTGCTCTTTCTCATACTTATCTATGTTAGAAGCCAGCTAAAGGGGCATGTTTTATTTATTTTTTTTGCTATAAATTCAATTTCGAAATTAAATTTTTAAAAATGAGTTTATTTTATGTAATTATTTGTTATTAAAAGAGAGTTTAGAAATAAAATATTTATTATAAAGTTTGAAATTTAAAATTAGAATTTTTGGTTAAAAAAATTGAGTTTAATATTTTTATTTATTTTTATTCAAAAGTGAGTTAAAAAGTAATTTTTTAAAAAGAAATGAAATCGACGTATTAGTAAACATATCCAAGTAGAGCTTAGAACTTAAAAGTGCTTCTACTGATATAGAAACAATTTGACATGATTTGACTATTTTAAAAATTATTGAATCTGTCTTTTACGTCTTGCTTCACCGTATGCCGGTGTTAATGTCGAAGCCTAGACGACGGTTAGAATTGTTAGCTGGACCTTGGGAAGAAAGTAACATAAAAGTTTAATTCATTAGATGAGGATTCTCAAATCTATATAAATAGTCACCTAATTTGAAATAAATAATATGAGGCAACTCAATATCGCGCACACCGTAGAAGGCGGACACAATCTACTACTGTAGCCAATTTCTTTACTATGCCAATTCTTAGGTGCGGTCCACTCTGATATTATATTAAATAAGCTTTGGTAGAAGTTAATTGTTCAATTCTATATAAATACCCATCTAGCTTAGCAAATAAGCAATGATCCAATATGAATGTCACTATTATTTAGTTAGTAGAACAATTATGTTTATCATAAATCATATAGGTCAGAGATCACTATTCATGCTACGCATGAAGGACGAAGCCATTCAGCATTACTGACATTTCATACTGTTTACTTTCAATAAGGCTTATAATAATAATCAACAACAAAATGAGCATTGTTCGCTCGTTCAAGGTGCTCCTTATTTTTCAGGGAGTAATTGCCGAGGCTTCTTCAACCTGTCCTTGGGTTGTTAACCTGATTATATATATCTGCAGTCACTGATTGTTAGATTGCAGGAACAATATTTTAATCCCTTTTGATTTATAATACACCTGATCCCAAAATTTTAAGAAAAGTATTGCAGTAGCACATTTCATATGCTGCATCGTTGTTGAAGTACGAAAATTGACTTGATTATAGCTTGTGTTCCTGTGATGTAGATCTTCAGCCATTTCAACCTGATGAAGATGAAGAAGATACGGTAGTTGATATTTTTTATTTACCCTTTAGAATTTAACTATCGGTAAAGGATTACGATTTTTTCGTTCTTACTTTTTTGCTTGCTTACATCTCTTTTTTTTTTTTAGAGCGCAACTAGAAACAGATTTGAGTAGGAGGGGGATTTTCAGGTAGTGCAATAGCATGGAGTCCTGCTTTGTTGGTAGCTTACTTTCTTTTGTTAGCGTCGGTTGTTACCACCGAATGTTCTTGTTTGTCTACTATTTTAATCTTTTTCTGACCTTTTTTTTATATCATAGAAACTTGTGCAGGAACAGGTCGGCGAGCAAAAGAAGGCCCAGAAAGAGACACCAACTTTGCTGAAAACTCTGTTTGTATCAATGGCATTATACTGTCAACCGATTCGTTTGATGTTTGTGTAGAAAAAGGAAGCAAGGAGAAAAGCAATTGAAGACATGGACGAGGCTATGACATCTGCTTTGGACAACATGAAAGCTCATAAATTTAATCCAGCACAGACACTCGATACACCAGACATCAGCGAAATACAGGTATTTGTCATTTGATTCCTATCCTAGCAATGTCATTTAATTTATTTGTTTCCTGATGGTTTCCTATAGATCAGGACTCGCTTAAGAAAATCTTCTAGATAGGGCTTTCTTTTAAAGGTCGTTGGAGGAAATGTCATGTCCCGAGCAATAGACTGCTGCGTACTCAGTCTATGTCGAGGATTGGTTACTATTGAGTTTTTCACTATGGCACGGTACGTATAGTCAGTCTATTGTTGACTGTGTAAAACTCATAGTAACCAATCCAACTTTATATCTTTCATTAGACCTAAATATGATTTTGTAAATCCAGTGAGACCTAATTGTGCTCTTACCTGGTGGTAATAATATCAAATTTTAAATACCTGTCCTTTGCTAAGCAGAGAGTTCCTCAATCATAGCTTCCTGTTAAAGTGGGTTTAGAACTACTTCTAAAATAGGCTTACAAAGATGGTGAATGAATATAAAAAAAGAAGTAAATGTATCAGAATACTATGAATAAACAAGGCCAAGTAATATAGTAGACTTAGGAATGCATGCAGAATGAGGAGAGGTAGAAGGATCTCTAACTTCAGAAGATTCTTAGCGGAGAGTAGTAGGTTGGGAAACACGAGGGACAGTTAGGGAGTTGTTTCATAAGTAGCTACTCTAGTTCTACGAGAATAATGATATTGGAAGAGTTGCAAAGAAACATGAGAGTGACTAATAGAAGGTGAGGCTTTATCTTCAAAGGATGTAAATTGGATCGGTAGAATTAGATAAATGGTCAATGCAAATAATATTATTCTTAGAAAATAAAACGTGCTCAAAAAAAAAAAAAAGACAAAAAATGTATATAATATACAATAGGATCAAAATGACAATAACTCTTTTGATCCTCAGCGTACTGAAGAAATATACAAATGATATAACGAGAGAATAACTTACTATGTTTTGTATTAGGGCAGAAAACAAAACATAGATACCAAATACCCTCAGAGTAGTTTGGAGCATGACTTATATATGAAAAGAAGACAAATCTATAATTTATAAAAATGAAATCCTTTTAACCACATTGATAACTGTGAGAACAGTTTCTTTTCTGAACTCATTAGGAACATTAGCAAAAACAAAAAAGAGTGCAGTATCATAGTAGTATGTCTACGTTTTCCTTCTGCAATGCTATTCTATTCATAAGTGTCTGTAGAAGAAGATTAATGAATAGTTCTATAAGATACAAGCAATTCCAAAAAAAAATAATCGAGAAATATTATTTGCGCAAATCACAACAAAAATGTTTTAATTATAACGGAATGTTGGGTTGTTAATTACAAAAGATGGAAAAGTGGTATAAATGCTTAAGAATTCAAAACCATGCTTTATATGATAAACCCAACAATATTTGGCGTAGTTATCAATGAGAGACTTGTAGCAATTTTATAAGAGCAAGTCCCTAAATATGAGAATGAATCAAATCAAAACATGTAAAAATATTATGTGATTGCATATTATTGTTGTGATCGCAAAAGTACAAATATCACAAGTAATATAATGAAGAAAAAAAATATAGTTTCCTAATTTATTAGTTACAAGGACAACTATATATTGAACAACCAATTAGAGAAGAATGAATGATGAATCTAAAGAAAAAAAAAAAAAAAACACATGCATGATTTCAATAACAATATAAAACACCACGACAACCAAAAGAAGTTTTCAGTGCAAATGCTGTCGTAACTTCTCTAATCAGTCAGCAGCAACATAACAACAACAAACTCATCAATATATCAACAAATAGCAACAGTAACAGCAAAGAACAACCAACGGTGCACCAATCACTACTAGAAATAATAGAATCAACAACTGACGAAATCAGTCGGTAAATTGTACAATTCAGTCGGCATATACGATTACCGACTGAAAAAATGACAGTCGGTAAACAGTCGGCAAATACAGGTCAGTAAACCGATTACCAACTAACTCTAAGAATCAGTCGGTAGTGTATAGTAAATTACAGACTGAGAAGAAAGTCGGTAACTACCAACTCACATAGTTGTCGGTATTCAGGAACGCCAGTCGGTATATTCCTGACTACATTTGTAGTCGGTAATTACCGACTGACATAGCTGTCGGCAAATACCGATTGATCTTTTAGTTGGTAATTTATCGAAATTTACCGACTGTCGTTTTGGTCGGTAAGTACCTACCGATATTTCAGTTGGTAATTTACCGACTATATTTGCGGTCGGAAATTACCGTCCAACGTTTTGGTTGGTAATTGCCGACCAGTATTTCAGTCGGTAGCATGCAAACTTAGTCGGTAGCTTTAACCACCAGTATTTCAGTCGGTATTTCTTTTCCTCATTTACCGACCGATTCTTGTGCAGTCGGCGTTTTTCTGAATTTTGTTCAGAAACACTGCTATTTTTAGTAATTTATATATCAATAATATTTCCGTTCACATCATTCAATTCAATTGAACACAAATAATTTCAAGAAAAAAAAGTACTTATGTTCATTGAAAATACATAATAAACCAATTACAATTCAGTTTTGAAATACATAATACATATTTCATCTCATACATTTCTGATGGACAGCTATTTGGCATTTGACATCACATCAATTCCATGCTAAGAATACTTATTGCAATGTAGAACTTCATATTACTATAATAATAAAATCTACCTATTACAGATAATCATTTTATTGTAGTCCCAATCTTCAACCCATCTACATATCGTACAACGCTCTGTCGTCCATTTAGCAGAGACTGGTTCATATGGTTTTGCAAGTGAAACAAATAAGCATGTTTAACAATTCTAGCCTCAGGTAACATTGCATGTTTCAGAGACCTTTCTCTTAAAAATTAAGAGACACCAACCGTGTAGAAGGGTAAGCAACTTTTGTTTCCTAGCAACTTTTGTTTCCTATGCTTTTCTAATATCCTCTCACATTTAACTGGAGAATGAGCCTTATACAAGTTTACATGAAACACTTCTGTTATAAACAATGACAGACAATATAGACATCGGATGTGAGACTGTCCTACTAATGCAACTTACATATTATGCAAGATATATTCACACTTTCATTTTATATGGTGTTCCAATTTGTTAAGGGAGCTAACATGTGGTTCTCAAAGTTGTTAGCAAACAGTTACGCAATAAATCTTAGAGCATATGCAAAACTAAAACTCGATCCTCAAAAGCTCAACAGACAAATCTATCTATCAACAAGACACATTGTCGGATTGATTCTTAATATGAGCACCATCATTTTGACATAAGGCATCAGACATCATACCCTAGATCACATGCAACAATTTCGTACATATCTCAATACTTGTCGTCCAGCCCATTTCCTTAAGTTTCTCGCTACTCACCACACTAACCATGTCAGCGTCATCAGCCCTCCAATGAACAATGAAATTCTGTGTGAGAAACCAAGAATATCGTCCCAGTTCAGTATCAACAGGTGCACCTATTCCTGCAGAAGCCACAAAGAAGAACCATAACCACTATATCAGCTACAACTAAGCAAACTCAAAACATTTAGTGATAACACAATACAAGAAGATATATCACAGACAATCACAAATCACTGGCTTAAAAGGTACAACTTTTGTCTACCCCTAGTTTTTAGAAGATTTGTGTTACTTCTTCCTGCAACGAAAAACAGAATGTGAACTAAAATCTCACTTTTGTACATGCATTAGTAAAGAGTACTTGAAAAATAAAAAGTTTTTGGCGAAACTTTTCAACTAAAAACTCCATTGACCGGGGGGGCACATAATTTCCACTCGAAAGTCAAGTTGGCAACTTAGAATATACGTAGAAGCACATAATTTCCACAATCAAAATAAGCATACCTGGGGGGCTGTACAAACCACTCCATTGACTGTCACCTTGCCGACAATAAGCTCCTCGCAGCTTCTCCTTGACGCAAGCTTAAATACAAAACAAAAAACAGTTCGAATTAAATTGTTGCTCTTCCCGTCTCAGGATAAGCTCAGCAAAAATTAAAGCACAACAGAATACCATGAACATTTTTAAAACATTGACCCATAAGTACAAGTAAACAAAAAGGAAACACACCTAACTGAGATGTTGTTGCTTGGACAGTGGCAACCTTTCCAAGAATGGATTTTAACTCAATATGTTCGAGGCATGGAATCATGCTCCGGATGACATGCTTCAGTATGATCAGAGATTTTTGGTTTCAAATCACGAAAGCCTGAAAAGAACTCAACTATAGAATTATGAACCATCATGACCACAAACAATTTAACATAGAGATACAAACACAATGTGTTCACTTTTCTCGACTGTCATATATAAATGATAGCATCTGCCATCAAATGCAAAGATAGAACTCTTAGCAGTTGAAGATGAACACCTAGATGCTTACCTATTCCCGGCGAGATGACAGCGACGATTGTGCAATTTTCGGCAAGATAGCGGCTCCAACAAAATCCACCGAGATGGAGCTCAATCCGGCGAGATGAAGACCGAATTACAACGGGTAGCGTCGGACAACAACAATTCCGGCAAGATGGAGCTGAATCTCACCCGCAGATGAGCAATCACCGGTAAGAGAAGACCTCCGACGAAAACCTAGGATTTTAGAGTTGGGAGAAAATGATCGGTACCTGGTTCGAGTCGGGTAAATTTAGACACATTACCGACTGAAATAAGACAACAGTCGGTAACGTATATCAAAATGCCGACTAGTAACTAACTCAGTCGGAAAATACACATAACTATTACAGACTGACTTATTCCCAGTCGGTAATCTACATACCCAAAAAACCGACTAATAGGAAAACAGTCGGTAACCTACAACCACATACTGACTGACACTGATCCAAGTCGGTAACATACATCAACTACCGTACGTCTACACAACTTAATTACAACCTCATTACCGACAGATCCGGTCCAGCAGTCGGTAAAATACGTAATACCGACTGACAGTGAACGCAGTCGGTAACATACATATCCAATACCGACTACAAAAAACGTAGTCGATAATTGACATTCATATACCAACTGGGATTGTTTCCAGTCGCTAATATATATACAACAACGCACAACTTCATTAGCGACTGGATAGATTCACAGTCGGTAAAATGCATCAATTACCGACTGCTACACAACACAGTCGGTAATAGTTACCGACTAGGTATCCTGTTAGTCGGTAATACTTACCGACTAACTACCCAGTAAGTCGATAATTTACATTCATATACCGACTGAGGGTTTGCTAGTCGGTAACATATATGTAATACTGTACGTCTGAAAAATATACAGCTAAATCTTACAAACTCATTACCGATTGGATGTAGGTAGTCGGTAAAATACTTCCACTACCGACTGGTACAGTATGCGGTCGGTAATATGTAAACCCCTTACCGACGAACCCGATTCTCGTCGGTAATTGGTTTACTTTGCCGACTACGTTGGTACGTAGTCGGTAAATTTTTAAAGAATACCGACTGGTTTGTATTCAGTCGGTAGTTTATAAATTTACCTACTGATTCTATTCAGTCGGTAATGCTAATTATTGTAGTAGTGAATCAACAACCAACGGGTAATGACCATCCAGAATTACTCCTATAGTGTAGTGAATAGAAAACCAAAGCAGCGAAGCAAGCAGCAAGACCGACAATAATCGATGGGGTTCGAAGTGACAACGACAGAGAAAAAGATTCAATTCAGCTGTGTGAGAGATCAAAGGCGACAGCAACCACGACAAGAATAAGACGTAGAAAAATGCTGAGAGATCACAACAACAATGACGAAGAAGTAAGCCCGATTCCGCTAGGGGTTGATCATATAGAGCGACGTAGATAGACTGGTGAAGAGTTGAAGGCAGCGATTACGATCGGCAGCTGCAGGGAAGGTCGCAGCGATTGCAGCGACGAAGAGCTAGGATATGATTGACTCACGTATCAATGATTTAAGATAGCTAGTGGTTGGTGTGACGAGAAGAGCTATGTAAAGTTATCGAATTCCTCCTGATCTTGTGCATGGCAAAACAATTGTGGTAGTTGGTTCAAAACCTTCATGAGTTTGTATGTCAAGAACTTGATGCTAAAGCTTCTGAAATTTGCATATTATTTGCTAATTGTACTTAATCAACTTTCATTATGGCATGCCAAAATTGTATGGTTATGTTCGCTATTTCTTATAATCAATTGCTTGGAATTGTTGAGGGTTGAATATGAACTAGTCTTATAGTCTTTGTGACGATCTGATATGTCGTCCTTTGGTTCTTGAACAAACCTTTGGGTAATATGATGTATGACTCCTTAATTAGCTAATGTCCCTGACAGTTCTGTATCTTCTAAAACTTGCCTGGCAGAGAGTCGTACATAAATTGAATGATGCATTTTTAACTTTCCATTTTGCTAAATTCAATTTTCTAATCCGATTTTAGTTTCATATGAAAGTTGCAACTTTCAATTGGTTTGCTAAACATCAGCTAGTGTTGCTATAATTTCCTTCGTACGTATGCTATTATACCAACCAACAATTCCTACACTTAGGGGAAGCATTCCTTGTGCTAAAATATCTCCAAATCGCCATTCCTACTACACTGTTGGTCAAAATCACCGATGGCGCTAAAGCTTTTGGCATACCTGAACTTTAATATGCTTTTATTTTGATCCTTGAACATTCAGATAAAGATACAAAATTACTCGGAAGCTTTCATCTAAAAGCTTTCAAATTCTCACTAGGTAGTGTTCTTTTTAGTTATACCTAAAGAGATTTTTATTCACTACAATTATGCGAGTATGTTTTTTTATCATACATTCACATAATCCCAATGCTACTTAATATTTTCTAGTTTGTGCTTAATTATACAAGAATGCTACACCCATGTAAATAAATCAAGTAAGAATGCAAGAATGCAAGTAATTTCATCTCAAATAAACCAACCCACTATTTAGTAATTTCATCTCAAAGTAAGGAACTTATTTAGTATTGGTTTACAGTCCGTTATTAGAAGCCAATGTTACAAAAATAAGAAATACAGAAGCTAATACTAAGGGCTTGTTTACCAACCCACTATATTTATTTTTTTCAAATTCACTTTTAATACAAAATAAATAAAAAATTTAAAATAATTTATTTTTATAAAATTTTATGTTTAAAATTAAATTTTAAAATAAGCTTTAAATAAAAATACTTTTTATAAAATATTTTTAACTTTTAATTTTATGTTTTTAATTTATTTTAAAAAAGATGAATTTATTTTAAAATAAACACACCCTAAATACAAGGTTCAACAGACATGAGTAATAGCTCTTCTGCTTAGAAACTATTAGAAGATATAAATCACTTGAAACTACAAAGATGAACATTTTGTTAGTTTGTTGCAATATGAAATAATTAACATTATAATTATTTGGTGGTACAAAAATAATATAATAATTTTAATAAATTATTTAAACTTTAAAAATATTAAAAAAACTATTATAAAAAATTTGTGAATATATAAAAAATTTTACTATTTTATGATCCGTTTTGACGAACCTGGAACCAGTTCTACTTAAAATTTTGATTTTACCCAACTTGGCAAAGACGTGTTTGCTTATTGTTCACTTCGCTTTTGTTATCGTCGATTGTTCACTTTGTAGGATACTTGTGTAGATACTCTCTCTATGCAACTATAGTAAATTACTAGGGTTCCAAGGGCCAACTCCGAAAGATGAATTGTTTGGCTTTTTATTTTCCCAACGGAGCTCTTCAATTTTCAATTTTATATTTTTTAATATATATTTTATAAATATTTAAAAAATTTATTTAAAAATTTACAATGTGTAAAAGAATTATACGTAATAAAATTTTTTTATTGCATATTTTTATTATTTTTTTAGAAGTAAAAAAATAAAGCTTATTTTTTAAAAAAAAGAAAAATACTTTTTATTTCAGAAAAATTCTATTTTATAAATAATTCCAAACGCTTTCGAAAACAAAATTGCCAGCTGGGTATGTATTAAGTTTTATTGTAGAGCCGCTAAAAGTTGTCACTATTTAAAAATATTTATAAAAAATAACTTTTTGATTAAAAACTTTTTTATTTTGTTTTAAAATTTTTTTATATACAAATATAATAAAAAGAAATAATAATAAAATTTACATCATATAACATTTTATAATTTTTATTTTTTAAATAAATTATATAACTTATTTTAAAATAGTTATTAAAAAATATATAATTAAAAAAATTAAAAAGTATTTTTTAAATAATATCAAACTCATTCTAAGTAATTTCTGGAAAAGAGTTAAAAAATAATTCAATTGGACGTGTTTTAATGATTCCGTAATTTTATTTTTTTTTATCAAATTTGAAGTTAAGAATATTTTACATATTTTATTTGCACAAAAATTTTAAAATTTCACTTTCATATGTAAAATTCTAATTATAACTTTTTTATTTACATATATTTTAATACAATTTTATCTTCCAATATAATTTTATTTTTTAATTTTTAACTCATTTTTAAAAACTATTAAAATATAAAAATTAAATTCTACTTATAACTTATTTTTTGATAAATTCTATTTTTTTTTATACAAATTACGGATATTTAAAAAGACCTTTTTAAATCCAACTTACCCTAGCGCAGGATTCAACACCTATAGGTGCAAATGAATGTGCACTTACCGGCTTTCATTTTAGTCTACAACATTAATTATTTTTTTTCTTTTCTTTTTAATAAATAAATTTCTGGAGAAATAATATAATAGCAAGTAAATCAAACAAACGGGCTTTTTTTAATTATATGTCCATTTGGATACCTAAACCACAGTTGTTTACGTTATGCATATATCATACTTACAAAACACAAAAAGTTATGAAAAGCATTATAGTATACGAAAGATGTTTGAAAGTATTTTTGAAAAAAAATTTGATGAAACGAAATATATTTTAAATTAACGATTGTATAATAAAGTTTATCTAACTAATCTAGGACTTTTCTTCTTTTTTTTCTATAATTCTGTAATTAAATAATCAATAGGACTTTGAAAACAAGAATGCAGCAACTAGTAAGAACTAGTTCCATATACTTGGACTGCTCCATGCCTCTTTTAGTCATTTCTAATCTTAGTACCCTAATTATTAAAAGATATAAATAAAAGCTTAAAATAGAAAAAGTAGCACATAGTGAAAAACTAGAAATAAAAGGAAACCCGGGGGTTGAAATGAAAGGAACTGGAAAAGTTTCATAAAGTTGATCCACACAACTGTCTGAAAAGAAGCAGATTGCAATACAGGTGAGCGGAAGTTTTTATTAAGTGAACAGAAAAGAAAGAAAGAAACAAAGGAGAAAGCATTGAAACATTTATTTTCTCATTCATACGACATGAAGATGAAGTGTGAAATAAGAAATAAGATTATAACTTTTACTGATATATAAAAAAAAAATCATGTTTTTAATTTTTTGTAATTTTTTATACAAAGAGTGAAAGAAAAGGTAGCCTTTCTTTTGCCCTCTCTCTCTCTCTCTCCAGGCAGCCAGCCATAGCTGACAACTGATTGCAGGAGAAGAAGGCAGAGGTCTTCACAAAAAAGGTTCTTTTTTCTTCTAAATTTGCTCTGGGTATTCATCATTTTGAACAAAAGTTTTGTTCTTTTTCTGTTTTCTATCTTAATTTTGAGATCTTTATCAGTGTTTGACTTGTTTAGATCGGGATTTGCTCTGAAGTCTTTTGGTCTTAAGATGGACCTAGACTCTGATTTGTGTTTCTTAGGTCTTTTTCTTTGTGCCAGAACAGGTTTGAGGTGATTTTATTTGGAGCTGACTGGAAAATTGGCAAGAGAGTGAGGTTCCGAGTTGATTGGATCGAATTCCTTTTGGGTTGCCTTGATCTTGGTGAGTTTGAGTGTTTTCTTGTTCTGGATTGTTGATTTTGCAGACCAGGTTTATTTTCCCTGTTGATCGGTCAAACTGTTTGTTGGGTAGAGCAACGATTGAAGAAAATTAGCAAAATGGTTCTATCTTTTGGCTCCATCTTGTGAAATGATTGTTTTTATCCGCTAAATTGGGTTAGCAGTAGAGGCATCTGCTAATAAAGATGTGGGATCTTCTCTCTTGAATTGTTAAGCAAGGTGAGCGTAAGGACATTTTAGAAGTTGTGTTTGGGAGCCGATAAAATCTTTTTGACCTGGTTAGATCTTCTGTTTGCAACAGTAATACTTTGTGGAGAATTTGACTTTCTCTAGTAATTTAGAGGTGTAATTCATCCTCCTCTCCAAGAAGCATGATTAAACAGATACTAGGACGGCTCCCTCGGAAGCCGTCAAAGTCTGGAGAAAATAGGGATATCGTTACTGGGTCTGGCATGCCAACATCCAATTCATCCAGAAGCAATGATTTGCAAAGTGGTAAAACTGGGAATCAGAATGCATCTCCTCCTGGCCCTAGTAATGGAAGCAAGTATCCACAGTCTTTGAACTCCAAGGAGAATGGGAATTTGGCTTCCTTACACTATGAAGCTCTACCCAGTTTTAGAGATGTCCCAAGCTCTGAGAAGACGAATCTGCTCATTAAAAAATTGCACTTGTGCAGTGTTGTCTTTGACTTTAGTGATCCCACAAAGAACCTGAAAGAGAAGGATATAAAGAGGCAAACTTTGTTAGAGCTTGTTGATTATATTACCTCAGCAAATGGGAAGTTCCAAGAGAATGTTATGCAAGAGATCACAAAGATGGTTTCTCTTAACTTATTTAGGGCTTTCTCATCCCCACCTCGTGAGAACAAGGTTTTGGAAGCATTTGATGTCGAAGAGGAGGAACCTTTAGTGGACCCTGCATGGCCACACTTGCAGATTGTTTATGAGTTTTTCCTAAGATTTGTTGCATCACCTGAAACTGATGCAAAGTTGGCTAAGAGGTATATAGACCATTCTTTCATTCTAAGGTTGCTGGATCTTTTTGACTCAGAGGATCCTAGAGAGAGGGAATATTTGAAGACAATACTTCATCGTATATACGGCAAGTTTATGGTGCACCGTCCATTTATAAGGAAGGCTATTAATAATATTTTCTATCGGTTTATATTCGAGACTGAGAAGCATAATGGAATCGCAGAACTTTTGGAAATTCTGGGAAGTATAATCAATGGGTTCGCTTTGCCACTTAAAGAAGAGCATAAGTTGTTTCTTGTTCGGGCATTAATTCCTCTTCATAAGCCAAAAGGCATAGCAATGTACCATCAACAGCTATCTTATTGTATTACGCAGTTTGTGGAGAAGGATTGCAAGCTGGCTGATACTGTCATAAGGGGCTTGTTGAAATATTGGCCAGTCACAAATAGTTCGAAAGAAGTTATGTTCTTAGGAGAGTTGGAGGAGGTTCTGGAGGCAACTCAACCTGCAGAATTTCAACGGTGTATGGTTCCACTCTTCCACCAAGTTTCTCGCTGCTTGAACAGTTTTCACTTCCAGGTATGAGCTATATTTACGATACAATCTGAGAACTTTTTGAATGAATTCTTTATTTTTGACTTTGGTTTGTAGCTGTATGTCTTTCAAATTTAGTTTTTATATGCTCATTGTTAGGTTAGGATAGATTCCTTTAAATTATTTAAAGATTTATACTGCATGCTGAGTCACAGCTCAAGAAATTTGTAGGACAATGTCTTAGTTTAAATGAGACTAGCAGCGGTGGTCTTATAAAGACTTTTCAACTGCTGCTTTTATTGCAGCCAGAGTACTGGGATCCCTACTTCTTTATTGGTGTGTAATGTGAGAACTGCTATTCGTCTTGTTTGACGCATTGTTCTGGTAGAAATGCTTAGCATCCATGAGTAAATGCCACATGCTTGGATGAATCTTGTTTCATGTCTTGCTCCGCAAATCAGGTTCAAACATCTGAGCTATTTGACTGGGGTGGTTTTGCATATATTCTGGCTATCTTTGAATTATGTGTTACATTGCCTATGGATTCCAGGCACATTGGTTTTGGGTTTTAAGAGATTATCCATAGAACAACTTGAAGGATTCTGTCAGTATAAATGCAGGATAGCTGATATTTCAATTTCAGAATTGAAGTTAGGAATTTAGCACCCTCTCGAAAACTTACACCTTTTGTGTGCTATTGTCTATTGATGTTTGTTTGCGCAAGTTTATGGTTTCTTACCTGCCCAATGTTGGAAATCAATTCTCATGAGGAGCTGGCAGTGGTTTTCCTTTCTGTTTTCTGGGTGATAAAAGCTAAAAACTTATTCATAACCATAGCTTCGTTTAATATTGTGAAATTATCAAAGATTTGCATAATAACTGATGCTGTGCGTCATACCTTTAGAACGTCAATCCTGTTGAACAGAAGCGGTCCTGGTATTGCTCCTAAATAATGTATATATTTGAAACTGGAGACCTTAAAAAGTTAGTTTTTGAGAAAGAAGTTTGATTTTTTTGAGCTACCTATATGATTTGAGTGACGTGAAGCTAGGCAGTTCTTACCTGTTTTTTCCACCCTCTTTCTTTCTGTTATCATAGAATAGATTTCATCGACATGATACTTTTCTTCAAGTAAGCATTTGAATGCAATTTTGACAAGGTTGTTATCTTTGAAATAATATTCCACAATTGCTAATATAAGTCATTTTTTTCCCTTCAGCTATGACGTATGCATTTATATAAGCTCTTTTGGTCTTAATGTACACCTAATAGGCTTGGTATTGCACATGTATCCCTTTTTTATGCTTGCATCCATTCAAGTGTTTTATAACTGACATGTATTTTACCATCTATTCTTGGCCAATTTATGGGTTATGTATTCTTCTTGTTTATCCTTTTAATTTTTGGAAAATCTAACTTCAATTACTACTTAAGTGGACTAAGGGCATGTTTCAGTTTCCCGAAAGTGAGTTCCTAGGAAGTGGAGTTTGGATAGAATGGGTTGGAAATGAGTTTCAGTTCTTGTGTTTTAATTGCATTTGGAAGTGGAGTTCGTAGTGACAACTGAAATAGGTGAACTGGACCCGAACTCCAAATATGATGGAAAAAAGTGAATTCGGGACAACTGAAACATTCTCTAAGGCAAACTTGCAGTGACATGATGGGTTTTAATTTGTATATTTTTACTTAGGAATTTGTTAATCTGAGCTTAATTGCAAATGAAGTGTTATATAGTGTTATTGCTCTTTTACGTAGTTTGAGTTTTAGATGTTTCTAGAGTATACTATTTGAAGAAATGCCTCCTACTTCAAGAAAATTGCCTCCTTTTGATTTCTTTGTGCACCAAAGAGATAGTGGTTTAAAATCATGGTGGAGAAGAAATTGAGACGTATATTATGCAATATAACTTTTTCTCCGTGAAGTATTAGAAGAGTTAGTGAGATAATGAGTTAAAAATCTTTTATTAGACTATGAACTATATTAAAAGAAAGTATTGTTTTCTCATGCATTATTTTTTATACAGTTTGATCCTTTTCTCTCTTCGTTTTTGAAGGAGTATTACTTGTCCAACAATGTGGTTAAAAATCAATGGGTAGAGAAGAAAATGAGATGTATCATGCAGTATGAGCTTTCCTCCATGAAATATTAGGAGAGCTTGTGAAATATTGAGCTAAAGATCTCTCAGAATATGAATTCATTCAAAGAAATTGTTACTTTTTTCTTGCATTGTCTTTTGACACAGTTTGATCCTTCTCTCATTTTCCATATCAACGCTTCGTGATTTTGAGTATTACATGGCCAACGATGTCAAAATGGTCAGTGACTGAACTGATTGGCTCTGCTTCATGAAACTAAAGAGTTAAATTTTCAGGCTATCACTGTTAATTGAAGTGCACTAACACTGGAAGGCTTACTGGTTACGTACTAGTGATCTAAACTGCTTTAAGTGGATCCAAAAATTATTTGTTTTCTATTAGTAGAACAATTAGACAAGAAAATCTAAACTCGCAGAGATTATTATGTATTTAATTTCTTTGTAGAAGAAATCATATAACTCGTTAGTTATTTTACTGCAAAGCAGTATACTATGCATCATTCCTTGAGTATATCTTGGCATCTATCTAGTTCCGTTCAGAGCAAGCAATGAACTAAATATTCACGCCAAAAGTTAATTTAGCGGGATACCTGGAGGGACTCATTGTATTGATTAAAAATAACATCGTATGGAAAAGCATATATTTTATTACAGATATTGAAGCTATGTGTAATTTCTAGGTTGATTATCTTGTTTCCAAATATCCCCTTAACTGGTTAAACGTTAGGTTAATGTAGGAGTATATTCACTAGAAATTTTGTATTTATATAGTGATGACTAATTCGTGTTCAAATATCTGTCAATTTGTCTTAGAGATATATGTTGCTTGCCATAACATGTTTCTCATACTCAATGTAGTTTGCTTTCGTCAATGTACCCATTTAGGTGTCTTGTCTTGAAATTATTTTCCAAAGACATTTGAAGGAAGAATTTTTCCCAAAAAAGTTCAATTAAATTAAATTAAAGAAGACCATGACATGTGAAACAGGAAACACCATACATTGTCTGCCGTGTGAATTGTGAGCAGTCCAACTCATTGCTAGAAGAAATACCCTCAAATATAGTTCTACAATGCAATTTTATTAATAGTTTCTATTACCTAAAGAAACAAATGTCAGATGTCATCTTGTATTTAGTGACCACTTTTTTCTACTCTTCATCTCGGTTATTTCATGTCTGAGATGCCCACACTTCGATAGGAGGCTGTGATGAAGACTGCGGTGTGGGTTTCTGTTGATGCATACATGCAACCTACTCAATTTGTTCACCTATCGATGAGAAGCGTCTGCATAGATATGTCAGCACTGGTCACCCTGTTATAGGTTGTTCTCTATGCTATACATTAGACTTCAGATGGGATGCAAAGGAGCAGGATTTGAATATAGGTGCTATTAGTCTCTTGTGGTTTTCATTCCTATGATTTTCTAGACACAGCTCAATAAACATTTGTCAAACTATACTACAGAGGAACCCATGTTGATTAATGATTTAGTGATTGCTGTATCAGTGGTATATGTTCTTGATCAAGAAGGTAAAAAATGCTAGTATTGTGCAATGCTTACTCTGTTGTTTTCGTGTCATAAACCCCAACATCATATCTGTTTATCTACCGTGTTTGAATGATGCAAAAGTAAAATACATGTACACATCCCTTTTTGTTTTTCTGGTTGGGCCAGTTGTCTATGTTCACCAGCAGCAGGTGATCACCCCTTTTTGTTTTTTCGGTTGGGCCAGTTGTCTATGTTCACCAGCAGCAGGTGATCACATATTGATTCATGCCTTTTTCTTTTGTTTCTTCTTGTGTAACAGGTAGCTGAAAGAGCATTATTCTTATGGAACAATGATCATATTGAGAGCTTGATTAGGCAAAACCGGAAAGTGATATTGCCTATAATCTTACCGGCACTGGAGAGGAACACAAAGAGCCATTGGAACCAAGCTGTTCAGAGCCTGACGCTAAATGTTCGCAAACTATTCTGTGACAAAGATCCTGAGTTATATGAGGAATGCTTGCACAAGTACGAGGAAGAAGAAGCCCAAGACAAGGAGTTGAAATCAAAGCGTGAAGCAAAATGGAAGCGACTCGAAGAAGTTGCTGCTTCAAAATCTGGGAGCAGTGAAGCTGTAATGATTCCTGGCCGTGTAGCCACTAAAATAGCTAGTTGAGAGGGGAATTCATGCAATCTCAAGTTCCAACTCTTGGGTTGTAGAAGTGATGCGCATGGACAAATTAATCAGTGATTATTACCCGATTGCTTTTGCAGAAGGTACAAGGGCGCCACACTAGTTTAAAGTACTGTATATAGGTGATAAATATTAGGCATGTTGATCAATCAAAAATGGAAAAGGTTAAGTTTTTAAAATCCCTTTGCAAGGGAGCAACTGTTGGTTTTCAAAATTTGTTGGTGGATGTTGAAGGGTCCAACCAAGATATTTTTCAGATAAATGTTTGCTGATTTTTATTGGAGTTTTTATGCAACGTTGCTGTTGTATTACTACTGTTAGATAGTTTTTATATATGAACAAATTGTTTTAGTTCCTTCAAAAGTGTGGAGTCTGTTTCTTCTCTTCTCCATGAAGACAATAGAAGCTTTTCTATTTGTGTTCATTAGGAGATAAAGCTAGAGCTGCTACAATGTACATTATTTCTTGAATCTTGTATCTAGAGAGAAGATACTGATTGTAAACCCTCCGGTGAACGTCAAAGCATCCGAGTAGTTATCGATATTACTAGGGTAGTGAGATACGGATGGGAGTTTTGTTAAAGAAAGGTGTTCATGTACTGCATTCAAAAGGCATCACCTTTCATTCCGGTAACAGCCGTCGGTGTCTTCAAACACAGAATGACCGTGAACTAGACTTTGAGCCCTTTCACACGCTCCAAGCTCTCAGTCTCACCAAGTGAAACAAATGGTTCTACCATTCACGATACACCGATAGACAAGTAAATGAATATTATAGCAAAAGAAATTTGTACTTATCAATAACTAACTTTCGCTTCAACACAATTCTGCTTTACAAAGAGTGGTTGGATTTCTGAAACAAGGATACTACTATCAAGTATAAAATATAAGTCAGAAACATAAAAGTATGTACCATATACGCAGATATAAATTAAACGAACGATTATTAAATGCACTTTAGGGAATAGTATTATAGTTAGACAAATTCGAACCAAACCAATCTGAATCGATTCAGAGATTATAAATCTGAAACTAAAATCAATCCAGATTAGTAATAAACTATTTCTACAGTCGATCGATATAACTGGGATCGATACGGACTGTTTTTAGATAGATCCGTCAATCGGGTTGGTTCGTGTTAAAAAACATAAAAATAAAATCTTTATAATTTTCAGATTCTTTTTTTCTTCTTCTTCTCGCAGACTTCAGATCGCACAGACTTTTAGTTTTATGTTCTCTTCGTTTTCACCGTCCTTACTTCTTCTTCTTCTTCTTCAGATTCGGGATTTCCAGGTTCTTTTTCTTGTTCAGATCTGATAGTTCGAGGTCACTCCTTCTTGCTCTTCTTCATAAACCCATCAACTTCTCTTCAAAGTAGACCTTAAGATTTCGTTGTTTTTTGGTTCAAAATATTCGACAATGTAGATTCTACTTTTGCTATCGTTTGATTTGATTGGCAAGAAGATGTTCTTCTTTCCTTGCTTTCTTTCTTTGATTGTAAATTATGAATGTGATTGATTCTACTGTGACCTTTTTTCTAGTTTTATAGTCAGAAAGCATTACGAGGAGGTTGCTTTTGTTGAGATGAAGAATGTTGGAATTTTTTATGAACCTGCTGACGGCGGCTTTTTTTATCTGAGAGTAACCACCATGCTATCGGCCGCCAAGATGGACTTAGCTGAAAAGATATACAACTCCGGTGGATTTAATAAAAAATAAAATATAAAAAAAGTTAATATATTAAAAAATTTTATATTTTTTAATTTAAGTTTTTAAATTGAATTAAAATTTTTATATATTTGAATTTTTTGGATATTTTATTTAGATTAATTTTTTTGGTAGTGTATTTTTTCAGTAAAACTATTTCGGTACAAACAGAATCCGTTGTAGATGGCTTCTCGAGCGTTACTTATCAAATCAAAATACAAGACACATTTTTAAGCTGCATGGCGGTGTGAAAATCCTTTACCTTCGACAACATTTGAAACAGCGCGCATGTTTTTAAATTTTTGATGAAACTGCTTTTGATATTTCTCCAATCTATTATATCTTGATCTATATATATTAATGCAAAATTATATATTTAGAAAATTGAATATATTTGAAAAATATGCTAAAGTAAAATTCAAAATTTTATATGAAAAGAGATCCATAGATTAATATGTGTTACCTATTATATAATAAAAAAAAATTTTCAGTTATATCTATTCTTGTTTAATTTAGAGTACTTTTTCACAAAAACACTATTCTTAATTTATTTTAAAGATAATTTTATTTCATCCAAACATATTTATGTATGAACTCTTTAAACAAAAATAAATCTAAGGAGGTGCTTTTATATAAAATCTTTTGTATAACGAATATATTTTAATAATATTTTAGAAAATAAACTTTACTTTTTATTAAAAATATTATTTAAAATAAATAATAATTAGATTATTTAACTTGCCATTGCCGGAAGTGCCATTTTCATATCTAGCTGTGTTTCATATATTTAACATCATACTTCTAACATACTTTGCCACATGTCTTAAAAACTTGTTATTGATATCACTATAATCATAACCATCATTAAAATATAAATCATACTATTGAGCATAAAATTAATTTTATGCTCATCTGCACATGTAAAAATAGACAATATATATCAACAAACATGATTAAAGACCAAAAAAGAAAGTGAAGATAATCTAAATACCCCCTCATTAGCTCAAGATTAAGAATTATTTAAGATGATATTTGACTAAACTTTTTTTTTTAATTTTTAATTTTAATAAACTTTACAATATTTTATTGAATTTTTTAAAAATTAAAAAATATAAAAAACTTTTACGTAAAATTTAATTATTTTTTTATTTTTATTTTTTTAAATAACAAAATATAGTTTATTTTTTAAAAAATTTTTAAATATTTTTTAATTTTAGAAATGTTCTGTCAAAAGTTTTCAGACATTCCGTAAGATTGCTTAAAAAATAGAATGTAAGAAGCAGAGGCAAACGTACAGCCAACCAACCCCGTTAAGGTGCGTTTGTTTTTGTTTTTCCCAAGCTAAAATTTTCAATTTTCAATTTTATATTTTTTAATATATATTTTATAAGTATTTAAAAAATTTATTTAAAAATTTAGAAAGTGTAGAAAAATTCTATATAATGAGATCTTTTTATTGCATATTTTTATTATTTTTTAACAGTAAAAAAAATAAAACTTATTTTTTAAAAAGAATAAAAATATTTTTTATTATATGAGCTCTTGTAACGCTTTACATGAATATATTTTTGGATGGTATCAATAATGATATATATGAACTAGTAAACAACCTAAAAACTTACCAAAGTTTAACATATTATTAACACGTGTAACTAATATGTGACAGAAGAAGAGAGACTTCATAGTTCAGAATAAATCAACAGAGTAAAAATTGTGATATTGATTCGGAACCGAAGAATTTTAGGGGCTTTTTATTTCTAACAAAATTACTTATAACTTTTTTATTTTACATTTGTAAATAAATTTTTATAATAATTTATAACATTTATTTAAAAATTTAAAAATATAAAAGATTTTATGTAATAAGATTTTATTATTACTTATTTTTAAATTTTAGATGAAAATAATAAAATTTGTTTATCAAAAAAATAAAATAAAAAATATTTTTTTAAAAGAGTTTTTTTTATAAGTACTTTAAAACAGCACCTTTAAATTTTTTTAGAAAAGGAAGAAAAAGTATCTGACTTAAGTTAGCGTCGAGACTGAAGGTAACCTATGACTTGGCCAACACACGCAGACACTCTAACACGTTGACGATCAGAGAAAAGTGGAGTTTTCTCTTCTACATGTAACGAGTAACAACCAAAACAAGACTCTTCATACATGTAAAATAGATAGAAATTTGCGTACTTACCACATTCTTTCTTGTTGGATCTACAACATTACAGGGAAACATAATAAATAATAAATTAAAGGGAAAATAACTGACTGTTACTCTACTCTCCAACCTCGACTAACTAACTCAATGTTAATGACTTAATTCCAACAGCGAACTGACCTTCAGAGGAAAGGCAAGATTTGCCAATTTAAACCCTAAAATGCAATACAGGTTAGGCAACAACAGATTGAATGATGATCACGATCGTAATATTGTATCGAGTTTGGCAGGATTTACAAAGAATAAATACATATTGCACTGAATCTTGGATCAACCATCCATCACAAAACATACCAGTCAAAGAATCCACAACTTATTAAATCAGGGATAGTAATACATAGACATTCACAACAGAACTACACTTCCAGTGACCGAGAAAGAATCATCACTTCCAGTGACCAATAGCGAATCATCTCATAGCAGGACAACGGAAATCAGCTGATAAGACTACTTTCCAACATGTATTTTACAACACAATAACTAGTCCAATGTACAACACCGAAACTTCCCAAGGGGCAAACATTAAACTAGAAATTTACTAAATACAACCAAAAGAAAAAAAAAAGTCGACTCTGTCATGCTTCTCTCCGTTCATATCTAATAATGAATAAAGAACAAAAAAATAATCAACTGCACCATCACAGTCACTAACATAGCCGACACATCTTAATGGCTAATATGAGAACTCATGCCCACGGGTGGAAATATACTTCCTGACCCATATAGCAATGTCCTCAGCACAGGCCTGCGCCTGAGGTGTCTTAAGTAAGATATCGAGTGTTGCAAACTCGTGAACTGCGTCTTTGTACTCTAAGACAGGTGCATCAACATTCACCTTGCGGAGATCCTCAGAGTATGCAATAGCCCTGTCCTTCATCCAGTCATGCTCTGCAACAACTGTGAGCGTTGGAGGCATGCATTTCAGAGGAGGTCCTCTCCCTGGTACTAAGGGATTTGCGGCAGGATGGTCTAAGCTAAATTCTTCCTCTGGAAGAAACAGCTTCCAGGCAAGCAAGCATAGGGCCTTATCATAAAAGTAGGAGTTTGCCAACCTTATTTCAGATTTGGTTGGCACGCTTCCAATGAAGAAGGGATACACTAGTACCTGTGCAACAACCTTAACAGGATCTAACAGCTTTCCGGCTTCAACAGCCTTTCTTGCAACAAAATCTGCAATGTTTGCACCACAGCTTACACCGAGGAGAACGCATCTGTTACAATATGGTAAAAGTACGTCTTAGCTACAGTGACAAGTTAAATCATGCAAATTAGCAACCCATAAGGTTCAAAGATGACTGCTAAAAGATGTCTATAGTAGTGAGTGAAGTTACAGTAACTGCAGCTAATATGGTTAAAAGAAGTAATATTCTTGGATTAACAAATCTTTTAGGTAAAAAACATGAAGCATTTGTAGGATACATTGAACAATTTTTTCAACAATCAAAAGGTAACCTTACAATTCAAACTCCAATTACCAGGTAACAAAAAGCAAAAAAGCAAGACTGGCAAGATAGCAATTTAAAAAGCATTAGATAAGAAATGCATATTTTGACAAATGTATGCTTTCTTGTAGTTACTGGTAACTAGTTCTCACGTTCATCTATCTTTTGGCAAAGTATATATTAGTTCTAATGAAGGGACTATACCTATCAACATATACCTTACTAATAGGTGTGGTCTAAGAAACTAGAAAACTGTATGTATAAGCATAAATTTGTTGACAAATGCTCTATTGAAAGAGTATCTATATGACACTAAACTAATTTGCTCAAATCCTGCTATCTCCTAGGGAATTTCGATTGTGTCAGTTTATCTGCTGTGTTGCTTCAAAGTGCATGTGCTTTTCATCGATTTTAATGTTGACTTGCACGTACATGGCTGCATGAAGACTAGTTACTAGTTTCATTAAGAAAAGAACACAGTTAATAAACTATCCAGTTGATATATCCTCGAAGGACAAGCTTAACTTATTAAACTGCAAAAATATTTGCACTAATGTTTTTGCAAGAAATACCCAAGCATATGTGTGCAATATAATCCACTTGATACCAAATTTTATCCACTTTTCTAGACTCTAGAGAAGGCCACTGCTACTATGCATACCATCACAGATATCTTGGGTCAATATAGCCTATCAGTTTTCTATGGATTTTGTAACATCCAAGATATAGGAGAGGTCGAATAGGCTATGTCCACAACACAAAGAGGTAGCTAATACAAGGTCTTCTATACATTACACCAGCAAAGCACTGAATTTCTGGCCTCTACAAACTCGCTCTTAAACTGTAATAAGCATCGAGAGTATTCACAAGACCAGGTCATTCCGAATCGAGAGAAAAGGCATATTAAGCTACAACATACATCAAAGCAGTCAAACAATAATGAGAAGATAATTCATCTAGTAAGGTTCAACATGACACTCAATAAGAAACTTATAACAAACAAATCCTACTTTCAGTTATTGTATTAAAGCGCAAGTAATAATATCAAAATCCTATAATTGACTGTCTGAGAAAGTATCTCATGAGCTAAAGTAAGGCAACAGCCTTGGCCTTGAATGTGCTAGTTTTATACTTTCTTCTCACTCTCTTTTTAGCTTCCATTGGATCTTAATTACCAGATTATTAAACAAAAGCAATAGATATCTCAGATATCACATTTTGCCGTTTCATATTTGAGAAAAATCTTATGCTATGAAATTGAGGAGAACACAATCTCAGCCATTTCTAGCTTTTGGTGCAACTAACTATTAGCAGCAGCTTCTTACTCGAGGTCTTGTTGGGGAAAAAAAATGGAACAGTCAGCAGAAACAGTAGCAAGCTTTACAACTAAGCCTACTTTATCAAATATGGTTACTGGAATTAGCCCATTCTTTAGAAGAAAATTCAGTGCAAAAAATATTTAATTCCTTGACAATGGTTTTAGAAAAATTAGGGAAGAAGCTGCTTAATCTTAAACCTATACATGTTATTGGTTCATGGTATCATTATCCATTGATTATGAATGCATGCTTCTATCTCGTATCTAAATAAGTCCTAAAGCACGTTGCAAACTAGTTTAAAAAATTTCTGTTGTTCAAGGAAACGACATCATTATGAGTGCTTACCGTGGCAACCTTTTCAATTCAAATTGAGAGCAGCAGAAGACCTGCTACATAGAAATCATAAATTTAGAGAGTATATCCTTTCCAAGATATACAAGAGCTCCACTCAAGTCAATCAATGTCTACTCAAGATTGTTTCTTCATTAAAAGGTCACGACATGAGCTTGCTTTTGGGGACATAGACATGGGAATTACAACAAGGAGAAAATGTTAGCATTTTATGGTGACGCATTTAACATACAAATTTATTCCAAGCTTTTTACAATGAAGTCAGGAGCCTAAAGGAACTAGAGAATAGAGATAACTCATTTGCAAAATATTGTTTTTTTTCAACCCATTCCCTTATTCCAAAAATTCCAAAGCAGTCATTTTTTGTTGGGATAGTAGGAGATAGAGGGATAAGCAGGATAGTAAAATAATGAGGGTAAGCATTCCCGTGTATACAGTATCTCACTAGTTATCGTTCGAAAGAATGAAATAAGAACAAGTTGGCTAAAAATTCTAGAAATTATGAGATACTCTTCAAAAATTTTGAGATAAGGAGAACACTAGGGGATAAGATATCTTGAGGATAATGCAAGAAGAGACCCAAAATTAACCCCAAATTCTTAGATTAACATATATTATTAATCCATTCTTTTAAAGAACAACAACAAGAACAAGATAACAATGCAACTAGGGACGACAACTCTACATATCTTTCTTATTCTTGTCGTCCTACCTATCCCACTTTCTCTTAATATCCGCATAAAGTGCAACCTCTACAATGCTTACTTTGTTACACCATAGAAAGCAACATTCACGACAAAACAGCCTTGAAATATCAACAAGAGAATCTTGAATTCCAACAGAGCAAAGATCTTGAATTGTTGAGGATCTATCAGGTAAAAGACTTCCATCCAGACCAAATGTCTCCTTTATATTCAAAATATATCATAACTAGTCCCACATAAAGTTACTCATTCAACTATCAAAATCAAGGTCGAATTCCCTAAATAAAATTAAACCACCTCTTTTGAACTTGATGGACCATTTAAGTTGCATAAATAAAAGTGACCCATTATTTTCAGCAAAAGGTTAACATAAGACACTAAGAGTTGACTAAATATTAGGAAATCATGCCAATTGCCACAAATATCAAAGAATGTAAACTATAATCGCTGGGATGACCATGTTGATATCCTGTGTTTCTTTGAAATTTTCATAAGATAGCTTGTCTTCCTGGTACAGCTCTGGAAGAAACAACCAGACCAGCCTGCAAGGCGACCATGAATTATGGCCTTAAATTACGATCTCAAAACGAAGTAGCAGTTTCTATCTTCAGGATTAAATTGCATTTGTACCGACAATTTCTTTAACCTTCAACATAAAGAATCCTCCTAACTCACCCTATAACGTCCTAAACCACTCTATACCTAACACTTATAGATCTGAGCTTTGACTTGCCAAATTATTTTTGCAAATGTTCTCAGCAAACATACTACACCCTGAGATCACTTCCCTTTGAGAGCTCATAAAAGAGCAACCACTAACACCTTCAAAAATCATGTCTTTCTTCTCTATTAAGTTGAGATTATATATCAGCATGGCCACTTTAAATCACCTCAACTACTTCAAGTGGATGCTGCTACATTGATCACCTCATTATGCTCTAATTCTATACTTGCAGAAGCTACTCCCAAAGCCGAAAGGATATGTCTTTCTTATTTTGTGAATAAGCTGAACTGTATGCAACTAAAGATGAGTATTTAAGCTCCTCGATAAACAAGAAGAAAGAGATAGAGATTGTTATATCATGTGATATGGTGAAGTAAGAAAACTGACATAAAAAGCTATATTGATTACAGATCAAAACAACTTCAACAATTTCATACGCACTAGAATAACAAGCATCAACACTGTAGTTTTGTCTAGGATCTAGACTCGCTGAGTCCAATCTCAAATGAAATAAACAAGCCTGAGACAGAACCCACCTGGATGGATCACCATGCGCTGCAAGCCACGGCTCAACCATGGACGCTCCAAAAGTGTCAACAATTCGTCCACTACCGATCACCATTGATGCCAAATTTGCCTGCTTTGCAAGCCAGTTCAGCACCTTGAAACCATCCTCGAACGCTGCTGGGTACCTGCTCTCCGGAGCCAGTCTGTATCCGACAGCAACCACAACAGCATCCAACAATTTCGCAATTCGCCGACAGAAGTAATCATTCGCCGAAGAATCCGCACTGCCGGACACAAAAGCTCCTCCATGGAATTGAAGAACAATAGGCAATTTCTTCACTGCCCCGGCCTGCTTTCTCCCATCCGCCATTGTCGGCAGGTAACCTCTGTAATGTGGCCCATTAGATTCGTTGCTAAGGCCGTTAATCCCGCCCACGTAGCTGTGACGGCGAGAATGCGAGCCGTTGAGGTCGACGTTAACGGGGTTAGGTGGTGTGGTGAAGCTGTGACGGCGTGAAACAGCAGCTGATGACGGAGCCGGTAGAAAGATTCGAACGGAGAGAGACGTGAGTGGATCAAGGTGGATGTCTTTTGTCGCAACTCCGTCATCGGAGAAAACGGGACGAGCTGGAACGGTAGATTCCTCTGACGGACGTGATGTAACGCCATAAGATGTAGTTAACGGCGGAGTGTCGGCGGAGCGAGATTGAAGACGGTGTTTGAGAAGAAGCTTGAAGAAGACGCTATAGAGCTTCACGCCCACGCTCGGCATGAGCGTTCTGTAAAAACAGTGCCGGAAATTCTCGCCGAAGGCAACCTGGTGTTGCTGGTCAGATTGGTTTCTGTTGTTTTTTTTTTTTTCTTTAAGAACACAGATTTGGTTTCTGTTGAAATGAAATTTTGAACGAAATCGGAAAATGAAAAACTTGATTTTGAATGAAATGTTTGCTTCGGTTCTTCTAGATTGACAGAGAAGAAATGGATTTTGATTTCTTGCGTTTTGATCGATCTCGTCTTATTTGGCTGCAGAGATAAAATAACAAAAAAAAAAGGAAAAGTAAAAGGAAAAGAAAACAGCGGTATTATTGAATTGTTTAATTTAACTAATGTTTTGTTTAATTTAAGTTTATGTTCGTTCAATAGCATGTCGTGATAAAGATTGGGTTTGCATTGAGTAACATTGACTGTTGTATCGTTGGTTTACCTGGTTATTAATCTCCTTACAGTAATTTAGAAAATAACAACTGGAACACATGCATGAAAGCTCGACAGACTACACGAGAATGAGCCAATGACGTTTATGTTTCATAGGGAGAGTTCAGTGTAGGACCCCTTGAGTCATTGAAATAATCTTAATCTGCGAGTCAACTTGCTGATGCCTGTATGAACAGATACCTGAGATTAGTGGTCATTAATGAGTTGGTGTGCCGCGAGCGTTAGGAAGCACTTTTCATGAAAGAGTTAGATTGCTTGTTTGATCGGTGCACAGAGCAAAACACAGTGCACTGGTCTCAACCAACCATGGGATTCAATAGCGGTTAGATAAATATCTTTTGGAATCAATGGCCACGCTGTCACGAGATTAACGAGGATGTTTAGAATTGATTCTAAAAAATATATTTTGGAATTTTTGAAAACGAGACTTATCTTTTTTATTAAAAAATATTTATATAAATAATTTATAATAAAATTTTATGATTTAGAATTTTTATATTTTTAAAATTAATTAAAAAATTTTATAAAATATTTAAAAATTTTATTAAAAATGTGAAATAAAATATTGAAATGGAAAAAAAAGCTCTCCCATATAAAGTTTAAATAGTTTACATACAGCATTAAGTTTGTATAATAGAGATTAAGCAATATTTATATAATTAGTTATCTAGTAGTATTATATGTATAATTTAATATTATAGTATATCTTAGTATATATTTATTAAGCATATTCAAATTTGACTAAATTATATAAATGTTATTACTAAATTAGATATATTAATTTTCATAATTCAATTATTTATATCTATTTATTGTTTTAATATTGATATTTAATTAAAAAAATAAGTTAAAGTTGTTTTCAGTTTTTTGTTTTCATGTATAACTAAATACAAAAAATTACTTTCATGATCACTTTCAAATATAATTAATTTGAGTTTATTTTCAATAATTACTTTTTACAAAATTATTTTAGAAAAAATCAACTTAGCGCAACCAAATGTATTTTTACATTCTTTGTGAATCTCCTACTAACTCTTTCGAACCAAAGAAGAAACTATTGTACATCATTTGCAATTGAGAGTAAAAAAATTAATTATTCTCCTTTGTTTTTATTTGGTAACAAATTCGTAAAAAAAGTAAAATTTATCTTCATTATTTTATATAGAAGAAACCGATTACACCCCATATTTATGTAGCGAAAAGGAAGAGTAATTTTAAGTCTATTAGATTTATAAATCCTATCTAATCCGTCTTGTTTGTTGTATTTACCGATACGTCTTCTTTTTCTTTATTTTCTCACTCTATCAGCTGCCGCTCGCCTACAACCGCTTCCCTGTACTCTCGCCATGCTGTGCCTCGCCATCATCGATCTCACTTCCTGATCTTCGGTTGGTGTTGTTCACAGTAGTACAAGATTGCATGATTTGTAAACAAAAAAAATAAATAAATAAAATATTGGTATATGTTGTAATAATACTGCGAGCTGTATCATTAACTATTGTCCAGATAAAAATTCAAAATTTTCTCTTTTGCTAGAGTGAGAAAAGATCTTTTATAAAAGATATTTCAACTTTTTTATAAAGATTGCTCTTATTTATTCTTCATTATCAAATAAAAATAACTATTTATTCATTATTACTCCTATTAATATGTCCAAACAAAAAGAGAATAAATTATTATTTTTATTCTCATCTCTATTCTAATATTTTACTATTGGTTATTTTTATCTTATTTACTTTTGTTTATTTTTAATTTAGTACTATTCTATCCAAACATATACTAAAATAAGAAGTTACACTTTTTGGAGGAAAAATAAAATCTTGAAAAAATTAAGATTATTAGTGGGGATTAGAAATAATCATCTAAAAAATGCGGAGGAGTGTCGCAATTAGATGGCATTCCAATTAAAGCAATAGTGGCGTGTCAAGATATAATAAAAATATGGAGATGAAGAAACATAACGAGAGAAGATTGCACAAAATCATAAGCAGAAAAAGAAAGATGCGGCTAGAAGTCTTAAATTTTAGTTGCAAATATTTGTCATGATTTTAGAATCTACATTAATATAGGATTATGGTTAAAAATGAGCAAAATGATTGCTAATTTTTTCATATGTGCATATATATATATATATATATATTTTTTTTTTTCCATTTGTGTATTAATATAATTTACTCACTTAAATTTGTACAAAAGTAAATCTAAATTTTCAGTGATGATTTATTTTAATTTAGCAGTACTAGTAAAATATATAATGTGTATTTATTATTACTAATGTAATATTAAATAACAAAACGTAATCTCTTTTACTAATGTAATTAAAATATTTGTATGTTAAAAAATGAGAAAGGTTACAAGTATCATTTACATTCTTCATGTAAAATTTTAAAACTATCGTGCTACACGTGGTCGATGACTCCGTCGGTGAAAGAAAAAAATAAATAACGAGTTTACTTATTCTAAAAAAGTGAGAAATTTTTGAAAAAATAATGATCAAAAAAGTTTCTTGAGAGTTGCACCTTAAAAGCAAAAGGAGTCATTACCTAATATTTTAAGAAACGCTTTGGCATAAAAAAGGTAGTATACACTCCTCTGAGGGTGCGTTTGACTTCTTACCACGACGAAAATAATTTTTTTAATTTTTAATTATATATTTTTTAATATATATTTTATAAATATTTAAAAAAATTTTATTTGAAGATTTTAAAAACATAAAAAAATTTTACATAGTAAAATTTTTTTTATTACATATTTTTATTATTTTTTTAAAACTAAAATTTATTTTTTTTTAAAAATAAAAATATATTTATTATGAAAAAATCTTATTTTAAAATTATTTTCAAACGCTCTCTGAATAGTAACACTCCTTACCGTGGTTCAGAGATTATTTTGTTTGTTACTTATAGCTTATTAATTTATTTCCTATAAAGATTTGTATACTATTTTATATTTAAAATTTCTTTAAAAAGAATATATATAATTTTTTAATTTAAATATTATTTTATTTTTAAAAATCTTGTGTGGCAAATACTTCATCCAGTGAGGAGATCTTAATAATGATAACATAAACCATCACCATTAATAAATGTTTTGTTTCAATACTTATTACTTCATGAATATACCTTCAATTATAATGACTGCATATTAATTGTCACTAATATTATTAATAACGACGGTCCGTCGTTGCTAATAATTTATTCTTAATGAAAATTTAAAAAATAATTACCACGCAACATAACTGCGATTTTCTCTCTAAGAACATTATGAATTCCAATTTTTCACAAAAAAAAAAGAACTGATTGCCGATTAGTTAGATTATTCTAACTTATAGCGAGTACGATGAATTTATATCGCAATAACACGTGAGAAATTCAATAAATTGTAAGAATTTCCAGTCTGAATAACAATACCATTTCACTCTTTTTCGGTCATCAAACCAATATAGGAGATTGATTATTTTGTTTTCTTATTATCTTTTACGGAAACAATATATTTTCGAAAATACATACATTTGATATTAAGACTTTAAAAGCAAATTTGTAAAAATTTGCTAATTTGATAAGAATGCCAAGTTTTTATATTAGGATTTAAAACTTTATTGAATTCTAATTTTATATTATCGCCCAATTTTTGTATTTTTTTTATATACTTACCTATTTTTGTGCACGTTCTTTAATTAATTGTATTTGCTCAAAAGGAGCAGCTATTCATAACATCCGGTTATTCAAGCTTGTTACTACGGCGTATTTCAAATGTTCGTAATTTTACTTTATTTTATCAAATTCTGAGTTTAAACAGTTCATATGTTTTAATTACACAAGAAATTCAGAACTTCACTTCCACATACGAAATTTTAGTTCCAACTTTCTTATTTACACACTTTTTAATACTAATATATATTTTAATTTTTAACACACTTTCAAAATCTATTGAAACACAAATATTGAACTTCACTTCCACTTTATTTTTCAAAAAAATTTATTTTTTACTTTTTACTTTTACGAAACTCAGTTATGGATATTTGAAACACAACCTTACCATCCACTTATGAAGTTATGATTGCTTAAGAACGTGTTCTTTGTGTTTGATTTTATTTTTCTTGTCAAAAATTGGATTTCCATATACTTCCTATATTTTCTTTTTTATTCAAAACTTAGCTTTTTTAGCTCATTTTTAAACTCTTATTTCTATAATCATGTTTTAAGATTAAAAATTTTATTTTTAGTTTCACTTCTAATATAAATAATAAATAAATACAAAAATATTTATTTCAAAAAATTATTTTTTAGTATTTATTTTCAAAATAAACTAAAATTAGTATTTATTTCAAAAATAATATATTTTATGAATACTCTTACATACCGACTGAAAGATACTAGTTGATGGCGCAAAAAATAAGCTTGCCCGTTTACTAACATCTCAAATTCTATTTTTTTCAAATTTATTTTTAATAAAAAATAAATTAAAAAATTAAAATAAATTTTTTAAAAATTTACTTTTAAAATTTACAATTAATATAAAAATATTTTTTATTAAATATTTTTATTTTTAATTTAAATTTATTTTTTAAAAACTCAAATTTACTCAGTTTAGCTACTAGATAAACACGCGCATAGGCCACCACAAAAATTTTCTATTAACTTTATGCGCTTTTCATGTAGAAGGATCATACGCCTTCAATGGCACTCTATGGACAGCAGCGAACTCACATAAAAATTTACCCTGCAAATTTTTAAAAAAAAAGGGAGTTTCATAATAAAACTTAGACATGTATATTTGTGATATCTTCAATGAACCCATTTAAGTTATAAATTCGATCCCCCTTGTTTTTGGTTCTTCGCTTTACTAGTCCATGTTTTTTTTATACTTAGGAATTTAGGATTACAATGTTTCAATTAAACTAAAGTCACTTTTTTATCCATCAAATTTGAAGTTCAAATTTACTTTTTATATCTCAAATTATTTCAAATTTATTTTTATCGAATTCAGTTTTACTAAACTCAGTTTTAGAAAATTCATTTATTATTTATTAAAGTTTTAGATTCATAATTAGAAAACATTCAAGAATCGAAAAAATTTAAACAATGCTTAAACAAAAACCAAAAACAAAATATCGGAGGAAAAAAGATTCGAACTGAAAAGATCAACTTAGATAGGGAGAACATAAAAGAAATAATAATAGAAGTATGATAAAAAAAATCAAAATAGAAAGAGCTGTTTTTTTTTTCTTTTTTATAGTGCGGAGAGTTAAATTCGATAAATATACAAATATAATAAGCTAACTGGACTGATCTTTAGCACAATAAAATTATTCGGCTGATAAATGTGATTAGATTGGACAGATCTAATCTAAAAACGAGTAGTATCAAATTAAATCGTTTAGCCAGATAGACAATCTGTCGATCTGGTCAGTGGCTAATAGTTAAACCATTTAATAGAAGCTAATTTTAAATAATTAATTTGATCATACCTATTAATAAAATAATATTATTAAAAAATATTTATAATAATTAAAAAAGTTATAATGAAGTTAATTATTTGGATCACAATTTTATCAACTGAATCAGACCGACACAATCCGACTGACATATAACTGGTCGGGTAGGCCGGCCCGTTTGTTTTATTTGACCATGCCGGGCTGGGGGATCATGTATTTACACCTCTATCGGCGGAGAACAGGCAGGAGGAAAGATGTTGCACGTGACACCAGCGGTATGTGAGGTGCCAATGCTAATCAAATCCTTAGCTCCCCATTTCTTCTAAAAAGGGCCAATTTATTTCCAAGGCCCATATAGGCCCAATGTTCAAACCCACGTGCAAAAATTTGCTACAATACTAGCCGTTACATCCGTAAGAAAATACAGTCATCTTATTACCCAAAACATTTTTATTTCACGGGATTTCAAACATTCATTCATTCTAACCGTTCATTTCTCTGTCCATCTCTCTGTGGTTTCCTGAAGCACGGCAACCATGGCGGCAGAAGCAGCAGCAGTAGCAGGGGAGGAAGAAAAGAACGAGGAACTAGAGAAGAACGAGAACAACGGTAAAGGAACCAACAAAGCTGGCGAAGGCAATAGCACGTTGTTGAGTCCAGGGTTTCGGTCGGCGGCCGCCACGGCTGGGTGGGACGAAGAAGCACTGCTCGCGACCCTTGTAGTAGAAGATACGCCAGTCAGGGAGTCCATAATCAAGAAAAGATCCACGAATTACCGTCTCAGATCTCCGCCCACATCACACTCCGACCGGTATAAATTTCTCCTTTTATCTCTCTCATTACGGGTAACGATTTTTTTATTTGAGTATTGGTATCGGGTTTTTCGCCTAAACATTTCTGTTTTAGTCTGTGTTATTATTTCGATTTCAATTACTAGAATATTAGTGTTGGTCTTGATTTTTTTATTTTGGTTCTTTGTGGTTTTGCTTCGATTTGTACGATGGGCAAATTGTTTTCAATTTCCAATTTGATGAATTTAGTTTGCAGCGATAAGATTAATTGCGTTTAGGATTGCTTACCAAATATAACTTTTTTAAAATAGAAAATATTTTTATTTTTTTATTTAAAAAAAAATATAAAAAAATATAATAAAAAAATTTTATAAATTTTAAAATAAATTTTTAAAATATTTATAAAATATGTATTAAAAAATAAAAATTAAAAATTAAAAATTTCGTTGGAGAAATGGAAAGCCAAACTCACCCTAAATTTTCTAAAATTGAACGAATAATCTGAAGTTGTTTGGAAGTATATTTCAGTAAATTTGTCAAAAATTAACTAAAATAAACATGGGCGGAAGAGAGCTGACTGTGAAATCTGTGATACCCTTAGAGCATCATTCATGTCTTTGTCCAAAGTTATGGTTTATCAGGAAAGTGACTGAGCCTTTTACTTTGTTTTGATTTATTCTTAAGTTAAGGGCCACTTATCAGTAGTATATCTTCTCTTTAAGTTTCTGGGTTCAGATTATTGATTCTCAGTTTCCATTAATGTTGAGGTCAGAAAGAGAAGAAATCGCAGGACGTTGCCCACTTTGATTCCTCCTGTGGTTCTTTGCCTTGATGATGATGATGCAGCTCCTAGAGGTGGTTAGTTCTCTACTCCTTTTCTTTACCATTCACTTGGTTGTTCTTGGAGTTAGACCTTTTCCCCCTTTATATGTTTTGATTGAATAGTTTCGACTGGTGTCTAAAAGAGAAAATGATTTCTGATAACCCCTGTTTTATAATCCACTGGTTATGTTATTTAGGCGACAATAATTGCATTTTGTCTATTTCGGTATCTTATATATGACTTTTGGGTATGTTGGGAATCTAAGACTCCAGAGGAAAGTGTGAGACAAAGCTCACTCTTGCAGCGAATGAAGAGAAGAAGCAGAAAGAGAAGGCTTCGCCTGAGCAAGAATCTACCAAAGGCCCTCTATTGTGCATGGATCGGCTCAGGGATGAGCTCTGTTGTGCTGTAAGAATCAGAAACTCTTTGGAAAATGTCTTTTTCTTTTTCTTTACGACTACTTAGTATTCTCCACAAAACTGAATAATAAACTTCAATGGGACTGCAGATTTGTTTGGAGATATGCATTGAACCAAGTACAACTCCTTGTGGGCATAGGTAAAAACCCTCTACTACTCTGATATGACAAATTTATGACATCAGGAATGGCCACCATTATCAGTGAATTTGTTCATTTGTTTGTATTTTGGTGTGATAAAGTGGTGGAGGGATCTTTTTAAGTTCTTGAACTTATAACATCATCATTCATATGTTATTCCTTTCATTTTTGTCTAGCTATTTTAGTTTTCTAAGAGAGGTTGAGCTATCATGTTTGATTGAATTCTCAATTTATGAAATCTTGGATTTCATATATTCTCAGAAAGTTTCTCTTTTATACTTACTTACAAACTAATAAGAGCACCTATAATTTCTAGTTGTTATGCAAATATTTGTATATTGTAAATTTGGATGAATTTGCTCTTAAAATTGTTTTTTAGTGTATGAACCTCAAACATACTTTGCTTTAACAGTTTTTGCTTGAAGTGCTTGAAATATGCTGCTGCGAAATGCGGAAGGCGTTGTCCTAAATGCAGACAGCTGATTGGGTAATAATTCTCGCCAGCATAGTTCAAGTTTATCTTCGCTCCCTTTGTGGCAATCTCTCATAAGGTCCTTCTCTCTTAAGGAAATTATCAATATATGACAATCCTTCTCTTGCAGTAATTCAAGGTCCTGCACTGTAAATACTGTTCTTTGGAATACTATTCAACTTTTGTTTCCTGATGATGTTGAGGCAAGAAAGACCATGGCTTCCGGAGCGACAGAGATCCTTGAAAGAAGCTCTAGCATCACAAACAGTAATCCAAGTATTATTTCCATAGTCAACAGTACGAGAACTTACTCCCTTAACTCAGGAAGTAGATACATCAGAAGCATAAGATCTACCAATCTAGCCTCTCAAGCCAGAGATCTTGAGAGAAGCCTTAGAAGGAGGGCTCCCTCAAGTCAGACTGAGGATGCTGCATTGGCATACAGGCTTCAGAGGGAAGAGTTCATGGAAGCATTTCAGGACAATCGTGAACTTCAACAGCACATGCTAAATGCAGCAAGAGCCAATCTGAGAGCAATGACTTCCAGAGCAGTTAGCATTCGCACCAGGGGACGACCATAATCTTATTGAATATCGTCGTATTTTTTCCATATACTGTGGCTTGTTTGCTGGAGCATGATGCTTAAGTATCCTTCTTGTATCTTATTGGTTTTAGTTTTAGTCAATTTCATTACCATCTAATGAAGGAGAAAAATATTTAGAAACCCGTCCTTGCAGATTCTCTTGCTCTTAATTTTCATTGCTAAGCATTATCTGCAAGAAAACATGATGCACTAACTGTGATAGTTTGTTCATGTCAGTTGCCATCCAAAACCAGTTCATATTATCTCATTCAGTGATGGATATATGGATAGAAACTTTGACTCACTTTGACACAAGCCAGCTTGGCCTTGGTGAAACCCGCAATGTCTGACTTTGGGGTTGTTTGGCTGTGAGTTTAACCTATTTTTTCATCTCATTTTTAATTTTTCACTTTTCAAGAAACTTTCTACAGTATTTAATTATCTTTTTAGAAATTTGAAGGCATGAGTGAATTGTACGTCATTATATGTATAGCTTTTTTATTTTTAGGTAAAAAAAGACAAACTCATTTTTCCAAACGGCCCCTTCATATGCTTCTATTTTTATGTAGTGCTTAACTATGCTGTTTCGTTTTACATACTTCTTCTACCTTATGTATAAATCATCTATAAAGATTGTCCAAAACTTTGATTGCACATTGACGTAGATGCAAGACATCCTCAAGCGGTAGTGAAGATCACGTAGTTTCAAAAGAATTCCATTGATGAGAGCAGCATCCTGTGTGTTTGGTATATTTCATTACTCCGTTCATGGTTCTTGTCTCTGACATGAACGGTATGTACCTCATCTTGAACTTCAATAGAACTCAAAGCAGGTACCTTTTTAATTCCTAATGCTTTGATCTTTCCCAGATGTCTGCTGCATCATAGGAGTGACAATCAATTTTGAATCGATTTATATAGTAATCGGGTGAAATTATTCGGCCATAATCTGACATATTTATTTATATGGGTCAAAATTATCAATCATAATCCAACTTATTTAATTACCGGATCAAAATCGGTTCGACTCATTTAATAATTAAAATTATTAAAATAAAAATTATAGAAATTAATTTTTACAGTAGTAAAAATTTTATTAATTATGATATATCTAAAAAGAAAAAAATAATAATTTCAATAAAATTTATAAATTAAATAAAAATTAGTCAAATTATGATAAGTTAAGAAATATATATATATATATATATATATGTGTGGGATGTGCGCACACCAAATCTGGATCATTCGATTTTTTCTGCCAGCCAGCAGCATCCCATTTTTTTCTCCTACGTAAACACTGTGTAAGAGCACATTAGTAATTTTGCGTGCCCTTACAAAGTATAAGCGTTATTTTTTTTAATTTTTTTTTCTCTCATTTTCTCCCGACTCCTCTGTTGATCCCTCCTTGCTGCTCCGTGCCGGCGATGGAGGGATTCCGGCGACACCCTGAGCCAATGCTGCCTCCTATCTTCCCTTCCTTCCATTTTTCTCTCAATCGGGAGCTCTCTCGCACCCAATCGGAAACTCGACGGCAAGCAAAACCCTAGCTCATCGTCGACGATCGTCAATTCGGTAAGTTTTCGTGTTTTTTGTCTTCTCCTCCTCCTGCTCTTCTTATTCCCCTCATCGATTTATTATGTTGCAGCCTCGAGCACCGTCGAAACCGATCAGGTGCAAGCGATGTGATCAACCCGAGCTCGCCGGTCTTTAACCTCGCCGTTGATCAATACCGATTCCGGTATTGTTATTTCTTACTTTTCTTGACCAATATTTGTTTTTTAATAATTTTTTCAATTTTTTTTTCTATATTGGTGCAAGTAGTGATTACAACTGAAACAAAGATTGATAAGGAGAGATCCCCAGCTCCGTGGTATTGAATCTTGCTTTGATTTTAATTTTAATTTCGATTTCAATTTCATTTCTTATTTTGATTTCAACTTCTTATGCAATTTTTATTTGTGAGACTGATTCTGCTTTTTCTGTGTAGCTTCACATTTCAATTTTTAATTATAGTGAGCTCGATTTCAATTTCAGGTATTATAATTTTAGTTTCAATCTCAATTTTCTCTCTGCTTGTGTTTGATTGCAATGCCAGCAAGTTAATGTTTTTCTCTATTTTTCCCTATTGTATGCAGATGAATAGATGGAAGATGCAGGCGGCCAGTGAAGATGCCGATGATTTGTTTTTCTCCTTGGCTCTGTTTTTTTTTTCTTTCAATGTGATTGTATACCCATTAATGAGATTGAAATTGTTCCATGGTGTAGGATATGTTACTCATGAGTCAATGAAAGAAATATTTTGTAAAAAATTGTGTAATGCTGACATTTTTTTTAATAGAATGTGAATGAGTTTTTTGCTTCATATGTGTTATGTGAATGTTGTAATTGTGTAAATATGAATGTGAAATGTATGAAGCTGTGAAACAGAATTGGAAATATATTTATAATGTGTTGTGTGATCATATCAATAAAAATGACTGGAAGAAGTTTCCAAATGATGTAAATGTGAATGGCTTGCAATAAGGGTGGCAGAGGAGACTAGTGAGCCAGCAGTGCTCAATGATCTCCTGCTGCCAGCTCTTGAATGTGATTGTTGTAATGCTGGTTGGTATTTGGTGTTGCTAAGAATGTGAATTTGATTGGAATGGAATGGACAAGTGAAAGCATCTGGCCAGTGAGTGGCTACCTTATGCTGACAAAGCAAACCAGTGAAGCTTCTAGCAGATGTATACCTGACAAGGAGACCAATGAGCTAGTCTTCTGCCCGACCAACTCTGCTACCTCACTCGCAGGTGACTAGTGAGCTGATAGCTCACTGATCAGTGCTAGTGAGCCCACTGCTCACTGAGTCAGGCCAGTGAGCTGGCAGAGCTCAAACTTTTTTTTTTCTTTTGTTAATGGTGTTGTACAACTCAACTTAACAAATTTAGCATAACAAACTTGATATCTTTTTTACAATGTATCTTAAGAAATATGGTTTTGTTTTTGCAAATTCTTCAAGATTGGCTAGCTCATGGCATCTCACCAGTGAGCTATGCTAGCTCACTGGTTAGCTGCCAGTGAGCCCACTGCTCACTGGCTATTGAGTCAGGCCAGTGAGCTCACTGGTCTCCAACTTCCTTTTTTATATATTTTTTATTAATGGTGTTGTACAATGCAGCTTAAACAAATTTATTAGCATAACAAATTTGAATTTTTTTTACAATGCATCTTCAGAAATATGGTTTTGTTTTTTGCAAATTTTTCAAGTTTGGCTAGCTCACGGCAGCTCACTGGCTACCAAGTCAGGCCAGTGAGCACTGGTCTCCAACTTCCTTTTTTTTTTTTTTTTGTTAATGGTGTTTTACAATGCAGCTTAAACAAATTTAACATAACAAACTTGAATTTTTTTTTACAATGCATCTTCAAAAATATGTGTTTATTTTTTGCAAAATTTTCAAGTTTGGCTAGCTCATGGCAGCTCACTAGTGAGCTAGCAGTGCTCACTGGTCAGCTGCTAGTGAGTCAGGCCAGTAAGCTGCCAGAGCTCAATCTTTCTTTTTTTTTATTTTTTTGTTAATGGTGTTGTACAGTACAGCTTAAATAAATTCAACAAAAAAAAAAGTTCTGCAAACTTTTTTTGTTACAATGCAAATTGAAGAGATTGTGTACAACATCTACGCGTTTATATAGAAATTGTCAACACAAATTCGTCATCCTACTCTAGCCGAATAGCTACGTCTTCATCTTCACTATCTTCATCTTCGCTAGTATCTTTATCTTCAGCATCATCTCTAACAATAACTATCGAGTAAGAAAGTGATGAAAAATGTCAAGGTTTGAATAAAACAAAAGTTAAATTTAGAAATTAAAATAAAGCAAATGATTAAACTTATTTGTCTTATTTTTTCTATTTGGATTTTCAGGACAATTTCGTTTGTCATGTTTGACACCAGACTTGTTACAGTATGCACATTTTCTGCCTGCCTTCGCTTTGGCTTTTGTAATGGCTTTCTCCAAACCTCTTTTTTATTCTAGTACCACCTTTGCAAACCTTTCCTTCTCTATTTCTTCCTTTTGTTTGGGATATGTTGGGATTTAAAAGCAAAACTTGAGAGGCATCAACTGAATCGGCCAATTTTTCATTGTGCATATACGAATCGACGACCGTATTTTTATCTTGATCATTACTCCTTCTGACCTCTTTGAGCCGCACCGTTGTTTCTTCTAATGCTTGCAATAAGATTTTGTATCCCTCTTCCGTTTTAGCAGCTTCATAAACTATTTGATTGAATACCATTTGAAGTTGGATAGTTCTCAACAACTCAGCATTCTCATGGCCACTTATCGGACCTCCATCATACCTAGCTCTGTATTTATTAGCACATTTTCTCCACCGCTGAAGAATAAAATAGTCTGGTATTTTCAGATTTCGACTCTGAAAAACCTTAACAAGATGTCCACAAGGAATCCCCTTAAACTCAAAAAGTTTGCACTCACAGTTACCTTCTTTTGTGGTTAGATTACACCTCACCTTCCATTCACGCCGATCATCTTCCAAACGAGACTTATAAATATAAGTTGTGTAGCCATCACAAACCTTTTCATAATCATACAAAATATACTGAGATTGAGCTTTCTCATATTCTTGTTTAAAATTATTGTACACGTTCATCGTATACAGTTTTGCTGCACTTTTCAATACATCAGAGTTGCCTTCTATAATGTGACATAAATGTTCAGTCGCATAATCCTTCTTTTTCTCTTTCTCAACAATCTTCCTCAAGCATTTCTCATTTTTCAGTACAAACTCTGTAAGAGTTGTTGTGGGATGAAAATTTTTTTTATATATACCATTCATATTTTTGGAGCGGCCAGTAGTGTTAGTGCCCATATAAAAAGTATCCAAATGATAAACAGATGTCTACTTTTGTCGAATATCGTATATGCCTCGAAGCCATTTATTTTTCTGCAACTCATACGCACACATCAAGTCTTCCCATCTCTTTTCAAAGGTGTTAACTGCATAAGTTTTTCGAATACACGACTTCATATCTTTTTTGAATTTTGACTTTTTGAAATAAACATGTGAAAACTTTTCGGCAAATTTTTTCATTATGTGCCATAAATAAAATCTATGCCATGTATTCAGAAATACCTTTGCAACGGCTGCAGTCATAGCTCTATCTTGATCTGTGATAATTGAAAATGGAGCACGCCCGCCATAGTTGCAAGCCATGTCTCAAAAACTCACTGAAAGGATTCTTCAGTCTCATCCAAAAGCAATGCGCAACCGAATTGAATTGACATGTTGTGATAATTAACTCCAGTGAATGGCGCAAATAGCATCTCATAAACATTTTTGTGGTAGGTGGGGTATCAAAAAATATAACATCACCAAAATAGTGATACTGACTACGTGACCTCCCATCTACCCAGAAAAAATTGATTGCTCTTGAGTCTTCATCCATCTGTATCGCATAAAAAAAGTTTGAATCTTTTATACTCTTCCTTTTAAAAAAGTGAAGTGCTGCGGTGGCATCACCACTGATAGGATTCTTATACTCCTTCGAACGACACAAATGGTTCCAACAGTCTCTGTCATCAAATCCATTCTGCGGTCCGTCAAATATATCTACAACCTTAGTCACGGGTATGCTTTCATCCTGAAATGAGTCGATCAAACTTTTAGCTACAGTAGGCATATTTCTACAAACGGACATGCGTATTCTTTTTGCAGGACTAACAAGGTCATGATTATGATCACCTTCATAACTCACCACTTCCCACAATCCAGTAAGTTGCTTTTTCACTCTCATTGTTGCATGACACCCGCACTTTGCTGTGCTTGTACTTCTCTTTTGCTTAACTTCCTTTTCGGGTTCAATGTCTAGTTGTTGTGGTCGATGACTTTTATGATTCCAAAAGTGGTCACAAGTCATTTGACAAACAGTGATTTCATCTGAATGAGCACGGGTCTTTTGCGTTGTTCGAGTGACGGCGCTAAATCCCTCGCCTTTTCCATAATTTATGTAGAATTGTTTTGCGGCTTCGAGGCTTTCAAATGTCATCCCTAAGTACGGCGCTAAACTCTTTGGTAGAGAAGAACCGTCCTCGAAACCTACAAATTTTCATAGAAAATAACGTAAGAAACAAAATTCAAATAGGACTGTTATTGAATGGAAGAGAAATGCCAACAAATGCATCTTATTACCGATGAGATGGTTAGATATAGTGTAGAAATTTTAGATGCAAGAGAAAGAAAAAAAAAATTGGAGCTTTCATTTGGCTACAACACAGACAAACAGAGAGCAACTCTCTCTATTTTCTCCCGCCAGAGCAAACTGTCCCGCCAAGCAACACCAAAATGATGTAACAAGAAAATAGTAAAACTACCCCTAGCTAACCATACTATATTGTTTCTGCTTTTCTTCCTCAGATACAAACAATTATGTTTGACGCTATTTTGTTTTCTTTTATTTTTTCTTCCTAAAATACATTGTACCCTGTTTTCATTTTTTTTCTTCCTCAAATACAAACAACTCAAATACATTGTAAAAAAAACAAAACCACATTTCTGAAGATACATTGTAAAATAAAAATTCAAATTTGTTATGCTAAATTTGCTTAAACTGCATTGTACAACATCATTAACAAAAAGAAAAGGAAGTTGGACACCAGTGAGCTCAGTGGCCGGAGACCAGTGAGCTCACTGGCCTGACTCACTGGCAGCTGACCAGTGAGCACTGTTAGCTCACTGGTGAGCTGCCATGAGCTAGCCAAACTTGAAAAATTTGCAAAAGACAAAACCATATTACTGAAGATGCATTGTAGAAAAAAAATTCAAGTTTGTTATGCTAAATTTGTTTAAGCTGCATTGTACAACACCATTAACAAAAAAAAAAAGAAAAAAGAAAAAGTTGGAGACTAGTGAGCACTGCTAGCTCACTGGTGAGATGCCATGAGCTAGCCAATTTTGAAGAATTTGCAAAAACAAAATCATATTTCTGAAGATGCATTGTAAAAAAAAATTCAAGTTTGTTATGCTAAATTTGCTTAAGCTGTATTGTACAACACCATTAAGAAAAAAAAAAAAAAAAAGGAAGTTGGACACCAGTGAGCTAGCCAAATTTGAAAAATTTGCAAAAAGCAAAACCATATTTCTGAAGATGCATTGTAAAAAAAATTCAAGTTTGTTATTCTAAATTTGTTTAAGCTGCATTGTACAACACCATTAACAAAAAAAAAAGAAAAAAGAAAAGAAGTTGTAGACCAGTGAGCTCACTGGCCTGACTCAGTAGCCAGTGAGCACTGCTAGCTCACTGGTGAGATGCCATGAGCTAACCAATCTTGAAGAATTTGCAAAAACAAAACCATATTTCTTAAGATGCATTGTAGAAAAGATATCAAGTTTGTTATGCTAAATTTGTTAAGCTGCATTGTACAACACCATTAACAAAAAAAAAAAAAAAAAAAGAAGTTTGAGCTCTGCCAGCTCACTGGCCGGAGACTACTGAGCTTAGTGGCCGAAAACTAGTGAGCTCACTGGCCTGACTCAGTGAGCAGTGGGCTCACTGTCACTGATCAGCTTCATACACTTAACATTCATATTCACATTCACATTTACACAATTACAACATTCACACAACACATATGGAGCAAAAAATTCATTCACATTCCATTAAGAACAATGTCGGCATTACACAATTTTTTACAAAATATTCCTTTCATTGACTCATGAGTAACATATCTTACACCCTGGAATAAGTTCAATCTCATTAATGGGTATACAATCACATTGAAAAAAAAAAAAAAACAGAGCTAAGGAGAAAAACAAATTGCATCGGCATCTTCACGGGCCGCCTGCATCTTCCATATATTCATCTGCATACAATAGGGAAAAACAGATGTTGAAAATACAAGGATAATTTTGATGATAACAAAGAATTAAGAACTATGATTTATATAAGACTAATAATCTGAAAACAAGTCTGCAGGATTAGACAAACAAAGATCATTTAATTTACAAAGACAAAAAAAAATCATCATCATACACCCAATGTTATGCTACTACATACCGGGACAGAGGACAAAGACATGGGATGAGGATGCCACAGCCACATCACGGTCACCGCTCGACTCCTTGAAGCGGGACAGAGAAAAAGATATCTGGGATGAGGATGCCACGGCTAAATAACAACCAATCGCTATGTCGCTATCAAGCGGGATAGATAACAACATACGGGACAGGAGAGGATGCAATACCACATTACGATCGATTGTTTGGCTATTGAAGCATATATGCAGAACTTGCTGTGGAGACAGACCCATATGTTCAACGGCAAGAAGTTTTCCTTGCCTTCAAAGATCACTCTGACTCACAACGAATCAAGGACTTCAAATGTAAGATTTACAAGAGCTAGAATCATCTTCACTTTCACACAAAAGGGAAGCTCAATAATCAGGAAAGAAAGCGGTCAAAGTCCTTGATCGGTCAAGCGGTCAACTGCATCAGATTTATTATGGACATACCATATCAACTCATCACCACGAAATTCAAATTGAAACTTAGCTGAATTAAGCACTCAACCGTTATAAAGAAATTCAAATTCTTCAACGATTCAATGCAACAAAGACTTTGCACAAACACATTTGAAGAACCACTCGACAACACCATTCCTTCTCACGACGTGAAGAACCGAAGCGCCAACAAAGAATAATCCTCAACGGCTCTCAGACAGAAAGATGTTCTATAAAAAGGAGTCACAAAGAACGAGGAAACGTGGTGGAGAAATAGAGAAAAAAGAGAGAGAGAACAAAAGAAAATGTAGTAGAGAGAATCCAAACAAAAATAGAAACATACAAGAACTCTACCACTCTACACAAAAAAACTCCCCCGCCGGTCACATACTTGACTACTCCACACAAATAAATCTTTCACGCAAATCATATCAAGAAATCTCTCAAAGAATCTCTCCGATCATCTCATCCGAATCACCGATTAAACACTCAACATTAATGAGATAGATCCCGCACTCAATACTTGCTTATTTTCTTGTAACTTGTCACTTACGATTGTAAAGGTGGTGTCTTTGGATGCACCGATAAAGAAAGCTCAGTAGAGCTTGGTGTAAGCTCTTAGACCTTGTAATAGTGCTAGCAAATCAGCCAGGGGACAAAGGCGTGTCCAGGAGGTGGTAGGGGTTGTCTTGGTGAAGAAACCCAGAGAGTATGTGTGCTTGGCGAAGCACTCGCTCTAGGTGTATTTGTAGCTTATTAAAGGTCTAGTGAAGCTTTTTGACTGGGTGATAGAGCGACCGTGGATGTAGGCAAAGGGGTTTTGTCGAACCACGTTAAATACCCTGAGCACTACTCTTTGTCACTTCACAAGAAACACACTAACTCTTACATGCGCAGTTACAAAGATCGACACCACGGTATTTGTCGACTCTGCAAATAGGATTACAAACTTAACGAAAATTTTTATAGGTTAACTCAATTCACCCCTCCCCTCTTGAGTTGATCTTATAGGAATATCTAACAACAGAGAAAAACATTAACCTGCTGGCATTGCAATCAAACACAAGTAGAGAGAAAATTGAGATTGAAACTAAAATTATAATACCTGAAATTGAAATCGAGTTCACTGTAATTAAAAATTGAAAGTGAAGCTACACAGAAAAAGCAGAATCAGTCCCATAATCAAAAATTGCATAAGAAGTTGAAATCAAAACAAAGAAATGAAACTGAAATCGAAATTGAAATTAAAATCAAAGTAAGATTCAATACCACGGAGCTGGGGATCTTTCCTTATCAATCTTTGTTTCAGCTGTGATCACTACCTGCACCAACATAGAAAAAAAAAATGAAAAAATCATTAAAAAACAAATATTGGTCAAGAAAAGTAACGAATAACAATACCGAAATCGGTATTGATCAACGGCGAGGTTAAAGACCGGCGAGCTCGGGTTGATTACATTGCTTGCATCCGATCGGCTTCGACGGTGTTCGAGGCTGCAACATAATAAATCGATGAGGGGAATAGAAAGAGCAGGAGGAGGAGAAGACAAAAAACACGAAAACTTACCGAATTGACGATCGTCGCCGGTGAGCTAGGATTTCGCTTGCCGTCGGGTTTCCGATAGGGTGCGAGAGTTCCCGATTAAGAGAAAAATTGAAGGAAGGGAAGATAAGAGGCAGCATTGGCTCAGGGTGTCGCCGGAATCCCTCCATCGCCGGCACGGAGCAGCGAGGAGGGATCGACAGAGGAGTCGGGAGAAAATGAGAGAAAAAAAAAATTAAAAAAATAACGCTTTATACTTTGTAAGGGCATGCAAAATTACCAGCGTGCCCTTACACAGTGTTTACGTAGGAGAAGAAACTGAGCTGCTGGATATAATATGTACTATATAAATATAGTAATATATATATATATATATATCTATATATAAACTAAATTTTAATTTTATTCTTTTTATAATTATTAAATAATATGTACTATATAAATAGTTATACGGGTAGATTTTGGATCAATCAAGGGTAAATTTTGGGTCAATTCGAATTAGATACGAATCTGTTCAAAATTTTGAATCAATTCGAAATTGATCTGAATCTAACTAAGGCTTGACCGTAATCTGACTTTTTGGATCAGTTTTGCATCGAATTTGCGGGGCGGGTCATAAATTGCCACCCCCATTGCATCCTTCCATATCTCGAAAACTGCAAAAATATTTGAAAAATGATGTATTTTCCCATAATATCTGGTTCCAGTTAGAAAAGACTTCTTTGCAGTAAGCTTGACGTGTTGACGACAACTTATGACAAATGCATACAGATTAAATCTACCTTTCTTTGTGCAATCAAATAGATATCAACTATTCAATAATAATTCAACGACAGTAGCAACATACAAAAATAATTTTATACTATCTCAATAATAATAATAATAATAATAGAGTACAAAATTCATCACTAGTACACTACTAAAAGAACATCTTATTTCTAATTAAATATTAGAAGTTGCACATAACTAAGCCACAATAGAAAGAACAAGTTTAGAACAAAATCATTTAGAGTTTGAGGAAGATGATTGAGCCGAAGGGTAGGATTCTACAGTAAAAGCAAGAGATCTCTTTTCTTCTTTCTTCTTCTTTCTTGTTCACCTTTTTTCTTCATCTTTTTTCTCTCTTTTCTTTCTTCTCTCCTTCGGCGGCTGCTGCTCACTATTAAGGCTAAAAAAACCCTCTCCCAATTCATCTTTTTTTCTTATTTCCTTTCTTTTCTTGTAATTGCAACTTACAGCCACAAATATAAAAACTAAAATTTATTTGGGTCCTTCACATTGGAGGGAAATCCAACAAAGTCTTAGCAGCTTGACATGCCCATGAATGTTGCAAGCACCAACCAAGGCTCGCCGGACTATAGAGTCATCCTTCGCATGTGGCGAACTCCAAAAGAATTAGTAGGCTTCAGCCACCCTCCCTGATCTTACAAGAATTCATAGGTTAGTGCCATGCTTTGGGCTTAAGCTTGTAATCTCTTACCGTGGAATTAAAGTATTTATACCCATCATGCCAGGCTATTGTGGTAGCTAGCAGCGAGCACTACAAGGAAAGTTACAGCATTTGGCCTGAGCCCTGCTACAACATCTGCTCGAACAAAGCAAGAACTTGTCCACTTGCCATGCAGTTTATATCCAGAAACCAGTGTTGTCCAAATGACAACATTCTTTTCTGGGGAGCAGCTAGAAAATGTCACATATGCAACGGCAACATCAACAAGACAAGGGATGCGAACCAGAGGCTACAAGGCAAGGAAGCATTCAAAGGGATGCATAGGTTGTGGGGAGCATCAATCGGCAGCGAATCAGCTAGAGTAATCTAGAAACATATCAAAATTATATGCTATTTACTTTAATAAGGAAATAAATATTTAGTTACCAAGTTTGTAGGGATTCTTCTAGATTTAGTGAGATTGTGACTCTAATCAGATCTAGGTGGGAAGAGTCTATAAATAAGTGTTCTTATAACATTTGGAAGATATCGAGTATTAAGTTTGTTTTTCATTTCATTATTTTTAAACTTGTAGTTGATCATAGAGTTATTCTACGATTCGTGCGATCACGAATCGTAACAAGTGGTATCAGAGGCATAGATCCAATGGAGCACGCAATGTCGAATACATCTGAGTCACCAAAATCACCTTCATCACCGCAACTGGCCATTGCAGGAAATTTCATGCAAACATCGCCGACCCCTTTGAAGACACAATATCCTAAGTCTCATACGTAGGCGGATAGACTCGAACAATATGATGCTCTCGCCTCTAATCTTGCTGGGCAACTTGCCCGCATAACGGCGGACTTTGCGGAGTTGCACAAGGTGGTTACATCATCTCGGCAACACAAAAAGGAATTGGAAACTTCAAACTTTTTCAGCATAGCAACCAGTAACATATCACCTTCTAGCTATGCTGTAAACCAACCCCCATATACACTCTTAACCATAGCCAATACCTTTTTAACCGCCATTGTCTTACTTACAACCACCAACTTACCAAATATGCCAACAATCATACCCTCAACCAACAACCCCATCACCAGTTCACCAAACAACTTTCTATACCAACCCCCAACGGCTCACCGAACCCCAAACATATGTCTCAAGAGAACGTCACAAGTTTTCCACCTTCGATGGCAAGGAGCCTTATGAATGGTTGTATTCGGCAGAGAGATATTTCAAGTACAATAAGACTGCAGCTTGGGATCATATACTAATTGCTTTTATGTACTTTCAAGGCGAAGCTAATTGGTGATACCAAAATTATGAGAGGGATCAGCCACATCATTCCTAGGTTGATCTTACTTCGGTATTACTTCATCGATTTGGTCCAACTGCCTTCGGTAATGCAAGCTTCTCCTCTTTAGCAGCTTAAACAAACAGGCTCATTTACCGAATATCAAGCAGCATTTGAAGACATGCGTACTAAGTTGCCGTACGCCATTGAAGATGATCTCATCGGGCGTTTCTGTGGTGAACTGTCCAAACTAATCGCTATGGATGTCATGGCAAGACAACCTACAGAGTTACAACAAGCATACATTTTGTCGCGGCTTTACGAGGAGAAGTTGGCAAATGAGCGTTCCATGACTTCCACCCACCGTTTCAGAACATCGACAACACAATTAAGACATACTTCTTTTGGGCCAGCTACAACATCCACTATAGGGGGCTCATCTTCAGCGACGCCAAATTTCATGGCTAACCGGCATCGTACAGGACTGTCCACTGTTGAGATCAATGCAAGAAGAGTCAAGGGTCTTTATTTCTATTGCGATGCCAAGTATCAACAAGGTCACCAATGCACTATCAAGTTGTACTATATAGCTGGACAAAAAGAGGAGGATAGCGAGGAAATATCACTCGCTGACTTGATTGAAGAAACCACGGCAGAAGATGCCACTCTCTTCCTAAGCGCAATGCATGGCTTAGTAGGGCCGCAAACAATTCGAATGGTTGGCAAAATCAAGAGGCAAGAGGTTTTCATTTTGATCGACTCCGGGAGTACCCACAACTTTATTTCAGAAAGACTCGCCAAACACTTACGCCTGATTACCAATAATGTGCGTCCTTAGGATGTGGAATTAGCAGATGATATACCACATTCAATAGAGGTGATTCATAAGAGGATACCTCTATTAGTGCAAGGAGCTGAGATGATTGTTAATGCATATCCGTTTCCCTTAGGAGGAATGGATTTAGTGCTTGGGATACAATGGTTGGAGAGTCTAGGCGATGTCGTATGCAATTGGCGTCGATCGAATGTGCGGTTCACGCTCCATGGTCGGGAGTTCGTTCTGCAAGGCATTCGTGAAGGTAATGTGTCTCAACTAACGAGCGTTTGTCCTAAACATATGCTCTGCTCTCTATGCTTATTGGCTATCTCTTCTACCACTGATGGGTAATGTGAAAGTCAGACAATGCCTGTAGATCTACAGAAGTTGATAGATGAGCACGCATATGTTTTCAAGCCAATACTTGATCTTCTGCTGAAGCGATCATATGACCACGTAGATTATCGGGCCCTCAACGATATAACTGTAAAGGATAAGTACCCCATACCTGTAATCGACAAGCTATTGGACGAGTTGCATGGTGCTAAGTTCTTCTCAAAACTTGACTTGAAGTCAAGTTATCATCAGATTCATGTTAAAGATAGTGACATATACAAGACGGCTTTTCGCACACACGATGGCCACTATGAGTTCCTCGTTATGCCGTTTGGTTTGACAAATGCGACTTCGACATTCCGATCCTTGATGAATGAGATTTTTCGACCCTATCTACGCAAGTTCGTACTAGTTTTCTTTGATGACATTCTTATTTTTAGCAGCAATTGGCAGGACCATCTTCGGCACCTCGCCATTGTTTTATATACCTTGCAGGAACATCGTCCTTATGCTAATTTGGCCAAATGCAAATTTGGCCGCAAACAACTGGACTATCTCGGACATATTGTATCTGAACAAGGGCTTGCAGCCGATCCTACAAAGGTGGATGCCATGTTAAGTTGGCAAACTCCCAAATCTATCACCGAGCTGAGAGGTTTTTTGGGACTCACGTACTACTACTGTCGATTCGTCAAAGGATATGGGCTATTGGCAGCTCCCTTAACAGCTCTATTAAAGCAAAACTCATTTACTTGGACAACCAATGTAGAGGTCTGTCTTTCAACACTTAAAGCAAGCAATGTCTACTACGCCCGTGCTAGCCACTCCGGACTTCAATCAAGCTTTCACAGTAGAAAATGATGCATCCAGGAAGAGAATAGGGGCAGTGCTATCACAAAACAATCATCCAATTGCTTATTTTAGCAAATCACTATCATGTACGTCTCTCACAAAATCTACATATGAAAAAGAGTTAATTGCATTAGTTCTGGCAGTACAGAAATGGCGTCCCTATTTATTAGCAATCGGTTCATAATCAAACCGATCATTTGAGTCTGAAATATTTGCTGGAGCAAAAGATTTCTACTCAAGAGGAACAGAAATGGCTTGTTAAATTGCTTGGGTATGATTATCGCATTGAGTATCGGGCGAGCAAATACAATACGGTGGCAGATGCTCTATGGCGAGTGCCTGAAGCTACTCTTACATCTATATGTATGCAACAATCTTCCTTTGGGGATAACATACGCCATGCTCAGCAAAATGACCCTAGTATTATCCCTTTGATTGATGCGGCTAAAGATGGAACCCGTCCAGACCTCTCTATCGCTCATGGGTTCCTCTTGTACCAAGGACGTTTATGGGTTCCAAAGGATATTTCCCTACGACGACAGCTCTTTTCGAGTCCCACAATTCAGCTGCAGGTGGCCATGGAGGTCGCTTTCGTACATACAAGCGCTTAAGCCAGCAGTTCTATTGGCCAGGTATGTCTAAGGAGGTCCAACAATATATCTAGGAGGGTCCTACGTGTGCCAAAGCTAAAGCAGAGACGTTACGACCTGCCGGATTACTACGGCCCTTGTCGATCCCAGATAATATATGGTTTTATATTGCTATAGACTTCATTGATGGATTGCCATTATCAGAAGAAAAAAAACGTTATTATGGTGGTGGTTGATCGGCTAAGTAAGTATGCGCACTTTATTCCACTCAAGCATCCTTATTCGGCTATTAGTGTTACTTTGGCATTTGTAAAAGAAGTGGTTAAATTGCATGGTTGTCCTTCTTCGGTTGTGTCGGATAGAGATGCCGTCTTCATGAGTACATTTTGGCAAGAGCTGCATAGCTTACAAGGGACTACCCTACATATGAGCTCAGCATATCATCCACAAACGGACGGCCAATCTGAAATCGTCAACAGAGGATTAGAGACGTATTTACGCTGCTTTGTGGGGGAACACCCACAACATTAGATACGTTGGCTTCATTAGGCGAAATATTCTTATAACACATGTACATTCTACCACAAATATTTCTCCATTTGAAGTAGTCTATGGGAGACCCCCACCATTACTTGTATCGTATGACACTGATTCTCTTCAGTCTGATCTTGTGGGAGCACAAGTGCGTGAGCGAGATGTCATCTTACGAGAATTGCAGCATCATCTATGCCAGTGCGCAGAATCGGATGAAACAGCTTAGTGATAAGCATTGCCGGGACAAGCAATACAAGGTTGGGGATTGGGTCATTTTGAAGCTTCAGCCGTATCGACAGACTTCTATTGCTGAGCGCCGCAACCATAAACTACGGTACAAGTTCGATGGACCCTATCAGATCATAATGCGAGTTGGGCCGCAAGTGGCATATAAATTGGACCTTCCCGTCGAATTTCGCATTCATCCTGTGTTCCACGTCTCGCAGCTAAAAGACTATCGCTCCACTGCCGTGGTTCACGTTGATGATCTACCACAAGTGTTTAATGAACTTGTTCCTTTTGAGCTAAGATCAAGCCATTTGGACGGTAGAAATGAGGAGATAACTCAGCTGACCACTCAAGAGGAGTACTCAATTCCTACTGACTCGTCGTTGGTCAACCTCACGGATGAGGTTAACTCTCCAGGGGAAGGGAATGTCACAGACGCAATGGCAACATCAACAAGATAAGGGATGCGAACCAGAGGCTATAAGGCAAGGAAGCATTCAAAGGGTTTGTAGGGAGCATCAATTGGCAGCAAATCAGCTAGAGTAATCTAGAAACATATCAAAATTATATGCTATTTACTTTCATAAGGAAATAAATATTTAGTTACTAAGTTTGTAGGGATTCTTCTAGATTTAGTGAGATTGTGACTCTGACCAGATCTAGGTGGGAAGAGTCTATAAATAAGTGTTCTTGTAACATTTGGAAGACATCGAGAATTAAGTTTGTTTTTTATTTCATTATTTTTTAGCTTGTAGTTGATCATAAAGTTATTCTACTATTCGTGCGATCACGAATCTTAGCAGAAAAGCACACGCTCCATTGAATACATGTCTATAAGAGCACTGTCGACAAAAATGTTGACGTTGAGTTAGGTTTTAATATAACACAGTGAACCCGCCAGTCATGAACGAAGAGAGCGAGGTTGGTGCAGGTACTAACAACGATGCAAACGAAAACTGATCAGGCAGCCTTTGCAATTGAATTCGCGAAGAGCAGATGAGATGAAGAGCTTGTCAGGAGGTGGCCCGAGATGATAGCATTCCAAGCCACGAGGCGTATTACGTCCTCTTTATTGTTCTTCTTATTATCTGATGAAGAAGTTAATTTGTCGAACAGTTGGCGGGCAGTATCTGTTAGGATAAAAATAATTTGTATTGGGCTTTATATGTTATTGAGCTCATTTATCTTTTAATTAGTTCTATCTATTTATTAGGTTGGGGCTAATTAGGGTTTAGCGTGGGTTGTTCTTTTGAGGTGGTAGCCGTAAGGTGAGGGTGGCAGCCACAAAGAAAAAAAGCAATCGGTAAGAAGTAACAATAGTGCAGGACAACGTGCAAGGGTTGCGATGTGTGTCGCGGAATCTACTAGTGCAGTAGTGCTGCAGATAGCAATGGTGCGCGTGTGGGGCATTATATGGTATGTGTTCTTGTGAGATATCCTTATACTATTGCAATTGAGTGTGTTTGCTTCCCGCAAGAGAGAATTGGTTGTTCTCTCGAGAGGAGTGAAGGTTGTAACTTAATTATTGATAGTAGAGTTTTTTTTGTACCGTCCATGAGTTTTTCTCTCAAATTGGTGATAGCTTTTCCACAATTTTTTTGTCGTATTTTGTTGCATTTTTCAATTTGTTATATTTTTATCGCAAGATCTTCGATATTTCCGCTGCACTTGTCAGGAGTGGCTCTGTCTTGAGATTTGTTCTGATTTACCCCGCTCGTAACAAGTGGTATCAGAGCCCGGTGGAGTGAAGCCACCCGGCGTGTTGCTGGAGGGGAGATTGTTGGGTCTCGAAGTTAGGGTAAGCTCGGATTAGTAGCGCGTAGGGCTTGATGAGCCCGAATGAAAGACAGACTAGTTTGGTGGGTTAGGGCCGGATTAGTAGCGTATGGGTCTGGAATGGTGCCCAAGTGAAAAATGGGCTAGCTAACTTGAGAGTGGGCCAGCAACTCGTTTTGGGTTGGGCCGAATGGATCCTAGCTTGGTGGGCTTAACAACGCACGCTCCTTAATAGTCCCATATTGACTGGGTGCTGAAATGAGTATGTATTTATAAGTGGGAGATGCTAATTCATAAAAGATTGGCCAATTTTTTTAGTGTGGGGACGCAATCCTATAGTGGTATCAAAGCCGATAGTTTGGCAGAGAGCCCGATGCACGTAGTAGCTCTCGCTGATAGTGGGTGAGCAGGTTAAGAGCAGCATGACTCACATAGAGCTTTCGCAAGGTGTGAGCGAGGATTCAGGAGTAAGTTGGGCTCTAATGGCTGGCTTTTAATTGCGCAGACGGTGCGTATGCGAGGTGACTGGCGCATGTTATAGTTCTAGCTGGTAATACGATAAGTAGGTTAAGAGCAGTGTGACTCACATAGAGCTTTTACAAAGTATGAGTAAGAATTCGAAACAAGTTGGGCTCTGAAAGTTAGCTCTTGATGTGTAGTGACGGTGCTCGAGACCAAGTGGATGCTAGGATGAGGAGAAAATATAGATGACTCATTCTTGAGGGGGGATTGTTGGGCTAAGATTGAGTAGATTAGTTTCATATTGAATAAAGATAAGATGAGAAGGGAGTTAGTATACTAGAGAGTTACATAATCTATCGGTTTAAACTTTTTGGTTGGATTGAGCTTTCTAGTGTATGAACCGAGCCCCATCCTGTAATCCTGATCATAAGGTAATGAGCTTATCCAGCAACATTGATCTTATGTAGGGTGATTGGTGTTGGGATAAAAACACTTTTTAAAGTGTTTGGGCCACATGCAAGATTGAGACTTATTGGGCCAATATGATTGAATCACTTTAATGTAGCTTATATTTAAGTTAATTAGAGTTTTTGGGTTTGTGGGGATTGTTGCAACCGCAACAAGATGAACCACCTGCAAGCCGCAATAAGGTGAAGCAGCCGTCGTTGTGGGTAGAGAGCAGTGGCCAGACACTGTGTGTAGAATAATGCTGGACGACGTGCAACGGTTGCATTATGTGTTGCAGAGATCTACTAATATAGTAACACTACAAATAGCAACGATATACGTATGAGTATTATGTGACTTGTATTTTTGTGAGATTTTTTTAATACTATTGTAATTGAGTGTGTTTTGCTTCTGGTAAAAGAGCATTACTTGTTCTCCGAGTGAAGTAAAGGTATAACTCAATTATTGATAGAAATTTTTTTTGGCATAATTTGTAAATTTTTCTCTCAAATTGGTGCGAATTTTTATACATAATTTTCTTGTTTTGTTGATTGTTAATATTATATTTTATGGTAAAATTTTTTATATTTATGCTGCACTAGTCAGAAGTGACTTTTTTAGTAAATTTGTTCAGAGTTATTCTCTTTCGTAACAAGAACCGGAAGATGCGTATGGTTAAATAAGTCTTGTAAGAAGGAAGCACAACCTTCTGTCCATAGATTTAAAACTCGGCCCGAACTGGCCGAATCGGATCGGAAACCGGCACTCAGTACCAATTTCGGGCCGAGTTAACATAAAACCAGGTCGCGCAAGTGACTCGGTAAGACCAGGGTCCCGGGTCAACTCGGTGATCCGGTTGAGCGAGTCGATCCGATTTTAATATTTAAAAAAAAGAAAAAATATATATTTGTTTATTTAAAATAGAAAAGTATTTTTATTAGCATTCTAAAATATGCACTTTATCGGGTACTCTTTCGTTACTAATTTATTTTCTTATTTTTTATATTTTATTAGAATGTAATAAATAAATAAAATATATAGTGTAGATAATTTGTTCTTTGTAATACATAAAATATAGAAATTTTACTATATGTTAGGTTCTTTGACTATTGTCTTAAGTACTGTAGTAATTTTAAAAATATATTTAATATTTTTCGTATACAATTATTTTTTTAATTTTTTAATAGTTACTATAGAAGATACTATATAATACATATAATTGTATTTCTATATTAATATTTATTTAATAAACTTAATTTGACTTAATGGGTCGATTCGATGATCCGTCCGGTTATCCGGTGATCCGGTAATTTTTCCGGGTCATACACCGGATTGAATTTTAAAATTATGCTTCTGTCAGTAATTTCTTCTCTTTCCAGCTTTAAATTCATAGTTACTGTTCACGATTAATAGTTTTCTAGTTGCTTTAAATTCGCTTTATCAACAGAAGTTAGTCATTCTTGATCAGTGTTTGTATACTTTCATTATTAAATATTATTTTATTTTATTATCAAAAAAAGTAAACTATAAAGTATTTAATATATAATTAATATAATTAGAAGTAGTTCAGAAATAATTTTTTATTGAAAAACTATGAATTGAAAGGGTGAAGATAATACAACTAAAGTGCAAGCCTTTTGGCACAACATTAGCCTGGACAATGTATGGCAGGAGGCCTTAGGCTCAAGTCTCTAGTAAGGCCTACAGGAAAACGTATACTAATCTTTAAAAGGATCGTCCAAGATTGTTTATAAAAAACTATTTTTTGAAAAGATATTTCTCATAAGATTTCTTAAGAAATAAAATTATGTTTTCTAGCTTAAAATATTAAAAAAATATTATGTCATAATTCAATGATATAAAATTTACTCATGGCTTAAACCTTAAACCTAATGAAATAGAAAACATTTGCGCTGCAATGTTTTTTCCGTAAAATACCGCTCACTGATTATGGCAAAAGCCATCATAAAAGAATATAATAAAATAAAATTTTCACAAATAGATTTTATCGGTGCTTTTGAAATTGCTTATAAAATAAAATTTTTTAAAAATAAAAAATAATTTTGTCTTTTTTAGAATATAAGTTCTATTTTTTTACTTTTAAAGAAATAATAATAATATGCAATAAAAAAATTTTATTACGTAAAATTTTTATACACTATCTAAATTTTTAAATAAATTTTTAAAATACTTATAAAATATATATTAAAAAATATAAAATTAAAAAAAATTAAAAAAATAGTTTTTGAACGCGAAGCCAAACGCGCTCGTTAATACAATGACCTTGTTACCTCTGTACCTTCGGCTTATATGAAGTATGGTAACTACAACCAATGATAGAAAGCAAGTCCTTCCTTTGTCATTGAGCCTATAATATAAAGTTTCAATAAAATGAACTACAAATTTGAAGTAATTGCGGTTCACTAGTTATCTTAGTACTGTTTGAGAATTTTTAATTATATATAATATCTAACTTACATAGATCATAATTTTAATATCTAAAAATATAATAATTTATAAAAATATATAAATAGAGAGATTAAACATATTTTGATTCATAGCGTTTCTTTTGATAAATTATTGTCTTTAGATAATTTGATTTCTGTTTCTTAATTTTTTCTTGATTCTAAAGAAAAACTTTTAAGTAATGAAGATTTTCTTTAAATTTAGAATAAGAGAGGAGAGAGGACCACACCATCTTTTCTTAGAATCACATTCATTAACCATTAACTTTTATAATGGATAAAATATTTAACTCCTTAATTTTACCAATATATTTATTATCTATTATCTATAATAACCGATAATATTTGTGATTTTTATAATTCACTAATAAGATTTACCAATTTAATTTATTAAATCAATTAAAATTTAAGATATGATCCAAATCTAACAAGTATATATGTAGACGTCCAAAAAACAAGGAGCATTTTAAAAAGTAATTTTAATAATAAGCTTGATTTTTTTTATCTAAATACATAATAGATTACATGATAATTTATAATATATAGTTTTTTCTAGTGTTGTCAGACTCAGACCGTACCGTCTAGATCGATACGAAAAATGTCGATCAGAAAAATAAACTACTCAAGCAGTTGACTTGTCACAACCCGGTTGATCCGGATGGTTCCCAATTTCGGCTTCATCAAATTCATCGGTTCGGCGTCAGCTTTGTCGAATTCGTCATCTCTGCTTCAATTTTGCCGCTCCGGCTTCATCGAATTTCTCTACCAAGGTAACAAAATCAACTTAGATACAAAAGCACAGCAAATTTGTTTTACTTTTTCCTAATTTATACTTCTTGTAACTTGTAAGTAGTCTTCACCAAATTTCATAGAAATCTCAAACCTTCTAAGCTCTTTTTTGGTCTAGACCCATAGCAGTATGTGTTGTTTCTATTGTTTCAAGTGTTGCTAAAAGGAAGCCTTATTTGCATTGCAAATTTTAGTTGTAGAAGTATCCCCTAGTTGATTTATAGCTACAGATTTTTGTTTTTGATTTTGTTAACTTAAAACTATTTTTTTACTTTCACTAGTTATTCTTAGAACAAGTTCATCACCTGTTTCGTCCTTTTATTTTTTGTTAAAAAATTTGCAGAACTACAAAGGCACCCGTTGTTGGATGGCGTCCTGTTCTGTTGCTGCCCTTTCATTGCATTCTGATTTTTGTTTGCATTCTGTTGATGTCTACTAGTAGTTTTTGTTAGCATGTTGCTATCTATATGATAATATTTGTGACTTGATGTTGTTTGAAATATATTACAATTCTTGAAGATTGGTGATATTGTCTCTTGACTCTGGTTGCATTGCATTATGTTTAGGAATTTAAAGTTTAAACTGCCCTTTCAATGCATTTTGTTTGCATTCTATTTGGTTGGATTACTTGTTCATAATTTCTTATAGTAGCAAGTTTCATTGTTTGGTTTCATGGTTTGCTAACTGTTCTATAACTTCTGTTTGCAACTTGTATTCTATTTGGTTTGTTGTCTAGATCCGGTGGTATAAGACTTACAAAATGCCAAAATTGTTGCTAACTGTAATATTTTTATACATAAAAAATATGGTGTAGATGGACTCTGTGTTGTAGTGAGTAGTGTGACTAGTGATGCAACATGCTTATTATGCTTATTATTGCTGGCTAAAACAGTAAGGATAGTGCTGACTGCTAGCTGGAACAGTAAGAATTGTGATGAAGCATGCTTGTATTGCTTGCGTGTGATGCAGCATGCTTGTTATTTTTGAAGGAAGGCTAATTTTTGTGATTGTTATGCTTGTTGCTGTTTTATTGCTGGCTGGAACGACAATGTTGATTGAAGGTTTGGAACAGCAAGGTTGATTGGTTGCATGCTGAAAGTAGCTACTGAAAGTTCGGAATAGCAAGCAATACTGCTATCTGCTAGCTTGAGCTTGTATTGGTGAATATTCTGGAACAAGAACAAGAAATCTGTAACTTTTATTGGTGAATAATTTTGTAACTTGTAACTAATTGACAGCCTTATTTGTTGAAGTCCATTTGCTTATTACAAGAAGTATGTTTGGTGAATATTGTTAATGTTGTTGCTTATTTCTTATTAGCTTTACTATTAAAATTTAGCTGAAAACTAGATGGTGAGATTGATATGCCGGGTCAATCCGTTGACCTGCCGAACTAATCCGCCATTTGTTGATCCGGATGGCAAATTAGGTCGCCATTCGAATCGATTCCGACAACACTAGTTTTATCTATATATTCTAAAATTTAAAAAGTAATCTTAAAAATTAATAAAAATTCATATTTTGGAATAGTTAAGATGCACTCCCAAGCGTACCACAATCAAAATACGACTAAAAATCTTGCACATAAAGTAATGAAAAAGCTTTTGTGGAGAGACACAATTGAGGACCTCAATTGTCCCCTAGGTTTCTTCATGGCTTTATATTCTAAACAATCTATCTACTCCGAGGCTCCGAGCACTTCTTGGGTTGAAAGAAATTTTTAACAAAAAATACTTTTAGAGACAAACCTTTATATCATATTATAATTTTTAATTATATTTTCAAAACTTGTAATTTTTTTTTATTTAAGTAGTGTAGAAAAGCACTTAAAATTTTTTTCTAAATATGCTCACCATCTTTTATTCCTTTCCCCATTTCTTTTATCACTGCATCAAATAGCAACCAATCTTTAAAACTTTACCATATTAATTAATAATACTTCTCTCACTTTGTACCAATAATATTCACTCAAAGATAAACAGCAGTCACTACTCAGCATGTTTCACCAACCAAACACTAATGATAAAGCAAATTTTGGATTGATTGATAGAAAAGAAACTTATGATGATGAGAAGAAAGAATGGTCCTGCTCATATAGTTCTAGCTAGGCAGAGGGTGAAATGAACTGCTGCATACATAATGGAGAAACGTAAATTGCTTTTGCTTTTTTCTTCTTTAGGTAAGAAGAAAGGCCAATCCTTAAGCTTTCTTATAAGTTATATTCTATAATCACTCCCAAATATCTTCTAAATTTAAACTTATAAATTACTTTCTTAAGCTTTTAATCGCTTAACAACTTACAAAAATTTCATTCAAATGTTATGATGTATCCATAACTACAAAATAATCAGCTGCACTATAAAATAAATGATTAAATGATAATTGAGTTAGTAGAGGTTCTGCTTGTTTCTCTCCGTAAAACATGCTTCTGTGGACAAAATAAATTATGAGAGGTTTTTCAAAGTCATTAAATAATATTGAACTGTTCTAGAAAATTTTATTAGGTTTTTCTTTTTAGAAGAAGAATCTAAATCAATACAGATAGCATATAGCAATGCATACAAAAGACAGCAATGTTTAGGCATGATAGAAGTGTCCCACTCATTTTAATTGTACTCATGGTCCAACAACATAAAGAGACTCCCTACCTTCCGCACCTTTCTTTTTCCTTCTCTTTCTATTATCTTCTGTTTTTTCTTCTTTTCCAATCGTTCCAGGAACCAAACAAATAAAAAGAAAAAAGAAAAATTAAAATTTGCTTCCATAAATTTCAATTGAAGTAGGAATGAACTATATATAGATAAAGAGAGTTTCGCATAAAGCTTAGCCGTTCTCTCTGATTATTTTAATTCCAATAATAATTTTAACAATCTTATTTTGTTTTATTAAGAAGATCATAGAAGTTCCAAATGCAAGTCACACTTATTTATAATGTGTTCGAAAAATTAGAAATTTAAGTAAGATCATAAGATCTTACTTATCGCTAACTTTTCATATAATTATTTAATGCTTTTAAAAAATTTAGATAATACTTACTAAATTACTAAAAATTTAAAACATAATTTTTCTTTATTTTTATCTTATTATAATAAATTAATAATATTTATATTTTATGATTCAGATAAATTATATTATTAATATATTATTATATTTTATTTACCTTATTATTATAATTTTTTTACAGATTATACCATTAATTTTATAAAATACACTATAGTTATATCTATATATAGAAAACTCAATTCCGTATGTACATGCAAAAACTTTTGTTTATTTAAATTGAGAATGATCCCCAAGTGAGGACAATGTCCTCTATGCAGCACAAGAAATTGTTGCTTATGCATTTGGAAAATTTAAAAAAACCCAAGGCAAATATGCCATATTGAAACCTGCTCTCCGTAAGGAACATTCATGCACTATCTACAGAGAGTTTTGACTAGCAGCACCCCTTGTATATCTGTAATGACAATTGGGAGGCTTCTAACTTTCTGCATTGCTCCGTGGCATAGTGACTCGAAATCATAGAAGGTGCTTTGAACTATAAGTTTATCAACTTACCATTTAACAGAAGGTCTTTGATATATCACATCTTTGAGATCAATCAATTAGGCCATAACAATCATCTTTATCATCTCAAAATAAAAGAGAAACAAATAATCTAAAATACCACCTCAGAGAATAGTTTCTTGCTCCTATACTACCACACATTATTTTGGAAAAAAATAATCTAAAATACCACACGCTAATGCTCGTAGAAGTAGCGACCGGCGACTTCAAAGTCGTTGTACGTTATGATTTGCGATAGGATCTAAGATGATCACTAAGCCCTTTAAGAAAATAGCAACTGCTGCTTCTTTCGGTTGCTATTGTGCAAAAATACTAGCTACCAACATCTATGCTGGTTGCGGAGATGTGGTCAATAGTGACTTTTTTTGTTCACCGTCGCTATTACCTAAGCGACCGTATCTATGATGGTCGTTGTTTGAATCTTTCACGATCAGTATTATATCAGTCGCTAATATTTTGATCGCTAATGATATATCTATTTGTAATGAATAAACTCATCAAAGAATAAACTAATCACCACCATACCCACTACAAACTAATGACGAATCTTTTCTAATTATTCTAATTTCGCTCAAAATCCTCAAGAGCTCTCCTGATGCATGAAAAGTTTTTTATAAGCTGAAATCGTAACATCGCAAGTAAAATCGAAATCTTAAGAATTTTAGAATTAAGATCGAGATTTTAATGATCAGAAGTAAGATCAAGATTTTGTTCAAATAAAATGATTTTGTTGATATAAAGTCGTAAACTTATAAGATTTTAAAATTTAAATCGACATTTTAATAACCATGAGTGTCAACCAAATTTTCAGTTTCTTTCTTTGTATCTTAAGTTCGAAAACTTTATATATTTAAATTATTACTCTGAAGTTTATATCTATTTTCATAACAAACTCAACTTTTATTAAACCTTCACGCTTAATTCTATTTTATTTTTGGAATATCACTTTATATTCTATTTTTATTGGCTCTACTTTTCATTAAATATTACTTTTATAAAACTTCTCTTAAATTTAATCTCATATAATTAAAATACATCCAAATAAAATTGAGATTTGTGCTAATAAAAAACAAAAATGCTTACAGTATTTTTGAAGAGCATGTTTGGGAAAACTTTTCTCTCACTTTTATTTCAAAAATTATTTTATTTTTTAAATACATTTTTTATAATATTTATAATCTATTTAAAAATTTTTAAAATATATAAAAGTTTTATTTTGTAAAGTTTTATTATTATTAATTTTTTTAAGTAAGAAAATAAAACTTATTCCTTAAAATAAGATAAAATATTTTTTATATTCGAAAAACTTTTTCTTATAGAGACTCTCGAACACCCCTCACTATTTAGCATAATTGTAAAAACCGGACCGAACATTGAACCGAAAAACTGTCCGGATCAACGGGTTGAACTGTTACATTAAAAATATCAAAGTATTGATGGTAGTACGAACGCTTATTGTTATTTTTTTTAGAAAGCATAAAAAAAAATAAACTAACAAAAATGTATAGAATAACAAAAAAATATTTTAAATAATAAATTTTAAAAGAAATTTTTGTTTTGAAATAATTTTATTATTTTTCTTACAATTTAATAGAAATAGTAATATAAGAACTTAAAAATCACTAATAATAAATATTTACAAATAAAATATAACAAATTTATTTTTTTGTATTATCACATCCAAATGTAAAATCTAAACTACATATTATATTTGAATATAAGGCTACTAATAATTATTTTTGCATCAATATATTACAAATTTAAATTTTTTAAATTTTAATTTAATCCGATTTGATCCGGACGAGCAGATCAACCGAATCGAAGCGGATCGGAACGGTCAAAACGGATCGGAGCGGATCAATTGTATAAATAGTTTTATTACAAATTCGGACTAGTTTATGCTCTGGGTCGACGATTTTCGAGTCGATCCGGACGGATCGGTTCGGATTTTATAACTATGCTCTTTAGATACAAATCAATTTAGAAAAAATTAACCAAATCAGATAATTTATGTCTTTGCGAGAAAAATAAATGTAAGAAACATGTGGTCGTGGTCATGCAAGCACTGCTGAGATTGCTGCATGCCGATTCCATTGAAATTCTTTCGCATCACAATTGCAATTGTGATCGAATGAATGACGCTTGCAATTTGGAACCTTCAAAAGTTTCTGGTCGGAATGTAAGAACAAATCCAAGCACAGTTCTACTTCCGAGGCATATCTTTCCTAAATAACCTTTTAGGCATATTTAGAGTTTATTTGTCAAGTGCTTATTTTTTTTTAAATTTTAATTTTTTATTTTATATTAAAAAAATTTGAATATACAGAAAATTTCTATATTATAAAAGTTTATTATTATTTATTATTATTATTATTTTTAGATAAATAAAATAGAGAATATTTTTAAAATATAAAAATAGTTTTTGTTTAAATTTTTTTTAAAAAGCATTCTAAAAAATCTCCTTAGAGTAACCTACAAGTACTTATTATTTTCTTAAAATTTTTTATAATATTTCTTTAAATTTTAAGAAAAAATATGTATATTACTTTATAAAATTATTATATATAACTTTTATTATTTAATAAAAATAAATTTATAAAATAATATCCATGAACATGCAAGCGTATGAAAATCTGTTCAAATTATTGCATATGCGAGAAATTTATGCTTCACCCCTTTGGATAAGGAATTTGATTCTGCAGAATCGAAGAGCAAAACAATTTTAAAATCGCCTAAGTGGATGTTCTTTTCTACAATAATGTTTAAGAGAACGGTAATGGTTAAAATTTTTTGACTGTTCATTTCCTCTAGCTGCAATGCATATTCTACTGATTTACTTATTACCACCAATCTCCAGAATCCATAATTAAAAAATACAAAAATAGTAAAAGAAATTATAAACACTAAACTTAATCCTTCATCAATGATAAACAAAAGGGGTTCATTTTCTTGACTGTCTCCAGCTGCTTCGAAACTCTTTCATTTTTCATTTTTCGTTCCTTCTACTTCAATCTCCACCAATTCACACCAGATTTCCCCTAAATTCAACAAACAGTTGAATTTTTCTGCAGTAGGCGGCGGCGGTGACCGGAAGCAATGGGCGGAGTGACGTCATCAGTAGCAGCACGGCTTGCTTTCTTTCCTCCGCAGCCACCAAGCTACGAGCTGGTTCGCGAGAACGATATCCTTCGTCTAAACCGGTACCCACACCGTGAGAACGTTGAAGTCATGCGGCTTCCAACACGCCGGGCTAACGAGATTGTCGCTGTTTATGTTCGTCATCCGAATGCTGTCTCAACGATTCTTTACTCCCATGGCAACGCTGCTGATCTTGGTCAGCTCTATGAGCTCTTCATTCAACTCTCTATCCATCTCAGAGTCAACATATTTGGGTATGTAGCGTTACTTGTTATAGTGTTAGTAGTTGGTATTCCTGTTCTCGTGTTTTACTGGTGAATTATTGAGTATTGGGCATTTTGGTTTGGCTTTGTTGTGATTCAATGCCTTATGCTGGGTTCTTGGTTAATTTTCCCAGTTGTGGCTTCCGGGTAAAGGGTTAGTGAATCTAAGTATTGGTTTTGAGTTGGATTTGATGCTATTTCTTGGAAATATGAGTCAGATTTGCAACTGAAACTCCTAAAATTTCCTGATTTCTAACATTTAGAATAGTTTCGAATATTGGTTGGTATCTTTGAGTTGGATTTGACGAATGCTTGAGTGATGAATGCTTGATTTGCTTCGGCACATTAGAATCTTGCTTTTGTCAGTTGTAGTAATGCTAAACAACTATGTTTGGCAAAATCTCCAACCTTTGCTGATAATTTGACTTGATGTACTCTTTTTCTCTGTCGTTCTAGGGAATATTGGTTGGATTTGCAACTAACAAAACCAAATATTTTTTTGGGGGGGGGAAATTTCATACTGAATTTACAGTTAGGCAGTTCTAATTAGATTCATGTTGGTTGTCTCTTTTCCTGCTACTATACGCAACTGCGTTCTCTTCCGGATGTTTTGCTTATCTGGTTTGATTTCTGACATGCTTGTCTCTCTTGCTCTTTGAAGCTTTCTCAATTTTGTTTGTTATTATGATTTCTTACTTCATTTAACATGTTTAATTGGTTTTCTTTTTGTCCTTTCTGCTTGATTTTGGGTTGAACACGATTTTCTTTATCTTCTTTTGCTTGGCAAATGCCATATAAAATCTAACACCTTGAAGGTCATCTGATGTGATTTAAATTTGGATTGTAGGGTTTTATGCATTGTTTATTTTGAATATTTTGGCTATTGTTTATACCAATTATTGGTGTCTTAGGTTTGGACTCCATTTTTGGATTTTCCAACCAATCGTGCTGATTAAAGCTGGAGCCTCCTTTTTTTGTTCGTTTCCCAATTTGACCTAGTAGTGTGGAGTTTCATCTGTTTAGATTCCATTTTCTTTGTCTAAGGGTTGATAATTAATGGGGTTGGTCATTGTGTTGATTACTGAGAGATGTTTTTAGTTCCTATTGTGAGGATTTTTGGTTGGTATTTAGCTTCTATGGCTTTTTGTAAGTTGGATTAATGGTTGTGGGTTGGCTGCAGTGGTTAGTTCAATGAGATGGTGGGCTGCATCTCGATTGATATTTCTTATTGGAGTTAGTGTGCATGCATAGCTATTAATGTTTCTTTTTGTTGCTTTTTGTTTCCATCCTGTGCTATTTATGCCTTTTACTGGACTAATATATGTGGAAATTAGTTGTATGAATTTAGTTGCCATCAACTTTACAAATTTGTTAGATTACTTTAATGCACGTTATAGATATTTATGGTGGCATTTGCAAATGGCTAGACGGGTACCATTTGACCGTTAGTTTCATCTTTGAAGTTCTTGCTTCATTTTCTTCTTTGCTTTATTGTTTGCCTTGTCTGTGAGCACTACTATTTTTCAGTTCTCTGATTAGGCACTTACTGTAAACTTGTTTTGGTTTTGTATGCTGAAACTGAACTTTCCTTGAGCAGTTTGTGAGATTGTATTCACTGGATGCTTGGTTTTCTGTTCTATTTTATTCTTGAATTCTGTTCCCTGTCTTTTTAGCATCTGTGTGGATTTGGGTCAGATGATAGTAGCTGCTTTCATTCATAAGTTAGCTTCAGCTCCTTTCAAGAATAAAAATAATCTTTTGCAAAAGTATTCAATATCGTTTTTGTTATCAATGTAAAGATTTATTTTCACCATATTTAGTAATGTGAATAATTTACCTGTTTCCCTTTTCTGACAGTTGGAAGTAATAAAATTTTCCTCTATGTTTGGAACATATTAGGAAGGACATGCTTCTTTTGTGCCTTGGCCAACAAATTATAACTCAGATAAAACCTACGGGCTCTTTAGCAATTATACATTTCTAATGTTACAATAAGATATTTAAGAAACCAGATTAATGACGCTCGTTCGTAACCAGTGTAAACTATTGCATGCAGTATGTACTTTTCATTATGCTTGACTCTGTGATCTTCTTCTGTTGTGGAAATAACAAGGTCATTCTTGCAGGTATGACTATTCTGGATATGGGCAATCGAGCGGAAAGGTTTGTTTTTGTACCTTGATCAAATAAGAAATTCCTCATCCTCTGCACTAGGATTTACTAGAACATGTCATTTGCCTTTTACAACTTATTGTTTTCCCATCCAATTTTGCAGCCAAGCGAACAAAATACTTATGCTGATATTGCTGCTGCTTATAAGTGCCTTTTGGAAAACTTTGACACAAAGGCAGACGATATTATACTTTATGGTCAATCTGTTGGCAGTGGACCCACATTAGATCTAGCTGCTCGCTTATTTCGGTTACGAGCTGTAATCTTGCATAGTCCTATACTTTCAGGTTTAAGAGTCATGTATCCTGTAAAGCGTACATATTGGTTTGATATATACAAGGTCAGTATATCTTTGCAATTCTCTTGCTTTACATTTCTGTACGTATGGATATTTACTTACTGCATTTTGTTGTACGCAGAATATTGATAAAATTCCATTGGTGAATTGTCCTGTGCTCGTAATTCATGTAAGTACCTCATTATCTTCATGTCAACTAGTTTTGTTTCACAAGATTTCTTGCATCTCTGCTTATTATCTTGTTCTACTTGATTATATGAGCCTTAACCACAGACTTCAGGTTGAATGCTTGTCCAGTTAGCTTCATGTTTGCGATAGAAGCTCAGAACACAGGTTGATTACTGCCAATGAGATGGTAATAATTGATGAAGAAGGGCAAATAATGGACTGAGAGTGGGATGACAAATAAGAGGTGAAGACAGAATAGAAGGGATAAGAAAGAAATCAGGAATATAGAGGGAAATTTCAAGACAGTAAGACTGATAGGGATAATGGAAGTGATAGAGCAGAAGAAAAGAGAGGAAGAGAGAATATATAAGAAGACCTAATCGTTTATTTAGACCATCTACCTTAAGAATATTCTAGTTACAAACACAACTCTTCAGTAACTTATTCGAGATAACCTCTGCTGATATAGATGCATGAGTATTATATTATAAATTGATTACCCCTTTATCTAAATAATTCCACTGTCACAATCATCATCATCATCATGGTGACAAGAAACCCCTACAACGTTTCAATGTTGTAATACTAAACCCTTCCTAGTTAAGCTAACTTCGTTAGAGCTTGAATCAACACTTGATTAGCTTTTGTATGGATAAAGTACCTCCATACTTGGCTAAATAAGCTTTCAGGACTCTTAGTAGATAGTAAAGTGAAGACTCATAGTAGTACGGTTTCAATGTTATGTTGCAAAATGTGTATCACAGTCATATTAGACTAAAATAAGAAAAGTGTTGTAGGAGCTGCTGCTGTATCAATGTCTTTCTATATTTTAGCAGAAAAGACATAATACTATCCTTTCACTTTGATCTTTTACCTATCTTATCCATTCTTGCCTGCAGGGAACAGCAGATGAAGTCGTGGATTGGTCACATGGTAAGAAACTTTGGGAGCTTTGTAAAGACAAATATGAGCCGCTGTGGATAGAGGGAGGGAAACACTGTGACTTGGAGCTTTTCCCAGAATACCTTAGACACTTAAAAAAGTTTGTATCTACAGTGGAAAAATCTCCTTCAGTAAGAAATACATGGAGGAAAAGCACAGATCAATTTGAATCCTCTAGGAAAAGCACCGACTGTTCTAAAGCTTCTAGGAAGAGCACTGATAGAAGAGAGAAACCAAGGGCTAGTATAGACAGATATGAAGGACGTGATTCTAGATCTAGCAATATTGATAAGTTGGAAAAAGTGAAGGTTCCTATTGAAAAATCAAGGAGAAGCATGGATTGTCTTGAAAGGCCTCGTAAAAACAGTGACCTTCTAGAGAGAGCACGGAAAAGTGTGGACAGACTTGATAGAATTTGGGCTGGGTAAACACAACATACCACTTCGTAAATTGATCAATAATCACCGTTGTTTTGAAGATTTTCCATTTGGAATTCATTAGTGTTAATCCACATGTGTATCCCTATAAATAGTGGATGAAAATGGAGAAAGCATAGGTGTAACTTATATTGCTCCTTTCAGGAATGCGGTGTTAGGAATCTCCTTATGAATCTTCACTAACAATATCTGTTTGATTATATATGTAAGTTGTAATTATCATAGAAATTAACTTTTCGAATGGCATAGTTTCTTGGATAGTTGTGTTCGAAAATTGATGCCGTCAGACCTGTTAATTTTCAAGCATTTGAAAATTGGTTGTTTTTTTATCCCCACCTGTTAATTTTCAAGCATTTTAATTAACCACTTCTCCAGCACACCTCTTCCGTTGCACAAGCGGGTCAGATTATCTTCCACAGTACTTATTCTGTCGGGACCTGTTAGAATTTTCACATCCTTGCAATCTTACGGACTATTTATTGTACTAGTCAATTGTAGTAGCAGATGAATTATCTAGGTGTAAGGCTATCACCTATCTCTGTAGTAGATGAATGGATGTATGATCTTTTCTTCCACGGGGAAATTGCTTCCTCCTACAACAAGTATCAGGACACAGATGATAACTTAAGTTGTGTGAATTTATTTAATTGAATCTTGTTAATCTTTACCTATTTTCACTTTTGGTCTCTTATTACAAAGGTGATTGAACCTTGAATGCAGTGTTTGGTATCTATGCCAGCGTCAGATAAACCATTACCTATTTATGCCCGATAAGTCTGGTCGAGAAAAATCTTTTGAAAAGCATATTCTAGACCCATCAGCTAACAAGGTTCATTTTTTGAGACTAAAACAAAAAAAACCTACTTATTTATAGTCCGGTGAATCTGGTTGACAAAAGTCTTTTCAAATGTCTATTCTAGACCCATAAGCTTACAAGGTCCATCATTTGAGACAAAAATATAATAACCTCATTATTTATTTATGGCCCGATGAGTTTGGCCGACAAAAGCCCTTTTGAAAAGCTCATTTTGGACCAATTTAGCCATTACTGACTTTAAGGCAAAAGATTGTGAAGAGGCCACGCTTTCTCAAGCTATGTGAAATATTGAAGAGCTGCGATTAGAACAAGAGCAAATATATTACAAAGTTTTTCCGTCCTTGGAGATGCGGCTACAGTAGAATCCACCAATATTGCGGAGGACTTAGAAGGAAGTACACTACGTGCCTAGTTGTCATTATCGATGCGACATATATTTTGCGTGTTTCTTTTTTTGTTTGTCAAGTGATCTTTTCCGTAGAATAATGTTACAATAAAAAATGATGTTGTTTTGATCTAATACATTATTTTGTGTTGAACTTTTACGAACTTAAACGTGTAAACTAATTCATAGTACTTACCAAAATTACGTAAAACGTTTCACTATTTTGCTGCACTATAATCTCAAAAGGGCCATTATTTGAATGCACTTTTTAGATTGAAAATCAACTCCTTTGACAGCTTTCAATTCAAGTTAAAAGCGCGATATTTACCTATAGTTTCAATTAATATCTTAACTTCCAAGAGATATTCAATTACTAGCTACCTAAGAGAAATAAATGATCAAGCTTATAACAAGTTACTGTAGCTTGAATCCAAAAAAGAAGAAAATCTGTTCTGCATAAAACCCAAGAAACAATCTAGCAGAGTATCTATTACTTAAAATTTGAACACATCGTAGCAAAACAAGAACTAAAAAGAAATGCAAAAGAATGGCAAAGTTGAGCATGAAACCTTTAAGTATAGTCTTCAGAAGTCCCGCGAAGACAGGAAGAACATGAATGATTCAACCAACCAAACTACCAAGTAGTTTCTCTATTCTACCTTCGTACATGCTTTCCATGCCTTACCTAAAGAAATGTTGTTTGAGTCCAATCATATGAATTATCTTTATGTAATGTATTGATTTATGAAAGTTGGTATGATATCTCGTGCTAGATAAATCTCTCGCATGTTATATGTTGTCCTGTGTATATTGGGTATATTTTATAGGAATATTTGAAAGTGCTTATAAAAAAATATTTTTATTCTATTTTAAAAAATTGAGTTTTGTTTTTTATTTTAAAAAATAAATAAATAAGCAATAATAAAATCTTATGATATAGAATTAATCTATACTTTCTAAAATTTTAAATAAATTTAATAAAATATTTTAGAAAATTTATTAAAAAATGTGATGTTGAAAATTTTAAAAATGTGCTTTTCTTGGAGAGAGATGCCAAACACACCCTACATTAGTTGCTAATCCTATTACGCATTTACGCTTGCTATGTAAAAAGTTGAAGAATAATGCTACTTATGAAATATGAATGTATTAACATTATCTGGGTGGAAGGACAAAATTAAAGCAACAACCTAACAAAACTAATACGATGGTATCTAGATCAGTTTCAATCTTAGAAGAATAAGTAACAACAACCTCAATGCAGTCTCATTGTTAGGAAAACTAAATACAATAAAGAAAGTCACTTCATAGAGCGAAAAGCTGCTTCTGCAAAATTTATCTACGATTGCTATCACTTTCTACAGAAATTATAATCAACTACATTTCGTCGTTGCGGTAAACAACAACATCAAAAATCAAAATATAATGTAATACCTAAAACATAATATACGAAAATATAAATGACACCCTAGTAAAGGGCTTACTAATTACGACTTAGGTGTCATTTAGGTAAGCTTTAAAGTGCTTTCCATTTCTAGAGATGCAATAATATTTTACAAAATATTTTTAAAATACAGAAAACTTATATATATATATATATATGGGATGTAGGTATATTTTATCTCTACAGGCATATGATTTACTGTAGGCATATGGTGCTAAATCGACGGCTGTGATGCAGACACTTAATCAGCGGATGGCTGTGATGCGCTGGAGCGTTTTCCACCAAATGTGCTGCAATCGATGGCTGTGATGCGCTGAAGCTTAATCACGGACGGCTGTGATTTTTTGGAGCGTGTTTAACCTAACTCTGTAGCGTGCACATTGCAACCATTCGCGTCGTGATCTTGTTTTTTTCTCTTCACTTCGCAGCGGCGTCTTTCCTCTCCGCCTGCAACCTTGCGAAATCGAGTCCTCCGCGCTCGCTGCCGACTCGATTTCGCAACAGAGAGTCGCGATTTCGGCCTTTGATCAAGATCGGAGGCTCGATTTCGTCTCTGGCTTCCACTCCGGCTCAAGTTCACGATTCCGGCCGAAATCGAGCTCTTCGCGGCTCGATTTCGCGATTCCGGTCTCCGATTCGGCTGTTGAGAATGAATCCGGCCCGATTTAGCTATTTCGGCCGAAATCGAGTTCTCTGCGGCTCGGTTTTCGGCTCGATTTCGCGATTCCGGTCCCTACTCGGCTGTTGAGAATGATTCCGGCCAGATTCGATTTCATCTCCGGCTTCTACTCCGGCACGATTTCGCGATTCCGGTCCCTATTCGGCTGTCGAGAATGAATCCGGCCCGATCTCGTCTCCCGGAGGCACATGATTTACTGTAGGCACATGGTACTGAATCGACGGTTGTGATGCAGGCATTTAATCAGCGGACGGCTGTGATGCGCTGGAGCGTTTTTAACGTAAATATGTCTTGGATGTGCTCGATCGGAGCACAGACTCCGTTTCGGCTTGTGATCAAGATTCCTGCTTGGGCTTCGTGTTCGTCTTCGACATGATTTAGTTTTAATTTTCTTGAATTTGTTTAATCTTTCGGTTTGGATGATTTGTTTTAAATTTCGCTGATTTATTTATGGTGTATTAGATTTGTTTTATCGGTATTGGTTTTGATTTACGGGGTATTAGTTTTAATTTACGGTGTATTGGTTTTATATTGTATTGGATAGTTTGGCCGGAATGATTTGTTAAATGCATGGTTGCCTTAACTGGGAAGGGATGTTGGTATCTTGCGTCACAGCCATTGGAAAATATAAATGAGGTAATGATGAGGCTTCAAAATTGCTCTCTGTTTGCTGTAAATTGCTCTCTATTTGTTTGTTTTCGAAAAAATGCTAGAAATGTAACTCTCTGTTGTGAAATGTTAGCATGTGTTGGAAATACTGATGAGGCTACAAAATTATATTTTTGTTCTTTCGTTCTCAATCCGTACTGTCTTTTGAGTACATTGGCTATGCAGTAAGGATGGCCACTGTTAAATAACAGCGGCAACCACTGCATCCATGATTACAGAAGGCAATGTAGAGAAGGAGAGAGCAGTGGTTTGATTCGAACAATCCTTTGAATGTCGTGATTGTTATTAAATCATTATCTCTGAGCCTCCCTTCTCTCTTTCATATCTTTGTTGTTTTGCTGTCGATGGATTCTCTAGAATCTGTGGTATACTTAACTTTGTATTGTGAATTGTAAGCATATGCGGAAATGTATCTCTCTAATTTGACATGTAATCGATTCTGGCAATGTAAATCTGTTGTATCTTGTATTCTGAAAATGTAACTCTTTTGTGAAATGTAACCAAATGCTGTAAATGTAACTCTGTTTGAGCTTTGTAATGAGATGGTTGAAATGGAATTAAGTTTATTTAGTTTTTTAATTCGCCGGAAATGTAGTAAGTAATTATATAGTAATTAAATGGTATGTAGCACTGCAGCAGTTATTAATACAGTAATTAGTATATAGTAGTAAATTATATAGCTAAGTAGTATATAACTGTTATAATATGATACAGAGAGCATTATATAGTAAAAGTCATAGTAAGCAATTATACAATAAACAGAAAAATAGGCGCAAACAAAATGCAATTATATATCTTGCAAACAGAGAGCAAGCTTCCGGACAGAGCAAAATAAGCAAACAGAGAACAAATAGAGAGCAATCTAAAGCAAACAGAGACCAAACTTTCCAGAAACAAAGAGCAAGTTTAAGCAAACAGAGAGCAAGCTTTATGCAGATGGAGACTAAAATACAGCTAATAGAGAGCAAGCTTGAGCAAACAGAGAGCAATTTCATCTCAAAACTCATAAAAAGCAACCTTGAACAGAGAGCAAGCCTAAACAAAAGTACAATTTTATCTAAACAAAAAGTAAGCTTGAATAAAATACATAAAATACATATCTAAACAGAGAGTAATCAGAGAGCAATTTCATCTCAAAAGCCTTCACGTATTAATAGTTCATCATCACTATTGCTGAGATCAAATGTATTTATCGATTCAGTATCATCACTGTCTGTGGTATCATCGATATTTCTATCAATAACTATCTTCTTCTTTCTATTTTGATTTTCAGGACAATTTCGTTTGTCGTGTTTAACACCAATCTTATTACAACAAGCACATCTTCTCCATATTTTTGCTTTGGCTCTTGCAACGGATTTATCTAAACCGCCCTTTATTCTACTGTTAGCAGTAGAAGGTTTTCCTTCTATTTTTCTTCCTTTCGTCTGTGAAATGTTTGGATTCGAAAGTAGAACTTGAGATGCATTAACATCAAATTGTGTGCTCTCTGTAGCAGTACATGAATGGACTTTGGAGCTCTTATTAGTCTTTCTTACTTCATTGATCTGCAGCGATAATTTTTGTAATGTTTCCAACATCAATTGGAAAGTCTGGTTTGCTTCACCAGCTTCATAGGCCAATTGAGTAGAAATTCTTAAAAGTTGGGTAGTTCTCAATAGATCAAAATGCTCTTGGCCATCGTACTGCTCTATCATCATACTCAATTCTATATTTGTTAGCCCGTTTCATCCAGCTCTTAAGAATGAAGTTATCAGGTATTTTCATATCACCGGATAGAAAATTTTTCATAAGATATCCACAAGGAATGCCAACAAATTCAAACAGTTTATATTCACAGAAGCCTTCTTTAGTGATATGGTTGAATTTAACCCTCCACACATGATCGTCACCAAGCACTCGAGACTTATAAATATAAGTCATACAGCCATCATTATTCTTTTCATCATGATATAAAACATACTCTGTTGAGCTTTCTCAAATTCCTTTCTGAATCTGTCGTACACATTTCTAGTATACACATTTGCTGCATTCTTCAAAAGAAAAGCATGACCATCGACAATGCGATCAGAGTGTTGGCTAATATAATCCTCTTTTCTTTTCTTTTCCAACAATTTTAGCTAAACACTTATCGTTCTTCACTACAAACTTGCGAAGAGTTGTTGTTGGATGGAAAAAATTATTGTAAACATAGTTCATACATTCAGATCGCCCTGTAGTGTTCATGCCAGTATAAAAAGTATCCAAATGATAAACTGGAGCCCACTTTTTTCTAATTTCATATATTCCTTGAAGCTATTCGTTCTCTTTCAAGTTGTACTTACATATCAATTCATTCCATCTCATTTCAAAAGCGTAAGGAGTATAAGTGTTTCTAATGCACATTCGGATATCTTTTTTGAATTGAGATTTTTTGAAATAAATGTGTGGAAGCTTTTCAGGAAATTTATTCATCACATGCCACAAGCAAAATCGATGTCTTGTATTCGGAAACACCTTCTCAGCTGCTACAGTCATAGCTCTATTTTGGTCTGTAATGAGAGAAGATGGGAGCACGTCCTCCCATAGTTGAAAGTCAGGTTTCAAAAAGCCAATGAAAAGACTCTTCTGTCTCATTCAAGAGCAATGCACCACCAAATGAAGTTAACTGCATATGGTGATTCACTCCAGTAAATGGGGCAAATGGCATTTCATACACGTTAGTACAGTATGTTGTGTCAAAGAATATCACATCACTAAAATATTGAAACTGTAGACGCGGTCGACCATCCACCCAGAAAAAATTTATTGCTCTTGCTTCGCTATCCATCTATATTGCATAAAAAAAAATTGGATCTTCAATACTCTTCTTTTTAAAAAAATTAAGTGCTGCAGTTGCATCCCCTTGGACAGGTTTCTTGTACTCCTTTGATGGTCCCAAATGATTCCAACAATCTTTATCGTCAAAACCAATTTGTGATCCACGTAGGATATCTGCAACTTTATTCACGGGTATGCTCTTATCACGAAATGAGTCAATCAATATCTTAGCTGCAACGGGCATATGTTTAGAAACATGCATGCGCATCTGTTTTGCTGGATTGACAAAATTATGATTATGCACACTAATGTACTGAATCTCCTTCCACAATCCAGTTAGTTGGTTTGTCACTTTCATCCTTACAGGACATCCGCATTTGACTGTGGAAGTACTTCTCTTCTGGTTAATAACTTCCTTATGAAAATTTTCATCCGTTTGTTTCTTGGTGTGGTCTCTGTACGCACGAAAACGTTGGCAAGTTTTTAGACAAGCGGTGACTTCATTGGAACCTTTTTTTTTCTCGGTACTTCGAATAACAGCACTAAATCCAGTTGCTTTTCTATAATATTTATAAAGTTCCTTTGCAGCTTCAAGAGTTGAAAAAATCATATCTAAACAAGGTGATTTTTCTCTCTCTGCTATTACGTTCTGAGTTGATGCAGCAGACCACTCGGCCTCTGTTCCATCCTCTGCATTTGGAAGAACCATATCTAAAAAAAAAAATTGCATTAAAAATTTGAAAAAATATAACATAATAGAGAAGTACTTTTTTAAAACAATTTTGTTCTTAATCATTTTCCATCCTCTGTTTCACTTTCAGTATAACAAAAATTAAAAATAGCTGCAAAGATTTTTTTTTTTTCTGTTAAGACACTTGTTATGTTTATTTTAAATTAAGCATTGCAATATATTACAACAACAAAAAATTTATTAAGAAATGCATCAGTTAAGACACCTTCAAAATTTGCTGTATCTTGAGCCATAGAGAAGTAAACGAGAAGAGTTAGGAAGAATGCTGAATATTTGCTTTGTCTAACAGGAGAATAAAAAGAACAGAGAATATGTCTATGTTTTTGTATCGCTGAAATTTAAAATAGTGCAAGAAGGAAGATGAAGAAGAAATAAAACTGCGCAAAAGGAGAGACAGAACGGAACGCGGGAGAACAGGACGAGCGTGGGAGAAAGAAAGTTGGTGACGACTGTAGCAAGTATTTAATGGCAGATGTTATGAGTTGAATTTAAATGATGTCGTGTGAAGCATTTAATGGCAGATGTTATCGGTTGAATTCAAATGCTGTGTTAATTACAGTCAGTTTAGTTTGTTGTTATCATTTTTCTTTTTCTTTTTATTTTAATTACCAGCAATTAAGTTAAGAATTTTTAATATTTATACTCACTGTTTTGAATGTTATGGTAACATTAAAAGCAAAATTTTTTCAATGTATTTGAGACAAGATTTTCATCAATAACTACTGATAGTAATGTATTTGAAAGTAAAATTTGATCTAAAAAATTTTTATATCGCAGCAGAAAGAATTACAGTGAAGAGAGAAGATTTACATGAAGATATACTGCATCTGTTACATTGCGGTTACATTTTCAGCATCGAGTTACATAGCACAACAGGTGCTTGCTTTCGAGCATTATTTCATCAACAACAAAATAACAATAAATTGATAGAGGAAGAAATGAGGGAGGCTCAGAGTACATGATTTACTGTAGGCACTGGAATTCAAAGACACTACCTATACTAGGACTATACGAAGGATGTTCTCTCCCATCGAGCACTACCTTCTCTAATCACAGCTGCAGTGATTGCCACATGACTTTGTCAGTTGCCATCTTTACTGCGTTGTTGTCTTAAAGAGTCAGAGCAGATTCAGGAAAAAAATTTATTCCAGCCTCATCATTGCCTCACGAGTATATCCCAACATTCCAGTTTTAGCAATCATACATTCAACATATCATTTTCGGCCCAAACTATCCACTATACCACAAATCAAAAATCAATACATTGTAAATCAAATTTCAATATACCGTGAAACAATTTCAATACACCGTGAAACAAATCCAATACACCGTAAAATAATCCAATACACCGTGAAACAAATCTAATACACCAGAAAATAAATTCAATACATCATAAAACAAATCAGCGTGAATAAAATCAAAACATATCAGTGAAAATCAAAACAAATCACCAGAAATTAAAACAAATCGGCGAAAATTTAAATAAAACGGGCTTGAATCGCGAAATCGAGCAGGAGTAGAAGCCGGAGACGAAATCAGGTTTGGCTGGAATCATCATTAACAGCCGAATAGGGACCTGAATCGCGAAACCGAGCCGCAGAGAACTCAATTTCAGCCGTAATGGCAAAATCGAGCCGGAGGGAAAGCCGGAGACGAGATTGGGCCGGATTCATTCTCGACAGCCGAATCGGAGATCGAAGTCGCGAAATCGAGCCGGAGTGAAAGCTGGAGACGAAATCGGATTTCGCCAGAATCATTCTCAACAACCGAATAAGGAGCGGAATCGCGAAATCGAGACGAAAATCGAGCAGCAGAGAACTCGATTTCGGCCGAAATGGTGAAATCGAGACGGAGGGGAAGCCGGAGACAAAATCGGGCCGGATTCATTCTCAACAGCCAAATCGGAGACCGAAATCATGAAATCGAGCCGCGGAGAGCTCGATTTCGGCCGGAATCGCGAACTCAAGCCGGAGTGAAAGCCGGAGACGAAATAGAGCCTCCGATCTTGATCAGAAACCGAAATCGCGACTCTCTGTTACAAAATCGAGCCGGCAGTGAGCGCGGAGGACTCGATTTCGCAAGGTTACAGGCGGAGAGGAAAGACGCCGCTGCGAAGTGAAGAGAAAAAAACAAGATCGCGACTCAAATGGTTGCAATGTGCACGCTGCAAAGTTAGGTTAAACATGCTCCAGAGAATTACAGCCGTCCGCTGATTAAGTGCCTGCATCACAGCCATTGATTACAGCGAAGTTAGATGGAAAACACTCCAGCGAATCACAGCCGTCCGTGGATTAAGTGCTTGCATCACAGCTGTCGATTGCAACACATTTGGTGGAAAACGCTCCAGCGTATCACAACCGTCCGCTGATTAAGTGCCTGCATCACAGCCGTCGATTCAGCACCATGTGCCTACAGTAAATCATGTATCTGTAGAGATGGGATGTGTCCCATCCCATATATATATATATATATATATAATATTTTATTATCTTTTAATAGAAAATTTTAAGCTTTATTTTAAAAAAACTCTCAAAATATTAAAAAAAAACTCAATTACATAAGCAATCTCTAATACTCCCTTAATTGCTTTACAACCACATCCAACCTTTTAGAATACCAACTCAAACCAATACTAAGGCTCAGTTTGGACGTGCTAAAATATTTGTACTTTTAAAATAAAGCTGCTTTATAGTGCTATAAGCAGCTGTGGAACTTTTGCTGTAAAATTAGATTTATGCTAAAAAAGTGTTTGGATAAATTTTTACTATATTGTGTTGTTTATATTGAAAACTGAATGAAGTGTTTGGTTAAGCTTAATGCTTCTTTCTGTATGAGATATATAACGACTAAAATATCTTTATATATATGATAATTAATATATTATCAAAATTTTTAATTTTTATATATTATTTACTTGTTTAATTTAATATTTTTTATTACATTATAAATAATTGTATACATACTTTCTTAAATTAATATTTATATTTATTAGCAAATTATATTATTAGTATAAATCAATAGTTAACTTTGTAAATATATTCAAATAAAATGTTAAAGTTTATTATCTTAATATTTATAAAATTAGTATTATTATTTGTAAATTAACAAATAAGTTTGAAATATATTTTAAATCTCTATCAATTATAGATTATATTGTTATATTCTAAGAATATTAAATGAATATTGCTAATACAGTTAATTATTAATAGTATTAAACAAATTTTAATATAAATATTATATGGTTAAAGCTACTAACTACGAATTCCACATATATTATTAAAAAACATTACGAACATAGCTACTATAGTTTTTTTGCTACAATTTCTGACCAACATGGGCTTTACAAGTACCTCAAACAAATGCTTACTAAAAAACAATCCTTAACAACAAAAAAAAAAAACAAAAACAAAAACTTTAGACATTTACATCTAACATGTTAAAAAGAAAATCATACAATGAAAATCAAACTAACTACTCCCATCTCCACTTGCAATAAATTGAAGCCAATATAGTTTAAGTAAACTTCATCCTTTTTGAGGACTTTGAACAGATGTCATATGAGATGTAACAAACTAACAATTTCAAACCCTACTATGGATTATAGATGAATAACTTATCCGACTACACTAGTTGGCACAACAATTTCAAAAGAAAGACAACATTCTTAAATTGTTTTGCATTACATTGAAGTGTTATAGGTTTCAAATAACCATTACAAGTCAACGCAAAATGCTGCAATTTACAAACTAAATATTGCAAGCTTCAAATAAAGACCACGACAACCCACAGCACGAAGCTAAGAATTAGCTATTAAAAATAATCATAATCATCACAAATTCCAAAACATAACCCCATTGGGTTAGTCCTAGTACCTGAGGTGTTTGGCTGAGCGTTTCTCCAATGCTACTTTTTAATTTTCTAATTTATATTTTTCACTACATATTTTATAAGTATTTAAAAAATTTATTTAAAAATTTAAAAAGTGTAAAAAAATTTTACGTAATTAGATCTTTTTATTACATATTTTAATTATTTTTTAGAAATAAAAAAATAGAACTCGTTTTTCAAAAAAGATAAAAATATCTTTCATTTTAGAAAAGTATTATTTTATAAGCACTCCCAGACGCCCCCGAATAGCTTACAGCAACCCAAAAAAAGAGACTTGATGTTTCAAACTCATTGAATAACCTTCTTAACCTTCGTGGTTACTTCTATTGGTGGCTTCTCAGCATGAAGCTTGGCCACCAGACCTTCTTTGAATAGTAACTAATCACCTGCAACACAATACTTTGAAGGTTAATTTAAATATCAAGCACAAAGATAAAAACCATTCAACTACGATCTCTGAGTATGATTGAGATCTATCTCAATGAACTGTCCCTTAGAGTTTCATAAAAGTTTAAATACTGGTCTGTCATAATATTAAACACTAAGATATCGATATAAGATTAAATACTATGAGATGAAATAAGCATTTCCCTAAACCTAAGCATGTCTAAAATATCACTTGCGCATAATTATAATTAGCTTTATAGGTCATATAGCAACTAAGCAGACAACACCTTCTATGAATTGATAAAAATATAATTATATGCTTATCAAATAATATTTTGGTCATGATTACATATTGATTTGTTTATTAATGAGTTCAAATTCTTTTTCATTTTGTGGATGTTAGATAATGAAGACAAGTTTGACAAATGATAAGAGCTACTAGTATAAGCACGAGGAATTACAAATGTAAAAGAGCTAATGATGCAGTAAATTTGAATACAAATCAATGATTAAAAGAGTGCATGGGCCCACTAAATTCATTGAGCCCAATGTAAAAGAAAGAGGGCATGAAGGAGATGCATGAAAATTGTAAAAGAAGCATCAATACAAGCATGAAAAGGAAAGAATTGTGTGGGCTTTCTTTCCTTGGCACATTAGTTTGAATTAAGCCTATTGAAGAATAATGGCTGCCTTAGTAAGGAAAATTGTTTTTCTAATCTTTCTCATTTTCGTACGTGAATACGATCTTGCTAAGACTTTTACACCAAAAAAAATCCCTACTCCTTCTCTCATGCCGCAAATTTCTCTCCCTCCCACTAATCAGTCTGCGTCGGGACTCTCTCTGCAGAAAATCTTCAACGCTTAAACTGGAGAGGAGAAATTGATCTTTCTTAAGAAAAAAAAGGGGCCTTTGAGGTGAATTTGGATTTGCTGCCAGGAAATTCGGGGAGAGTTAGAAGAAGACAAAAATTCTTTATCGACCGAGAGTGGAGGGATTAGTATAAAGAGGGGGAATAGGGCAACGAATCAAAGAGGAGGAGCCGTCGCCAGCAAACTAGCAAAAGCCGGACAGAGGGACGAAGCCAGAGTCAGAGACGAAAGAAACAGAGATAAAAACAGAGAACAAATTAAGGTTGTATGTCTTTTTTCAGCCTATTAAGAGGCCGGGGAGGAGGACAGAGTTCGACGGCGGACACAGTAATAACCGACTAGAATTGATTTTCTTTTTTTTTCATATTTATCTCAATGAATTTTATTATTTGTATTATTTCTATGGGTAGCTAAACATCTTGACTGGAATTTTGGATGAAATCTTAGTGAAATTGTTTGGATTCTTAAACATTATTGTGATTAAAAATTGTTGAATATTTTGTGAGTTATTAATCTTTGTATTAATTAAAATTTAGATTTTGAATTTAAATGCGTGATCAACATTGAGTTTGAAATTTGAATTATTTGTCTAATTATGTTTGCGATGACCAATCGGAACATAATAAAAGAGCTTAGAATTAATACTATGATTAGTGTTTTCTGGACCAAAGAGAATATGATTGCATGATTTATAATTTCGCAATTCTTAATGCATCTCTTGTTTAATTCTGTACTGGACCAAAGTTAGGATCATAATTGAAATCTGACCTAAGAATGGACTAAGATATTAGGTACGAAATCTTCATATTAATCAATAATAAAACTCACACTTGATTAAGGATTCAAACAATAGACACTAGTGGTGGATTCTAAAATTTCAGTTATCTAATCTCTTCTGTTTCTAAAAATTTTATATTATTATTATTATTATTATTTGATTTTCATACATATTTGTAGTTTAATTAAAAATCTCCATCCTATTACATATTTTATGATATTAGTTTTGAGTTAGAGTTAGCATCAGTCCCTGTGGATCGAACCTGTTATCTGCTATACGGTAGGTGACAACCGTGCACTTGCGGGATAAATTAGGATATAATCTCTAAATTTTTTTAGGTGATTTTAGCCACAGCATGAACTCTACAATTTGGTCAATCCATGGAGAAAATTGCGAAGATAAACAACTCACTACCCTCTTCAAGCAACAATAGTAACAAACAAAATCACAAGCATCAACAATTCAATAACACTGATCGATATTTCCTTTTAATAAACATACTCAATTTTCTATACCAAGTTGAATTTTCACTGTCATAAAATAAACTACTAACCAACCAATTAAAACCAAGTTACAATCTAAAGCTCAATTGCAACAAATAAATTCCAACAGATATACCCAAAAAAAAAAACTTGCAAGACATACTAAGCTCCAAATCTAACCTAAAACTTGATAAAGTTATCTAGATCCAAAACCAACTCTCACGATTGGGTACTCCTAAAGATCTCAAGAACAACAACTTCTACACAACATTCTTGATAATTTTTTCTCAAGAAACAAACAAAAACAGCAAACAAATGAATTAGAAATAAAAGAGTAAAGAGAGTGACAAGTACTTACTTACCTGTAAATGATGATGATAAACTTATTCAATGAAAATTTGTTTGAATACAAAGAAACTACTGCTGCTTTGGATACTAACAAACTACAAGCAATCATAGATTTGTTTGCAGTAATTTGCAACTTCAAATAAAATCTAACATATATTCCAAAAATAAAAATTGCAACACATCAATTCCAACAGGTATACCAAACAAAATTTTTTTAGGAAGCTAAAAAACTTCTAAAGCAATTTGCTACATGTCAACACAGTATACACAAAAAATCATCAAATGATCATTCCAACAGATTATGATTTACTAAATGAACTGATGATCAATTCCGTTACTAATCAACACAGCATAGACAAAGAACGCAATCATACGAAAATCAATAAAAAATAACAATGAATAACTACATGTAGAAGATGAACTATCTCAGTAATTTTACACGACATCTATAAACTAATAATTACAGATCTAATCAGACCAACTCATTAAATAATTGATTGGGAATCATAAATCGATCAAAGAAGAGAACTAATTTCATTTTCAACCTTTGAGATATAGAGCGACCGCAGTGAAGCTTATTAGGGTTTGGAAAACTAACCAAAGTAGTATTAGTTCCAGTTAAAAGAATAATCAAGCTCGAACAGCGGTAGGAAGAAGTAAGGAGGAGCTTGCGAGCACGATTAGGGTTTCTATCCGCTCGTCGATGGCGGTTCCAGGTAACATTTAGGGCGGAAAATGTGAGAAATAGGACGAATGGAAGGAGAGGGAAGAGTTTCAGCGCCGATCGGAAAGAAACCGACAAAAATTGCAGATCACGCGCAGTCTGGATCACTATCAATCGCAGGAGATGGAGAAAAAATAAGGGAAGAAGAAAATGGGAGCAGATCAGCATTATAGAGAATTTTATATATCATTGTGATTTCGCTAACTTACGACAGACAAAATAAACATTTCATCCCTGCAGCGAGAAAAGCCCTGCGTGGCTTTTCTGTGAAAGCAACTAAATGGTACTTATTTTTTAACTGTTGAAAGTTGTTTAAAACAACTAAAAGCAATTCATGCGAAAACGATATTTTTACTGTGTTGTGCTTTATTGGAGCTTAAAGCTCCAAAGAAGCACAACCAAACAAGGCCTAAAACAGATATATTGGTTGATATTTGTACAAGTAAAGAAAATGTAGTACACAGTCATTGAAACAGAATTACTGGGTTTACTACATGTTAAAAAGGCCTTTTCATAATAATTCTCGCTTATATAGTTAATTGATGACTAAATGGTAGGTATAACTTCGCTAAACCACCATCCCCACAAAAAAGTTGAACACAACAAAATAAAATAGAAAGGAGTAAGAAAAGAAAGCTTTTGTAGACCCTAGAGGGATAGGGGTTGGAAATCCTAAAAAAGAACATGCATAGCAGGGGAAGATAGAGTAAACAGATCAGTTCTTGTATTTCGAAGTAGACATATCAAAGCCAAGCATGGGGAATGAGATGGCGAACTTCTCCACCAGTGCTTTGAGGTTCTCAATGTCCTTGCTGTTCTCCAAACCCTTGTTGAAGTCTTTCGAGAGCTTCCCGTGTTCCATCTGAATGTTCAGAGTGATGGTCAGAAGCCTGGTGAAGGACGATCTGCTCAAAGTCCTCCTCAACAAGACCCTTGGAAGTCATTGCAGAAGCACCTGCAACGTTATAAGACAGGAAAGAGGTTTAGTGAACTAGACAACTAAAGCAACGTCAAACAAAAAACATACTGATATTTCATTAGCTGTGCAGAAAACATGCATGGAGCTCAGATATGTTTAAGAGGCCGTACAAGAATTGAAGCAAGACATTATCCAACCTAAAAGTAAGAGCCCCTCACTGCCAAGTGTATCTTCTTGCTACCCTCTCCAATCTGCTTATACACTGAGATTATTGCTCCATCTAGTTAGCAGACAATCCATAAGTGCGAAAGTAGATTTAACATAACACAAATGAGAAATGTGATGCCATATTAACTTCAAATATTTGATGTTCATAAAATGATTCTTACCAATATGAACACCACCAGAAGATAGAGCACTGCTGTCGCCAAAAACAGCATTCATGATGAGCGTGATGTTGCAACGATCGAATAGTTTCTCTACCTTGTTTCCTGCAGTTACAAAAGAGGAACATGAATATTCTTCTAGGGCAAGATGTGCTATTGGCAGCCTGTTGATCATGAAGACAAACAAACATTTCCACAGTAATATGCATGTTATTCTTACCGGTCAAACCAAGAGGGCAAAGATCCCAGAGAACAAGGTGATTCTCGGTGCCAACAATAACAATGTTGTAACCCTTCTTGATCAGGTAGTTTCCGAGGGCTGCAATGTTGGCCTTTTACCTGCTTGGCATAGGCCTTAAAGCCTCCACATGACCTGTTTGAGAGCAACTGCCAAAGCAGTAATCTGGTGATTGTGCGTCCACCCTGCAGAGAAGAGAACACTGCAAAGCTGATTCTATCTTCGTAGTCATATACAGCATCCTCAGGCTGGCCTTTCTTAGGAGGCTTTGGGCCCTGAAGTCTCTCGTGACCGGTGGTCGTAACCACATCAGAGTGATCAGATGGATTATTAGCTTCCTGCAATACAATTACCCAGACGAAATCTGCCTAGTTATAATATATTCCACTGCAGAAAAAGAGAAAAATGAAATCTGAAATCATTTGTGAAATTTAATAGGTTCAAACGTTGTTCTTTTGACACTCAACATTTCGAGAAGTATTCCTGAAGTGCGCAAGTAACTAAACCCCATGCACATCAACAAAACAAGATCAGGAAATTGAAATTGAAGAGGATTCGTATTATCAGGAGAAGTTTGAGAATATAAATGAGTAGTTATTGTTAGGGATTAATTCGTAGGTTTTGTTTCTAATTTTTTATTTTATATTATAGAATTTTTTTATTAAAAAATTTAAAATTATAAAAAAATCAACATCGATAGAATTTTACTATTACTTATTTTTAGATAAAAAATAAAATATATTTTTAAAATCTTTTTAAAATATTTTTATTATAGAAAATTTCATTTAAAAAAAGCACTCGACAAAGTTGTTTCCACAATGAAATGAGTAAATGTTAATAGATTTAACAATTTCTTAAATTTTACTTTATTTCTCTTCTGTAATTTCTAAAAATTTTCCTCGAATCTCTCCGCTTATATTGATCCTTCTGACGCAGCAGTGTTCTCCAGGCACTTTGTGGAGAAATGTTTTGCGATATTCTCTTGACTTCATATAGATTTAAATAGGAACGGTAATATATGATCCGATTCGAAAACGTAATCCGAGACCGATCTATTTAATTAAGATTAGAGTTAAAAAAATTTGACCCGTATAAATATATGTGTTGGATTAGGATTGAGCGAATTTAATCCGGTTATTAAATAGGTTGATCCGGATTAACTCAAAATTGACCCACCAATTCGAGTTGCCATTTTTGATAAAATAATATCTAATTTTTTCTTTCCGTTTATTTAAATATTAGTGATAACAATAATCGGTAATAGCAATTTATAAATTATTAAAATATATAATTTTTATATTTTAATAAAATAGTGTAAGATGATAATTATAATATTATCGAAAGTATTACTATATAGGTGTTTCTGTAATGATGAACTTGAATTTTGTATAAAAAATTTTATCAAAATTTTGTTAAATAACTATGCTTATCAAAATTTTTATCGAAATTAGTAGTATGTATTTATAATCATAAAATTTCAGCTATCACCACATACTTTCAAAAATTAAAAATAATTTTTTTGAATATTGACCGATGAAGATACTAAAGAAAACATATTTCACTATATCTCGTCACTAAGAACGTTGTGCATTTTTATTACAACTAATACTATAAATTCACTGAAACTTAAAAATATAAATTAATAATTTTAGTTATTAAATAAATTGATCCGAATTTGATCCGATTATTAATAGGTTGGGTTATGATCGACAATTTTGACCCGTATAAATTTATAGGTTGGGTTAGGATTGAACGAATTTGATCCGGTCATTAAATAAGTCAATACAAAACCGACTCATTAATCGAAATTGTCACTCCTAGATTTAAGTATTTTATAAATGGGTGAGGGCTGAAATTAATGAAAAGTCTGCGGCTACTAAAAATGTAGTTTAATATAAATGAGCAATTATTTTTTTAATTAAAAAGTTCTACAATAATAATATCAATAGAAATATTATTGTGTAGTAATATATTTTACACTAACTAATTAATTTCTTTACTTTTAAGCACGCTAACTATTCATTTGATTAGATAATTTTTTATTGTCTAATTCTTATAATTAGAAATCTAATTAATGATTACTATAACTTAATAGAAATATTAATTACTTTAGTTATTACTATAATTATCAAAAATTTTGCGGCAGATATATAAGAATAGATAAACAAATAAGATATAGCAATTTTGTAGAAAAACTCTCACCAATTTTTATAAAAAAGCTACTACAAATGTTAAGTTACACCCTTCTTTTTTTACGAGAACGACCAAATATCTGTTTGTCCGAAGAGAAAACACACTCAATTACAAACATTATTAGAAAATTTTCATAAGCACACACACCATATAATGCCAATATTTTAAATTAAAGAGCTTATTAAGATTGGGCCAAAATCAAGCCAACAACACCGTGTGTGATAAGTATACAGAATGCATTTACCCAATATTTTGTACAATTGATTCGTTTTGCTAAATGGGACTAATTTGATAAGAGTTTTGTGGCCGGTTGTCAACCTATCTCCAACCATCTACATTTCAGACTAAGTAAAGGCAATTATTCAATGATTTTTGTTGAAATATCTAACTAGATATTTTTTCTACTTTAGATATTAAACATTCTTCCTACTTTAGTACTTGTATCATGAATATATTGTACCTCTTCTATTGAAAAATAATAACAAGTGAAAATAAATTTGTAAATTTATCTTCAATTTGATACCAGAGCCTAACATAGTTGTATTATCGTTATACCACTAGATTTAATATCACATTGCTATACGCGATAATTACCATCACCGATAATCATTATTTACACAAATTTATAACTTGATCAATCAACAAAAAAAATAATAAATAAAAAAGGAGAAAACTTAGTTGCTACCTCACCAGTATCGTTGCAACCACACCACCCTCCCCCCCGACAGCCACCGCCAGATCTGCCCGTGCCGCCGCTACCTTAATATGCTCACCATCGATCAAATCTATCTCGTCGTCGTGAAAAAATCTGCTCGCCACCTGTCGTATCTATCTTGCGGCCGCATCTCCACGAAAATTTTGGATCTTGCAAGGTCTGCTCGCCACCGCATTTAATTCGAAGATGGATCTCACCAGATTTTGACGTCGCGTTTACCCAGGCCTCGCCGCTGCCATCAGCCAACCACCCTCAGCCTTTAGATCTTCAAAGCCGGCTCGGTCTAACTCGTCCCGTCATGATCAAGCCTAGCCCGTTACAATTTTTTTTTAAAGAAAAAAGCGGGAGGCCTACAGTCATGTCAGGAACTATTCTAATTATTGTTTAATCTGAAGGTATTTTTAATTAAGAAATTATTCTTAATGAGTTCAAGTATGATGTTTAGTCTCAATTGATGGAGATGAATTCTTGAAAGAGAAACTCTCTTATATCCATGGTAAAGCAAAACAATCTGATGAATCATAACATGTGTATAAAAAATAATATGCTGAAAAGCAGAAAATTAAATAGATATAATGTCCATGACTTTTGACATTATGAAGCGTTATTTGCGGCTACCTACTTGTAATGAGATTTGGAGTGTTCTGATGAAAGCATTTATTATGACAATAATGAATTACAGATATTCTTTTTAAATCAAAGAGCTTTCACCGCAAAATAAAATGAAAAATCTCTTTCTGAATATTATGAAGAATTGACAGAAATTTTTTGACAATTAGACCATCGGGATAAGGTGGTCATGAAAGATCATATATTCCTGATGATATTGTGGCATATAAAAAGTCCATTGAGCAACTAAAAGTACACATATTTCTTACTAAATTGGATAGTGTTTTTAAACATATTCGTAGAGAGATTATACCTAAAGACTTAGTCCCAAATTTGAAAGAATGCTATTTATTGGTTCGTCGTGAGGGGTATCATATCTCTATTCTGAAAAGTAAGTATGAAAATTTTAAAGCTTCCGTTATGGTGGTACGAAATAGGCATAATTATACAAAGTCTAATAACTCCAAAACTATACATGAGTCAACCTATAAAAGCGCTGATTGTCATAAATATGTGGCCATACTAAAAGTAAGTATTTTGAACTTATTAAGTATCCAGAATAGTGAGATAATAGTCATGACCAGTAGAAGCGATGTTCAAATAAAGGACATTACTGTAGTTATTGAGACAAAAATAGAAGATAATGATGGTGTTAAAAAAGCCTCGTTATTAGTAGCGATTACAAACAATAGAGGTCACATTTACATACTTCGACATATATTTTTAATAGTGAATGGATAATTAATTTTAGTGCTAAAAATTATATGATATTTGATTATATACATGTTGTAACTTTTAAACTATCCTTTCAAAATTTTGTTTCAACTAACGAATTTGTTTTAATAACAACCCTAACTTCGTCAAATGGTATCAGAGATTCTTTTGTTATTAGTAATTTAAATTCTGTTATTGGTGAAGAATCTATATCCCTCACTAATTTTTTGAATTTAGATTTAGTTTTAGTTGTTTCATCCTTACGTTATAACTTTTTATTTGTTTCTCAAATAAGTAAAATTTTATTTTGTGTTGTAATTTTTTTTGCTTGAATCTTTTGTGTTTAAGAACATTCAAACAAAGCAACCGATTATAATATTAAGCGATGAGAATTATATTACTTGGATGTCGAAAGAATTACGATAAACTTTAATAGTGGATGGCTTAAACGGTGAGAAGATGAAATTAAAAATCTTATTAGGCATGACATTTGGTGTTTTCTTTGATTATCTAAAGAACTTATGTCAATTTATTTACAAAATTTGATGTTACTAGTCTTATTTGTGAACTGGTAAAAAATTATCATCTATTTTTTCGTTATGTTTGAATAAAAAATCACTGCCTTTTTTTATATTAATATGTTTTGATGTTTAAAGTCCATCTAAAATTACTATATAGGTGGATCATGATGCTTTTTAATTTTATTAATGACTGTACCAAAATTATATGACTTTGCTTGATGAAGTTTAAAGGTGAAATGAGCTGCTTGTTTTAAAGGTTTCATAAATATGGTTTGAACTCAGTACAATGCACAATCCAGATTCTTCATAGTGATAACGATGGAGAATATACGTGTTTCGCGCTTCAATAGTATTTAGAAGCTCATGGGATAATTCATCAAACTATAGTCTTAATACAACCGAATAAAATGGAATTGCTGAGTAAAAAATCGACACTTATTGAAAGTGATTCGTGTTTTATTGATACAAGTTCATATGCCATTAACTTATTTGGAAGAATCACTTATATTTGCAGTATATCTTATCAATTAAGTACATCAAATTTTACAGATTTGAAGACACCACTTGCATCTTTGAAAGCAGTTAATGCGCCGACAATTTGAAACTCAACTTTCTACATGGCGAAATAATTGAAGAAGTTTGTATGGATCTTCCACCAACGTGCATCTCATTAGAAATTCACAGGCAGAAGGTGTGCAAACTAAATAAATGGCTTTATTAACTGAAGCAATCTCCAAAAGTATGATTTGAAATATTCACAAAGTCTTTAATAGCATTTGGATATGATCAGAGGAATTCAAATCACACCGTAGTTCTGCAAAAAATGTATGGCAAATTTATTGCACTTATTATATATGTAAATGTCAGGATAGTTATAGGGAATGATACGGAAGAAATGAAGGCATTTCAAAATTACTTATTTAGAGATTTTGAAATGATATATCTTAGTGCTTTGAAATATATTTTTGGTATTGAAGTGTGTAGATCTAAGAAGAGAATTTTTCTTTGTCAACAAAGTATGTTTAAAACTTTTAGAGTAGACCGATATGTCTGTGTGTCAATCATTCAGTTGATACGCTAATGTAAGAAGATCTGAAGTTAATATTGAGACTAATAAAGTACCAGCTAATAAAAAAAGATATAAAAAATTAGTAGAAAGTGTGATGTACTTGGCACATATAAGGCTCGACCTTGCCTATGTATCGAATATTGTCAGCCAAGTTTTGCATAATCTTAAAGAACAACATATGAATACAGTGATGCTCCTGGAAAGAGAATTATGTGCATAAAGAATATGAATTATCAAAATATGAATGTATATATTGATACTGATTCGGCTGGAACGATTGATAATAGACAGTCCACCTCAAATTAATTTACTTTTTTGAGTGATATTCTAGTTAAATGGAGAAGCAAAAAATATAATATTGTAGCACGCTCAATTGAAGAAACTAAATTTAGAAGTTTAACGCTTTGACATTGTAAAGCATTATGGTTGAGATTTTGACTTCGCACCTAAATAATCGATTCGCTTATACTGTGATAACAAAACAGCATGTGATATAGCATATAATCTAGTGCAGTATGATCGCACAAAAAATATTGAGGTAGAAAGATTCTTCATTAAGGAAACGTTGGATGAAAAAAATCCGAAATTGCATCAGATTTTATCAGAAAATCAATTGACTGACATTTTCATCAAAACAGTTTCAAATTGGATATGTGTGATATTTATGCAGTAATTTGAGAGTGAATGTTGAAATATCTAATTAGATATCTTTCCTACTTTAAATATTAAATGTTCTTTCTAATTATATATTTGTATTATGTATATATTATATTTCTTCAATTGAAAAATAATAACAAGTGAAATTAAATTTGTGAGTTTATCTTCAATTATTTTATCTAATGAAGTTTGCTTGTTATACTTTTAGGTTTGACGGGAAAGTTTGCTGTTAGTCCTTGCAATCCTGTTCATTTGTGCCAAATAAAAGAAATATGTAACTTTCATCAGGTTTCTTCTCCCACTGTGTTCACTAATAGCTTTCACTAATAACTGGTGTTTTGGTTTTCTTTATTTCCACGAGCGAAGTTACATGATTTTTTTTCAGCCAAGCTGGCTCTGCCAGGTTGTATCTGCTAAACTGGTTCTAAATAAAGGATGCCGGTTTCTCTAAATAGAATCCTCGAGAAAGGCATGAGTCAACAAAACACAACTTGTGTTGTATAGGGTAGGGCACTTGTTCCTTGTAGCTAACTGATGCTTGAAAGTTGATTTTGTCTACGACGTAACAACAAATGACTGCTTGCTGTAGTTTGATTAAGCACTTCCTTAGCTAATGCCCATATAAAGCAGAGATCTTTACTACTATGTGGTGTTTTATTGTACGTTTTCTTAGAGAAATCTTTTTCTCATAAACAAACTTAAATAGTGATATAATTCACTTTTGGGATAAAGTAAAACACATTCTTACATAAAAGTGTTATATGTTGGATGTTTACATTTTTTTTCTACCTACACAATTTTTGATTGCGTTTTAATAAATAAGAAGTGAGTTTTATAAAACTGCAAATTTGAATTCAAATTTTGTAGAAATTAAAAAATTTTGTGTAATTAATACACATCAATAATCTGGATAAAAACGGAATGCCTGAATTAGATCAGCAACTTCTCTTATATTACATAACATATCTCGTTCAACTTTAAAAAAATTCTAATTCAATCTAGAATATAAAATAAAATGAGGATGCGAAAGTATAAAATATTTTTTATAGTGCATTTATATCTTTCTTATAAATATTATCTATGTATTTTCTTCAGGTTCTATTTCTAGAAGTTAGCTCTGAAATTTCTGAAGTGGCAAAATGTGAGGAGATTTTCAAAACATCAACAGTATGATAGAGTGGATTTTCTAATTTTAGTAAAAAATCTTAAAATTTGACAAATAACAGTTTCAAGAAAAAAGAAAATTATCTAAAGCAAACTAATACAATTACATTATCCAAAAGTATAAACTTTGAAAAATCAAATTTCTGCAAACTTTTGAAATCCATGACTTATTTTAAAAGTTTTACTTTTTAATTAGAAACTTTTTAAAATCCAGAACTTATCTAAAATTTTATTTTTTAATTAAAAAATTTATTTTCCAGACAAAATTTAGTTAACAAGTCCAAATTTGCAACCAATCACCCCAAAGTTTGATTACTCAAACAAAAGTCCACCTTATCTTATTAATAACAATAAACAAACAACTTATTATCCAATTCATCATCCACATCAGCTTAACCCCAATTACAATTCCCCACCACATTAATCATCCCGGTTGCCAAAATTTTTGTTTATGTAGAAATTCATTAACATGAAACAAGAAACAATTGTTGCTGACGGTGAAGTTGAAAGATAAAGTTGGGAGTTGTTGCTTGACGCGGTCTGATAAATTCACCCGCGTAATCACTAACTTTCTTTTTTTTTGAAAAAAAAATTTAGATTAAACACAGCTATTTACATACGTATTACATTATGAATTCCGTCTGTCAGCTCTCTGTCTCCTTTCGTGCTTTCTATTTCTGTTTCTATATAAACAACGAACGACGCAAACAAAAGCAAAAAAGCGATTCTCAGCAAACGAAAGGAAAGCGATTTTCTTATAATCTGATCCAAACTTTCTTCTTTGAAAGTGATTCTGTTCTTTGAGAACAATAAGCAGAAGCAGAGCAGGTTGATTTTGATTCAACGATAATAAGAGAAGGAGAACGAAAGAGCAGCTGTGTTTTGAAATTCAAAAGCGATTCTGAAAAGTTCTTGGAAAAGTGATACTCAACGTTTGAAATCGAAACAGAGAAAGATTTGAAAAGGGAGAAGAACAGTGCATACAAGTGGAGTCTTTCCGGTTGTTGTATTAACAACAGAGAAATGGTTGCTTTGAAGATATATGGTAAAGGATATGAAGAATGGTTGGATCCACAGAACACTGAAGCACCGTTGGCTGATGTTTATATCGTTACCTCCGGTGGACGGAAAATTCCAGCTCATGCCGGCGTTTTGGTAAGTCATTTTCTGCCTACCTGTTTTTACAACTGCCATTATATCAAGTTCTATTTCATTTCTTCAATTTTTTGTTTAATTCATTGTCTCAAATTTTTGGAATTTTTTTCCTTCAACATTTGCAATGATTTACTTTTGTTTTGAAATTTCTACTTGAATTTAGAAGAAACTTTGACATTTTATTTTGGAGTACCCATTTGGCCGTTTAGTCTAATTAATTGGGATAAAAGGAGAGCAATTTACAGTATATGAAGTTATCCTTACCTTTTCTGTATTTCATTAGAAATACTGAACGACAGTTTTCTTCTCTTGGGTTCATGTTAAGCCAACTTTTGATTGTCTGCAAGTTCATAATCAGTGGCATGTAGTAGAACAAATTATCTCTTAAAAGAAATAAAAATCACTATAGATTGTAAGATATTTTGTTAATTATGTGCTTGTTGTGTTTTTAGGCAATGACGTCGCCCGTGCTGGAGGACATGCTATACAACCGGAAGCCAAAATACTACGGCGTCAACCATGTGATCCACATTCTAGGAGTTCCTTGTGATGCAGTACTTGCCTTCCTTCGGTTGCTCTATTCCTCAAGGTAACATTCAACAACTAGTAATTTATTTCCACTTTGAGATTAAATATATGGTCGCTTGCTTTTACCAGTATAAATTAAGGAAGTGATATAGAAATACTTTAAACATAAATTGGTTGTTGAGAAGTGGTTGGAATTCTGCAATTTCTTTCGTTTGGCAGATGCGCGTATAGTATAAAATCGCTGTTGATTCTAAGTCAGACTTGTACAAAAATAATAATAACAATAATAATGTGTTCATCTTGTAGAAGGACATACTTGAAACTTTAAATTGACAGTATAATTGGTTGTAGTTAGACAGTGATGCACATACGTTGACATTGATGTTTGAAGTAAAATTTATTTACAAAACGTTCGGAGGAACAAAAAAAAAAAAAAAAAAAGATGAAGGTGACTTTATATTTTTAATGAATATCAAATATGACTCTGGTTTGCAGATTAAAAGTTCAGCATGAGGAGTTGACTGCAAAATGGGGGTTTCAGATTCTGGTGCTTGCGCACGCATATAGGGTAAACTGGCTCAAGAGGACGTGTGAGGTCAAGGTGGCTGCACGCCTGAACCACGAGGATGCCGTTGACATGCTGCAGCTTGCCCGAAGGTGTGATGCTCAACGGCTATATGTGCATTGCATGAACCTCATTTCCAAGGATTTTGATGCAGTCAGCAACTCAGCTGGATGGCGGTTTCTCCAAGCTCATGACCCTCGCCTTGGGCTAAAGATTCTCCAACTCCTTAAGGATTTCGATATGGTATGTGATAATGGTGTTGGCTTATGCATATTATGTAGAAAGGATTTCAAAATTACAAAAACTATTCACAGTAGCACGGAATATGCTTCTGCGAACTAGTTATCTATTTTGCGTTAAGAATAATTTCTTTCTTGAGTCAATTTGGATTCACTAATTGTTGTGGTTTTGACTATGTTGTTACAGCGATTTGAATTAGCAAAAGGAATTCCCGCAAGTATTTAATCTTGTTAGCAATGAATTATTTCAGCATTACTTTTTTCCGGTTTGTGTCCAATGAGATATTTTAAGAACACAGACGCAAAGAAATGCATGCCTGCATTTCATGCTCTACTTTTCTATTTTGCTCTGCCTCTTCTTTTGCATGTTCCTTCAGGCTTCTTTTGTTGTCCTTTAGTAGATCTTTCTGGCTTTTGGTCATGAAATGAAGGTAGATCGCCACCCACGTTTTCGCAAGTCACATACGAACAAATTGCTCCGCTGGCAGTGAGTCAATTTGTTTGAAGGACCCCACAAGTCAACTTGTTAAACAAGCGTGCATCGTGTGGTTTGGTAGATGTATGCACATCATGTGTTTTGTAAGGAAGTTCTATTTATTACTTTTATCATTGCATGTTTATGTTAATAATATATTTTCCTAATAATGGAAATTTGAAATATTGATGGATCAGTTGGGTGCATGTATATATACATGGATGAATTTAACAGACAACATTTGCTGTTACCATATCATTTCAATTCTATAATGGTTATAAGTTTTTACAAAGTTGATTTGTTACCTGCAGAGGAAAAATCAACAGAGAAGAAAGAGAGAAGAGCAAGAAGCGTATTTGCAACTAAGTGTGGCAATGCAATGCCTAGAACACATATGCACAGAGGGTTGCACAGATGTTGGTCCATGGACGAGCACTCTGCCAGCAAAGGGAAGGAGGGCAGCACCGTGTCGTAGCTACCGCATCTGCGAGGGTCTGCAGCTGCTGAGCCGTCACTTTGCGACTTGCAGGAAGAAGCTCGCTCCAAAGGGATGTCTGCACTGCAAGAGAATGGGCCAGCTCTTCAGACTTCATTCATACATGTGTGACCAGCCAGAAGCGTGCAAAGTTCCCCTTTGCAAGTAAGTCAGGATGTACTCATTTTTTAACAAGTTTTCGTTTTGTGATTTTTTTTTAGAAAACTATTCGCTTCTCGAATTGGAATTAGAACAAGATACAGGGTCGTGGTGGGTGTTTGTGTTTAAGATCTCTTCCAACTGGGTATCTGCATATTTGATATTTTTAGGCTTCAAAAAAAAAAAAAAAAAAAAAAAAAAAACAAAAGAAAGAATCACTAAGAAATCATTCAAAATTGTGTTAATTGGTTAGCTTATCAAGAGAAAAGGCTGCTGCCTTTTGATAGCGAAATGATGGCATTTGTCGTTGTTGAAGTTTCTATCAATAAACTTCCAGAAAGATACTTATATCCATCTTGATATTACAAGACAAATTGTCCAAGTGGTGGATTAGAGAGTTTCTTTTATGTTCATTGTTCTTTTTTTGCCTATACCATAATCTAAGGGGATGTTTCGAAAACGCACTCCTATTAATATTTCTTTTATGTTTTATATATTTATTTTAGTCTAGATTTTATTAATAAATTGTATGTCATAAAATATTAACATACTTAAGTTTTATTTTTTTAGATAAAAAAAAAAGCTTGTTTTTTAAAGAGTTTTGAAATAAGTTTTTTTTAAATAGGTTCTTTCTTTTAAACACTAACCTCGTCATTTTCATGTTGATGCAGGCAGTTTAAATTGAAGAAAGAGATGAAGGGGAAAGACGATGATGAAAGATGGAAGATGTTGGTGAGGAAGATCAATGCAGTTAGAGTGATGTCTTCACTGGCTGAGAAATGGAGGGAAGGTTATCTCCAAAAGCTTGAAGCATTACAAAGAAGAATGTAAATATACTGTAATTTGTCAAGTCTACCGTAGTTTCACGTATTCGTTGATTTTTCTAGGAAAGAAAATAGGGAATTACCATTTTTAGAATTCTTTTTGTTTTGTTTTTTATATACACATATCATTTCAGAATGATTAGTTGCACTGAAATCAGGTTTTAGCATCTATTGTACATTTTGCAAAGGAAGTTGAGTTGCTCTTGTTGTTGTTGTAAAACTCTATGTGGATTGAGGAATGTTTGACATGATGATGCTGTATCCATGACAAAACATTTAAGTTAAAAAAAGCTATGCAACAATATTGTAAAATTATTTTTTAATACATTTGAAATATAAAAATAAATTATACATCATAAGAAAATTATACACAAATTATTTTCAAAAAATTATAAAATAACAGAATAGTTTTTAGAAAACTATTTTTTAAGTTATTCCAAAGAAGTTCGAAATCTTTGGTGCTTTTTTCTTTCAGGGGAAATGTCAGCAGATGTAGAGCTTGCTGTCCATATAACTCTTGCACGTAGAGATGCGAAGCTGTGTCCTTGAAATAAATTGCTATTCGAATAGATGCTTTATTGTTTATGGAAAGCAGTCATTAACTCATTATCATTACCTAATGAGCTCATCATAGCCAATGTTATAGTTAGTAGCACCAAATAAGAGTAAAGCAGAGTTTGGCCGGGGGTCTTTAATTATTCAAGAAATTTTTAATAATGCTTATGAAATAAAAAATTTTGAAATAAAAATTATTTTAAAGATATTTTTAAAATGAATATTATTTTTTTATTAAACAATAAATAAACATAAAATATAATAAATTTTATAATATATAATTTTTTATATTTTTAAATTTTAAATAAATTATATTAAATATTATAAAAAATTATTAAAATATATAAAATAAAAAATTAAATAAAAAATAGTTAAAAGATAAAACCAAACATCCACTAGTTGGTCTCGCAAGATCTTCTAATTATATGCTACATTTGTCTACCTACTTCCAAATTTCACAACTGTGCACTTATTGTTCATCATTTTCTTTTCAACCCTCATATAATCTAACAGTTTGGCACCTCTCTCTTTTATAAAATATTGTTGACTAATCTTACGATATTGATTATTGATATATTACAATTTCAATAAAATTCAAACAAATATCATTTAACAAATAATATATTTCAAATTAATCCTTATCTATTCTTACTAATTTTCATAGTGTTCTTTAGCAATTTATTCAAAGTCAAAATATATGCAATTTTATGGTAAAAAACTCTTGGTAAGATATGAATGTTGGACTCTGTTTGGATGGGCCTATTTAAAACGCTTGTAAGCTATTATCAGTTTGTAAGCATTTTCTCGACTTATGAATCATGTTTTGAAGGCTCTATAAGTTTGCTTAAGCTTTCAAAAATAAGTTTAGAAAGAAAAAAAGACTTTGATAACCTGCGACCAAAAAAAGAAAGATCTTTTTTGAAACTTAGAAACATAAATTTAAAAAACAAATATAAGAGAAGTCTTTCGTAAGTCGTGAGATAGATATACCTTTCTAAATTAATAATGTTTAATATCTTACCTTAGTATTTTTACGGACGGTTTGAGACCGAGATAAAAAAATAAAATAAAAGTTAAAGTAAATGTGAAGATAAAAATAAAGGTAAGTAAAGAGTAATCATTTCACGGTGCTTGAATATATTAATAAAATTAAAGACTTAATCTTGCTTGTATAGAAAATAAAATATGTGAATAATAAAAATGATCTTTTGATAAAAAATTCAAAAGTTCTTTTCAAATTATATTAATACAATTTTATATTAATATAAATTTCATTCAAATAAGTTTAAATTAACTTTATTAATAATATTAAATACAACTTAATAGAAATAAATTAATTATTTAATATAAGTATTGATCATATAGTAAAATATATAAAATTATAAATTCTTATAATAAAAACAGTTAGAAGTAAAGTAATTAACAAACTATAAGTTCTTGCAATAAGATGCAACACTTTAAAATTTTAATTTTCTTTTTAAAAAAACAAAGAAGGGTAGGAGATAAGAAAATTGAAATTTAGTTTTAATTTCCGTTACACTCCTATTGGAATGTAAGACTTTTAATTTCCAAAACGTGCTTTTCAAAAGTAAAAGATTTATCTTCATTAATTTTAGCGAAGATTGACAAACAGGTGAACAGAGTTGAAGTGATTTACTTTCACCTCTATTCACCATCACTCGTCTCAATCCATTAAAAGAAGTACATTCAAATATAAAAAAGCTTACCAGGTTGTTTGGACGTTGCATAAAATAAACCATATTTTAAGTAAAATTTTTTGATTTTTTTTTTAAAAAAAGAGCTTATTTAAGCTATAAAAAAATATTGTAAATAATTTTTTGAAATTACATATATATAGATCAAGGACGTATAGTTCATCCATACATTTCAAATATTTAAAAAATTCTTCAAAATTTGTAAATAATTTTTTTTAATTAAAAAATTAAATGGAAATGGAGAAGCATCCAAAACTGCAGCTTCGAATGACCACTGCAGCTCTACTTTTTTATCTTTAAAAAATAATAAAAATATTTTACTACGTAGAATTTTTTTATATTTTTAAATTTTTAAATAAATTTTTTTGATATTTATAAAATATATATTAAGAATATAAAATAAAAATTAAAAAATTGATTTCGTGGTAAGCTAAACCAAACGCACCTATGGTCATCTAAACAGAGTTGGACAGACATAAAAGCTTTCTATTTAAATATTTTAACATTTAGGTGCATCTATTTTAAAATACTTATATTGTATATTTGGGTGTTCAAAGTAAAATCTATAAGTTACTACAATTTTAAATAATATATCTTTTGCATAACTTACTTATTAAAATATATTTTAAAAAGTTTTTTTGACTTATTTTGATAAGTTTTATTTAAGCTTATTAAATCAATATATTTTTCATCTAAAAGTTTAATCAAAACAAAACAAAAATTATCAGATAAGCTCTTTGATTAAGGATGTTTATAAATTCCGAAACTTCACTCTATTCGGTCAGATTAGAGTTACGAAAAATTCGTCTTTTTCAATTATTTATTGGACTGCGAGCTCTAATTTGATTTTACTATTTAGGAACTCATGATATTAATATTTAAATCTTCACTTCTCGCTTCTAACACCACTTATAAATAAAATTAAAATACGAAAAACTAAACTCATTTTTAAACTACACTACTATAAAAAAAATTCATTACCGACTGAACTGTTTTAGTAAAAAAATTTGTCAACTACCTACTGAATCTAAAAAAAGGGTATATCATATAAACTTACTAACAAATTCATAATTTCATCAGTATTTTAAATATATTATCGATAATTGTACCGTTAAGTCGATAATATGCATACAAGTTACTAACTGAATAAAAAAATCAATCGGTAATTGACTTAATGAACCCGATGGAATCAAAATTCACTCATTTCCTTCCCACGCAACCTGAGTTAGGTTTTCGCCAAAGCCGTTCTCTTACCGCTGATTGGTCATCTGCTTGAGAAATTTTAGTTCATCTCGACAGATTTGCTTCGGTCTGACACTACTTGCAAATATTTCGTCGAAAATTCGATCTCCGAAAGCTCTCGTTGTGCTAGTTTGAGAAAGAGCAGCTCCATCTTGCCGGACTCCTCCCATTCTGTGGATTACTTGTGGCTTCCCTCCAACAGAAATAAGTTTTAATTTTCTTCTACCATTCATGCGTTCATGTTTAAGTCTAGTTATTAAATGGCTTTTATATTACATGATGACTTAACTTGCAGAAATAGCTATGTATGAGTTACATCCTTTGAAACATCAGAGTGTAGTGAAGGTAAATATGTAATTCATTTCTTTGAAATGTTAGTGACTGTTTGTAGAATATTACATGACAATGTTCTTTCAAATGTTGATTTGTCAGTTTTGACATTATCACACCTTCAAGAATGTTCTAAGGATTATGGGCCTGTTTGTAGGCTGCAATAATAACAATTTTTTTTATAGTAGATAAGACAGCCATATGAACTTTCAGTAATAGACAAACATGCAGTTTGACGATTTGCATTTGCAGGATTTACAGTTCTACATATAGTCAATAGTCCAATGATGTAGCACTTTGACTTTTTTTTTTGGCTTTTCGGTTAGCTAAATTCTGTGAGTGCCATTTCTATTGACCAACTGCATTCTAATTACTGTAGTTAAAATGCTATTTTGAGTATACGTTGTAACTTTGTAATATGCTGCATTTGCTGCTATTACTTCCTCTTTTTTTCCCCTCTTAAATCTTCATGTTCTTGAATGTTAGTTAGTGACTTATTTTTATAGAAGGTGTGATTCAAGATACTGATTTCTAGTTACTGTCATTTATAGAGAGGTATATGCAGTTTCTATTGTTGGACCTTTTCTTGCTGCTATGACAAATCTCCTTGATTTGGCAAGCTTGTAAGAGCTCTACTTCCTATTTCTAGTATTAAACTTATCTTAACCGGAGATGATGGGAATATTCTTAATGCATTGCTTATGATTATGAGTATGGTGAACTTGCACTACTCTTCCGATCCTAATTAAAGCTGATGGTAGAAATATTTCTTCTCCTTAGTAATTGGAAAAATTGTTCATCAATTGAAAGAAAGAAAGAAAAAAATAATTTAGATCTATATATGTTATACATATACATACATATCTGGGGAACTTGTTATTCTTGTTGTTGTTTTCCTATTCTTGTTGTTCTTTTTTCTGATGAACATGATTTGTGTTTTGGGTTTGGTTTGGTTGGTCATGATATATCACTTTCTCTTTTCACAAGATCAGATCTTTCCTATTTTATTGCATTATTTTATAATCTGAAATAGTTAAAGTGACTGATTGTCTTTGCTCTTTTTATAGTATGAAATGCTTTGGATGTCCTTTTTAAAGAAGTGTTTGTTATAAGCAACTCTTATTGATTCCCAAGGGGAAAGTTTAAAAAAATTTCTTAATTAGTATTCGAACATACCTTAAAATTTTTGTAATCTTTATTGGAAAATTTTGATTAGTAGAGCTTTGTATTCTTAAAAATTGTATTCTTTACTGGAAAAAGTTAATTACTTTAAAAACTTCCTTTTTAAAAAAATTTCTAACATATTTCAAAATTAGTCCTAAAAATATTCTAACATACTTTGTAGAAATTTAATTAATAGAGCTTTGTATTCTTAAACTAGCGCATTATCCTATAAATCAGTCCTACAAATTAGCTTAATGTTTTGTATTCTTAAACTAGTATATATCTCAAGGGCCGTCAAGTCTTTCTATTCAAATATAAATGATTTGATTTAGAGCATAGAAAATCTATCATGATTGATAATAGCTTTACCAGCATCAACATTAAAAAGACATGGTATCAAAATGATCCGTTCGTATTTTCTATAAATGTGACTCAAGTATTTTATGTTCCCGATACGAAGCAAGATAACAACTGAATTGTTGTACAATAATCACAACATCGATATTAATATCATCACTCGTTATTTAGAAGGGGCGGAGATAAAGAAGACACAAATATTGGTGATGATGCGATCATCGAAGAGAATAATGTCTATCAAGAAGTTGAATACTCGAACGTTAGAAATGGGGATGATAATATATAAATAGATTATCTAAATAAGACAGTTAAGCTTGATCATAAAATGATTGAAGTTTTGGATGACTAAAACTTGCTTCATCCTAATGATTGTCAAAATGAAAATGAGAGATCAGACAAGTATAACTATAGTGATAATGATTGCAATTGAATTATAAGTAACATGTGAGATTAAACTCATCCTTATACAATTTTTTCATCTATTAAAATACTAAGTCTAATTTTTTTTTTTATGTGGAACTTTGTATACAGGTGCTCCATTTTTTTTATTATCGCGACGGCAATATCTAGTAGAAGACGACTATCGTTATAATCAACCTATAATATCACTGATTTGGAAACTCAAAATCTTAATGGCTCTAATAGCGGTAAGTTTTTTTTTTAAAATAAATTTCGTCATTTACTAATTATTGAATCTCATAGTAGTTCGCTAAGTTGAATATGTTGACACACAAACGCAACGTCCGCGATCGGGCAATAGATACAATGGTTTGAAAATGTATATATTAAGAAATAAGAGAAAAAAATTAAGATTGATATCCCAAATGGCATATGGAGATTAGTCGTTAAACACACAAGTTGGTTCCTAAGAGAAATGTAATATTTGATTCGTACTTATGTTCCGTAAGAATACCAAAAATTGGAGTAAGATTGATCAATGTATTAAAAATGAGATTTATTTCATAATAGCTGTAAGTATCTTAAAGTTGGTGTCATTTACTTTATTAAAGATTTGACATTTGCTAATAATTTTATTTTATTATTTAGAACAAGTTTGAGTTAAATTTATCTTATCCTAAAACTTTAACATGAAATCGTCACTCGGTAAAACTGTTAATTATAGTAGTGCTATTTTTTAAGAACTCCATCTCAAACTAACTTCCGCAAAAGTTCATTTTCGTGTATATAAAATAGAAAAGAGAGTTGCTAATTCAATGCTATTCTCCTTCCCCCCTTTTCGTTTTATAAGTTCATCATCTCACTGAACTTAAGAAAAAATTCTATTATTTCCATCTCCGTAGAATTGTTTCCAAAACAGGAAAGAAAAAAACAAAAAAAATTAAAACAATATATATAAAGTAATCCCTCTCTTATTGAAATCCTCCGAGTGATTCTAGTCAAGAGTTTTGAGGTAAAGTAATTTTCTTTCGAAGAGATGTGGAGAATTGAATAAGAAATCTTGAAGGAGAAATTTTCCAAGTTGGTGTGGCAGAGGGTAGGGATTTCAGCGGCGAGTTCTCGGGAAGAAAAAAAATCTTTTCCCGGTAATCCTTTTTTTGCATGTGGCTGATTACATGAGACCTCATTATACTCTTAATCACGCTTAGCTTAAGCTAATTGCATATGGCTAATTTGAAGAACTATTTCACGTGGGCTAGATAAAGCCCAAAATGTAAGTTCTTTGATTTGTTCTTTTCTTCCTACCTACGTACAAGATTAAGTCAATTTAGCTCAAAATAGCCATAAAAAGGATCATTTATATGTTATCATAATATGACATTAAATATATGTAATTATATATTCATCACACTGCAAATAAGAGTTCACAAGTTTCGATTGATACATCACAAGTTTTACTTTTAAGGGGGCGTTTGGGAGTGCTTATGAAATAGAGCTTTTCTGAAATAGAGGGTATTTTTATTTTTTTTAAAAATGAGCTCTATTTTTTTTACTTTCAAAAAAATAATAAAAATATGCAATAAAAAGATCTCACTCCGTAAAATTTTTCTACACTTTCTAAATTTTTAAATAAATCTTTTATATATTTTAAAAATATATATTGAAAAACGTGAAATAGAGAAAAGTTGAGAAAAACTGATAAGCAGCTTTTCAAACGCAGCCCCAAACAGTCTCTAAAACTCAGCATTTTACAGATTAAGGAAAGAAAAATAAGAAAAACTGACAAGTATGGTAATAGAATAAAATGAGATTAGAGAAAGCTTTTGTAAGAGCCAAATCGAAGCACCAAGGGGATTCGCTTATTGTAATAAAGATTGATGTAAAAATGACAAATAAAATTGTACTGAAATCTAGCTAGAAAGAAAAAAATAAGTAGATAACTATTACTCAATTTTGGTTGTAGTGTACTAACTCTATTTTTGGAATTTAAATTAGGATAATTATTTCTTAGTTTTGATTCACTGTGTACTAATAACTCTATTCTTGGAGTCCAAATTAACATTGAAAATGTTCAATTTTCTTACGTGGTAGTTGATAGAGATGCTTATGAAGATAAATATGAAGAAGATGATGATTAATCTATAAACACTAATGAAGAACACAAAAGTGATGATGAAGTATCCATAGAGGTCCCTTTCACTGATAAGAAAATAGCGATAACATTTGATTGTAATATTTTGTATGACCTGATGATCAGCGCAGTAATTTTAAATTTTGAATGTTAACAAATAGATATGACACTAATACAAAAATGATTAGTGACGGATGTTTACCGATGATCCACTGGCCTACCTTTATTTCAAACGGTAATTGTATTTTGTGATTGAATTTTAAAGATTACCAATTGAAGCAAGCAGTTGCTATAGGGTGATTTTGTTGCAGTGGGAGTTGTGTTAGGTTTAGCAAATATGTAGACAACAGCTTTTGCATAGATAAATTTTCATTTATGTTTGCTTCTTCAAAATGTTTCAAAATGACTTCATTTAGTGGCATTAATGTTATAATACTATGGCAAATCATATATATATATATATATATAAGGATATAAGATTGTTCAATTCATCCATCAACCGTTAATAAAAAGATGTAATAACATTAATTCACTTTCCATTGAAGAGAACTTAAATGAATCCAGTACAAAAGATTGATAACATTTATATACAACGATTCCACACATCATTTCAGATTAACAAAACACTTCCATACATCATTTCTAGATTGTACGAACTTTTGCAATATCCTACATCATTTACACAAGCTCAGTCTTTAGGAAATAACTTGTTACTGCTATCACAGCATCCAGTAATGTGTAATTAAACTTTTTAAGTATAAAAAACCATGTGACTGGGCATCCTTATCGCTAACAAGCTACCTGATCCAAGTATCAACTAATAATCTACTTATCCCCTCTACTCAGCAGCACCTGTTGGATCCAAGTTAACTATTACTAATGAAAAGCAAAACAGAACAAATCAACCACTGGAGCATGAAATAAATCAACCAAATCTATCAATGACTATACACTAAATCATCAAGTACACCAGTTTCAACCAAAATTCAGACATATAAACTATTGTCCGCAACCAATCGAGAGTCATTCTCTACTGTTGAAGTTCCTCCCTTCCTTTTAACAAAAATAAAAATTTCAGAACATGAGCAAGCTTCTGCGGTGGAGAAAAATCAACAAATATTATAGCTAAATAATTCATAAAAAATAACAAAACAAAAACAACACAATTCGAGACTAATTTTTAATTTTCTCACTGATTTTGAACAAGCACAATAGTGGATAAGATCAAACTTTTGAAGAAAGTTTAAACAAAATCATCAAAGAAATTAAAGAAGAAGGACATCAGATGTCAGCGTTGTCGCTCAAGCCAGGATCGAATTTCACGTCTGTGCTGCAATCCAGACAAATTTTTTGCTGTTCTGACTCAATATTTTTTTCACACAAATCTCTCAGAACGAAGCTCTAAAACTGTTATTTCACTTCGTAATCTCTCCTAACAGCTGTGAAGCCGGAGATCCAATCGCTTCGTCTCTCTCAAAATCTCAGCACCAAGCTTGACGGAGAGATCTGCAAAGAGAAAAAAAATATGCAGAGTTTTTTGAGATTTAGAGCAACGAGATGAGCAGGTTGAAAGAGAGACGAGCAGACGAAAGTTGAGAGAAATGACGTGGGAGAAAGGCAAGGAAGATACGTGAACGTGTTTAGAGGGGGAGTGTTTGATCTAGTGAACACGATGGACAGTAGTGTAAGAGTCTCTGCAGTAGGGTTAGTGCATGCATTCTCCCACAAATTAATAGATTTGCGAACTTCAATTTTTACAAATAAAAGTAGAGTGTTATTGAATATTTCAATAACTTTTCAGAGAACATTAATACATTGTCAATATTTTTGGTGCTTCACTATAAAACTCATGGAAGAATTGAGTACGTACTAAACTATTGAGAAGCACCAAGACGAACTTTTAAGTACTATTACAAAAAAGTCTTACTGAAAGATATTGTTGATAATTAATTTATCAATTACCGACTAAAAAGTTATGACTTTCATGACATTTTTAGTATCTTGATAAAGTACTTTGTAGCAATTTCTAACTTTTACCATCATTAAAATCTGAAAAACAAGTTTTGCTGCGTTTTTAATTTTGTTATTTTTAATTTTCAACTTTTTAAAAAGCAGAAAAAAGATATTTAAGTAAGATTTCAGAATATACCTAATGATCTAGGATTGCTCATTAAAAATTAATTTTGATGAAGAAGAAGCTCTTGGTGAATTTTTTTTATAATGAATTTATTTTGTTTAGCTTAAAAAAATAAAAAAATTGTATATATAATAGTTTTATAATATATAATCATCCATCTCTTTCAAATTGAAAAATATTTTTTAATATTATAATTTTTGTAAAAACAAACAAAATTTTAATTAGCATAAGCAATGCCAGAGATATCTTTTCTTGAATCACTTGAAAAAATGGGCTTCTCAAAGCAATGGAAAGGTGGATTAGCTGTTTAATCATCGATAATACTCATCACTTCTTTTAAGGACGCACTCTTCACATGCGTGCACTCTTCCAGCCTGTTCTTTTTGTCAGCGTGCTCTTTGCTTTGTTTTTTGTTTTCATGATTTTCCTTCAAGAACGAGTACGCAGAGTTACAACTTGTTAAGCAGACAACTTGGAAAATCAAAAAGAAAAGAATCGAAAATGTCAATGTTATGTAATTCGTGTTGTTGTCTTTGTCTTCAAGAACTAGAAGACTACGATGTTCGTTTTGTCCCCCGTACGGACCGATGCAGTTGTGGGCTTCATCGTATTTCTCACTGAGATTCTTTCTTTTCGGTTTTGGTGGGAAAATAGACCAGCAGCACTTGCCCCGAAGTTGTTTCGACGCTTCCCGTTCCGAAGAAGGGCTATATTAATTTTTCGGTTCACGTACGTAAGATTTCGTCGGTTGGATTGTTTCAAGAGTGCTCACATGGTTGTTAACAGCTAGCTAGTTCAAGCTGCTTCACTTCACTCTAAAAATTACAAAGTAAAATTAAGAACAAAAGAAACTAGTTATTCCTAGACGCAAGAAAAGATGCAATTATGCATACTTGGAAGTACTGTTTAAAAGTCGTTTGAAATTATTTAAAATAAATTTTTAAAGTGCTTGAGAAAATATTTTAACAATAAATTTATTTTTGGCTAAATAATAATAACAATTATATGTATAGATATAGATATATATATTATATATATATATATATATATATTTTTTATTATGTATAATTTTATAATTTAAATTTGTTTAAAATTATTTTAAATACTATAAAAAAATTTTACAAAATAAAAATTAAAAATAAATTAAACATAAATAAAATGCGGTCAAACGACTCGGTAATATTTTCACACTTAGGAAACTTTGCATGTTTGTTTTTGTCAAATTTCAATCTTCATGATAGCGTTGCACGTTGGAATCAAATGCCGTTTACACCAAGACCTCTCTTGATAAGAGTGGATGGTTCGCCCTGTTTGCTTATATATGGGTTAAAAGACTTATCTTTTCACTCGTTCAGAGTGGCCTGCACTGTCATTTATATGTCTCATCTTGTTAACGTATGTATTGCGTAGATATGTCTAATGAATGCAACTACAGCACTATAGAGACATTATATGCAACGGGTCGCAAGGATTTTAAGTTCTTTCTCCACAATAAACAACACGACATTGCATGAAATAACATGATCATAGGATTCAAGAAAACTTTAATTAAGGACTTTGTAGTTTCATAGACTAATGACACGGTATGTGACTGACATGAAAACTTCATGTTTGATTTATTTCAACGTTTCTGCTCCTGTTAAAGTTTCTTTCTGATTCAAATTAATGTAGCTAGTGGAATAGAATGTTCGTCTTCCCAGATGTGAACACCAGTAAAGATGAAGTAGAGAAAACGACGTATAAGAAGATACAAATTACATGTATATATATGAGGCTCAGAAATCTCTTGATAAACACAGTTATGGGTAGCAAAGAATTGAACATATAAAACACCATAATCAAAATTGAGTAAGTGCGCTACTCCAAACTCGTACATACATGCATACATACAGATTGTAACTTCAAAAATGTGCAGTCCATCTATCTGTTGATCACCGATGCTGCACCATTAATTTTTTGCCACCCAGCTATATCTGAAGATCAACAAAACAGTGAACGATCACTCACTCCCTAGTTATCTGAACCCTTAAAGGTTGTATGATTTCATGGGTCAAAACTATTATGTATGGGCCGCCTATGCCTGAAACCCGGGTAATCCTCAGTTGACCACAACTGTTTTGCCTTCTTCGTCATCACCACATCTTGTGATCCTATTCTTTGCATTAGATCGTTATAATGCTGCACATCTCTAACACTTTCTGCCAAAAATTAAAAAAAAATAAAGTTAAAACAATAATCACAAGAAAAGAAAAGGAACGGGACGTGTTTTTGTTCTTCTTCTTCTTTGAAACGCTTTCAAATAGACGAGAACCAAAAACAAAACCTGTCCTCTAGTAATTTAAGTACAAGACTGTTTTTATTTTGCTACCTGATGGTTTTGGTTGCTGAAGCAAAGAAAAGCTCACGAGCAGCAGAGCAAGTAAACAAGCATCGAGCCTAACATTCCCCATAGCTTTCTTATCTTTAGATGAACATCAAAGGCGTGAAAGCAATCAAGCAGAAGCAAAACTATGAAGCTAAACCTTCGATTTGAAGTCACAGAGCAAGAGAGAGAAAGCAATATATGCACGCAGCAGGCTAGTGTCAGGTGAAAGTTAAAAAGGGAATGAAGCTTCAAACTTCCATTCTGTCCCTATGAAGTGCCCTACCTAGCCTGTATTTAAATAAAATACAAAGACTTTATTCTAATTTCAGAGCCTGAAATTATGTTTTAGAAATTTCTGAACCCCATGATCTGGAAAATAATAAAAGATCCTACAGTGTTTTTCTCTTGCGTTGGCAAAACAAGCGACTGAGGGACAAAAATCGCCCTAAACATAGCCTCAAAAGCGTTACAAATCACTTCATTATTATCCATCATCCAACACATTTACCATTACAGATTATTCACTTATTATATAGCCCCAAACTCTAATTAACTGGCCTATACAGGTATAGCGTTTTATATCAACTTGTTCTTTCTAATGACTCCAGTCTACATTTGTTCTTTCTAATGACATAGTTTTATATGATCTTGTTCTTTCTAATGTCTCCAGTCTACAATTTGTTCTTTCTAATGACATCGTTTTACGATATTCCCTTTTAGGTGGTAAACTTCCACACATATAGGTACTATCTGCTATATGCTTTTGTATTATAAACTTGTGCTTCAGAGGATCAATACATCTTCTCATAAAACCATCAATAATTCACGGTGTCTAAGAGAATTTGCTCAATTATTGATGATCCAGAATATTCAATTTGAACTTTGCAGTCGAGATTGATTTGGCTGTTTCAATTTTAAGCTAAACGCCAAAAGTGAGCTGCTTTATTCCAATAAGATAAGGCGCGGTTTGGTTCTTCGTTTCAAAAACTGCTTATCAGCTTTTATCAACTTTTTTTCATTTCATATTTTTTAATATATATTTTATAAATATATAAAAAATTTATTTAAAAATTTAGAAAGTGTAGAAAAATTTTACGAAGTGAGATCCTTTTATTACATATTTTTATTATTTTTTTTTAAGTAAAAAAAATATAGCTCGTTTTTCAAAAAAGATAAAAATATCCTCCATTTCACAAAAGCTCTATTTTATTGTTAGATATTCCTGCAAGATTAACTCAAGAGGGGAGGGGTGAATTGAGTTAGTCTATAAAAATTTTCGTTAAGTTTGTTATCCCCTCTTGAGAGAGCTAATAAATACATTGTGTCAATCTTTGTAAACTGCAGACGAGAAGAAGAGTTAGTGTATTCTTGTGAAGTAACAAAGAGTAGTGCTCGGGGTATTTAACGTGGTTGGCAAAACCCTTTTGCCTACATCCATGGTCGCTCTATCACTGTAACCAAAGTTTCACTAGATCTTTAATAAGCTACAAATACACCTAGAGCGAAGTCTTCGCAAACACACATACTCTCACAGGGTTTCTTCGTCAAGACAACTCCTACTGACCTCCCGGACACGCTTTGTCCCCCGGGTGATTTGCTAGCACTATTATAAGGTTTAAGAGCTTACACCAAGCTCTACACGAAGCTTTTTTGCGGTGCCTGCGGCACCACCTAAAAAGCTGTCGGTGACAAGTTACAAGAAAATAAACAAGTATTGAGTCGCAGGATCTATCTCATGAATATTGAGTGTTTTAGCGTGATTCGGATGAGATGATCGGAGAGATTCTTTGAGAGATTTCTTGGTATGACTTGCAAAGAAGATTTGTTTGTGTGGAGTAGTCAAGTTTGGCCGTGGTGAGAGTTTTTTGTAGTAAGTAGTAGAGTTCTTGTATATTTTTTTTTTTGCTTGGGTTCTCTCTACTTACATTTTTCTTTATATTTCTCTCCTGTTTTTCTCTATTTCTCCACCACCTTTCCTCGTTCTTTGTGACTCCTTTTTATAGAACATCTTTTACATGCGCAGGAGCCATTGAGGAAGCGTTGCATTGTATTTCGGTTCTTCATGTCAAAGAAGAAGTGGTGTTGTCGATGGTTCTTCAATTTGTGTTTGTGCAAAGTCTTCATGGCATTAAATGCGTTGAGGAGGTTTGAATTTCTTCCATAGCGGTTGAGAGCTTAATTCAGCCTAAGCTCATTTGAGTCTCGGTGAGCTAAGCCGCCAACGGTATGTCCATAATAAATGCGGTCTTGAGTTATTTGCTTTATTTGATCAATAACTTTGATTTGCTTTCTTCCCTTGATTATTGAGCTTTTTCTTTTGTGTGAAAGTGAAGATGATTTTAGCTCTTGTGAATCTTACGTTTGAAGTCCTTGATCAGTTGTGAGGCAGTGATTTTTAGAGGCAAGGAAAATTTCGTTGCATTGAACATATTGGTCTGTGCATCAAACAGAAATGCCTTATACTTGATAGAGCCAAGCATTTGATATAATGTCATTTATTGCATCCTCATCGATATCTTGTCCTCTGTCCCTTGATGTGTAGCATAGGTTCATTCATTATATGGTGTGGCATCCTACGGCCCCGTATCTTTGTTCTCTGTCTGCTTGACGATCGCTTGGTGGCCGTGTGATGTGGTTTGTGGCATCCTCATCCCGTGTCTTTGTCCTCTTGTAATTAAATTCGTGATTTCTTCTGGAGGAAAATCGAATTTTCTGAAGAGTGAATGATTATCACGATTTTCTGATTCTTCTCTGTCCAAAGAAGTGACGTGAAATAGCGTAATAACCGGCTATTGAGTCCTCTGTTTTCTGTTCATTTATGTTGGCGATACTCTATTTTTCTGCTCTTCTCTGTTCGCGATATTCATGTAGCAACAATTAGACAACTGGCTGTTTGGTGGCTGAGGAATTCTCTGCTCTTCTCTGTTCGCGATATCCATATAATGACAATTAGACAATTTGTTGTTTGGTGGCTAGATTTCTACATTTACGTGTGGGATAGATCTGTTTTATGAATTTCTGCAGAACTTAATTTCAATTATTAGTTCATCCTAATCCATAAACTATAATTCTTAATTATTATTATCATCAAAATCAATTTTGAAGTTCCAATAATAAGCAATCCCAAATGCCCCCTAAATAAGATTCAAAGGACTGAAGGATCAGTATCTTCATATATGTTTAAAGCGTGTCTGCGCTATGAGTTTAATGAAACTTCTCAATAATTGAATATGGTGATTTTGCTGAGGGTGTAATATTTTGTTACTACCGTGTAGTTATTTGTCTCTCCGATATGTTGGTTACGTCTTTAGCCTTTTTAAGCTTTAACACTTTCCATTAATGTTGGTTATGTCTTTAAATTATATTCTAATTAGTACTTCTAAGAAATAAATCATAGGTAAGAGCTTTAGACCAAGCAACTAGCCTGGTACCCGTGCAGCAGAGTTAGGCTTTAGACCTAATTATTCAGTTTAGCACCAGTAATACGTTACATATTTAGCATTAAACATCAACAAAGTTTAATTTATTAAATAGAATCAGGAAATTAGCTAGGGAGAATAAACATAATACACTAGTTTTAACCAATAATATCAAGTATGTGTCACTCACCTCATCAAATAGTTTGAATAGAGCTTTGTAGTCGTCGACTACGTAGAAGCTGCATTTGCGATTTGTGTGGACAGAAATCTAAATGCAGAAGAACAAAACAAGGTCATATATTTGATTAACTAATATAAGTTAACTTCAGTTGTAAGCTAGAAATATTGGATGTGGCTTGTATGTTAAATTAATTTAATAAATTAATTTTTTAAATAACAAATTTAAGAATTATATATGTTATCCAGATAATGAGTAATGAATATAATTTTAAAATTTAGGAATTACATATTCTGTCTATTGTAATGATTACTAGGTAATCAATATAAATCTTTTAAAGATAGATCTTGATTCTTTCTCTTTTCCAATTCTCGATCTAAAAATTTTTTCATTACCTGAAACTTTTATAGAAGGTAATGCTATTTCGGTCATGAATCATGCATTAAAGAGAAATCTTTGTTTAGTCTTGTTTAAGATGATGGAACATCTAACGTTTTGAGGCTATATGAAATTATATTAGGCTTTCAAGTTAGATTAGACCTACATTAATAGCGTGTAAGATTTGATGGATCTGAGTGAAAGAAAGAATAGCTTAATAAGTTAGTGCCAGATTAGTAGTGTAAGAGCATTGGATGATGCTCAAGTGAACAATGAATTAGCTAACTTAGAAGTAGGGCCATCAACTAGTCTTTGGTTAGAACAAATGGATCCTGACTTTGTGAACTTAACAGCACACACTCTTTAATAGGCTCACATTCACTACTACAAAAATAATCTTTACCAACCGTAAAAATAGTCGGTATTAGTTAAAAAATAATTGGTAATGCACTTTACCGACTGAAAAAGACGTAGTCGATAAACCGTGGCAGACACCAATCGATAAAGTATTTACTTACTGAAGAAGTAAAGCAGTCGGCAAATAACTGTTCAATGCCAACTAAAACTTTGTAATCGGCAATTTTATAAATTACCGACTAAAACTCTTAGTTAATAAATTTTTTGACATTACCGACTGAATGTGTTCAGTCGGAAATGACACAAGTAAACCGACTAAAAATTTTTAGTCGGTAAAGCTTTCAATCACTGTAATGACAGTTGAAAACTCGAAACAACTCTCTGACCACAATAATAGTAAAAAATATTTAAAAACTAATTTTATTAAAATATTTGAAGTTTTCGGACTGCTGTTATACTTCACGACAGTTATTTTTACACAAACTATAAATTTTTTGAACAAAGTAAAATACATAGATAAACATAAACAAAAAGAACATATCCAATAAGAAACAGGCAGGGGAACACAAATGTAATAGTTGCAACATGAAAACATATATTGTAAAATACACTTCAGAACAAACAAAATACAGAATTCACAGCAATCCGTGACATGTTTGTGACTTTATTGTTGAGGCCTTTCCGCTAACTCAAGGTCCGAAGTACCACTTAGAAGGTCTGGAGTACCACTTAGGTTTGGAGTACCACTTAGAAGGTTTGCAGCACCACTTGCAAGGCCTGCAATACCAGTTATAAGGTCTACCAAGACATTGGGATCTCATGCTACAATCCTCGTTACTAGTAAACCCACGCCCAACCACTTCAACAAATGACGCTGAGTATAAAAGGAATAATTATTAGTTAAGCTACAAAAGTAACAAATAAAAAAAAGGGTGGTAAAGATCAGTTCTACATAAAGCACCTTATAAGAACCATAAACATATTGCAAGAAACACTAAAATATCCAAAAGATTTGGTGTGGCTAAGAACATGGTTCATCTCAGAGAATTGTACACTTCTGTTTCGCAGTAAACACTACTTACCATTTTGGGTCCCTTCTGACATTCCTTGGCATGTATAATACGTGCATATTTACGAGCCTGGTCAATGAAGTTGTGGATGATGGAAATTTTAATACGCTCTCCATTATCTATATCCACATCTGAAGTTAAGAAAAATATAAAGAAGATTCTGTAAGCATTTAGACACAAAGATTCATGCAAACAGAAAAAAAGAAGATTGCATAAAATACTGAGCCAACTAATATTGAGAGAGGGCTTCATGTAGCGAACCAAAAGAATGGCGTTTTTTATTTACCACTTATCAAATCTAAGTAGTGCATGCAAATGACAACATGTGCAAGAGAACAAAAAGGTTACAAAAATTATGTTCATCAGAGGTTGAAGGCTTACTCAAATTTAAATCCCTAACTCTTGAACAAAATCGGTGATCAACTTAATGAACACATCAAAATTTTCATTCCGTATTGCATCTATTTGTAGCTTAAATTCATCCAGTATTGATTGAGCCAATCCATGCAGCATCTCTTCATAAACGGGAAGAACTGTCTGTTTGAGGGAAAAAAAGAGGGTAATTAGCACAAGGAGAAAGCATACACGTAGTTCTTGTATTTGTAACAACGCAGAATAATAATATATCCATGATTGCTTGATAAATATGTAGATACATTGAACTTACTGACTTTATTTTGGATATAGAAGCATGTCCAAAGACGAGCTAAAATAGCTTAACTCCACAGAAAAGACTTTGGGAATTTATTTTTAAACAAAAGGAGAAAAAAGAGAGACTTAAAAATTTAGCTTCAATTGCTAGATAGCATCTTACTAGGTGACGTGGAGTTTATAAATGGTAGTGAAGAGAGATACATAGCTTAGTTTCACTCTTGTTTTGCTACTGAAAAATAGAGTTGTAGATGTTTTACCTAGTCCTGCTTTGAACTTCGTTGAAATTTCTATAGCAACCTTTCAAATTTATACAACGAGTTGGCATGCTACATAATCTCAACTAGAATTGATTTCCCAATCAAGTTTATTATCAAAACATAAGGAATTAGGGGGTGTTTGGCTATGCTTTTTTTGGGCTTTCAGCCTAAGAAAAGCACATAACTGTAAAACAGGCGTTTGGATGCGGTTGCTTTACACTGCGTTAAGCGGCTTTCAATACTGAAAAATGAAAAAAAAAATCGATTTGATGCTTTTCAAGAAAAGCAACGCGGGTGCTTTTGCATTAAGCACGGGGAATGACGGTTTTATCCAAGCTAATTTTGAGAAAAAACTGAGATATATGAGTTTTTTACCCACTCACTTCTCTCATGCTCTCCCCATTTTTTCTTTTTTCCGATTTGCTTCATGCTCTGTCAGCCGCTCCTACTTGTAAGATCAATCTTCCGCTTGATCTATCTTTTTCCGGCGCAGATCGTATTAGTTTCTTCTTTCGACATTCTTCTTATACTGATTTAGATTATCCTATTATTAATTTGGATTGAAATCGAGCTCACGAGCGCGTCGGTGAGTCTTCCTACCAGGAGCCATGGGTCTCCCTATTGCTGCCGAAATCGTCCTTTCTCCTTGTAGTTTCCCTTGTCCTTCTTCTTTTATTCTTTCTCATCGTATCAATTTCATTAATTTGTGCTTCTTGTTCTTTTCTCTCTATTGCTTGGCCATCAATCGAATTCCATCAGATTGCATTCCAATACGAAAATAATGGTATATTTCTAGTATTTTTTCTACGGTTATTTCGTTATGTTTATGACTATTTAACTTCGATTCATTAGGTGTCGCTGCTAGTGGTTCGATTTTTAATTCTATTTTTGGTTAAAATTTGAAGTTGGATCTATATATCTGATCTGATTTATACTGTTCAAGATTAGCAGTAAATAATTGATTTGTTGTGTTTTATGTGTTTCAGAGATGATTTTGTTTTGTTTCAGTTTTAAGCAGTAGTTTTTTACTTGTCTATGCAGCATTCAGAGAAATTTGTTCAATTTTGCTGATTTGTTAAACGAGAGGGATGAATGTTGTTTTTGTTTATGAAAAGCTTGTATACTTCTCTCATATTTTTGGAAATTGTATTTGAGTTGTTTTTCTTGTGAAGGTTCTGATCCTGCTAGACAGACCATGCTTTTGTATTTCTCATAGCTTCTCTAATGTTTGTTGGGCAAAAAAATAGAAAATCCAACTAGAGAAGCTAATTGCAAACACTGTTGTCTGTGGACTTAGAAAGGGATGCATGTTTCAAAGCTTATGCTGCCATTTGGATGTTGCTCGTCAATAGCTGGTTTAAGTTAGTCTTTGTTCATGCCAGGGTACTTAGGTTTTAGATTTGTAGTTGGTTGTGGTGAAATTTGATGGACAACTTGCAATAGCCTCTTGCTTTCCTTTAGATAATTTTTTAACTTGCCCGCCACTGAGATGTTTATGAGTAGAACAATATTCTTTATCAATTTTTACTACATTATAAACCCATGGAAAAAGCTATATGCCAACAATCCTGTTGTAGAAAGTAAAAATATCGTGACCATATTTAATGCTTATTCTATGTGTTGAAGTCCTTTTTCAAGAATTTTATTAATTTTGGGGTGTTTATGTGTGAACCTGTTGTGCTAAAGAACTATTATGTGGAATATTCAGCAGAATGCATCTTCTGTAGGTTGTCGTGTTTTGCTTTAGTTTAAAACTGTTATGTTATAGTGTGAAGGTTTTATTATCTTGAGTTTGTTAATGATAGGTTTTTCTAAACTTTGTTGGGAAGTAGTTTGTGTTTGGAGTTCGTCGTTCTTGTTAATCATTAGCCATATTGTGTTCTAATTCTGTGAATAAGAAATATTAGTTTGATTCTATTGAATCACAAAATCTTATGTTCTATTGATGTCTATTTGCAGGTGTCAATGAGTGTCAATAAGCCGAGGCCTAGCTGGGAGAGAGGAAGCAGCTGTAGGATGGCTTACCCAAGCATGAGGCGCATATTCTCCTCCCAAATATGGCTTATCCAAGCAGATGTAGCAAGGGCCTAATCAGGGAAGGGGAAATTCTTATCCTTCTAGAGTCGGAATGTGAGGGTAGGAGGCTGTGCTGATCAATTGTTTTGCTAAGCAGAGCCTCTGTACTAATATGATTTGTTTTAATTTTCTCATGAGTTTGTTTTACTTTCTCGAAGACTTGCTATCATTTATGTTTAAAAATGTCCTGAAAGTAGTTCTACTCTTGTAAGAACCTATGTTGTTAGGCTTATACTTGCTAAATGCTTAAGCTATACTGTTTCTCAGGATCATAATTGATTAATGTCATTATGCTGTGAGTTGTTAATAAATCATGGTGAGTATTACTATGGAGCTTTTGATGCCCAGATTTTTATTTGATTATCTTGTTTCTCAAGAACAATTTTGGCAAAACTTACCTACTCATTTCAAAAAGTGAAGCAAAATTTGAAGTATTTAAAAAATATTATTACATATATAATAATAATAATTATTATTATTATTAAGTTTATAAATATTAATATAAAAAATACTAAATAAAAAGTATATAAAATATGTTATAAACTTAAATTTTAAAAATTAGATAATATATAAAAATAAATTAAGAAATTTAATAATATATTATTTATTATATATCTAAAGGCATTCCGGTTATTATACATTTCATTCACTTATAAGCACAAGTTTAGCAAAACATATATTCAAAATTTTTTTTAGAAAAAGCTCTAAATAGTAAATTTTATCTAAACAGAATTCAGAAAATTAGCTTTCTACTCAAAAATTCTACAGCCATTTTTCTCAGGAAAAGCATATAAACAGCCGCTAGCCAAACATACCCTTAATAGGTTTACATTAAACTCTAACAATTACAGTTGCAATTGATGAGTTTAGAAACTTGCATCATAAAAATATAATATAACTCTCTTACTTTGCAATTGAAGAGACGCGGTGAGTTATGAACGAACAATTGAAGCAAGAAGTCAGCAAAGTGGCAGCATCGAGAGCGTTCGCCGAACGGCAGCACAACCACGTCGGAGCTATGGAGAGAACGGCAGCACAACCTAGTTGATCGAATTCGGGCTGCAGAATGACAAAAGGGGTATTGGCTGCAGCGAGAATTGCTTACTTTCTTCGCCAGTCGGAGATGAAACCTGCAGGGAAGGGTTGCCGGCACCGGAGAAGGAAGGTAAGTTTTCGGAAACAGCCCGCGGAATCTCAAGATTGGTGGACCGGAGCTAACAGAACGCGAAGCAACATCAGAACGTTTGACAAAACTGAGCAAGATTCGACGAACAACAGTCCGGCAAAATCTAGCAGAAATGGAGCTAGAATGAGGGGGAAGAAATGGTTGGGGTTTCGTTCACTCGGTTGATTAAGGTTGATTACCGACTGAACCAAACTTCAGTCACTAAACTTAAGTCCCGTTTGGATAGACTTATTTCAACTTATAAGTTGAAATAAGTTAAAAACAGTAAAAAGTAGTGTTTGAACGAATAATTTATAAGTTATTTTTTTAACTTATAACTCATAGAAATAAAAATTACGCTAAATAACTTTTCTAAAAAAGTCGCACGCGATTTTTTTGTTTGTTTGAAAAAAAATGACATTATTAATCCTGTTAAGTTAATATAATTACACACACACATATCTATATATATATATGTGTGTATAGGTGAGGGATAGGAGCACTCTTTCTATAAGGGCACTTCCAGGCACTCTCTCTCAGGTTTATGGTCAGAGTATCTTCCAAATCCAATCTTCACCATTGAATATGAAGAACTATGAGTTAGAAACATATCAATAAAATTTCATCTCAATCGGACTACGAATTCACATCCATCCAATCACTTGATCAAGATAACAGAAAATAAGAAAACTTAAAAATATATATATTGTATAATTTCTGTCATCTTGATCAAGTGATCAGATGGACGTGAATTCATAATCTGATTGAGCTGAAATTTTATCGATATATTTCTAAATCATAGTTCTTCATATCCAACGGTGGAGATTGAATTTGAGGATCACCCGACTATAAACCAGGAAGGGAGCGCCCATATTCCTCCCCATATATATATATATGATGGTGCAATAGTAAGTGGTCATAAAAATTCTGGATTATTGAGAACTACCCAACTGCAGATGCTTTCTAATAATTTGATTTATGAAGTGGCTGAAATCGATGAGTGATACCAAATGATATTTACAAACATTACAAGAATTATCACAACAGCTCCAAAAAGTAAATAAAAATTATTTTGATGATTTATATATTACCAATAACATCTTACAAGGCCTAATTGATATTTCTGAAATTTTGCTTTTGAATCCTAACATCCAAAAAAGAAGGGACGAAAAAAGATAAAAAAGGATGTAAAAATAGTATTAGACTAAAAAGAGGTTTGGAAAAAGTTATTATAAGAGCTAAAGTTAAGACAAGTCGAAGATGTAGTTATAGTAACAAGTCTGATGTTAAACATAATAAAAACGAAATTGTCCTAAAAATTAAAATTGAAAGAAGAAAGCAAGTAAGTATAATCATTTTTTAAAGTTTGATTCATTGTAGATTTTGTTATTGGAATTTAATTTAAATTGAGATTTGTCCCCACTTTTTACTTTGATATTGGAAGATGTTGGAACTCCAAGATTGATTTTGATGATAACAATAATTAAAAATTATAGTTTATGGATTAGGGTGAACTAATGATTGGAATCAAGTTCTGTAGAAATTCATAAAACAGATCTATCCCACACAGAATAGAGAATCCCTCAGCCACCAAACAGCCAGCTGTCTAATTGCTGCTACATGGATATCGCGAACAGAGAATAATAGAAAAACAGAGTATTGCCAACAGAGATGAACAGAAAACAGAGGACTCAATAGCCGGCTACTTCGCTGCTATTTCGCTACTGCTCGCTGGACAGAGAAGAATCAGAAAATCGTGATAATCATTCACTCTTGAAGTAATTCAAGCGCATGATGCCGATTCCATTTGAACTTCAACTTTTCATCGAGAGAAAGCCAACATGCACACTATAAGATTGACCGAATAGCACATCAAATGATGATCAATATAAACTTGGAAAAATCGTGGAATGATAGATGAAAATTGAAGAAACAGAGAGCGAGAATCGGTCATTGATGAAACAACTTTTCAGATGTAATTCAATCAAGAATTCGTCATCCATTTGAAGCAAAATCTTGAGGACTTATTGAGGAACATATCAGCTACAAGTTCAAATCAAGAATCATGAAAAATCACAACAAGAGAAGACAAAGAACATAGTGCAAAGCATCATTAGAATCATGTCTTGCTGATAATACAGAAATGCTTCAACATACAGATTTCGATTTTCCTCCAGAAGAAATCACGAATTTAATTATAAGGTGATATCATTCAATAAATCTATTATCTTATTACTATCACAGTCAGCTGCTCGACTACTGAAGCGGAACAGAGGACAGCATACGGGACAGAGGATGCCATAGCCACATTAAAGTCAGCTGTTCTACTACTGAAGCATAAGAAGACTTCTCTGTTTCGAAACAGACCCTTGTGTTCAACGGCAACGAAATTTCCCTTGCTTCAAAAATCACTTGCACTCACAACGGACTGAAACACTTCAAACAAAAGATCTACAAGAGCTTTTCAAAAAAAAAAAGTTCAATAATCAAGGGAAGAAAGCACATTACACAAGTCAAAGTCTTTGTTCAAGTCAAGCAGTCAACCTGCATTGCATTTATTATGGACAAGCCATATCAACTCATCACCACCGAGTCTCGACATGAAAGCTTAGCTAAATTAAGCTTTCAACCGTTGGCAGCAAATTCAAACTTCTACAACGCATTTAATGCAACGAAAACCTTGCACAAAGACAGCCGAAAGAAAGTTGGAAGCGGTTGACTAACCACTGGACAAAACCGACTCCTCTCTGACATGAAGAACCACCTGTGAAAGAGAGCGCCAACAGCAACGTTCTTCAACGGCTCCTGCACAGGGAAGAAACTCTATAAGAAGGGAGTCACAGCAACGAAGAAAAGTGTGAGAGAGAACATAAAAAAACAGAAATACAGAGAACCCAAGCAAAACAGAGATATACAAGAACTCTACCACCCTACACAAAAATATCCTACTGCTGGTCACGAACTCGACTACTCCACACAAACAAATCTTGCTGCAAATTATACTGAATAAATCTCTCTCAGCAATCTCTCCGATCATCTCATCTAAATCACATCATAAACACTTAGCATTCATGAGATAGATTCTGCGCTCAATCTTTGTTTATTTTCTTGTAACTTCTTACTGACAGTGTAAAGGTGGTGCTGCAGGCACCGGTAAAGAAAGCTCAGGTAGAGCTTGGTGTAAGCTCTTAGACCTTGTAATAGAGCTAGCAAATCGGCCCAGGGGGATGAGGCGTGTCCAAAGAGGGTCGTTAGGGGTTGTCTTGGCGAAGAAAACCTAGAGAGTAAGTGTGCTTGGCGAAGCACTTTGCTCTAGGTGTATTTGTAGCTTATTAAAGGTTTAGTGAAGCTTTGGCTCTGGTGATAGAGCGACCGTAGATGTAGGCAAAAGGATTTTGCCGAACCACGTTAAATACTCTGAGTACTACTCCTTGTCACTTATGTCAGTAAACACTCTAACTCTCTCTGTCTGCATGTCACAAAGATTGACACAACCATTTTGTAAGAGATTGCCGCCAAGAGGATAACTAAACTTGACGAAAATTTTTATTGATTAACTCAATTCACCCCTCCCCTCTTGAGTTAATCTTACAGGAAAACCTAACAGAAGACACAACATATGATTAAGACAAAAATATAGATGAGGGTGAATATATACATACAAGTAAAGACAAAAATAATGATGATAAAATATTAGCTATTAGTATAGAGTGGTTCTTAAATTGTTATGTACTATGAACTGGTTATTATTATTATTATGTCATTTTTTTGGATAAGTAATAGAAACATAATGGTTAAAAATAAAAGGTACAAATATAACAATGAAAAAAAATAATAGTGAAATAAATAAAAGTTAAAATTAATAGCGGAAAAAAGTTACAGTAGAAACACATTAAAAGATACATATGAAAATAAGTAGTGAATTCTATTAAATAGTCAAAAGAATAAGAATAAAAAAGACGTTACTTGGAAAAAGATTAGTAAAGTAATTGTGAAAAAAATAGTGAACTATTTTGGATAGTGAAAAAAATAAGTGAAAAAAATATAACAGCGTAAAAACTTTGAACAAAAACTATGAAATAAGTAGTGAACTCCTTTGAATAGTGAAAAATATAACAATGGGAAAAAATGCATAGAAAAAATGGTGAAGTAAGTAACTGTGAAAAAAATAGTTGACTCTTTAAATAGTAAAAAAAGTAATCGTGAAAAAAAATTACAATTAAAATATAGTGAACTCTTTTAGCATAACATTGTATGGTTCTATGTTGAAACATTACTATAATCATGTCTATTAAAACAATAATTGCATTCATAACTTTACCAGTCATACATCTTTACACCCTTACTAGTCACACACCTTTGCCAATCATTCAACATTAATATTCAAAACTTTGCTCATATTCAAACTAATTCCCAAATAAACCTGTTGGGATATTTAGACTTTTGCGAGATTCAATTTAAAACAGCATTCACATTCAACCACATTGATTGAACATTCTTGCATTCTTATTTTAAAATGATTACAGCATTTGTCATTACAAACTGAACATTCTTATGTTGTATATTCAATCCTCTTGTGTTGTACATTCAAAATGACGTTTATATTTCGGTGAACTTTACATCAAAAATATTCTGCACAGCTAATGTCTTTACGACAATACAAACAGCAATAATTTACAAACACAACACAATTTTGTTTACCAGTCATGCATAGCTGCAGCACAGCACAACATGATACAGAATATCAAACCCAATGTAGAGTTTCAACCATGTTTAATAGCCTTCAAGCTGTTGCTACTTCATAATTTGCTTCCTATCTGAAAATTTCAACATAAACTTTCCACCAGAAATCATTGCATACACTCAAGAGACTTATGAGCACATCACAAATAAGAAACAAATACACACAATTATTGTGAATGCAAATGCTCTAGAACAACAAGGCAGTCCAAGAAAATCTTTGTTGCTTCTTTTTCAAAGTCTTACAAGAACATGCCTGCAATATTGACCTGCAATTCACCATCTTCTTCCAGTCGGAGTTCAACAGCACTCATAACCTACAAACTCAAATAACAAGCTTGCTCATCGTTTGTTCGATCTACCAATACACCAAAAAAAAAATTTTTTAACATAACAGTTCGGTTACCAACACACGTAACAATAAAAAATTCAACACAAGAAAATAAAAGCTTAATCATTCCCGTCGATCAATCACAGCCGTCGGATTATAGCCGTTTGATTTACAAAAGCAAAAATGAAAATAAAAGAAACCAAAATATTCAAACAATTTGTAAACATAATCTTTTTACTGAAGATTTATTTTGGGTTCAAAAGCAATCAAGCTTACTCAAACACAGTAAAAAATTGCTACCCGACAGTTTACCAAAAGTCTCCAAAAATTCAAAAATTTTGAAAAAATTAATCCTTGGAATAGAGATTCAAATAGAATCTTGACACAATAGTTTTTTCAAAAGAAATCTATCACAAGAAGAAGATCAGTTTTCGTTTACAAAAAAATTCAAATTCAATAAAAAGGAAAAAAAATTAAAATGCAAAAAGAAGAAAAGAAAAATCAATTGGAGTAGGAACTAACTAGAGAGATCTACGATCGAAAATAAATAAAAAAAAGCCTCTCGAAGAAGAATAAAAAAAAAATTAATTCGGTGGAAAAGAGATCCGGTGAATGCGAGGGAGCGGGTTTGGAAAGATTCAGCCATAACAGTAAAAAATTAAGAAAGGAAAGTGAAAGTTTCGGCGCTTACTGGTGTTGTGCGGCGGATTTCGCCAATAGGGGGAGCAGACAAGATAGACATGAGAAAAAGAGAAACAAGAGAAAGGAAACAAAACAAAAGAAAAAATATATAAAAGACAACACAATAGAGACATATATAGAATTTTTGCTCCTAAATATTATTCCCATATCAGCTAACAGATGAGAAATGAGTGGGTCAATCACAACTATCAGATAAAACGATCTGATGGCTAATATGGCGTGTCTTAGGTGTTTAAACAATTTGGGGTGCCCAAAACTCATCCCACATATATAGATTGGATAGAGGCTAGCGACCACTATGCGTAATAGATCAGTTGACTTTTACAATTTGATCCTCTTTAGAGACAAGTGCATCATATTATATGAATTTTTTGATAGTTACATTCTGATCGCACGCGAATCTAACATCTAGTCGCATCACCGTCGTAGTTGGATCGAACTCGGATCTAATACGATTATATCCAATTTAATCCTGTTCGACCGAGTGCGACCAACACGAGTCGCACCAAGCTATAGTGGATAGCACATAGTCGCTCTTAATCACAATAGATGCAATCGTATTAGATTCGAGTGTGACCGAGTGCGATTGTATGCGACCTAATATAACCAACACGGGTCGCACTAGCTGTATCCATATTAGACCTAAATGTGACTTGATTGCGATCCAGCATGTTCATGTGAAATTTTAAAAATCTTAAAATAAATTCTCTCTTGGGATTCTAACTAATGTCTTTAAATAAAATCATGCTGATTTGACTACAATACACTTTTGAAAAAATTCATAAAATCTATTAGTAACTTAAATTGTTCAACCTTGTATGACTGTTTGTGATCTTGTATGACTTCCATGAAACAAATATATATAATAATACATTTACCCTCAAAGAGAGCCAGAACTATAAACTTTAGACTAAGATTGCAAAAAAATAACCGCGCCCACAAGGACCATTGGATTCAAGATCACAGAAATCAACTTTACACAACTGCACAACGCGTAATGGCCGTTGTGTCTCTATATATATGTATACATGTATGGTGATGATATATTTACATCACCTCATAAGTGTACATCAGTGTAGTTCTGGCAATACAAAATTCTCAATTCGATCTCTACCGTTGAATTTGAAAAGTTATCAATTAAAAATATGCTGATAAAATTTCAGCTTAATTAGATAATAGATCGACCTTCATCCAACTTATTAATCAAAATAATAAAAAAATAAAATTTTAAAATATATATTGTCATCTATCTATCATCTTTGATCATAAAGTCCAATGAAAATTAATTTGTAATCCGACTGAGTTAAAATTTTATCAACATATTTTTAACTCATAATTTTTTATATCCAACAGTAAATATCGTATTTGAAACTTTGTATCGCTAAAACCGAATATATATATATAGATATATATATATATATCACTCCTTAAATGCATATCAGTACGGTGCCGTTAGTACGATAGTCCAAATTCAAAAATAATTACTGAATATAAAAATTATGAATTAAAAATATAATCACAAAATTTGAACTTAATTAGATAACGAACAACATTCATCCAACTTTTTTATCAAAATAATAATAAAATAAAATTTTTAATAAATATGATTGTCATCCTTTTATTATTTTAATCAAAAAATCAGAAGAAAGTTGATTTATCGTTTGATTGATCTATTCTTTTATAAACATAATTTCAACTCATATTGTTCACATATATATATATATATATATATATATATGTATATGTATATAAACAACTGATTCAAATTTAGTCAAAAGTTGAACTGATTTGGTGAAAAACATAACATAGAAAAAGCAACATTTTATAAGTATATAGAGAGCGGAGCTTCTCACTACTGAAATCATTAGTCATAAAGTCGCAACTCTGACGCATGAAAAAATTACGATCTACATGGATCACCAACAGCAAGTTGCTAAGATTCTAGAAACAATACAAAAAAATCTAGAAAAACATGATTTAGCTCACATGATACAACTCTTGTGCCTGTATATCTGTAATGCAAAAGCAAACGCATAACTTGTAGAAATGCCTAATAATGTAGTTCTACTGTACAATATCCCTTAGAATGTACATAGGATATATATTCTGTATGCACAGCTAAATACTGACAGTAGCCTCCCAGAGACGAAGAAGTCCATTACGGCCACCGCTACATATCCGTTTCCTATCAAGGTCAGTAGCCACACAGCGTACCTAGGAACAAAGATTTAGAAAATTGAAAAAAAGATATGAGAGTACTGAAACAAGCATGTCTCTAAAGGTCGTTAGGGCATAAGAACGGAATCACATGTTCTTATCAAATGAATTCCAGGAAGACGTCAATCAAACAGTTAGCATACAATCTAAAGGGAGAACAGTCTCCTACACAGTTTTCTGTCTGGTGGCAGTAGGAAATTAGTTCTAATTGCTCTCTCTCTCTCTCTCTCTCTCTCTCTCTCTCTCTCTTATTATACTATTTCTTTGATGTTTCTTTGTCTGTTTCTCATCTTGAGTTCTAATTTCTATCAACCACTTAATTTATAGGAGATTTAAGGTTATCAAGATTTACTAGTTTACATAGAACATAATAAGTCTTTTCAAAATTGCTAGTTTGTGTTAATTTGATATTAATACTAGTGCTAAATCTCAAAGTTCGTCCACAGTTTCCAAAGATGTGAATGCTATCCAATTCTTAAGGGTTCTACTTGAAAGACTCCTGATGCTACTACCAATATCAGATATGCCACTACTATCCAGGTGCTTCAAGATACATTTAAATGCATGCTTCTTAGATCTCTTACGATGATTATCCATGCATATACTCCGTTTATGTATCTACTAAAATCCCATTTACCAACAATTTCATGAACACGTGGTCTATATGCAGAGCTTGTGAAAAAGCAAAGCAGAACTTGCAAAAAAGCAATCACAAAAACATACCACAGCCACACTTTTCTGGGGAGTCCTATACAGTTGCCATCCTCCCACCTTAGATCCTGTGTTGGAGAAACCACCAAGCCTTTCTTGAGGCCTATGGAAAAGAGACATTGAATTATCAGCTGCCCCGATCCCTAGCCAGTGTTCTCCTGCATTGATTGATAATACAGAAGCAGTATGGATTGTGACATTTTTAACACATTTCACTCCTCCTGCATATACATCACAAGAAATATCAGTTAATTCACGGTAATAGTTAGCTTCGTACAAACAGCATCAATGGCCTGTTGCACGTGTATAGTTGGCCAAACTTCATCCCGCACATCATTGAAAAAATGGTTACTGCTTTAATCATTACACTTTGGAAATCACAAGTCTTTGAATATTATGACAGATATATATGGTTAAACCAAATCCAAACAAACAAAATCACCACAAGATAAATCTGAAGGTAATAAGGAGTGTTACTAAGGTTTTCACAGGTCACTGTTACTAAGGTTTTCTAATACAACAACAACAACAAATAGCCCCATCAGCGGGGGGTGGGGGTGGGGGGAGGACAAGGTTTTTAATACATCAGAGAGAAAAGTCTTAATGAATAGCAGCACATCATTTTTTAACTAGGATGTCTAAGGGCTTTGTCAATCCCCAAGGAATGCTTAACCTGTAACTGGGCAAGCACAGGAACATCCCAAAAATCCTGTTCTGGAGTAGTAGTCCCAGTACTAATTACAATAAAAGCAAGCTAGGCATCAATGTCACATTTTGGAAATTTCTACACCAGTGTAATATAGACATGAGAATTCGAACCCAGATTGACATTTTATGAGCTGTTTAACTCCAGTGAAACACTTGTACCCCATAAATTTGATATTGACAACCTTTGGTAGATGCTCTAACAGTTATAACCTTAATGGTAAAAGACTTGTTAATGATACTATCTACTAGTAAACCATGAGATAGTCACTAAAGGCCTCAGCTTTTTTACATTATTTGGATGTGAAAGCAGGTTTCAATTTAAGAGCTGAGTCTTTACAAGTCATTCATCTCATTTTACTCAGTGGTTCTCTTCATTTGCTAACCCTATAACTGCGAAGTGGGAATGAGGGCACTTAGATTACAGATAACTTTGTAAAACATTAAATCAACGAACTTGGATGATTACGGATAACTTTGCTAATGATGCTACACCACATGAACTTGGATGATGTCCAAAATGCAAGAAGATAAATCAACGATACACCAAGAAAGGGTGTTCTGTTACTATTAAGGCACTTGGTACAAAACCATGTTACCTTCTTCATTCTCCCAAAATCTTATGAGTCCATCAGCTGATCCTGTATATGAAGACATGATATGTATTATAATAGAATTGAAGCAAAATAATAATATCAAAAAACATAAGGTTTAAACTGCAGGAATCTTATTGCAGGTGACAAGCTAAACATCTTAGAAGAATAATGGAAAGAGTATAAATTTACCAGTGATTATCCCTTTGTCTGATGTCGAATACTCAACACAAAGAACAGGACCAGCATGACAAGCTAAAACAGCATCACATGTTCCTCGAGAGGCAGACCACATTCTTGCTGTCCAATCATCACTTCCTGTAAGTACAGTGTCTCCAACCATCCTAATATATCTGATCCACTTGGTGTGTCCAGGGAGCTTGTGCATCTGCCTTCCAGCACGAATATCCCATATACTTGCAACCCTGAAACAGCATAATCACTAGTCATTTATTTCTTCTGCAAGTAATCCAAAATTGTCATATGCACCAATCTCGTATAACTGATTTCTATCAAAAAGATCAACATACACATCTCTGCCAGCAACAGCTAACATTCCTGTAGTGTCATCATATTCCATGCAAAGAACTGCACTATTGAAACGGCCAACAGTCGCTACACAAGTATCAGTTCTCACATCCCACATCTTTACAGTACCATCATGGGAAGCAGTGAGAACACGCTCTCCCGATAGCATCCTGACACAGCTGACCTGGAAAGATGTATAATGTGGTCTGATGAGTTATATTCCAGTTACCAGGAGACGGTACATTTATCATCATATATAGCGAGAAACTCCATTCTACGAAAAAAACTTCAGCTAGAAAGACAAGAACTGTATTTGATTTGTATTGACAATTGAATGTGAAAGTGTGCCTTGATGCAAACCAAGACGCATGTAGTTGGTTCTAGCATAGATGGCCTAGTGATACAAGCATTGGCGTTTAACTCTACAATCTGGATCTTGTTAAAGTTTGAATGAAGGAGAAACAAACTACAATGTCTTTATACAATTTGAAAAAAATGTAACCACCCCTTGGCCACTTTAACTCTTACGTATTAATGTATTTGGTCCTATATGTACCACAACCTTTTAGGGCAAGAATCACAGTTTTGTCATTGTAGATAATATCTCGGGGTCCACATGGGCATTATTGGCTAGTAAGAATGACACAATGATGCAGGAATTGTGCTTTGATCACTTTTCGCAAAACCGTTCAAAATGAGAACCATTTCAACATTGAAGAAAAATTAGTAAGATGATAGAGAAGAATTTCAAAATCTAAAGTTAGACGAATTTCGTGAGCAAAATGGCTTTACTCAAAACTTTTCTTCACCTCTAATGCCACAACAAATGTTATAGAGAGAAAATTTGAATTTGTAAGAGATGCAAGAAAAATAAGTAATTTTCCAAACTGATTATTTTTTTAGTTTTTTGTGAAAGCTATTAAACCCCTTGTTTACCATGAATCATGTTATAATGAGTCCTATTTTAACAAGGACTCCTCATGAACTCTACAGAAATCAAATGCTTTTTATTGTTTTGGTTACATATGCTTCATTTTGGACAATGAAAAGAATAATCTCGGTAATTTTGGTGCAAAATGTGATGAGAAACTTCCATTTGGTTATTCAATTAAGCCAAACGCATACCTTAAGCTTAATAAGAGAACTCTTGCTCAATAGTCTATGCATATTGTTTCTATCATCTAACTCTTCTTCAAAATGCATCATGATGATAAGATAGGAATCATAAGAAGGAAAGATTAGAGGAAGATGATAACTATAAAACTGCTTGAAATAGATGAAGAGCATGCCTCTTAACTCATTCATTTAAAAATGTGTTAGACAATGAACATGCAGGTATAAAACATCGCTCTGAGAACTGAACGCACAGGCTCAATGCTGGACCAGCTCTGGTTCGAGCCAGACTTGTCAATCCAACCAAGATAGCTGCACTAATCACCAAAAGCCCGGCTCAGGTGCTTCAAACTACGAATCACAGTTTGACCATGGTTTAGAAGCGCTTGGATAGTGGTTAAGAATCGATCGAACTAACCCATTCAAACGGTTCATCATTTAAAACTCATCGGATTTCAATCCTGCGAGTTTTCTTGTTTGCTTCTCCTTTTATTTTTCTATTTTCATTCTTTTGTTCTTTATGATTGTTTGAGTCTATTTATTTGTTTTTAGTTAGTTTAGCTAAGCTCTATTTTCAGCTTTCAAGATCATCCTCTCTGCTATTTAATTCTCCAATTTTTAATTTATGCTTTTAGTTTTCCCTGTTTTCATTGCTTTTTATTACTTTTATTTTTTTCAGTTTATTCAGTAGTCATTCGAACATTTTCTAATTTTTTCCCTTCTTCCTTTTCAGTAATTTTGGTAAACAAAATAATTTAATAATTGGAATAAGCTGTAAGGACTTATAATATTGGGACAGAAATGAATAATTTTAAAGTACATCACCAAAATGAACAAAAATAAAAAGTACAAGGATCAATTTGGGCTTTACACCAATAAAGTATGTAACGTTCTAATTCTAGTGATCATTATTGCATTAAATAAATCATATTGATGAGCATTTTTTGTATGGACACACTTAGAAATTTATTATCTATTAGATGCAGACAAACACATTTACCTTCTATGACATCTAAAACGGCCACAATTGCGTGCTATGCAATTATATTGAGTTCAAATTTTTTAAGAAGCATTACACAACTGATTTGATAGGGAACAGGAGAAATCTGTGAATGGAACCTATATAAACTCATTACTAACAATACTACTTGTATAAGTAAACAATACATGGATAAAAGAGAAATCTAAGAACAAAATACTGCTTGGATAGTCATTGGCGACAACACTACTTGTATCATTGAACAATGTTTTGATAAAAACCATTTAGAATCATATGTGAATTGGAAGCATCAGTAGACGTACACATCTTGCAGGGGAGTAAACATCTAACATAATAGATTCTTCTACTTTGTATATATGTCAGCCCATTACTGGTAAGAATAGAAACATGAAACATTATTCATTGAAAAAGCAAGCTAGTATATCCATGACTTCAAACAAATTTCATAGTTGCATCCGATACTTTTGAAGGACCTGCAATCCCATTATGTTGATTAAAATATTGCTTACATTGTTATAGATGGAAGATATATATTAAAGTAATGATTCTTACTTGGGACAAAGTACCACCTGAAAAGTTAAGACTTCAACTAGTGTCTTGAGCAACTAGTGTCTTGAGTTTGCACACTAAGCGTGTCCTTCATACCCATTAGTTAGTTGGGAAATTTTGCACATGACAGTTGGGTACTTAGATTGCATTTTTATAAACCAAATGGGTAGAAAAAACCAAAGTAAATAAAATCTTGATTTATTGCTTGTAAACTTGCATGAACTCTCGTTTTCAATTACTACTGCAATCACTATTCTTTTGATTTAGCTTTTAATTACTTGGTTAATACATGACATACAAATGCAGAAGGATTCCTAACCTCGTAAAGAGGAAAACGATATTATCATCTAAAAGAGTGGGATGATAGCAACCACCATGAAGTGAAATTCTCTTAACCCATTTTTTAAGTTACACAGTTTCAAATTATTATGTGCTTTTCATCGTAGTCTAATAAGAAGAGAACTGTCATACACTAAACAAGGTAAATGGCAAATTGTTCCTAGTGAACCAAACAAATCAAAGAACCAACTATTCCAGTTCCAATTCCTGTGCATTCTATTTCTGTATTAGATTCATTTCCTATTATCTATGGATGTATCATACAACCTTAACATGATTCTGTTTCTCTTGAACTAAAATTACTACAATCATTCGGTCATTAACTCACACAAAATATAAAGAAGCTTAAGAATACATGAAAAGTCGACTTATCATATACACCAGCATTTCTAACCAAATTCCATAGCACAAATTGGGTAACACCAAAACAGGTTATAGCATAAAAATAAAAAATAATGTTTACAAATGAAACTCTAACAGCAAACCCTTAGGCATACTGATACCAGCTAGGGAAAATCCTGATGGCAACATGGAATATATATCTCCTGATCGTGGTGCATTTAGAAATATTAAAAAAGAACAAGCAGCATACCGGTGCATCATGGCCCTTCAATTCTTCCAGAAGTTGGGACGTTTGCTTATCCCAGACTATGACAGATTGATCATCAGATCCAGATACAACTTTTCCACGGTCAGAACTTATTGTGCGAATAGGCCTGGCATAGATGAATAGATCAATATATAGATAGAGACATACACAACAAATCAATTAACTACCAAGAAACCAATATAAAAACTCAAACAAAGGACATCTCCTTAGATGCACAAGGCAAAAAGTAAGCAACCGCATAAGTGACATTTTCATTTACATCTGACTTGAACATTTAAGTAAGTATAAACTATGACTTGATACCTTCACCTTCACCAGCAAAACCTGAAAAGCTTTTGCAAACAAGAGCACACTGTAGACAGGAAACTAAAAGTGTTCACAAGTGACGAGTGCTTTTAAAATATAACAAACTTAAACAGGAATAACATAATTACGGCAAAACAGTTCCCAAAAATTAAGACAGTTGATGGAAAGTGCAATTTAGTTTGAAACACAGACAATTTACATGTAACAAAATTTTGGAAAACTAGCAACTAACAAAAATTAGCAGTACCTAGTATGTCCTTCCAGTGTTGCTCTTAGTTCAGAACCACGAAGACTAGGATCCCAAATTTTAACCTGTAACTCAAAAAATTAAATATAGTCAGAGACGCTTAAGAATTTAGAGAGTACGTTTACGGCAAAATTACATTTGTGGCCCCTAACCCTTTGCTTAGTTTCACTTGAGCCCTATAAATTTAATAGTTCATTTGGCCCTTCCATTAGCTCCGATTAACCAAACACTATTTTATCTCTTAATTTTGTATTTAACTTTTAATCAATATTAATATATAATATTTTAATTTTATCAGTCATATTAATTTCTGTAGTCTCTGTAAGTGACCATGGTAGTTCATTCTTTTTGGGATGTGGCTGCCAAAGGTCTAGATCACAAGTAGAATGGCAAATCATATAGCAAAACAAGATCGTGAGGCTCATAGCTACCCTGGTATTTGGTTGTTCTGGCACCAATTGAGCAACAACATTGCGGAAGCTTGCATCTCGTTCTTTGTGGTGCCCAGAGGTGAGGGAAATTTCTGTAAGATGTAGTTGTAAAAAGATATGCATCATTGTAGATAGCTGATAATGTGATACATCAGCAGTAGCGATCTGACGCCTCCTCTAAACACTCAACAAAGAAATTTTTTCAAGGAGAACAAAGCTCCCTGCCTCTTCTAAACTACAGTAGTAGTCCAGGAATACCCTTCCATTCTTCAATAAGCTGCTTTAATATACATACCTACCTTTCAACCAACATGTTATCTCCAGCTGCTCAATCCCTGTACTGGAGGGAAAAACCTTTGGGCTCTAAAATGCATTCCAGAATCATAATCTCCAGATCTCAGGTCTCTAAGTTAGGTTTCCCTACAACAAAACTTATCAAGCTCTACTTTTAAATCAACTTAAACACCGTTTAACATAACTAACAACCTTCACAAAATCATTTCACAAACTCCATCCGTCTTCACCCACAAATGTCTACAACATCTATAATATTTCTTTCAATCAAGAGAACACTTGAAATATTACAGTTTAAAGAATTGACTGTGTTTCGGATGAAATTACAGTTTTAAAGAATTGAGTATGTTCTGGTTCCCTCTGCAAACTTCTCTAACATGTATCTAGTTCACAGATTTTAGAGTTAGATTTCAATCCGCTTTTGACATCAACTAGATTACCTTCCCTCTTGACTGATGGCTTATTAGTGCTAGCGGGGGGTGGGAGAACAATGAGCAATACTAGCGACAGTGTTGGAGATGGTCAAGGGAGCGGAGACCGGAGCAACATTCTCAGCCAAACCAAAAGGCCACGAGATGGTGAGTGGTCTTGTGGATGATGACGAGGAATAACATCAGAATTTTAATTTAAAATTATAACACCTAGTAGGCCCTAGATTTATTTAGACATTGTTAGTAAAAAAAGTATAGACATTAGAGTAATTTTGTCTATAGCTTTTAATTTAAGAGTATATTATACATTAGACACTGTTAGTACCCTTCTGATTGTAATGGTGTTTCTTACATATTAACTATAGGGGCATATTTTTGAACCAACTTTGGTTATTGTAGGGCTAAACTGAAAACATTAGGGGCAAAAGCAAACTTAGGTAAAGGGTTAGAGGCCATAAATATCATTTTTGCCTTTCTACTACCTTAGCTATCCTATCAATTAAAATATATTGCTACATTCAATTAAAAGAAGTATAGTATCTAGATTGAAGTTAATGCAACACAATTTTTGTACTCCCTTGCCAAGCTTTGACAGATCATGCTCTACTGTGCTGGTAAAATATTCATAAGAACACCATGCTTTTTTTCGAAGAACAAGCATGTTATTGCTTCATACATATTAGAAAGATGTAAGAGTTTAAGTTATCATAACTTGCAACAATAAAAGATTTTGGGATATATATGAAATATAATAATTAAAATAGAAGGGATCAGCAATTAGCATGTCTAAGTAAAAGCTGAATATTTTGTGCGTCTTGGATCTTGGTTATCTTCTGCAATAATAAAATATTATAGTAATAATAGTGATGATGATGATCATCATAATAATAATAATAATAACTCCTTTAGATTTACTTCAAGTTATGACCATTGCAATGCACATGAGCCAATGTCCACAAACCATTACATGAATAACATCACATAAACTGAAAAATTAAAATAGCAACATGCACATTCATTACAAATAAAATAATAGAAAAGATTTTGTGGACCTCACCATGCAGTCTGTGCTTCCACTAATAAAAAATCCAGCATCTTCACGATCACCAAAAAGATCCCATACCTCCCTTCTAGTTACACAATGAATAGCAGTAACTGCCCCAGAATGGCCTTTAAGTGTTCTCATACTGGACTGGCCTTTCTTCTGCCCAGGAAGGGGTAAATCGGTTTTTTGAGTTGAATCACTGATGTTATCACCAGCAGCTGATTTATTTTGAGAAAAAATGAGGATATACAAAAAATAATAATAATAAGAAGATGAACAAGAGAGTTAAGGATCTATGTTGACTTTGTAATGTATTTTAAGTACCTAATTCATAGTCCGAAGTTCTTTTGCGAACTCGACCAAAGGAACCAGCCCTGATGCTTCTATCTCTGCTAAACATACTCTGCACCCAACTACGACCAATTCCAGAAGCCTCTGCAGGTTGTTGGCTATTATCACCCGCATCTTGAGATCGTGGAGAAGGCATCCCATATGCTGACAAAGACTGCCGCTTAGTGGATGATATTCCCCAGTAACCAAAACGAATTTGTTGCATGTGCGACAATAGACCCCTAAGTTTAATCTAGCGAAATTTAAGAGCACAAGTTATCAGTTGAAACCTTACGGCATTAAATATTCTTAAATTTTGTAATTTGTGAAGACAGTCAAGAGCAAATAGTGCCGTACAAGCTGCTTATAACCAAGGTTATTCTTCTCAGCAATCGTCTCTATCATGTACCAGGCATCATATTCATGAAGTCCTAACCCAACCTAAGTTAGACAAGGAAATAGGAGAGCAGATGGTCAAAGAACTAGATAAATAGAATTTCAAAATTTTGTAAGTAGCAATAAAAGGAGTACCATGTGTGATGTCAGTATGATAAGCTGTGCAGTAACTAGATTAACATAATTGGCCATCCTGAAACATTAAAAATTAATTGCACTTAACAAACCAAAGGCACCAATCAACAGTAAAGACAAAACACAACATCTGCAGAAATGGATTGAACTAGCAGCTTCTCAGCTTTGATAACCTTGGATAGTGCTTAGACAAAATCATTTTTGTTAGTAACCAAGTGCTAGATAGTTTTACATGAAATCTTACTCTAATAGTCCTCCACGATGACAGATAGATTAGTGCAGCGGTGACAGATAGTACTGTAGTGTTGATAAATACTCGATATATGACCACTTTGAAACTTAAAGTATTAAGGCTAGTTAAGCATTACATCAGAATCGTCCACTTTTGTGGACCTTCAACTATAAGCACTTCTGCTCAAAAAGAAATCCATTGATGATTTGATATAAAAACGAAGTCCTTGGTGTATATCAAATAACAAACCTTAATTCGGATATACATGCGTCTAGAAAATCCGTAATAAGATATACACTATCAACAGTTTATGTCACCTAATAAAGTTCCACTAAAATTATCACCACACTTTGGCATCCTTCATTTAGTTTAGGCACGTCCCAGCTAAACACATAAAGACATTAGAGATGAAAAGGAAAAGAACTCTTCTATTACTGGAGAATGTTAGGGAAAACATGAAAGAAGACCACTGTTTCAAAAAAGGCACAAGAAAACATAGAGATACGTATTGGTCCACTAAACGGCTTCACCAAGTTTGTTCTTTCAGTTGTAAACAGGCAGCCATATAAATTCTCAATTTCAATACATAGAGATATGTATTGGTCTGATTTGATTCCTTTTGGTAATTGTGATAAAACTACTACAAATTTGTCTGTACAGCTAACCCTGAGTCTTTCATAGCTTGGAGAAATTTAACATGGTAATCTTGTATCATTTTTCTTCTATATTACCTTGAGGGTTGTCAAATCATTCATTGTTCTCAATTTCAACTTCTAAAAGGTTGCACAGTCACAGTTTTGAAGCGATCTAAACTAAAAAACGTAAGTTGCCCATTTTGCAGCATTGACTGAAAGGATAGCAAGATATATTCAGATTGGTTAAAAGAAGATTTTACCAAGATTGACGAAGTTGGTGAACAAGGTACAATGAATCAGAATCAGGAAAAGAAGATTTTAAGAAATTTTACTAAAACATAAATACTCAAAGTTCAAAAAACCTACTAAATTAGACACATTAAAGGATATAAATATAGAAATTGAAATTTACAATACAATCATAAGACAAATGATATACATTCCTAGACATACCTAGAAAATTTTTAATATCATTCTGTATTCAGAAGCATTGAAAATTAGCTAAGGTATTATTATCTTTTGGATAAACATCACATTTGCCAGTTTGGGGTCATTCAACTGTATGGCCGATCTAAAATGTTTCCTCTATGCCTCAGCAGTTATCATCCTAATGCATATCATACCTCCCAATTAATCAACCCTCACCTATAGCTATCATGACAATAAAAGATATTTTTTGGATGTCCTCATAGAACTAGATATATCTTACAAGTAAGACTAAAAATCTGGAAAATCTAAAGAATTCAAATTGCTTATCCTTAAACAGATACGTATCCATATTTTCGTTCAATAAATCACTTTCAAGTAAAATTTGTTTCCAATCTCACTCTAACATCCAGAGCACAAAGATTATTAGAGTTTAAGATATATACCAGACGTGTACAAGTCATATTAAAAATAAGAACGCCTACTTGTTTGAAGATCGATCCATCAGGTACTCAAAGAAGCCATCCCAGAACCTGGAAGAACAAAAGCAAATATGATGGACTATTTCACCAATATAGGTAAGCAACGAACATATAAGGATAAACTAAATGCTATATGGAACACAGGAACTAATAGGTCAAGAAACACAAGGAACGAGAACATTTAGACGAACTCAAATTTTTACTCTCACAATATTCTTTCGAACATTATCAATTGAAGCGCAATTTCTACACATCAAGGACTGAATTCTCATGAACCATGCCCAAAGATGTATAGTCGAGTAAAAATAGTGTTTCTAGGACTAATTCTGTGGAATCAAAGACAAATCAAATGGTAGCTAAGACAATCCACTCCTATTATGTAAGGGATATAAAAAGCCAGCATCATTTAATGGATTCCTATCTCCCAATACAAAAGGGAACAAAATTATCCTAACATTGATCCGCTACAAGCTCACCATGACATGAAATTGACCAATTTAATCCCTATGTCCCAAATACCAAAAGGGAATAAATAAACCAAACTTTGATCCACTACAAGCTCACCATGAAATGAAAATAGACCAATCTTGATCCCTATGCCCCAATTACACGAGAAAATAATCCTCTGACCCACTACAAGCTCATCATGAATTGAAAACTGACCAATCTTAATCCATATGCACCCTAAGAGGGTGATGCGGGATTATACAGAACTAGCAACTTTTAGGAAGAGTCCGCTATGCAGGTCCAATATGCCTCTCCAGTTGATAGTTAAAATTAGCTCTACGTAGATCCAACCTTCTTACTTTAACTGTACTTTGCAGTTTACTGTCAATTCTATTTTATCGAATTAACTAGTATATCAACTCTCTATCACTTCGAAACGTCCTCCAAAGCCACCATATAGTCACTCTCACTCTTTCCTCTTCACTTCTAAATGCTTGTCCAGTAAACACATCCTAATTTTTTTTTTCTCTATCATTGTGAAGCATTATCATTTCAACTTCTTGTCATCTTTTGGTGATCCATATCTTACGGATTAAATGCTCTAACACCAAGAACTGCAATGTTTCTTCCCATGTTTCCTACGTACATGTCCCTAGAATTTGTTTACAATGTAAGATTTCTATCATAAAGTTACCATTTAGTATCGTTCCGGTGATAGTTATTATGCAAATTATGGCCCTCAAGTCAAATTGTAATTATGTCAAGCTATATCCAAATTTTGTTCTTTAAGGATTCCTACAATAGGTATTACAAAAACTTAATCCTTGCTCAAATCCAAAGTTCATCTAGAGAAAAAATGTGCATGCCATTTTTATAAATTGTGCTCTTTGTTTCTAGAATATCTAGCCCTCTTCTAATTTCTAACTACTGCAACAAGCTCACCACCTTGCACCATTATCACGCATATGTCCTTTTCCATACATTATCCTCTACAACATTTGCCAGTTCAATCACAATTGAATCAGTTTCATACCACCCCACTATGTCTACTACCAAATTTTCCATCATTCTGCCACTTTCCCAACTATCTTCCTATTGATCCACCTATACTGACTGTGAGAACTAGCATTACCAAGTAGACCAGCTACCTACTTTGAATTTTCATAGATCGGCCAAAACCAGGGCCTAGCTGATGCATTGCCCTTTAACTACCACTAATATCTTTTCATTTTTACTCTTAATGGCAACAATGTAATTCATGACAAAAGTCCATTCCAATAGGCATCCTATAGTTTAGACCTACTCCTGGAGTTAAATAAGAGGGCAAAGTGATAATATGCAAATCATAATTATGATGCTTGAAAAACAACTTAGCCACTACAGTAGTGGAGCTATTAGAAATGAGTCTAAATCCTCTGCTATGTGGATAAGCTTGCCATAGGCAATTTAATTGGTGAAACCAAATTATGGGCCCATATATTAGAAATATCTTTATTATCTGTTAAGAAAGAAAAAGATAAGGACTGCTATTCCGCCACGTTGCCCCATCTTAATTTTATCGAGGGCAAACTTTAAAATTTTCACTTACATTTAGAAGGAAGAATTAAAAAAATAGCTCAACAAAAGCTACAAGAAACAAAAAAGAGCTTCCATAGGAAAACAATTTCATATATTAGTAATAATTCTTTCATTAAAAAATAACTTAAAACTTTTTATTATGGGATTAGATAAGATCTAAGGTGTGTGAATTCCTAACTACCATACAAAGCATGGGGCTAAGAACTAGTTAACTTGATGCAACACGTGTATTCCTTTATCTCATACTTTACTTCTCATCTACCCTCGTCCATGACTCCATATATTCAGCTTTTGAAAGCTTCAATGAACTCCAGCAAACTACAGTTAGTTTTATTGAAAGAATCGGTCTGCTAAAGAATCCACTGATGTTTACAAGAAGAATTGGTCTCCCTTTGGCAGCTCCAAAATTGCTCACGTTTTGACTTTATTTCTTCCCAATGTTGCAGAATAGATGCTGGCATGAACCCAAACTTCTTTTCCATATTTTTACTATATCTTAGCTTACTACTTGAAGTAATATTTTGTTAATTCTTCATCTTTCAACTCTCAGAAAGTATAAGGAAGAAATGCAAGACAAAATGAAAGTATAAGAGAAGAATTGAAAGACAAAGAGATACTGATTTTAGAATGAAGTTCAAGTGGATTATCTTCCCCAGTTCTGGTAAAGCAATGATTGGAGTTAAACAATGTTCACGACAAATCTGAATAGAATTCATCTCAAAAGGTGTGCAAACAAGTAGAAAGGCGCATGAAGTAATTAATTACAAGAGAATACAGAATTTCATTTTATTAGTGGACAACAACCAGAGAGAGGTTGAAAGTAACAAGTCACAACATAAGCTTCTTACATAAATGAGACTGAATGGGAAGTACTCACAGTTACTGTTGACGATGGTTGTAAAGATAAGGCGGATAGTAAGTAGATTGAAGATGATGTTTCGCTGCTTATGAAGAAAAAGAAAAAATGGTTCCATGTTACCCTTGGATTAATTACTCTGTGGGACCAGTAATGCTATATGAGGAATATTAGTGCTTAGCATGAAGAGAAGATTTTAAAAATAAGTGGAAGTTGGAAGTATCCAAACCTATGTTCAATTGCGGAATTTCATCATCTAAGGAGGTTAGAGGATAGCACTTTGATTTAGAAATGGGAAGGCTTAGATGATCAAATAGCACTACCAAGAGATTTCATTAATAGGAGCTTATTCGAAGATGTGCATATTGTTGGCACCATCGTCAAAAATCAAGTTTGCATGCTCTATAATGACTATATCAACAAGAATCATGGGTATGTTTGGTATAATTAATGATGATACATGACACTTCCTAATACCATAAAGTATGGCCTTTTTATATCGTGTGGTAAGTATTTTAATGTGCACCAAGGACAAGCCACCATAATATCCAAAGAGCTAGACGCCTTTTGCAGACTCTTAACATGAACCACAACAACTTATCAGTAAACTTAGTATGTAGACACCCAAAATTTGTTTCCTAAAGATACAAGTCTTAAAATTATTTTTGTAAAGGTAAGTACAAACCAAAAAAATTGCACTTTAATTGTTTGTTACTAAAGATGCTTCGATAACTTAGATATTGAGAATAGGTCTATAAGGTAGTTTCATTCTATTTTTTTAAGTGAAGTATCGCAAGGCCACATAACTTGAGATATAGTAAATATGTGGTGACACAAATAAAACTTGAATTCCCCTAGATTAGCTTTGCAGATTGCCATGCATTATATTCAATATTTACTGAGAACAAACTTGCACATCTTGAGAATGATCTTAAAGAAGCTGTATTCTGGTAGCTTTGCTTAGATATACTAACTACTAGAAGCTGCAACTAGACCTCAAATTAATGGCATTTTTCTCGAGCCTTGGCTTCAACATAGAAGATGAAAATCCCACATTAAGGACCTAAATTTGAAAGTTGCTTTCTGTATTTATACTCTCGCTTGTTTAGCATATTAGTTATTCACAAAACTACATAGAAACTGTGTGGCTTTTCTCGCTTCTTTAGCATATTAGTTATGCACAAAACTACATAGAAACTGCGTGGCTTGGCTATAAAGGTCATCAGAGGAGCAGAGTATTTTCAGACAGTCATAGTGTGCTGCTTGTTTGGGAGTACGCAATTATATTTCTGAGCATTATCATTATGCATCTTATAGATCACAATTGAGCAACCAGATAACCTTAACTTCGAACTCTTGCATTATGAACATTTTCACTAATACCATCGTATATACTCAATGATAACAACAAAGATGTTCCACCGTCAAATTGCCTAGGATGAGAATTTTATTTTAATCTTTTCTTTAAAGTTCTGAATTTCTTATTTCTGTCACGTAGTGCTACACTCTTGTCCTATAATGCCTTCATGCTTAAACAATATTGTCGCGTTGATATTATTTGTTCATACTATTTAAATTGTGGATGTAAACAACATATTTGAATATAGTCAAATAGCAACAATATTATTATTCTAAAGAGAAAACAATGATGACAATGAACGCATCGAAACATAAGAAGCATTAAGTCACAACCACTGATTTTAAAATGATCATACCGCATTTCATCCCATATGGAAAGATAGTTAAGGTGCCGTTGGACATAATCTGGAACATTAGTAGCATCTTTCCTGTACATTTCTGCAGATACTTCTAGGACATCTCTAACTGTGGACATGTCATTGCGAGATATTGCACGACTAGTAGCTGTTTTTAGCTGCACCGAAATCAAATATAAACCCCAGCTGAAATGATAAAGTTTTAAATCAACGTACAACAATACACATATTCCTCATAAATGTAAGACGTTGAAGAGAGGTTAATCAGCAAAATGTAGTAACAAGTAGCAAAGATAGTCCATATGTTAAGGATCACTGCGACAGACGTAAAAATGGAAAATTAATAGCATTAAACTACAACGAACTACAAGGTCGCATACAGGCCTCCGCTTCATCTTGCAGCTATTAAGAAATTCAAAAACCTCAAACTCAAACAAAGATGCATACTAGTGCGCTTCACTTCATGGAAAACTGATATACTCCCAGCCACGAGAGAGAGAGAGAGAGAGAGAGAGAGAGAGAGAGAGAATCCATCTCTAAGTCCCTCCATTGATGAGCTTGGGTAGGATAGTTGTAGAAATTTAACTTGTGTAACATGAGTTTTCAAGTTCTCCCGCTCTCTCTCTCTCTCAAAAGGAGATAACAAATGAAATTGAAATAAAAGAATCTTTTTTCAAGGTTTTTCGTTTATACTTACCCAATGAAACTTGAAAAATAACATACACTTAGAAACGGTATTGTGATCTACAAACTCTACATTTGACACTTTAGGGGTTGTTTGGCTACGCTTCTTCAAGTTGTAAGTTGAAAAGCTCCAAGCAATAATTTCAAGCGTTTGGCAAACCTCCTTAGAAGTCACTTTGTTAAGTTAATAAAAAAGCTACTCCGAGTAATTTTCTAAAAAAGTAGTTACAGAACTTTTCTCCCGCGTCTGGTACATAAAATTGCAATGGTATATATTTTACGTACCCATCCCCTCATATCTCTCTCTGTCATTCCTCCCGTCTCTTCGCTCTGCCTGCTCTCTTCATTCTGCTTCCTTGCGATCCCTTCTCCCGGCAATGCGATTTCAACTTTCTCGACGCCGTTCTTTTGTCCATTCGTCCTCCAGCCTCCTCCCCATGCCAACCTTTCATTTTCATCCCCAACGCCTAATTGAGTTCGTGAGTGCATCGATCGGAACGCTAATCTTTTTGGATGATTTCAAGCTCTCTCCCTTCTTCTTAATAGCTATTTTTTTATTCCTTCAAGCTACAATCATGGCTGTTGAAGCTAAACCAAATATGATCGACAGTTCAACTAATCCCCATTTATTGGGATTAGTTGTTCAGCTAAAAACAATAAGTTTGTTCATGCTAAGAATTAGATAGCTCAAATATTATCTATTCATGTTTTATACCAAAACAAAAAGATGGAACTAACTGTTTTAAGTCTATTAGTATGGAAAGGCTCCACCTAAGGCTACATTATGCCATGTCTACAATGTGCATATTCTCATGCAGCCTTCTTTCTTTCGTGGCGTCAAAAGAAGAAAAAAAAAGTTGTATTGTGATTTCTTTGGAAAAAGGAAATACTTGGTTTCTTCTTCTTTTAGTTTGTCTAGTTGTAATCAGGTCAAGCCACTATGACATTACTATTGCAAGTAACTATCTAAGATTTTGTTATAATATTACTATTGTTATGATGAAATGGTTTTGCACTATCAACTGCTATCTCTATAAGTATGTCATGGTTTAGTCCTCTATATGTCTTGTTGGCTTCATATTGCTTGATCGATATCATATTTCTTCTCATTGCCTCACTATTATTATTATGTATTGGGACATATGATCTGGGGGGAGCATAGACAGGGTGCTCTTCAAAAAGCTAGTATATTGCTTGCTTGTTGTGGCCCTATTGGATCAGAAGCTCTTAAAAACTTGGTCTAAGCTCTTAAAACCTTCTGGATATGATTCTTTGACAATGCTCTCCATAGACATTCTTCGTCATCCTAGACATATCTCAAAATATCTGATATGTTTTGTATAATATTCTTGTTTATTATCCCATTACTTTCTATAACTATTCTTTGAAAATCCAAGGTGAAAAAGGAGACACACTGAGAGATTCATATATTCTCAATCTGGATAAGAAGTAGAAGACTATTTTTGTTAGTGAGATCACCAGAAGAGTTTCCACTTCTGTTGCATAGGTCACGGCCTGGAGAGCACCAATTGAATATGTGCATAGGGCTGGTTGATGTGTCAACTTGCCATCACGGATGGTTAAAATAATGCAATAGATTAGTAATTGGATTTTATGTATTTTTCTGTATGTACATTTGGCATGTATATACTAACAGATTTCACTTAATTGAAGGAGAATTATGCTCAACTTCTAAAAGTGTTTGGTATGGAACCATGAATCTTTTGCCCCGTTTTGTAAGCAACTCTTATATCTCAACATCCATCCTAGTCCCTTTTCCTCCCCGTACCAACATATGAGCCATCCCATAGATGAACCATCAACTTCACGAACCACTTCGAAATTCATAGAACCTAACAACTTCAGCACAACCATTAGTGTTAACGAGCAAACATATTGTTTGGCTTAGGGTTTATTTAAGCATTATATAAATGCATTACTTATTCGTTGTTTACAACTTATTAATTCATTAATTATTTATTATATAAGTTAGTATGTAATATTATAAACTAATATTAGTTATTATTAAAAAGATAATTATAAATCCATTATTAGTGTTACGAAAAATATTGAAGTAAAAAATTAAATAATAAATAAAAAATTTTATAGATTAACATATATATTATTCATTATATAGTTAAGAACATTCCAGTCATTCATATTCTTCTTGAACTTTTTAGTTTTCTTTTTTTTTGGTTGGCAAACACTATCTTCAGCTTTTTTCATAAAGAATATAATTTTATCCAAACGCTCAGCTCCTTTTAGAAAAAATTCACAATTATTTTTTCAAAAAATAGGGTCAAGAAAAGTAACTTTTTCAAAAAAGTAAATTTAAAGTTTGGCCAAACGGACCCTTAAATAGATAATTCAATTTTCTAATTAAACACGGAATTTATTCCACCTATCCAAAAATGCTCTCTCAGAAGGAAACAATGGTGTTAAAGTACTACAAAAATAACTACTCCAAAATAATATTTCAAAATGATGCTTCATCAAAAGCACTAACCAAAAGTTTTCCCCTTGCTTTTCAAAAGAAAAGCACCGTCCTCGAAAATAACTTAACAAAACCGCCCAAGAAAGCGATTTTCCCAGACCACGTCTGTAAAAACTAGTTCTCCAAGAGTAGCTTTCAACACTGCTTTTCTATAGGCCGTTCAATGAAATTCTATTCAAAAAGCAGGATTCCAAACATTGTTTATTCAAGTGACCTTCTTGAGAGTTGGTGACTGGAAACATATACTGAAAGATAAAAAACATGTAAAAGCACTTTTCAGTTACATTTTTCTAAAAATTTGAATTTTTAAAAAACAAAATATGTTTACAAAAGACATTTGTGAAATCCTCTCTTGAAAACCAAAAACAGTGATTGGAAAAATGATAGGGTCAAAAAGTGACAACTTATTTAAATGCATCCTAGAAAAGGTCCACCACTTATATATTACTAGAGACAATTGTTTGCGGCTAAAGAAGGAAACCTTCTTAGAACTAATTGATCGAGTGAAAGGACCAAAGTAGAAAAGCAAAAGCCATCTTTATTGCAGAACATTGGCTAGTAAAGTCTCACAATAAGCAAGACATTATTGCCAATAATAAAGCTCTGTTTCACTGAAATAGCCCCTAAAGAATCGATCCTATTTAAAATGCAACATTCACCTTACGCTCATCCTTAGGAGGTGCATCTCAACCCATCCATACTGTGTGCATGACGAAACAGGGACAAATGACACTCAAGAAGGGGCCCATAGGATTCGTACAAACAAACCTAAAGTTTAAGCCCGATATACACTAAGCCAGCATAACGCAAAGCTTTGGTACAAGTCCCTATAGGAGACAAGAAGTGCATAAAAGGTTCTTGCCTGCTCGAATAAGTTACTCATGCAGAACCATTACAGTAAATGTAAACCTTCATCAAGTTTACTAAAATAATTTAGAATATAAAGCCAGATAGGAAAAGATATTATTCTGCTAAAGACAAAATATAGACAGGAAAACTAAAAACTTTTTATAGATAGAATCAAGATGCTCAAAAGAACTTCACTTCTTTTTTTTTTTAAACAAAGAACTTTATATGTTCAGACTAGGAATAAATTTAAGAAAACTACACAAAGAAGCTAAAAGCTGAATATTAATGTTGGATGATAAAATTTAACATGATCAGATATAAATGACAAGAATGCACTTCCCTACAACTAGCAAGATAGAAATACAATCACTTAGTTTTTGAGGTCTTATGCCAGCAATATTAATCCAAATCCGTACTATTCCTAACGCAAATTCATCTTGTAACTTTAAAAGTTAAGTTACTAATGTACCCTCAGTATTTCTATGTTAGATGTATTTCTCGAATGTACTATTAAGGATTTTTTATATTGTTTCTTTTCTTTCCATACTTAAAGGCAATAATTATTGAATGGAACTATATTTAAGTGAAATCTGAATATTTTTCTAAAGGGAATTAATTATCAATGTGATACTTTAAATTTAATCCTCGAAAATGATCGGTCATTCAGTTATTAATACATATTCTAAAACTATACATTATAAGGCATCTGATTGTAAAGATGTTGTTCTTGATATATGAGAGAGAAAATGAGATGAGAACAAACACGTTATGAATTACATAGTCGACCTTATAACAAACACAAACTTTGCAAAATCTTACATTGCAAGGATTTGACCACGAGGTGCTTTGAGAAAAAGGTGAAATTTGAGATTTGAAAAAGACACGTGTCGACTTAAGAAGAGCTCATAGCCAACGTCAGTATGTAGCAAGATTTAAAACCAAAGAGATGTTTGTTGCCCAAAAAGAGAAGCAAAAACAAAAATAGCAATTCAGAGCCTTGAGCGACTGCAATGTATAGGCAGAGATCAAAACCCGTGTTTGGTTTATAGTAAGGTAAGTGATTTGTCTTCAAATGCATTAAACTCATACCCATGTAACAAAAGTGAAATGATGGTTTATGAATTATGATTAAAAAGCTACAAAATGGGAGTATTAATGTTCTATTCAAATCCCAAATAGCATGTCTCCGCGGTCGTAGAAAACAAAACGATTTTATTGAGTAAAATTCATGTGTTTGAAATAGGTATGATAATTTCCTGGAATATCGCATTCAAAATGAATAAAAGAGAAAATAATCCAAGCAAATGCCACTGAGAACTATCATGTGCATGACTCTTCGCAAACGAGAAAAGATGCTATGATTGGTGGAAAATGGTAAATTTTAGGTCATGCTCTTCCAAGAAATGGAATTTGATTAAGATTAGTCTAATCTCTAGTGCAATAACATACATTGATAGTATGAAATGAATCAACTAAAAGAATACAGAGACTAGAGTGTCATAGATGAACTAATAAATTTGATTAGAACTAAACTAAATTAACATATTTAATTGTATCAGAAATCCCGTGCATCACATAGGTTCAGATCTGGTTGATCTTTAATTAAAGGACATGCACTGAACTCACCAGTTCTTTCACTGCAATGAATTGCTCATCAGTCAATCTGCATTGCCATCCCTGGATATAAACACTGCAAATCTTACAAATAGAAAATAGAAGGGAAAAGCAGCAACTTCAAAGACATATCAATGCAAATAGCTCAAAAGAACGAGGATATTACCGAATGAATATGCTCTCTAATGCACTCAACAAACCCACTCCCACCTATTCCTTCAGCATCAGATTCAATAAGAGCTGCAAGCATTCATCACATGGCTAAGAGATGAATACTAGGTGTTAAAGAAACATCACAATGTATACCGATGCCAAAATATTTGGCAACAATCATGGTAAAGACGTGAATCACCTAGGATAGTTCCATATTCAAAAGATGAAAGAGGATCCTCCGTTGCTCCCAGCCTTAGAAGACGCAACCACAATCCCTGTTAAAGATGAATAAAAAACTAATGATATGGCATGACGAATACTAAGGATGCACGCGCTAGCATTAAGATAGAAACATGGAATCTCACATTAACTTTCATAATCTCAAAATGCTACCAAAGACTTGAAGTAACATGCAAGTGCAATGTGTATTCCATCTTTCATTTTTGCATGCATTTGAACCAATAAAGCTATTGTATAGAATTAAGGAAACACCAAAAACAAATACCTAAATAAGCACTAAGTGTGTGTATGAGTTTATTTTGGATAAACCTAAAAAAATGTAACTATAGCAGGTTAGAAAACTGTAGGATGAATGTATACCTGGAGTTTCACTTTTATATCCAAGACCATACGGTCCCTCTCAGCCTGCAGTTAGTTACACAGATCAGGTGAAAACCAAGGATGAACTATTGTTTGATGGAGCTGAATGCAAAAACTTACAGCCCTCTCTCTGGGACTAAGACTTTCGGCTTTCGAATCCAGAACAGGCGGAATTGAAGGTGAGCTACATAGTCGAACCAAGGAGGAATTAGTTCATTAGAGTACTCTTGCTGAAGACTTACTTCTTTACACGATGAGAAAGAAGACTGATACATTCACTTCAAACAAAGGTGTTAAACAGTGATATTCTCACTAAATTGACTGTCAATTTAAAAAAATAATAAAAAAAAGAGGATAATCATAAGAGAGGTCCATCAATAGTCAGAAAAGAGTTTTACCTAGCAACGGTTTCAATAGTTAGGTACAATAATGAGTCAGGAAATAAGCAATGTCCCCTGCTTGCTTTGTTGTCAACTCATCAGTATACGTGTAAAAAACACATTAAAACAGTACCTTGGAATTTGTCGCGCAGAATAATCATGAGCTCCGCTTGCTGAAGCTAGTATAGACCGCCGCTTTTCTTCTTGCTCTTCAGTTCTAACATTTGAAGGAAACTGATTATGACAGTGTCTAGCACTCATACCTGAACAAAGTAAAAGTCCAGCATAACATCATAAAAATAAAAATTTAAATTTAAATGAATCAAAGATCAATTTGAAACATAAAATATACCAGAATCTTCATTGTGATGTTCTGCTATTGTTATAATCTCGCGGTCTGCCATAACAGAAGGGAAAATAGAAACAGGATCCTGACCCCTCCCAATAGCATCTTGTAATTTGTCAAGAAGATTGTTGCCACCGTCATCTGAATGAATACACCTCTCAAGATAATCCATGAAACCTTGGGAATCCAAAAATTGGGTAATCTGAAGAATAAGAGTCAATGCAAAACATTAAAAAGATTATAGTCAGCAAATCATTCATTATTTGTTCAACTACTTCAAATCCCACTGCCACAGAAGTGAAAAAAAGAATTTAAAATTCCTGCCCAAGTTTACATAAACGAAGAGAATATATCGGATAGTAAATGCTAAAATACCAAAATGTAATGGAGATCAAGAACCTATGATTAATAAGCAACACAGATGGATTAATGAGACAATGATGAAAGAGGTACAAGTACAACTTCACTCCTAGGAATTTAGGGAACCTTCGGAACCCAGTTTAGAGTTCGCTGGTCTTATATAAAGTTGGCCAAGTCCTGTCCCAAGACTCCTGTGCATTTGCATACTCAACATACCGAGCTTTGGACATAGATTAACATTCTAAGACCAATCACGTTCTTATTTAGGTTTCTGCATCTCGTCAACAGTTACAACCTTCATATATGGTCTTAAAATGACAAACATAAATAACAGGTACATTCAGGTAATACAAAGTTATCTTATAAAGAAAGTCAAGAGCCTACAATATGAATTTGAATATATGTAGTGAAAAATGCAGATAATTATCATACCATCGCCATTGATTCAACAGGTTGATTAGTTGATCTAGCACGCTTCTTCAGAAAAGCTTGAGTATTGAACACATTGGTTGCAGTAATTTCCTAGAAGAATATTTCAACCATCACGAATAGAGCCCCCAACACCAAGTCACTACTTCAAAGATCTAGGGATACTTACAATGAAGTTACGATAACCACTTAAAAAAGATGCAAAAAACTTCAAGAATATCACCCTGCAAAACAAGATTTTAATTATGTTAAAGATGACATAGCGAGTGTGTGGTACAAGATTATTTAAATATGCTAGAGATTGCATAGCAAATATAATCACAAAGAACTGAAAGCAACAAGAAAATGAAACAAGAGAAAAGATATAGTAAGATTACAATGTCAACAAATTTTAGTGTGAAATATGTAAAGATGCCTATATATCAGGACAAATGGAACACAATCTACATGAGTGAATTTTAAGAGAAAATATGTTTCTCGCATAATTAATTCTCATAACAAAATTTTTTACAATACAGGAAAACTAATTGCTCTAGTAGAAGTACTTAAACATTCATCGTTCACTGAGTATCATCATAAGCATAATTAATATCATATAGTCACCTATATAGTGAATTGTATTTAGACATTATTAGCAGAGTGAAAAAGAAAAAAACCTTTAGATCTAACCTCACATGTTTACAACTTCTGCAACAATAGTATTCACTACTTAATTGATTACCCAACATACTTACCTACTGCCAAGACTATTCAAAGGTACAAATCAGGAATTATTCAGATGTAAGAGAATTTCATCTATGAAGATGAACTTTCAAGATATAAACAAACTTATACGTTGCATAACATTCAATATCAAAAAGTAAACGATAAAAAAGAACATTTCTTTAGTTATATGATTGAATTCTACTATGAATTCATGCTTAGCATCCAACAACAAAATGCAATGTTATTGTCAGGATTGAGTTTTTTAACAAACAGTAGTCATAATACGAGGTTTTATTGAACGTGATGGAACTTGTAGAGAGACTAAGGTTTAGACTCAAAACCTTCGAGTATGTAGTTCATAAAGTTACTTCATGGAAAACAATGTAACTATTCTGCAATCACACATTCACAAAAGGCTACACAAGTCAAACTTAACATAAATCATGGAATGCTAATGATATTTCGACAGTTTGCTAATATGATATGCTAATTGCAAGAGAATCTGAGAAAGCAAACCACAGAAAACAACTAACGGGTCATAAGTAATTAAGAAAAATGAGATAACATGGTGAATTTTGAAGTCCAGAATTGTGTAGCTACGTCTCTAGACTTATACATTTTGTAACTAGAGAAATCATGTCAGGTTTTATTTGGGCAGTAATATCTGCAACAATATGTATTACTTTTTCTTCAAAACTATCTATCATCCTTAAGCTAGGCAAAACATCTTACATGGGGCATCAGGTGACAATGTGTGTGCATATCATTATTAATAGGGCTGCAAGAACCTTCACTAGATGCAAATCATAGTTGCAGTTCAGAGTGCAATGTATACATACATTACAAGTGCTTGCTATGATTACACTCATCAAATGAGAAAGCCATATAGCTAGTGACCCTATTACTAAAAAGGAACTTGGATAGCCTTAAGGATAAGAATGTTGGAGGAATTTATTAAAGCTCCTTTAAAGAGGTCTGTCATCTTGAAATATCATTATAATCAAATGAATTCAGCAGGAGCTATAACGAGGATAAGGGATAAAGAGTGAGACTAACATGCATTATGAATTGAAATATCTGTTACAGGAACTCTAAATTGCTCCGTTCTTATTCGTAAAAACTCAATCTTCGATATAGAAGATAATATTGCTTTCACCTTAGCTGAAAGTCGTGCTCCTCTCCCCAAGACTTGCGGCCACATCTAGCATATTGCTCAGAAACACCACCAAGGTTCTTCATGCTATCTATCCCAATAACATTTGGGTTCAACAACTTTAGTATATCCTCACGCAACAAACTCAACTCTGGTTCTGGTATAGAAGGGATGTCCTCTGAAGTTGTAATGCGATTATATTCCAGATCAACCACAACAACCTACAAAGTAGGATATATAGTTATAAGCATACTCATTCATTTCCACCAACATAAATTTATAATCGCAACCAGCACATGCCTTGAAAAGCCACAAAATCAACTCAAAGACTGGAAGACAAGAAAGCAAAGAGGCATCAAAGTAAAATTTCCCAAAAACAAAAAGCGAGTATATAATTGAAGTTAGAAAGAATATGCATTGCCAAGATACTACAGGGATAAAAACACTTAACAGTTTTTTAAAGCATTTTGCAGGAATGATACGTTGCACAGAGAAAAAGGCGCATGTTCATGCACATGGACGCATGCGCACAACACAGCAATATGCATGTACAGATGCGCATGCATACGAGAGGTTTGAGATAAGATAACAAGACTTATATTAAGGAAGCAATTCAAAGTTTTCAGAGTCAATGATTAATTAGTCAGGCAGTAATAAGGACTCAGTTAGACTACAGTCTCATTGTGCATGTGACTTAAGTTCTATTGCACTGCATCTGACCAATAAGACCAGGAATTCAGATATATATGTTAGTCCAAAAGCTCAACGAAGCAACAAAACCACTGTAAACAAGATATTGTGTTCAAAACCAAGAAATCACTACGAGATGAACTAGCAAGGAGAGGATACGAACAAAATATTGTGTTGAAGAATCATCCATATAGTGATTTTCAGGCAAAAGTAAACATTTAACACTATGAAGCTTTTCCAAGTCTAACCCAGTCTCTTCTACCGTCCCCAAATTCATATTGTGAGAAGAGAAAGAAAGTATGCATGTGCATATATTTTTCCTCTAATTTGTGCTAATTAAATTAAAAAGGTTCAATTTGTGAAGTGCCCCAAAAAGATCATTATACCAATCTATCCTCCATGACCACATCTTCTATCAGCCAGCCTTACTTGGACATTAGCAGATTTTTATCTTCACAGTTGTACTAAAAATCTGATCTCTTCTCATCTGTGATACATAATATAAACCATTCATACCTAAAATCCATCTTCCTCTATAAGCCAGAAATGTATATACTTTATCATTAAGGTCGTAATGGCATGATAAATTCAACATGCTGAAATCTCAAGAAAATAAAACTTGAAATTCTTTATAAGTAATATTATTACAAAATAATTACAGCAAGCCAATATCACTAACAAGCTTACACCATCCATTACTAGCCCAGTTGTGTCAACGCCAGAATGAAGTCCCATCATATATGGTGTAGGGGCGTCAATGTAGTCCACCCCACTAAAGAATAATAATGGAATATAAACATGCTGCACAATACATAAGTTTATATGTTAGATCACTACAAATGAAAGAAAAAACAATATCCAAACTATCTTACAAGCTGAGGCCAAAGATCAGACGTTAACCCTCCCAAAGAAGGGGCATATGAGTTAATGTTGATCAACATATATGACATATAGTCACATTTCAATGCTGCATACTAAGTACTGAATTCAAGAAAATCAAATGCGACGTTCAAGATAGGCATATGGAAATAAGAAAGTTTATAGACCCACACTAACAGGTTCTAAGTAATAGCCATATTAACTCGAGTTCTGACATGCATAACAAATGCCACGAGCAGTCTAGATTGGGAAGTAAGAGGACATATAACAAAAACAAAAGTAGGAGTCTAGTTCTGAGGCTCCATGCTGTTAGATGTAATAGGAATCATATTTCTAGTTCCCAGCTATTAAACAGAGTACTACTACGGGTACCTTGTGTACACCTTTCAGTACCCTCTGTGTTGCACAGTTGGAACAGGATGAAATACACCTTCTCGGAGTGGTTGTTTAATGTTGATGGTGGATTTGACAAGAAATGCATATAAAGGAGTACAAAAGGTGGTGCCCCTTCGGCCACTCCATTATGGAGTGTACGTCCATGTGCACACTAGACACTAGCGATGGCCACATATTGGCATATGCATTTTAGAAAATACTATGATAATTAACTATCAATAATGTAAGAGACACTGCTTTTAATTGATCCAATCCAATCATACCAGAAAAAAGAAATATAGAGTAGAAAAACAAGAGTCAAATGCAATGCCTACCTGCCATCTGAAAGGATATACCAAATGACAAATGGCCTCTGATACTAGAGTTAATAACGTATACCTGCAACAGTTTAGAAAAAGAACGTGATATGAACAAAAATACATTTTGTGTCACTATTATTTAACAAATCTCAAAGACTACCATAACTGAGAACTTCAACAACTTCTTGTGTATATCCTATCTACTCATGTTGTTGTAGGTAGAAAACATTTACAATAGCTATCCAAAGGACACCTATGACATTTACAAGGTTTATGATTACAATTGCGGAGCAGACACTCACATTCTAGCACCATTTGTAGGTTATTGAATTGATAATCTCCTCCTCTACTAGCTATTAAAGGACATCCAATTCACATTGCAAGGCAATTTTTATACTGATCGCTCATATATATACAGCTGTTGAACAATTAAGGAAAATGAGGCAGACACGCTTCTTAAAGAAGACCAGCACAAACATAAAAGGAACTGCAGCTCACAGGTTCAAACATGAAATCGCAAGATAGAAGCTCACTTATTTGATCGCAACAAAATTCTTCTCTCCAGCAGCACTGCAGTGAAAAGCCTAACCAAGTTGTCAACATCTAGGCATTGCACCAATGGCTGGAAAGAAATCTGAGAGAGAGAGAGTGGTAAAGAAAGAGAGAGAGAGAGAGAGAGAGAGAGAGAGAGAGCAGTAGTATCCATAAATTGAGAGAGTAAAACGATCCACGATAGATGTTTGAATCTGAAAGAAAAATATAATCATACATCTGCATGAGTAAGCCCTTCCTTTGGTGGAGCATCCACAGAAAGCAAAGAGTTCTCAATAGCAAATAAGACCGTATCTTTTCCAGGTGTAGGTAAAGGAACATTTGAAACCAAACACGCTATCAGTTCCCATAATGGCTTGCTGAAATTAGTTGCGATGTAGTTAATATAAGATCTCAAATTAAGAAAAACACTTCTTCATTATCATGAAACGCATGTCAATATTGATGTTAACACTTTGATATCACCAAGCAATGCATATAAAAGCAATTAATTATTGAAGGAAAGATGCTACATGCTAAGAAAGCAGCACATTAAAGCTCCACTTAATTTGAGTGAAAGAGGGTGAAAAAACATTTAACCTTCAAATTTCATTTTAGTTCCAAAATATTACAGAACTAAAAGCACAGTCATGAAAAAGAAACCACATTCTTAAACACAATTTCAAAACAAATTTAAAAGGGTTCACCCTAAAAAATGTACCAAACAGAGAGTATTCAGTAGGTTGGGTTTTTAAGCTGATTATAACGACCGCAACCTTTTATTTAATGCCCTGCTGCTGCATCTAAATAAAAACACTGATAACCTTCACTTTATGTATTAATAAATGGTTATTTACACTGGTCAATGAAGTGAACAGGTAATAAATTTGATATTATAATGTTATCAATAAAAAATACAGTACTTTCATGCTTAATTCTGCAGAAGCATAACTACGAATTTCCAAAAAAAAAAAAGTTTCTCAAAAATTAAAATAAAATAAAATAAGAAGATAAAAGCAAAGTATTCAGTGTCTGGGATTGGCCTTCTCCTTGATACTGATGTAAGAAGGGTAGTATTTGGATAAAGGGAATGGTCAAAGCACTAGTTTTGTGGTTATGATGGCCTTAATAGTAAAGTGATGGATAGTCATGTCCTCACTTAACAAAATTCAACTTCAGAAAAAATAAGTGCTAAAAGTTTAAAACATGTCATAAGGGGTAACATTTGGGTATATTCTATATTGTTTTAATAATAAAAGTGCAGACTAAAAGCAACTTGACATTGTCCTGCACTCTTAAATTCATTTAGCAATAACATTCATCGCACCAATTTATCTTGTTTCTCAGTCATAAACTGTAGAACATATTGTTTATTACAACGATACCTCCCCTCCATGCAGTAGTTGTTGCTACATATTAAAACGACTACATTGTCCATAGATTCAAGTAGAAACATTTATAAAATTTTATGTATCTGAGTGACAGATTTATCTTGTTTCTCAGTCATAAACTGTAGAACGTTTCGTTTATTACAACCGTACCTCCCCTCCATGCAGTAGTTGTTGCTATATATTAAAACGACTACATTGTCCATAGATTTAAGTAGAAACATTTATAATGTTTTATGTATCTGAGTTACAGATTAATTATCGATTATTCTTTGCATAGAGAATGATTTAAAGAAAGGAAGTCAAAACAACATACGAGAAGGATAGGTACCTACTCCCAGCAGGGGAAAAGCATATAACAAATAGTTCTTCCAATGCCTCTCGAAGAACTTGAAAACTTGGTGAATGTGATACAAGACAAATGCATTTATCTGCAAAAGAGTTAGATGGAATCCGATATGCTTCAAGAATATCCTCACAAATTGGATCCCGAAATGCAATACAACTAACATAGATTTTCGACCCATCTCCCTCTGCAATAAATAGTACCAAGGTTAAGAAATTGAAATCTAATATCAAGCAGTAACAGCATGACTAGGGAACAAAAGTACAAAACTTATTTATGCGATGGTCATGTATACCTCTTACTTCTAAAGGATATAGTTCTGAAGGTTTTGGTTTACTAGAACAAAATTCAAAATGCAAGCTCTCAAAAGAGATACTTAACCAGATTTCAGAACATAAGATGCTCAACTATGGACAACATTATTGATAATGCTGAGATTTTTTGATTTACTTGAGGGATACGCTATTATATACCAGTAAGAACTATCGGATAGCTCCGAGGATGTGTGGAGAAATCATTTGAGTCAAGCCCAGAAGAGTATATCTCGACTCCTGCAGGCAGAACACACTGTAATGTGGTTATATCATTATGCACATAAATGATAAGGTCAACATAGAACAAAAACTAGATGCAAAGAAGAGTAAGACAGTGTTGTAGTATGAGTTTTTTCACATACACTTCCTAAGCATAACTATTCAATAGTTCCTTTCAAATTAGAAGGTCACTTTACCATGAAACTCGTGCTAAATCTCTTTACAAATAGACTAATAGTTGGAGCAGTTAAAACTGCTTTAGCATGTATACATACTGATTAAAAACAGAATAAATCTACTTTATGAATCAATTCCTTTTATCAAAGCTGCTCAATATCAATAAGGGGCATGTGTATCTCCAGCATTTACCTAAATTTCTTCACCCTCTATATGCAACTTATTCAAGAAACTATAAATTTATTTTCTTTTTTCCAGAAAAATGATTATATAATGAAAGTATAAAATTTTAATCACGACATGTTGTCCATAAGTACATCTTTCTTGCTTTGTTCACCAGCATACACCAAACTGGTATGATGTAGCTCCCATCTAAATGACAAGACAAACAGCAGCCTGCAAGCATGCATATCAATGACAAAGAATAAGACATCAAAGCCCGTATAAGATGCTCCACAATCAAGTTCTTAGGCAGGAAATTAATATCTTAGTCAAATGGACTTTGTAGATATCCTATCCATAAGGGAAAACTAATCATCTGGCAAACTATAAAAATAAAACAAGACGGATACCAGCTTATGGCATTTCCTCCAAAAGACAATTTTATTACTAGGAAGGGATTCCTCAATTTTGCTATTAACTAACGCAAGATTAGAATGGTCCAGCCAAAGAATAACTAAAAGAGCCTTTGACACACAAGCCTAAAGACGTAGCTGCATTGTGAAGGGTGCTGTCAAGCACCAGATTTTAGAAACTTCACCTGCCCACTTAAAGGCACAATAAGATATCATAGTCATACTAGTGAAAAACTAGTTTTTCTAGCTACCATTGCATTTTCCCAGTTTGCCTTACTAAGCTACCTTGTCTTACCAATGGGTACTTCTCCGACAATGCAATTACTACATATTTTTTTCCACTTTATACATATATGCAGTTAGTAGATTTTTGTCTAAACTGACGAATTGGAACATCTCTGATGTTACACCGAGTAAACTTCCTTAAAACAGATGGATGCTATAGTAAAGAGATTTCCCTCAACCGTTACATGATAAATCTCTTTCATGCATCAGATTCCACTATGTGATAACTTCAGCTAAGAACATCATGTGTCTAAGAAAGGATCATCCTTCTTTCATTTCAGAAGCAGCATAGATAGGAAAGCTCCTACACCAATCACTATTGGAACTTCTACGGTTGCAGGAAATCTCATTCCAGAAATTATCCGAAATGAAGTCTTTCTAATAAGAACACTCTAATAAGACCACTGACAACTCCCTACCCAGGCTCCTTATATTAACGCTGCTCTTATCATATAACTCTATATACGTCAAATCCCTACTCAGATGTAGAAAACCAGCATCATTGCCTTTCTCGCCTAATGTATGACCTTCCAATATTCCATCATAATTTATACAGCACTTGATTGTCCATTTGATAAAAACGATGGGAGGGGTCCACATAAAAAAGGAGTCTAGTAGCAGAACCAAATTCCAAAAGCTATTGTATTCTTACAATTGCAACTAGTGACCATTTCAGGTTCTTCACAATCAGAATCAACATACAAAACACAATCGCTCAGATTCTTGAAGAACCTAAAATTAGGAACCAAATGCAATCTGGACTAACAAATATACCAAACAATCCCCTGTCAAACAATGAAAGATAAATTCTAACTCACTAGTTAAGTCCTTAACAACAAATTGAGAAAAAAAGGAAGAATTGACAAATTCAAACAAACAAAACATAATGCAACATAGCATCTGTGGTCAGATCCTTGAAGAAGCTTGAAACCAAATGCACTCTAAACTAAAGAGGAAAACTGAGTCACCAAAACAAGCCCAGGCCAAAAAGTGAAAGATAAATCACTCGCGTTTCCGAGTCACCAGTAAAAGCATCAACATAAGAATCGAGAACAAAGAAAAGAAAGACTGACAAATTCGAACAAAAGAAGCAATGCTCGGTTGAGACTTTTTTGCTTACGGTAGGGAGCTGAGGTGGTGGTGGAGGGTAAGCAGAGTGATTCGAAGGAGGGAACTGGTCGAGAAGAGACGGCATGTACATTGCACCGGTTCCCTGGAAACCCTTACCGCCGTCGAGCGACCGGATCTCCGGACCCAAACCACAGACCACGAAGTACTCGAATATTCTTGAATTCGAACCCATCCCTCTCCTTTGCTGCCGTGCTGGCGCCGCCGCACACAGGACAACGGCCAAGATCTAGATAGAGAGAGGAGAGAAAGGCGAGAGCAGTTTTGTCAGACACAAACCAGGCATCGACCTGGAAATGTTTCCGGGGCACTGGTTAACAACAAGACCAGAATAGCACCAGTAGGGGCAGTTGGACGGAAGTGACGAAGAAGAACAGGTCCACGGGCAGCAGTAGCGATCGCGAGCAACAAGAAGAAGAACACCAGTCCAGATCTGAAGAAGAAGAAGAAGAAGTAGTAGTTTTTATTTTTGATAGTACCGGGTCAGCTGGTTTTCATAAACGATCCGGGTCTCGCTGGGTCGAGCGGTTTAAAGGCTGGTTTTTTCTTAAATAGGTAACATCCACTCTCACTTTGTGTTTGTAGATCATTTTTTTTTAATACATTGCTGCAACTATTTATTGTGTTAAATGATTAAATACTACTCCCACTTTGAGTTTCTTGATCATTTTTTTAATACATTGATGTAACTATTTATTGTGTTAAATGATTAAAATACTCTCCATTCATATCTTTTAAATTATCTATATTTTCTATTCAATTCATATAAAAAATTATTATCAAAATTTTTTAGCTAATGAAACAACCGCTAAGTACATTTTGATCATGTCCACTCTCTGAGTATGGAGTTTATTAACAACTTCCATATTGATATTAAGAACGGCAACACGAGATATGTTGAAATATCTTTAACATTTTTTTTTATTTGTATCTGTTTCGTTATTGAGTTTTATAGCTTCTTATGAATTTTTGAAAGCCAGCTTCTTATGAAATTTTGAAGGTCGGTGAGTAAGAATAGTGAAAACTTATTTTACATGAAAAGAAGTAAAAGAAACAACTCAGAAATTGTTTGACATAAAGAAAAAAGGAACGCTAACAATAACGGGATCAAATTAGATCGCACACAGTCGTCTATATAGTCACATGGATCGCAAACACAGTGGCGCACACAGCATCCTACGGATTTTGTGTGTGCAATTATATGAAATCATGTGTGACCTTACTTTGACCATTTGTTAAGGTCAACATGATTCTTTGATAATTATTATGTGTTATTGCTTTAAATTTATAAGGTAATAGATAGAATAGTCGAACTAAGTAAGTGTAAAAGTTATAAGTAGTTGGCATTGGTTAATTATGAGTAAACGTTTATATTAATGGGTGGATTATAACTTAAAAGTTTATTGCTAGTAGATAAACTTAAAATCATTCATATCCAAAAGTAATGTATTTATTTGAAATGATTCAAAATTGTTACAAACATTTTACACTATCATTTGTACTTTAGAATTAAGTTCTTAAGATCAAAATTATTGAAAAATTGCTCCGAACTTAAGAGTATACTTGAAAGTGTTTATAAAATAAAACTTTTTAAGCAGAAGATATTTTTATCATTTCAAAAAATAAATATTATTTTTTTACCTAAAAACATAATAATAAAATTTTATAATGTAGAACTTTTCTATACTTTCTAAATTTAAAATAAATTTTATAAAATATCATAAAATTTTATCAAAAATTTGAAATAAAATAAAAGCACTTGATAAGTAATGCTAAACACACCTTTTAGTTGCATTTTATCATAAACGGCTTTATATGTTTCAACCAAAAGGGAGCCAAAAAATTAATTATTGAAGGACAACTTATATTTCTATCTCCATGAAATATGCCTTACTATATTCGTAAATTTCTAAAAAACCCAAATAATGCACCCTCCTTGCTTGTTTCTAAATTCTCTTCCAACCAATAGTTTTCTCTCTTTTAATAGACTTCTCAGCTTTTCCCTTTCTATTATCCCATGCATGCTACATGTTTTTTCCCTCTCCTTATTCTTCTTCTCCTTCAGCCCTCCTTCAATCGAGGGACGCTCTATAGTCGGCCATGGCTCCAAGACAATCCTCACAAATGCTCATCTTCTTTTTATTTTTTGTTGTTGCAACAACTGCAGAAATTGCCCACCTTCAAGCACCTGCACCATCACCGACTGCACATATTTTTCTACATGGTCACCACGGTCCTAAAAGGCCATCATGGTCCTCATACTGGGCATCATCACCATCGCAAGGGGCCTGCGCCTGCATTAGCTCCATTTCTATTTGCTGCAACTTCTGTTGTTTCTCTCTCTTCTAGTCCTACTCTGATAATGAAGAAAGAAGATGAGCACCATATTTCAATAGATGTCGTCAAGTCAATCGAAAAGTCTATGCTATCTTCGCCTGACGCTGCAAAGAACATAAAAGGCATAATAGCAAGTATGGGCTCAATATCCTCAGATACTGTTGATAAATTGAAAGGTGCTATTCCTCCAGCTTCAAAAGACTTGAATGCACTATCGATTTCAGACCTAATAAATAAGGTGAATGATGCATATGACATCCCTCCTTCGTCAAAGAATACCGTTTCTTCTCAATTTCAGAACTGATTGCTAATAGTGTGGCTGATGATGTGTTGAAAGGGGCTGCAGTTGCTCCGTCAACTCAAAGTCTTCTAACATCTCCGGATATTGGGGATATGATAAGTGCTACTCTAGAGACACAATCGACAACTCAGGCATGCGGGGCACAATCACCTAGCCCCCATATAGATACGGCGAGCGGTAAGAAAGCCTCTAATGCTAGTGTTGGATCATCCTTTACCATTACCTCCTTGATTGTCGGTTTTGCAGTCAGTTGCGTTGTGTTTTGAATGATTTATATAGTTAGTCGATCATGCTATGCAAGGTTATCAAAATAGGGATCTTAGGTACGATTGTTTCGGTTGAGTATGATCGTAAGATTTTACAAACTGATAAATTTTATCCAAATTTTTTTTAATACTATTAAAAATCTTTTATAAAAATTTTTCTAATATTTTTTTAAAAAATTTAGTACTTTTAAAAAAAAATTTTTAATCTTTTAAATTTTATAAAAAATTACTTTATATTTTATAGAAAATTTCTCAAAATTATAATTTTTTAGAAAACCTTCAAAATTTTATAAAAAACTCTATAAAATTTTATAAAAAAACTCTTTCAAATATAGTTAATTACAAAAAATTCTTCAAAAGTAAAATCGTATAAGATCGTAAAAAAATCGGGATCTTACCGATTTTAAGATTTAAATCGAAATTTAGGTGGGATTTTATTCAAAAAGGATTTTACTTGAGATCGGGATCATTTAGATGAAGTAAAATCGTAAAATTATAAGATTTTAAGATTTAAATCGGGATTTTGATAATCTTGATGCTATGAGTCAACTTGTGCTTGAGGAGTTGTGAAAATCTGGAGGTTAGGCAATGAATTTGTTCATAAGCGTGCATTAATTAGAACCATGTAGTGTTAATTTCCTTGGAAATCATTTTTCTCATTCAAAAAGAGAAAAAACAAAACACAAAAAAAAGAAGGGAAAGCTGTTGAAGTTTTATGCTTTAATTAATGTGAAAGATACATACGATACTTGTTAAAGATCCTCCTATGGTGCGATTGCTAAGGCAGATATGTATAATTAACTTTCCTTCGGCTAAAATTTTTTGTAAGGAAACTTTTCTTTTAAGATGATATTTCAATAACTTTGAAGGAAAACTGATCACCCCAATGTCCCAAAGAGAAATGCAAATGTACTGAAACAAAATCATTAGTATAACTAAGGCTATGTTTGGCATCCGATTTCAAAAGTACTATTGAATTTTCAAGCTCAAAAAAATTATATATAGTATTGTAGAAAAAAATTTCAAAATTTCAGAGAGTATTATAAATTCTACTTAATGAGATAATTATACATTATATCTCCTCTTTTAAAAGCCATAAAAAATTTCTAAAAATTTATTTTTCCAAAAAAACACTAATTTTCAATTATTTAAAATAGTGCCTTAAATAACTACACATCTTCGTTTCGATAAAAGATTACCTGATTGGCTATCTAATTCCACTTATACTTTCACTAAAGGCGTGTTTCAAATATCTATAACTAAGTTTTATAAAACTAAAAAGTAGAAAGTATAGTTTTCTAAAAAATGAGTTGAAAGTGGAGTTCAGTTTTTGTGTTTTAATAGTTTTTAGAAATGAGTTAAAAATTAAAAATATAATTGCATTAAAATGTGTGCTTAGAGTTCTGAATTTTTTATACAAATAAAATATATAAATTATTCGGAACTTCAAATCTGACAAAAAAGTGGAGTTATCGGTATTTGAAATATGCCCTAAACATATATGTTAGTTCTCTAACTGTATTTTCTTACTTCGTTGGTCCTTTCGTTGTCCCGATAACGCTGGCCTATTTGATGCAATGAAATATTATATGGCCCCCAAATTATAGGCGAGGTGTTGCTGGGCCAACTTGTTGTAGCATGACCTTGGTCAGCTCGCGAGTACAGTCTGCTAAGCTAAACATAAATTTCATTTTCTAATTCTGGTTTATGGAAAATAAAGTAACATGTGACAAAATATATGCAATGCCAATTCACTCAGAAGGTCTCTTTATTACACATTGGCTTGAAACTCAACTAGAAAATAACCTCAAGCCCTCAACTGTGGATTCCTATTAGAGTTAGCGTCATTCGAGGGGTTGCTTATAGAATACTTTTTACACATCCATTTTATTTTATATTTTTAATAAACTTTTATTATATTATTTAAAATTTATTATAGAAAGTATAGAAAAATTTACATTATAAAATCTTATCATTGCTTATGTCTACTATTTCTTAGGTAAAAAATAAAGAATTCATTTTTTAAATAAAATAAAAATACTTTTCGTTGTAAAAAAATTCAAATTTTATAAGTATTTTTAAATATTATCTTAAAACTAGTAATAAGTTACTAGTTGTAACTAAACCAAATACACAAACAATCATAGACCGATAGTTTTCGACCTCATTTATTATGTGAAATCAGAATTTGATCAACTTATAGACCATAATATATGCGTGATTTCTTTATTTCGAGAAAAGCAATACAAATTAAGAGTTTGTTTGGCAGTGCTTATCTTTTTCTTTTCATTTCAATATTATATTTTATAATAAATCTTCTATAATATTCTATAGATTTTTTTTTAAATTAAAAAATATTTCTACGATATGAGATCTTATTACTATTTATTTTTATTATTTTAGGAGATGAAAAGGTAGAGCTTGATTTTTAAAAGTTCTAAAAATATTCTTTGGTCTCAAAAAATTTTTTTTTTCAAAAAGCACTTTCAAATATCCCCTACCTTGACATCTCAATTATATTGTGAAACTAAGGGTTGGTTTTGCTAGTGCTTATATTTCTTTCATTTTAATTTTTTATTTTACGTTCTCAATAGATTTTTAAAAATATTCTAAAGAAAATTTTAAAAATATTTAAAAATATAAATAAATTTTATGTTGTAAAATTTTATTATTATTTATTTATTATTTATTTGATATAAAAAAGTAAATTTTATTTTTAAAAAATTCTGAAAATATTTATTGTTCCCGAATTTTTTTTGGGGAAAGCACTCCAAATATCTCCTCAGATCAATACAACAAGGCTGCTTGGTAACGTGTGCACATTTCATCGGTGACTTTGGCTAAGAAGTGTGATTTATTGCTCAAATGTTTTGGGTTGTCTGAGGGTCTAAAAGATAAGGTTCTTTTTCTTTTTAGAGTTTTTGGTAGAACTTTTTAAAAACCAAAGTAGTACTTTTTTAAGCTTAAAAAATTATATATATATATATATATATATCTGCACAATATTTTATATATTTTAAATTTAAATATTAAAATATTTAAAAAAAATGGGGATAGTGAGGGAACGTTTTTGTAACGCGGTAAAACTCATCCCAAATATCCAATTTATCATCAACATCGATACACATTGTGGATTGTTCATCGTTTTAGGAGACAGATGATCCGCTGCACTACTCTCTGCCTTGCAGTTGAAGAGAACATGGTGCCATCTTGCTTCAATGCAAACATTGGAATAGCGAAAATTCAAATTTATTGCAGCAATAGATCTATATTCACAAAGAAACAAAAGAACAAAAAAAATTGAAGTGCTTGTTATACAGAAGCATATAATAATTTTATCACATATCAAGTAGTCGGTGTGGATTTAATGACAGCAATAAATTAGGTTGAGATAGTAGTTGCAGTGCTGTGAGGATTTCATTTTCAACAAGAGCCAAAAGAACATGGTTGGCATTGAACCAATGAAATGAAATGCATTCGGTGTTGGGGTTAGGGGTTCTCCCTTTACTTTTCTGCAAATTCTTTTCAAAGTTTCAGGACAGAAATCTTTAGAAAGTCTACATGAAAAAGCAACACCTCACATGCTTATATTTCTCTCTTTTCTCATGTCCTTATCAATCCTTAAAGAAGAAGTCCCTAGCAGTCAAAGCATACATTTATATCCATGATTCTCTCAATATATTTTTGTCAAAAGATAATATACCAACAATATTGTAGGAGCTGGGAGCTTATTTCGTATTTCTTGTAGGATTTTTTTATAGAAATTTTGCCTTCACGTTAGAATAGAACTCACCCTTTTTTAGAAATTTCAAACACCAGAAGCACTCTTTTAGTGAGATCAATAGCAAAATTTTCAGAAGACAGAAATAGTACAGTAAACATAGAGCTTCCCATTTCAACTCATCTTATGGAGAGAACTGAATGCAACACTTCTGGACTTGCTATCTCTATATATTGCATACGAATACAGTTTGTAGGATTTTCCTGGTACAGGAAAAACAGCAAGCCGAGGTTGTCGACTTAAGAACAAAGAGACGCTAACAATAATCCATATGTGAATTGTAGTAAAATAAAAAAAGAAAGAGAAACTAATTTGATCTCTTCTCCTTATTCTCCGAATATTGTATGCATGTGTTGATGTATTTCTATACATGCCTTGCTTCATCGACGGTTGTTAACAACGTGAGCCCTTTCTGCACAAGAGCGCACCAGCCGACATTGTAATTGAACTAACAAGGGAGGATGGCCTTGCTCCAAGGCTTGAAGCTCTTGCATAGCTCGATGATGCATCGACACCTGAAGGCGTGAAAAACGCTCCGTTTAGCATTAAGTCGCCTTCTGAACGCCAGTTCCAGTTCTTCCATTCGCTTTCCGGCGCTTCCTCTCTCTTAGTAACCTGAAAATTATCAAACAGTATCAGTACCGTTTGTTGCAGTGCATCCAAGTCTTTGAAGGGTATGATTATAATTCACCTCTTTGGCGTATCCGTCATCAGGGGCTAGGAAACGGTTGCCTTGACTGTTAATGGTAGGGGCGGCACTACCACCGATGGCGTACATCTCCCAGTGAGTGTAGTCATTATTCACTACATGGAAGTACCCATGCCGACACCTGCATAGAAATAAATTCACAAATAAATCAAGCCTACTCGATCTCATTTAACTGCAGAACTAAATAAGAATTGATGGTGCAGAGATCGATTGATTGACCTTGGCATTCTTTGAACGAGTCCTTCTCCGAAATGGTTGAAGGCAATGGTGACCTGCATGTTCTTGTCGGACATGAGCGAGTCGCTGTGTCCCAGAAGCATCACCTTATCATGGTGCGTCATGTAGTTGTTCGATATGGTTATCGCCGTTGATCCGTGGATTGCGTCGACTAGCCCGTCCGCGCAGTTTGAGAAACTACAATGGTCTACCCATATATGACTCCCCCCTTCAGTCCAAGAAACACACAATGATTAACTTATTAATCAATAAATTGTAACAGAAACCCATCAAATTCCGCTATCGAAATTACCGAAAATAGAAACACCGTCGCCGTCAGACCTCGTCCGCCATCCATAGTGCTGCGGCGAGTCTCTAACGTAAGCATTTCCTCCGGGCTTGCAGTCGTGGATGTTTAATCCATGCACTATCACATTCGTAACGAACTGCAAAGTAACGCATGGCCCTCCGGCAATGTGAACGCTCGCGCCGCGGCCATCAAGCGTCTTGTAAGAGTTCACCATCAGTTCTTCTTTAAGCTTGATCACCATATCCCTCTGAAACACAATCCACAACGGTTCATCTTGAATTGCACCGTACCGCAATGTGCCTGGTTTCGGATTCACCGGATCATCACTAGGATCAGTGACGACGTAGATTTCTCCTCCACGACCACCGATAGCGTTCTTGCCGAATCCGATTGCGCAGTCGGCAAGACGTTGCCGGTTTTGCGGCCAGTTTGGATCGCAACGCCAGCAGTCGTCGATTGGATTGCCTGTGCCACATGATAAGTAGCCTAGCCGCCGCCGGCGAGCTACTGATTCATTAATGCTCCTGTAACATTTGTTATTACATATACATGTTCAGCAAGTTATCTATTAATTCATATGTGCTGAAACGTGGTCAAGTACGACAGAGGGCATTGATACGTGTTCGTTAATTATTAATGTTCATTGATCACAACACATTGTAGTTTCCACTATATAAATTGGTTTAGAAAAGAGTTTCAAAAAAAAAAAAAAAAAAAAAAAAAACAAGAAAACTAGAACACATGAAAAGTTTAGCATTGATTCAGTGCTCTGCTTGGCTGTGTTTCCAGTAATGGAGTTGGAAGTTATACTACAAAAATGCATAGATTTGTAAGCAAGTTCTTTTAACTTGAAACTTATATGCATTATATGTTACCGAAAAGCTAGAAAAACTTCCATATTGGTTATTGTTATGAGAAAACAAGTGAACTCACTGAAAAGTAGCTTTTTGGGATAAGCTAAAAGCTAATATGCGAGGAAAACAAGCTTCTACCAACAGAACTCTAAAGAAATAATATTGGTAGATTTTGATTACCTTTGAACTTCTTGAACTATCAGTTCAGGATCTGGGACTGCAGCAGGATGAGATGGTATTGATATAGAAATATTGAAATGTAAGAAGAATGGAACTGAAACTAGAAAGCAGAGGATCTGAAGACGAAAACGATTGGAAACCATTGTTGTGTTCACTCTCTCTTTTTTCTAGAGAAACAATTGAACTGGAGAATAAAGAGTATTGGGTATGAGAAGTGGAGAGCTGGGAGGGGGGTTTTTAAAGTGTTTTGTGGCATTGATTCTGAGTGCAGTATCATCACTCTAGTTCGGTTGGGTATGTTTGATGGCAGTTAAATTCCAACGGTAAAACTAAAAGGGGGGACAACAACAGTTTAAGATATATGAGGTATTAATAAATCTAATAAAACTGTGTTTTAGTGCAATATTTCAGAGCATTACTAAAGTTTTATTAGTAAGTTAAAGTTGGTCTTACTGAGTTATTTAAACCCACTGAAATAACAGCTTCTGTTGAAGTGGCTGTTAAGAGGAATAATGTTTTTGCAAAATTACTTTAATTCCCAAGTCCCTAAAGAACTTTCGTTACTACAGTTTAAACTCGTAGTCAAGGACACGTAGATTATTCATTAATGCGGAACACTGTTGCTCCACCAAACTAAAGAACAAAAGAGCAAGACCAACCAAACAACCGTTACATGTTTTACCTAAAACCATTTTGAGTTTGCTTTCTTTGTAACTTAACAACCATGCAAGTACTTAATAATGAATAAAAGCACTAAGCAAGAAACAAAATGTGCAAAATAGTGTCCGTATGCAAAGCACATTACTTTCACTTTAAAAAATTCAACATGGAAGCAAATTACAATATCAAGGCATTAACAAGCAAATGAATGATCATTTCTTTATTCTTTGTTTTTTCTATTAATAATTCTTAGGATAAATTGTGTTGCAGGTTAGCTAGAGTAATAAAAGTAGAATTGAGTTAACTAAGTTACCGCTCTCTTTTACACAAAATAATGTGTATGTTGGGTTGAAAAGTTAGAATTGATAATTAAGTAAAAGAAAAAGTAACTTTATTCAGTTTATTCAACTTCGGAAACTGCATTCTAATGTTGCTTCACATTTCTGGTTCAAAGAAGGTATCAGTGGCCACTGGATATGTGGGTGATCTTTAGTGGGGAATAAAAATATACATTATTATTAACACATTTCTACATTGATCAATCGCATGCATGTGCATTAGATCAATTAATGTATCACCCATGAAGAGCATTATGTAAGTTGCATTGTTATCATGGATGCACAATATATATGTCAAAATTTTAATATTCCCCAAGAAATGTAACGTGTAGCAAGGTGTGTAGCTCACATGGAAACTGTCAGGCCATCGTCAGGAAACAAAGAAAAACGATTTTAAAGCAGTCCATATGATTTTTTTAGGTTTTGTATGATTTTCACATTTTCATTGAGTACAGGTTGCTGTTGGTTAGATTTAGTGCTTTCGTTCTGATTCGAAGAATAAATTTATATCCGAATTGGAGTTCAAACGTTCTAACCTGAACCTGTTGAAATCTGCTTTGCTTTGTCAATAAAATATAACAGATATAATGTTCTTGTTCATAAACATCTTTTCAATCTTATATATATAACACTAAACAAGGAGTATTTTAAATAATAAAAAAATCTAAGTTTAAAAAATATATTTAAGATAATTAAAAAAAATATCTAAAATAATTATGTGTTGACTTATGTCAATATTTTTTTAAAGTTAGTAAAAAGATATCATCGATACCCAACTTACTAAATGAGTTATAAAAAAGTCTACTCGAGACATCTTTTATCAATATGTCTGTTAGCTATATTTCTGAACTTAATCAATTTTGACTCTAATTATTTTTATGAAATGTCGATCTATCTCAACATATTTGATGTGATTATACTGAACTGAATTATGTGTAATATTTATTCCAGTCTTATTATCACAAAATAGCCTTATAGAATTTTTTGGAGAAAAATCAAACTCCGTCATAATATTTCAAACCATAAAAGTTCACAAATTCTATGTGTTATTCCTTTGTATTCAGCTTCAACAAAAAATCAAACAATATTTTTCTATTTCTTACCATCCATGTGACCAAATTATCACCAACAAATATAAAATAGCTAGATGTGAAAAGCATATCTGTTTTATCTCTTTTTTAGTCTGCATTAGTATATCTATATATATTCAGATGGTTATTTTTCAAGTTAATTGTCATATGATCAGTGACTAAAAAGTTTGGAATCTATCTTGTAACTTTTTTAGAATCTGAAATAATATTTAAGGCAAAGCTTTGATTATCTAAAATTGAAGAAACTGAAGCATGTTTTTCTCTAGAGAGCCTTCTCTTTTTCTTGAGCTCCTCCCACCAGTCAGAATATCCAATTAGTTGAAGCTTGAATCGCGACTGTGGTCTAATTTATCACAATGTGTAGACTGTGTATTTTTTTTTTTTTTTTTCAAATTTGGTCGATTCGCCAGAATTTGAACCATTCTAACTCAAATTGGTGTTATCTGATTTGATATAAGATTTTGATTTGGTTTGGTTTGATTGAACCCATTCCAATTTAGTATGGTTTGGTATGGTCCAGATCGACAGGATCGCTCCAAATCGGTTCAGTGCGGTTTAATAACAGATCGGTTCAATTTGGTTCAGTTAATCCAACGACAACGATGAATTGTATAGTGGATCTTCGACGAAGTGATGTCGGCTCTGATCGGCAGCAAAAGAGCAGCTGCCAACAGTGGCGAGACAACGACGGTGTTCAGCTGCAACGACAAGCCACTTTAAGTAAAAGTAAGCAACGATGAGCGATGAGTCAGTAACAGCAGTAGTAAGACTACAAAAAATTCACTGTATGAGTCGATCAATCGATTAAACGGAGATCAGCGCCACAGGAAATCTAGCACGTTGTGGTGGCAGCGATCTGAGAGGAGATTCAGGTCGATGCTGTGGCGGCAATCTGCATCAAAGATACAATGGCGACGGCAAAGGCAGCGACGCCGAAGAAAAAGCGGCGGTGAAAAATCCAGTGGCAACGACAACGTATTTCAATTTTTGTTGTGTAGATCTAATTCGGTTAAATTATTGAATTATCAAATTGATATGGTCGAAATTTCTGATCGTATTTTTGCTGTAGTAGCGAGATTGTCTAGTCGAAATCTAATCGTGCAAGCATTATCACAATAATGACGGATAGATTTAGAATTTTTGCTCCGGTATCATAATAAAAATCTTTTCAATCTTATTTTAATTGTTGAATATAAGTATATATATATATATATATTTCTTATAACACTAAATAACTAGTGTTATAAATAATGAAAAATATTTTAATTCTAAGTAAAAATACCTAAAATAATTAAGGAAAAAGGATCGAGTCTTATGGAGATGTTTGGGAGTGCTTATTAAAAAAATCTTTTCGAAAAGAATGAGTATTTTGAGAATTTTTGAAAAATAAGGATTTTTTTCTTCAAAAAAATAATAAAAATAACTAATAAAAAGATTTTACGACATAGAATTTTTCTGCATTTTAACAAAATTTTTAAAAATTTTGTAGAACATTCTAAAAGCTTTATTGAAAACGTAAAATGAAAAATTAGAAAAGAAAAACTCTTTCAAACATGCTCTAAATTTTTAGAAATACTATTTTAAAATAATTGATAAATAATTTAAGGCTAAAATTTTTTTTAATATAAAAGAACCATCTAAAAAATATTTTTACAAAATAAGCTTACACAACGTACTACATTGTCTTGAATCTGAACACTTCAGGGAAGGCAAAATTATTTGGCTCTCCTTTCCAAACACAGTATGCAAAATGGGAGCCTTATTAACCTCCGATCACTGCTTTCCACCGACGCGTGCCTCCTAGTTGCATCCTCGTGCAAAGAAAACAAAACACAATTCTGTCCATGTGCTCAGATGACCACCACCAGGACCCAGCCCAACATCAGCAGGTCTGGCCCATATGCTATCCTTTCGCGTTTGATTGCGGCCACTGGATTAAACCATGGATCGAATCTCAGCCGTAAATTTTGGTTGGACCCCGACAATAGTATGGGGCCCCTAAGTCTATTGGGTCACTAAATTGGTCTGACCCAATAACAGTATCTACACCTAGCGAGTAAATCAGTGTAAAATTTATAAAATTTTTAAACTAAAATTTGTTTGAACTTTTAAAAAGTAATTTTGACTTTATAAAAAATAATATAAAATTTTATAATATATAATTATTTTTTGGTTTTAAAAAGTTTAACTTTTAGAATATTACAAAAAATTGTTAAAAAATAAAAACTTTTTGCGATATGCAAGACAATTATTGAGGAAATATTTGAGTATTTTTGAATGAAGCATTTTTTAATTGAAAATATTTTGAAAATTAGTTTATTTCAAAAAAATAAAAATTAGTATTAAATAAAATTTTCCGATGTAAAATTTTTGCGTATTTTCTAAATTTAAAAAAAATAAAATATTATAAAAATTATAGAAAATGTACAGGAAATTATTAGAAAAAAATTGGACAAAAACTAATTTCAAACAACACTTTTAGTGTTATTGTCTATAGGGACGCCTGAGACTGTTTTCCAAATAGAATTTCTTTTAGAATAAAAAATATTTTTATTTTTTAATAAAATAAGTTTTATTTTTTATTATAAAAAATAATAAAAATAAGTAATAAAAAAATTTCATTATATAAATTTTTTTATATTTTTTAAATTTTTAAAAAACATTTTTAAGTATTTATAAAAATATACTAAAAAATATATAATTAAAAATTAAAAGTTAATTTTGAAATAAGTAATGCCAAACACACCGATTTAGAGTGCGTTTGAAATTGAATTTCTCAAACACTTTTTTTAATTTTTAATTTCATATTTTTTAATATATATTTTATAAGTATTTAAAAATTTTATTTAAAAATTTAAAAAATGTAAAAAAAATTTACGTAATAAGATCTTTTTATAATATATTTTTATTATTTTTTATAAATAAAAAAATAAAACTTATTTTTTAAAAATAAAAAATATCTTTTATTTTAAAAAAATTCTATTTTATAAAATTTCCAAACGCTCACTTACTGAGTAAAGATAGCGATGTTCTGAGTTTGAAATGTGCATTAAAGGTTTGAAAGCTCCCTTATGGTGTTGCTTCTTTGTCTTTATCGCTAGGATATCAATTGGATATGTACAAATAGCATTTTTATATTTGATAGTAACGCTAGCAAAACAACAGTTACGGTCCAGCATGAATATATTGAGAAGTTAGATCTAAAAATAATGAAACTATAATTTTGACATGCCATATTTTCGTTTACTATAGTTGCCAACTTTAACTATTAAACTATATTGATACAATTAATATAATAATCTAAAGTTTGTGGCACTAATAAAAATACTTTATTTATTTTAATATTCTAGAAATTTTTTTATCTAAAAAGTAGTTTTAAGAAAATATTTAAGAAGACCAGGAAGTAGAAGAAACTAGAAAGTAAAAAATTAATATTTTAAGAAAAATGTTGAAGAAAATTAAGAAGTGAGGAAAAAAGGAAGAAAATAAGAGTGGAAGGCACAGTATCATGAGTTAGGATGGAACATAGAAGTGGGCCAAAAAATAAAGAGTTTAAAATAAATTAACTTTAGGTAGATTTTTTTTTCTAATTACAAATCTAACGCTAGATTGCAGTACGGAGCATTTAAAAGTTCTTTTAAAATTAAACTTTCTACAATAGAAGATATTTTTATCTTTTTTAAAAAATAAAATTTACTTTTTTGACCTAAAAAAATACAAATAAATAATAATAATAATTATTACATAGAATTTTATATATGTTCATAAATTTTTAAATAAATTCTCTTGATACAAAAAAATAGATAATAATTTCACCTCATAGACAACTAAAGACATGTGATCAAAATTTCACCTCCATCGGTATGCACAATTGACGCGACTCAATCAATTTAATCATGAGTACAACATAATTAGCTAATGATATAGACTAAAACAGATGAAGTGGCAAGTACTTCAACATCAACAAGTGAAGTATACAATCAAGAACAAGTTCATATTTCAAATAGCATGCTTATTAAAGAGAACGGATAATATTAACAGCTTAGCCAGTGTCAAACTCTAGCATCAAATTTGAAAACTCAAATGAAGCTATACAAACAAAAACCTATCTGAGTGAAATATTCTGCAATCTATTTTCAGTTCTTCAACTCAAGACTATATGTGACAAACGACGGCTGCTGCAATGCTACTTATGTTGCTACTGCAGAGGGAGCTCTCCTGCGTCCCCCTTCTTGTTAATTAATTTCTTTATTTGCTTCTCTCCTCCTCTAAAAAATAATGTATGCTCTTACTTATGCATGTTTTTCATTAATAAATCAAAGGACAAAAATCTTTGTAAGCTCTGATTTGCTCTGATTAATTTAATTAATAAGAGCGTGCAATCGATCCTCTCCACTTTCTGTTCTTCTTAAAGTTTTTTAAAAATCTTCTGCTGTCGCTTACATTCCATCCCCGACACTCTCATGGCTTCCACTGCTATTGCTGATCTTAAACACCATCATTGGAACTGAAACTATTACCATTGGCATTACTGCCATCATCATCAGAGAACAACAAGAATACTCTAAAAAATTATTGTTGAACAACAACAACAACGCAAAAGAGAAGAACTAGAGAGGGAACGGTTGGTCGTAATCCTAGGAGTAACGGGAATAGAAAAGATGAAGCTGTCCATCGACCTTGCAGAACTATTCTCCGGCAATATCATCAACTCCGACAAGATCCAAGTCTATGCTGGCATCGACATCACCACCAATAATGTTCCCTTCTCCGACCGCCGCAATATTCCCCATCACCTACTCGGCACCCTCGATCCTTTCTCCTCTGTTGAGCTCTCCTCTTCCGATTTTTCTTCTCTTGCTACAACCGATTCTCGGCGGCTGTTCGAACTTGTTCATTCAGGCGCTGCTCTCACCTATCAATCGTTCCACTATTGCTTTTTCTGGATATACGTGGAACCCAAGCTTCTAGAAGAATACCTTAGACAAACGTGTAGATGAAATGATCGCTGGCGGCATAGTGGAGGAGCTGGAGAGATGCTTCTCTAGCGGCGGTGGAGGAAAATAACATGTCGATTGAGAAAATGATCGAAGTGTTATAGTTGAGGGAGTGCTTCAAGATACCAACGAGGTTGAGAAGGGAAGAAGATTACCAAGAGTGGTGAAGGAGATAAAATGAACGCTGCTTCGTTCACTTCGTTGGTTGAATGAGAGAGAGAGAGAGAGAGAATTGATTGTGGAGATTTGAGGAAAAGCTGGAGCAGGCAAAAAACAAAGGAAGCAGGATTGATAGAATTGGCGCCGGAAGGGAGAACATCGCTTTCGGAGAAGGAGCGAAATCGCCAGAGTAAACGGATAAAGCAATGAAGAAATGTGAAGAAATGGATTCGGTTGGTAATATATATATTTGTAATTCTGCTAAGTTATATCTTAGGCAAAATGAATATTTCATAGATCCAGCGAGAAAAGCTCCGCGCGGCTTTGCTTGAGAAGGTTTGATTCGAAGCTTATTATTTTCTACTGTTCAAAGCTGCTAATAGCGGCTAAAATCATGCGTATCCAAATGCCTGCTTCCCTGTTTTGTATTTTTTTTAAGTTTAAAGTTCAAAAAAAGCACAGCCAAATATTGCCTATATATAAAAAACTTTGGTCACTTTAGTAAAATTCTAGTCGCAATCACTATTTCTGATCAAAAAGCTTCGATCGAAAATAACTAGTTATGCTAACATCTATTTAATTTAAAAATATTTAGTCATTATCTATTAAGCCATATTTTGATATTAATATATTGTCTAGCAGATCTAGATTCATAATAAAGCTGGACAATGGCATCTCGTCCGTTTAGCATTTCGTTCTCACTTGCTTTACTTTTTATTTCAACTTTTAACTTTTTTATAGTACTTGAAAAATTTTAAAAATTTTGGAAAATAAAAAACTATACATAATAAGTTTTTTATATTTTATTTTAATTTTTTTACTTAATGAATGAAAATAAATTTATTTTTCAAAAACTTTATAATAAATTTTTAAAAAAATTTCTTTTGTTAAGCAATTTCAAAGGACCTCTCTTAAAAGACTGTAATATGAGCAAGTTATCAGGCCGAAGAATATAATAAGCTCTAAAGCCCAAATAAAAAATAAGCCAAGACCAAACTTACGGGCATTTCCGTCATTTGATAGTTGAGCTCCTTCGCCGGTTTTCAGTTTCGTTCTTTGCTGTTATTTATTGTATAGATCCTTATGTTCACCTTCTCCCTGGATCGAAAAATGGAGAACGTTAGCAAATTGCGAATTCTCTGTAATAGAAGGATGCTTTTACCGTCGAAATTTTCGACAGGGATTCAATGGTTGATTGGATCGCACCGTTTCTTCCCTCGATTCACCGTAATTTCTTCGCTTCGTTGTCTCCACACCATCGCAGACGGCGATCAACACTCTCCTGATTTCACCGCAGAAGCAGGTAAAAACGCGTTGAGCAATTGTTCAGCTGATTAGCGTAATTGGTTATGATAGTTTCCTCTTAATATGTTTCAGCATGGTTGAGACCTTCAACCCGTAGCATTTTGTTTGTGACTTAGTATTTTTTATGCTAACACTTGAATAATTATTATTATTTGTTGTATTCGAAGTTTCCGTCTTGGAAATTTTCTGTTTTGTTGATTTACGTGTTGTGTAGGCCAGAAATTTGCAAATTGGCTCTTCTATAAGTATGGAAAAGTACTTTTGGTGAATATTGCAATGGAGTTTTGAGTCATTTTAATTGTTAATTACTTGTTGTGTGTGGTACTATACCTTCAAGTTGGATGTCAGTTCAGTAATGAATTGTTTGTTTTTGTAGCATATAACATTTCACCAAAGAATTTTTCCATAATGTGGTTGTTATTTTATTCAATGTTTCTTACTTATTAACTTCTCAAAAAATGGAGCTGATTAAAGGTCTAGGTGGATTGGAGTAGGATGATCTTTTGACGTATTTTATCCCTGAGAGGTGAAACCTCAATGACAAATGGGTTTCATAGTCAGGTTATGCATTGAAATATGGTACCAGGCAAGACTTGTTCTGGAATCTTGATGTCCTTAGCATATTGCAATAAGAATGGGACTCAAAGTAAATTTTTTCATGTCCCTTAACCTTAGATCAAGAGTGACCGTATTCTTGTGAAGTTTAGCAAGTTTTTATGGTTGTAGAAATCATCTTTTTTGACCATAATTTGACCTTGTTTTTGTATTCTGGACTTGTAATGGGTGTTGGTTTTAGCTATACTCTTTAGCTAGTGAAGCCAATTCTTGGCTTTGCTCTTAGTAAGTAATGCGTCTTCACTATAAAGCAAGAGCATTGTTTTCTTATTCCTTAACTCTCGTGATATGTTGGTGAGTTAGAGAGTCGTGGAGAAGAGTGGCATGGACAAGACGGGAACTTGAGATGAAACTCTTGGTTCGGGTTTTGCAAAAGAGAAAAGAGATGGTGATCTTGTTACCTTGATTATTTCTATCAAGAAGAAGATCAATTGCTTGTGATAAGGTTGAAATAGTTCATTTGTGATCTACTGTGCATCTCAAGTACGTAGTTTACCTTGCACTTGGTACATTTGATATTGTTCTCTTGTGGATGTAAGCCTTGGTCTTGCCTAATAATATTAAATTTTGTCTGTATTCGATGTATTTTCTCTTTATTGTGACCGCACAATAACTTGATTTAGGTTGGTATGCTTTACTTGTTGAAGCCAAATGTTTGGCGAATTGCCGCAACGACCCCACCATCCAATCGTCTCTGACAACATTTTACTATCAGAACTTGGCTTGGTCGATTCTTATTGTGCTCAAGCTTTATTTCACTCTCTTTTGAGGCTTGTGTGAGGTGTTGACTGTTTTAAATGATGGAAAGGCAATGGAGTTTGAGAAGCTCATGAGAGCAATTTGCTCATATGGAGGGTTATGATATAGAACTCTTGAGACGAGTAGGTCTTAGGCACCATCCATGAACTTAGGTTGTACTAAATGCAGCCACACACCTTACTAGTAAAAACTGACTGAACACCAAAGTACAGCGTTTATGATTGTCATTTTAAGCCCACAAATGCTTTAAGAAAGTACAAAGATTTAGATACTTCTAAAGTCATGGCCAATTGTAGCAATGATGTCAACTTCTTTTTTGAAGGGCAATTTAGATGCTTATTGTTTATACAGGCAAAGTTAGCTTTCTCTTATGTACTGGTCTATAATATTGCTGGCATTGTGGTTACTTAGTTTTTTTTTTTTCCTGTGGCAATGGTGCAAGGATAAATGCTGAAACTATGATGCTTTGCAAAAAGAATGCTGCATTTTTGTGTGATTAAGGCAAAGTGATATTCTTTAAAAGGTTCTCAATTAATCATAGTTTTTCTTAATTATTGCCTTGCAAACTCTGCTTTGATTTGAGATTAAATAGTAGATATACTTTTGTGCCATAGGCTCTTCAATGCTTCCACCTGGCTGCCAAAATTTGTTGTATGTGATCTAATATCATATTCTACTTTCCTCCTTAACTCTGTTTCTGACTGTACATTGTAATGTTTTAATCACATGCCTTGGTGTTTTAATTAATTCGGTTTTTCTGCTGTAATTTGGTGATAGATGATCTGAAGATTTTGTTGCCAAAAGGCTTGGATATAGTAGGAGCATTGTACATTTGCAGTGGAAGCTTGGAAGAACATGCTAGGAAAGCCTTTCAAACCTCATATGAAATGTCAAAGATTCTTAATGGTGTTGATGACAGTCGGATACTGATTGGATCTGCTTCTGATACGAGCAGCGGTGACATCCAATTTTTCTCCAAAAGAGATGCAAAGTCAGATGATTTGGAATTAATTTCCAATGTTGTTTATGAGTACCACCCTGACAATTATCTATGGGAGATTGGCTGCCTTCTTAGATGCCAACTAGCATTTAAATTACCTCTCTATGTCCCCTTAAATAAAACATCAGGTAAACTAGCATACTCAATGTTTAAGCTTGAGGAGATATATGCATGCTGCAATTGGTCTATTAAGCCTCATTTGGTACATAAGGGGGATTAATCCAGGGATTTACCGCTACTATGGAACCATTTCATCCCATCCGGCCATGGGAGACAACCCCATGCATCCCCATCTCTTCAATTTTCTTTCCTCTCTCCTATCGATGTCTCTATCTAAGCTAGAGAATTAAAAAAAATCTCTAATTAATAATTTCTTCCCCTTTTGGCATAAACTCTATTTCGTTAAAAAAATAAATTAAACTAATATTGACAAATAATTGGAAATTAAAAAACCTTGAAATATTTAATAAAATTCCCATTACGTTGTTGTTCTTTTCAACTTTTTGATTTTTTATATTTGCATTTCCAACTTTTTGTCAAGAATAAGGGGGTGTATGAGAATGCTTTTGAAAAGTGCTTTTCTGAAACCGAGAGTATTTTTGTCCTATTTCGGTAAATGAGCTCTACTTTTTACCTAAAAAAGAATAATAATAAGCAATAATAAGATCTTAGTACGTAGAATTTTTCTATACTTTCTAAAATTTTAAATAAATTATGTAGAATATTATAAAAGGTTTATTAAAAAACGTGAAATGAAAAGTTGGAAAGTAACTTTTGGGGAATGGACCCAAACGCCCCCTAAGTTGCTATGTTTTCCCCTTTTTTATCCCATGCTCAACCAAACATCAGAGTACTACAATTGACTGAACTATTTAATCCTAGAAAGCCTATCCTATCCTTGTTGCATGCATTTTGTTATCATAGAATAATGGCTAAGTTTGCTCTAATTGTTTTCTTATTGAACTTTGATCTCTGATGCATTCCTAATTTCTGCAAAATTGATTAAAAGATTTGGTAAATGCATTTATAGAGCAATCTGAAAGTAGAGATCAAAGAGGTTAAAGAAACCAATGTGGTCCATCAATATTCTTTTTGTTGTAGTCAAGTGTTGCTTAGTAATGAATGTTATATTCATCAGAATTCTTGTGGAACTTACAAACCTTGTTTTTCCCCCGTCAGATATAGAGAAGAACTTGTCATCTGTCATTACAGCAACTGTTGCTAAGTTTAGAGATTCTAGTGTCACCTTCCTAGTTGAAAAGGCCAATGTTGTTGAAGAAGATATATCTCATGCCATTATGTTGCAAGGAGCTGCCCTAGATTTCAGGAAACGGTTTTCTGATTTTATCTCCCATGATATTAGTACAATAGAATCTGAAGAGAATACAGTAACATGTTCTGACTTCTGTTCAAGCAATAAAAGCAGATCATCATTGACTCGAGCAGAGGTGAGCTAAGATGCACAACCTGAAGTTTACTTGGTTATATCTGTGCCATCTGGCTTTCTATAGCTTTGATTTTTTCTTTATTCTAGAATCTCTTAGTAACTTGCTAGATTAATTTTGGTGAAACCGGGTTAACTCTTTTATTAAACCGTTCTTTTTCAGACAACTTCTGTTGACAATATACCCAGGTAAGCACCTTTTAAGTTAGGTTTTCCCTTCATTCACACTGTATGTTGAATTTTTTGACATCTTATTGTGGCAAGGAATGAATTTGCGAAAGCCAAAAAGTTGCCAGGATGGATCTGCTAATTTGTTGGTTAAGATGTTAGGCATTTTCATGATTCCAGCTATCTATGAGTATCAGAACCATTTTCTGCATACACATAACTTTAGTGCATTAAATCTTGCGATAGTTCTTACAGTTCTTTATGATTAAAATTTACTTACATTTACGTATTCTAATATTCTGCAAGTGATCTTTGTTAGAATGCAGATATTATCCTTATAAGTGTTCTCTCCAATCAATCAAGAAGCCATTTAAACTATAATGCACCTTCAGCGGAGTATTTCCCAGGTGTTCTTCTTCTCTAGGGGAAAATGTCAATTGGCATCTGAAGTTAGGAATGCAGACATTGGTTACCCCTTCGTCGAACTGTTGTTTTTTGTTTGATATTCTCATTGTTGATATTTATGTTTTCAGCACCAGAACCTGCAAGGCTTGTTAATATTGAATTCAGTTTGGATGTATTGTCCTATGCATCAAAAGACTATCCCGTTTCAGATGCTATATCTCAGCTGGTTGTACCTGGATTGATTGACCAACTAAATAGTATGAAACTAACTATCATGCCAAATCTTTTAAAGGAAGATCCACTGGTAAACCATCTTTATTCCTTTGTGGGATTATACGATTGGGCAATGACTTTATTGCCTGAGTATCTAAGCCTAGTATCTCTTATTTGCAGTCTTCTCTTCTTATGTTAATGGTTAATAGCATATGTTAACATGGATAAGTTTTTAGATGGCACCAGTAGTTTGTGAGACTAGAATGTTTATTGGTGCGTTGATGTGGCATCAGATTGACATGTCCCAAGAATATAATGTTCAAAGATCCATCTTGTTAGATAGATAATGTTTTATCTGATTAGTGTTTCACTTGTTAAGAGTTATATTTGGTAGGAGTGACCGTTTTTAGAAGTTTACTAGTTGAAAGTCTAATATCCAATTCAGTAGTGTTGGGTATAGATAATGATTAATGAACTTATGGGTTATGTGGTTTTCCTACTTCTCTTCATCAACTTTCTCCCTTGTTCTACCTGTTAACTCTATTTGTATCTTATTCCAAGTTAACTTTAGTTAAGTGTGCTCATTAAAAGATTGTAGTTACGTGTTATCTTCACCCTTCCTAAGATTATCATAAGCTCTTTTCCAGGCATATACATACTCATAGTCCTATATGTGGTTCTTTTTATCCTTGGAGAGTTTGTGCAATGCAGTAATAACATGTTAGTGATTAATCACAAAACTATGACATACTTACCTTATTAGATATTATAGTTTCCTATCAAACAAGGTTTGTATGTTTTGGAAATGTTTTGCCTTCTATCTGCAACAACAGTTTTTTCTTTCATCAATGAATTGTCACTTATTGTGCTTTTCTTTTATCGTTTGATGCCTTCTGATTTGGCAATTTTCTGTTTGTAAAGTGTGATGCTGTTAAAGTGGACTATTCTTTTGCTTTAAGTGAAGAGTTTTGATGTCTACAGCTCCATCCATATCACTTCCAGCCCCCAGGCATTTTGCATCCTGTAACAGCCATTTTTGACCTCCGATACGGAGAGAAGGAGATGAAACAAGGTAAGTGGAAAACTATGTGAGATCAAATTATAGTACAACATACACTTATGTTATTTACTTATCCAACTATTGCAGATGAAACAAGGTAAGTAGAAACTATCTGAGATCATATTATGGAAGAACATACACTTATGTTATTTACTTATCTAACAGTTGGAGTTAGAAAAGCGCTACATTTGAGGCTAGGATTACCTCTCGATCGACCTCTTCTACTGATTTCTAAAGCCCTGAGTTTCGATTCTGGATGCAAAGGGAGTAAAGGGAGTAAGTCCACAAGGCCTGTTAAGTTATTGCTTGTCTAACTAAAATATCCCACAAATTGTATGGTCTTTGGACTTGATTTTGGCTGATATATGACTATCTATTATCATGCATCAACATATCTGACATTTGGCGTTCTCCATGTATGGTGTATGAAGTTTCTTCTCTTCTTAGGGATGTCCATAGAGAAATTCCGAGCAGTGGGGGTGAGGTTTATGCTCTTTTCTAAATGTTTCTAAAATCTTCTGAATTTCCTTTTGGGCCTGTAGGATGCTTGGTGTTGCTCCTGAATTATAATTTTTTTGGCAGTTTCTGGAGGCGTCGTCTCTTTGATTGATGGTTCATATGAATACTACCATTACCTTCACGATGGTTTTGATGACAATGTAATTTTTCTCCTCCTTATACCTTTGTTTATATGAGCAATCATTCTTTGCGGCTTTGTTAAATTTCTGTGTACAGTTTCAACTGCCCCAAATAAAGTTTAATTTTTATCGGTGAGGTGCCCTAGTATCCCTTCTTTTTGGTTATGAGAAACAATCACTAATATCACCTGTTTCACTGGACTTCTTTATTGAAGTGATACCCTTTTTGGACTTTGGGATCCTACAATAGGATATTAGAACCTTATCCACTGCGCCTCAATGTTCTATTAGGGGAACGTCCAAATTTTTGAACTTCTAGTATGAGATTGGGAGGAGATTATTGGTTTGACTTTTATAATACAAGTACTAAAATTGAAAATATAGATAATTCTTCACTTTTTTCTTAGTTCAATCAGTAGTTTAGTTAATCTTAGAAAGTAACCCCACATGCACAAAATCATACTATTGAAAAATTAAACACTTGGCTATGTTCTTTTGCAGATTCTAGGTAATCTAAGCATTAGCATGCCATGTGATACTCCTTTATGTTGCATATCACTTTTAGCAACTATCTAAAGTAATTTTCAGAAACTGCCAACACTTTGAGCAAAAGCACACATGTCGGTTCTTTCTCAAAAATGTAAGTGCTTTCCAGTTTTCCTGCAAAAGCTTAAGTAGTTAGATGGTTCTCTTGCAAGCATTTTTCATAAATTTTTTTTTTGGGGGTTTCCAAAAGAGGAAGTGCTTTGTAAGATATTATATTTTCAGTGTTCTAGGACTAGAATGGTAAATGTTTTGAATGTTACTTGTATTTACTTTGAGTAGATTAATCTAATAAACCTTGGTCATTCAAATGAAGGGAATGACAAATACCGTTATTACTAAAGTTCTAAGATTTGGAAGTACCCTTACCACCCCGAATAAATTCAAAACTTCTGTGTAAAGTAAGCCATTAGTGGGTTCTTCTTCCCATAGGTGAGTTCGATCTTTTATCTGTTGATTTTGTTCTTATGAAGCTGCTTAAGAGTTGGAAAAAATACAGTAAGTAGTTGCAGCATGGTTGAAGATAACATTTCACCTGTCTTCTCCTCACTCGTTGGATTTTGTTTCTTTGGCTATTTAGCTAATAAAATCAAACAAAGTAAATTGGTTTTTATGATGCTCCTAGTGGATATACTATGTTTGAATTTTCAGTAGAGTAGTAGTGTTATTTTCATTCGTGGAGGTTTTGGGGTACAGACGTCCTTAGTGCTTACCTATCTACCTAGTATGTGGCATGTATGTATTTTTTGAAGGGTGCACTTGTTTCTCTTTTTTATATGCTTGTCATTTCCCCAACATCATTGTCCAAAATTTACCTTGTTATTGACAATGACAATCTGCTTTTAAATCTTCTAAGATTGGAAGCTGTCTTATGATTGTCAGGGTTGGGGATGTGCTTATCGCTCTCTGCAAACTATCATTTCATGGTTTAGACTTCAAAATTATACATCTACTGATGTTCCTTCACACAGGTTTGGCTCAAACTAAACTTGTTCCAATGTATGTCTTCAGGCTGTCATAATTAGTAATGAGTTGTCTCTAATCACTTATTTAAAACTTGCCAATTATCTGATTTCAGTTGTCTTTTTCCTCATCATCCTGATAAATGCTTCCTTAGTATTTCATAATGCAGTGCATACATGCTCTAGTGTTTTAATGTAATCATTAACACATGTATCCTATGCTTTTGATAATTGTGTTTGTTTGTTGATATGAAGTACATGGCTTGAAAAACTCTTTGGCCTTGTGTATCATCAGATATCAATCATCTCTGTTGTTTTTCAGGGAAATTCAGCAAACACTAGTTGATGTTGGTGATAAAGAACCCTCATTTATTGGATCAAGGGAATGGATTGGAGCTATTGAACTAAGCTTTGTTCTGGATAAACTTCTTGGTGTAAGGGCTCTTATGTATTCTGATTGTAACTAAGAATTATGAAGATACATTTCTCTTCTGTTGGATGTCAACACTTTACTCATAGAACTTGATTCTTTGTTTTCAAACAGGTTAGTTGCAAAATCATAAATGTACGGTCGGGGGAGGAGCTTCCAGAAAAATGTAGAGAGCTAGCTGCACATTTTGAGACACAAGGAACGCCTGTAATGATTGGTAATTTCAACAAATCTAGTATGTAACGCCTAGACAAATAATATAACAAATGAAATGATTGCGTACCTACTTTCTTGTGGTACCCATGAATCCTTATTGTACTATGGTAAGGTTTGTTTTGTCATGGACATCTTGTTATATATTGAGTCTCCTTTTACTGAAGTCTTTCTGTTTTACTCTAAATCTTTTACAAATGGGAAAGCGTATGGAGTGCCTCCTGCTGCTATGATATTACTGCATTGTCGTCAGGTTCCTTGACAAGTTATGGTTTATTAGTTTAAGTTCAACATTATATTAGAGAATCATCAGGCACTTATAACATAAAGGGTAAGGCTTAATATGAACTGCCAAAGTCTGAGGTGCCGTATGAATGGATGTCAAAATTCTTCTCCTCTAGTATTTTGCTACATTTGGACAAGGCCGTTTATCTTAGTGGCAACAAATTAAAGCACATAATGTAGAGTTGCATGAGAATGTAATCAGTGAGTATCCTTTTGTCCATGCAGGTGGTGGTGTTCTAGCATATACTCTACTGGGTGTAGATTACGATGAGGTGAGTGGGGACTGTGCGTTTCTTATCCTTGATCCTCACTACACAGGCAATGATGACCTGAAGAAGATCATCAATGGTGGATGGTGCGGTTGGAAGAAGGCTGTTGATAGCAAGGGTAGAAGCTTCTTCTTGAAGGACAAGTTCTATAATCTTTTACTACCTCAGAGACCTGATATGGTGTGAGACATATTAGTACATGCAGAAATAGGAGCACAGCGATGGGGATCAGTTTAAAGCATTCAATGGAAATAATGTTTTTGTTGCCAAGTGATAAGTTTCTTCTGGAGATTGCGCTTTTCAGGAATAGTGTAGGCTGCTGGATACATATGCAAGGATCATGCCATCTATTCTTTGCTGCCTATCCCATTTTTCTGCTGGGGCAGTAATCCAACAAAAAAATGCATCTATAAAGCTTTGATGAATGACATTTCAACTGGCAACGCAGTCTAAACTTTATTGCAAGCAACATCGAAATCAGGATGGGGAATTTTGAAGCAGTTTCTTGTGTTTTGGATACAAGTGAAAACAGGTCTTTTTATTTGCATTTGAATTATATCTCATGAGAAATATTTACACAAGGACTGTCACTAACTAGTCAAGTGCTTCCAAACTGAGACAGTCGTGCCTTTGTACAGTTCTAAAAGTGTACCTTACATACATCATGTATAGTAATTCAATTAATGTGCCCCACTTACTACAACTAAAGATTGATTTCAACCAGATAAGTCTGTTATTAATGCTTTTGACTGGAAATTAACAGGAAGAAAAGCTGACTTTTGCTGAAAGCATAGAACGAATAGCATGTTGATGCCTAAATGAAAATCCCGAAATAGAGGTCTGGCCATTGATTGCATTTCGCATAGCTTTGTGAACTTGGCATAAGATTAAAGGCTTGTTTAGCATTGCTTATCGTTACTTATTTTATCTTCTCTTTTTTATTTCAAAAACTTTTTATTTTATTATTTAATTTTTTTAAAAAATATGGATATATTGCATATATAATTTTTTTTGTTTTCATAAGATAAAAAATAACCTAGCTCATACTTAGAAAAAGAATTTTAAAATAAAATCTCCAAATATATATAAGCATATCACTCCTTCGCACATCAGTTCACTTCAACGTAGTCCTATCAGTAAAAAGCTCCAAATTCGAATTTGACCGTTGGATATAAGAATTATGAGTTGAAAATATATTCAAAATTTTAGCTCAATCAAACTATAAGTCAACTTTTATCTAACTTCTTCATCAAGATGACAAAAAAAAAAACAAATTAAAAAAATATATATTATCTTTTTTCTATCAATTGATCAAGAAGTCGAATCAAAATTGATTCGTGATTCGATTTGAGCTAAAATTTTATAAACATGTTTCCAACTCATAATTCTTTATATTCAACAGCCAAGTTCGAATACGAAGCCTTGTACCATCGAACTTCACCGCTCGAGAGAGAATGAGAGAAAGAAAAGCGAAGAAAGAAGAAAGAAAAAAAAAAAAAAAAACAAGGATCCCGTAAACGGGGGCAAAATTTTCATTTTTGCCGCTGCATAATGATCCTATAGCACGCTCTAATGAGATTTGCTGAATCAATCGTGGCTATCGGATCAAACGATCCAACGGCCGCGATTTTTAGGTGTCCTAAACAGTTGGAGTGGGGATAGGGTTATTGTCCCTTATGGGCACATTAGTGTTGTCCTACCGGTACAAAAAATTTTAAATTTGACCTTCACCGTTGAATATGAATAACTATGAGTTGAAAATATGTTGACAAAATTTTAACTCAATCAGACCGCGAATCAATATTCCCTTGACTTCTTATTCAATATGACAAAAATAAAACTATATATATATATATATATATATATATATATATATAAGGATAGGATAGAAAATATATAGGGGCGGAATAGGAGCACTCTCTCCTCAGAGGCATTCACTCTAATTTATGATTGATGTGATCTTCAAGTCAATTTTTTATCGTTGAATATGAAAAAATTATATGTTAGAAATATACAGATAAAATTTTAGCTAAATCGGATCATAAATCAATTTTCATCCAACCACTTTATCAATATTATATAAATAAAAAAACTTTAATATTATATATATATATATATATATATGATTGAGATGTGCACACCTTCGTTACTGTACGTGCACACCGGCACACCTAATCTCAGCCGTCGGATCGCTTGCCGACGGTTCACGCGTTAAACAAAGTTTGCTTTGTTGATTTCTCATGCGTTTTTATGAAACACTGTTTTCTTTTCTTTCTCTCAATCATTTCTTCTCCTCCACTTTTCCTTCTTCGTCTCCTCGTCAGTCGACCTGAGTACAGAATCGCTCGCCGTCTCTTAAAATGAAGGCTATCATGACGGTGCTCAAAGATGCTCCGATCCTCTCTATCTTCATTCTTGTCTTTTTTTTTTTTTTTCTGCTCTCCAATTCTTTGAGCAGTGGCAGGGAAGAATGATGGGTTTCACCCACCCGAGCGAGCTCCCTCAGTGCCGCTCTCGATTGACGTTCTCTTCTTCTAATTGACGTTCTTTTCTTCCAATTGTTGGTTCTCTTCTTCTAGTTGACATTCTCTCCTTCGAATTCTTTTTTTCTTTTGAGTTTTTACTGAATTGTTTTCTGTAAATTGGCAGTATCGGCTCACCAAGGCTAATCGAAAACGATCAATGAGTAGTTTGGAATGGAGAAATTTATTATTTTTCTTCACATTGTGGTAAGCTGTTGGATGATTTTGTTCAGTTTACATTTTTGTGGTGAGTCGATTTTGTTCGATTTTTTATTGGATGAGAATGTTTGACGTGATGAATTTTTTATTCTCTTCTTCAAATTGAAGTTCTATACTTAGAATACTAATTCTTTAATATTTTTGGTTTTGGTGGAATGAATTTGCAGGATCGAAGAATGTTGGAGAAGATCGGTTCACCTATTATCGGCAGACAAGATAATTATCACCATTCTTCTGATGTAGCTATTCTGTTGTGAATGAAGAATGCTGAAAAAACTTCATTACATGTTTTCTATGTGTAACCCTAGTGAATGAAATTCTTTGTGAATGAATGAATGAAATGTTTTGAATAAAGTGTTGAGGCAAAAGCTATGAATGATTTCTTGTAGATGTGAATGACTAAATTATTGTGAATGAAGTGTTAATTTAAAGCAATGAATGAATGAGAAGTTCTGTATGCTCTTTTTCAATCTGTATTGTGATTGTTCAATGAATGTTGGCTCCGAATGATTGTCTGTTCCATGGAGCTTCTATTAAAGTAATGTGAATGAATGAAATGAATTAATGAAGTGCCGTGAATTGAAGTGGTCATTTGGCACTGAGTTTGTCTGCTCACTAGTAGTAAACTTGCATGTTGGCAATCAAATTGAATGTATGCAGTAAGAACGAAGTGCTCTTTCTCAATTGAATGTGATGCTCTTTCTCAATTGTGTAGTTATTGTCTATTCAATGAATGTTGGTCACCATAATAATGAGTGTCTATTCTATTGAGATTCTATTAAGTGTTGTGAATGCATAAATAAATGAAATGTTATTAACTAGCAGTGATGCTGGCAACTGAAGTCATCTGTTCAGTAGCATTATGTTCACAAATAGTGAAATCAGACATCTGTCTGATTATCATAATAGTGAAATCAGACAGCAGTTGATAACAGAGAAATAAAACAGCATATATTCAGTAGCAGTGAAATCAAATGGAATGTTCAAAACAGTAAAGTAGCTTGTCTATTCAATTTTTTTTTTCCTTAGAACAGAGAGCATATTTAAACAGAGAGCATGTGTTCAGTTTTTTTCTCCATAAAAGAAGAACTTGCAGAGCCATTGTCATCACTTCATCATTTTATATAAATAGAAACTATTTGTTTTATATAAAACAAACAAAAGTATATAAAAACACCTCATTTTGCATAAATAGAAACACTTTGTTTTACATAAACATAAAAACTTCATTTTATATGAATAGAAATAAAACAAATACATAATCGCTCCATGATTTTACTCCAAATGAATAGCTAACTCTTCGTCAACATTGTCTTTAATTTCACTTGGATATTTGTGTTCATCATCTCTATCAAGAACTATCAAGTAGTAAAGTGAAGACACATGTTAATTTCAATTTTTTTTTTTTAAAAAGGACAATATATTAGCAATTCAAAACTAAGGAACTACAATATTTATTTATTTTTGTCTTTCTATCTGGATTTTCAGGACAATTGCGTTTGTTATGTTTAATACCATATTTATTACAGTAACCATATTTTCTTCCGATTTTTTCTTTGGCTTTTGAAGTAGCTCTCTTCAAATCTCCTTTAATTCTAGTATTGATCTTGTAAACATTTCCATCTTTTTTTCTTCTCTTAGTTTGTGAGATATTGTGAGTTAAAAGTAAAACTTGAAAGGCATCAATTGGTGCTGGTAAGTTGTTATTTGTACTTGAAGTGTCATCTGAAATCTTATCCCTATCATCAATATTTCTTACTTCTTTAAGCCTTTGTGACAGCTGTTAAGATGGTTGCAACATGATTTGACATCTCTCGTCTGTTTCAGCCACTTCATAAATCAATTGATTGAAAACCACATGTTGTGTTGTTCTCAATATCGAAGACTTCTCATTGCCATTTTGCTCATCCACCATCGTACATAGCTTTATATTTGTTAGCCCTTCTTATCCACCTTTTAAAAACAAACTAATATGGTATCTCTATATCACGACTCTGAAAAACTTTTATAAGGTGCCCATAAGAAATCCTCATAAATTCAAAAAATTTGCATTCACAGTTATCTTCCTTTGTTGATAGATAAAATTTTACTATCCATTTATACTAGTCACCTTCCACTCGAAACTTATAAATGTAAGTCGTATATCCATCACTAATCTTTTCATCATCGTAAAGAGAATATTCTGTTTTAGCTTTCTCAAATTCTGTTTTGAATCTCTCATACACATTCCTTGTATATATTTTTATTGCACATTTCAAAACAAGTGAATTACTATTGATAATACAAATGAGTGTTCACTGATATAAACCTTTTTTTTTTCTTTCTCAATCATTTTATTTAAATACTTATCGTTCTTCAATATAAATTTTTGAATAATTATTGTTGGTTGAAAAAAAATCTTCTATGTACCATTCATACGTTCAAAGCGTCCGGTAGTGTTAGTGTCTGCAAAGAATGCATTCAAATTATATACATGTGCCCATTTTTGTCGAATCTCGTATATTCTTCGAAGCCATTCATTTTTCTGTAATCCATATGCACACATCAATTCCTGCCACACTTCTCAAAAGTAGGAATATAAGTATCTCGAATATACTATCTCATATTTTTTTTAAAAATTTGACGTCTTGAAATAAAAATGTGAAACCTTTTCGATGAAATTTTTTTCATAATATGCCATAAATAATATATGTGTCATGTATTTAAGAATACATTCGCAGCTACTACCGTAACTGTGTCTTGATCTGTCATAATTTAATATGAAGCACACCCGCCCATAACTGCAAGCTATGTTTCAAAAAGACACTAAAATAATTCTTTTATTTCATCCAAAAGTAATCCGCAACTAAACTGAATTAATTGTATGTGATGATTAACTCTAGTGAATGGCGCAAATGGTATATCATATACATTCTTTCAATAGGTGGTGTCAAAAAATATCTTGTCATCTACTGATATTGAATGCGTGACCGACCATCTACTCGAAAAAAGTTGATTACTCTTGCTTCATTATCCGTTTGTATTGTAACAAAAATATGATATTTTATACTCTTCTTTTTAAAAAAAATCAAGTACTGTGGTAGCATCATCACTGATAGATTTTTTATAATTCTTCTAACGATATAAATAGTTCCAATAATTTATGTCGTCAAAATTATTTTGTGGTCCATCGAATATCTGTAATTTTGTTGACGAGTAAGCTTTCATATCAAAATGAGTCAATCAAGCACTTAGCTACTGGAGGTATATTTCTGCAAGCAAGTATGAGCATCCTCTTTGCTGGACTAATTAGGTTGTGATTGTTGTCACAACTTTCTACCATTCAGTAACTTATTTTATTACTCTCATTATTGCAGAACATCCGCATTTCGTTATACTCGTGTTTCTCTTCTTTACTTCTTGTTCAGACTCATGTGTTGTACTTTATCTTAGATCGCCTCTGTGGTTTTCAAAACGATCACAAATCATTTGCCAAGTAGTCACTTCATTTGAGCCTTGAATTCTCTTATTTCTATCGAGTTACCGGCACTAAATCTATTAGTTTTGTCATAATGTATATAGAACTGTTTCGCTTTTTCAAGGTCGCCAAATGTCATCTCTGCACGCGGCGACTTGACATTCTTATTTATTGCATTCGAAATTGGAAGAAGAATCAGACTCAAAATATGAACTTTTTGAAAATGAGCAATAAAATTTAGAACTCAGTAATGAATAAAACAGTAATGCCGTAAATTTGATAGTTTATACAAAAATATTTTTCAACTCATGTGCTATGATGCTGAACTTTGAAATACTTGATAGAAATTTTAAGAAAAAGAAGACGAATAAAAAAAGCAGAAAAACATTGAAAGAAAGATGAAAAATAAAGAGCAGAAAGAAAATAGAACAGAAGGAAAGAAATACGCTCTCATGCATAGTGCCAATTTCTCCATCGCTGACATGTCATGCAATTAATGATCGCCTATACCTGCGATTATTTTTTTTAAACAAGAGTCTACTAGTGTTAAGATTATTTAAATTAGTTTAATAGAAGCTTAATAAAAATTTAATAATTTAATTAGTGCCAACACTCTTTGATTAATTTAGTCGAACAATAAATAATTCATTCACGAATTCAGTAATTCATTTACAATGACTTCATTCATACATTCACAACGGCTTCACTCAATCGTGCACTGCTTTAAATCAAACATTTCATTCACAACAATTCATCCAAAAGAAGCCATTCACACTTGGCTCAATACTTCATTCAAAACACTTCATTAATTCACTAAAAAAAATTTCATCTTACATTATAGATAGAAAAACACAAGGACAGAAGGTAATGAATTTTTTCAACCTTCTTCGTTCACATCACAACTACTTATACACGACAAAGAGATTGACAGCAGAAGTTTGTGAGAACTTTCACAACACTTCATTCAAGCTCAACAACTGCTGTAGCTAAAAAAAAATAGAGGATAATAGAAACTACGCTGCAGCTCTTCCCAACTACTTTGAGACACGACGAACACGTCTGCGCTCGAGTCGGATGAGGAGGAGACGCAGAAAGAAAAGCGAGAAGAGGAAATTATTGAGAGAGAGAAACGAAAATAGTATTTCCATAAAAACACGTGAGAAATCAACAAAGCAAATTTTATTTAACGCGTGAGCCGTCAGATCGCGTGCCAGTGTGCACGCACACTAACGAATGTGTACACATCTCCATATATATATATAGGATTCTCAGAGGATAAATTTAAGCACATTAAAATCATAATTGGTGCAACCTCGAAAGGCTTCGAATAATAATTACATATTCACATAAGAAAGCTGAACCTAGAGCGAGTACGAGAAACTGAGTACAACGTCTTCAATGGAACCGCACTAGTGTCTTCCCTACTTCACAGGGTTAATGTGAATTTTGCTTTAACCAGTGCTTCTACAGCTAGAGGACTCTGACAGGCCGTTTGATATTTACAAGTTGGAGGAGGAAGTTTGGACTCAACAATATGATAGGATATGAACGAAGGGAACAAACCATCAGCATCTAAGTAACCAGTGATGGGATGATTAGAAGCAACAAGCAGAGACTGATTGAGAATGAATATACGTGAGAATCAGCAGATACGAGTTCTGCTAACTGAGATCAACATCGACCCTCTCTGGAGTCCCCCTCTCAGTCTGCTGCCCTATGAGTTCTGTACCAAGCTGTCCCTTGTCCCCTGCACCAAATGCATACAGCTTCCCTGAACCAGTGAGGGCAAATGTGTGCGCATTCCAATAGATGGAGTTGGTGAGGCTAATCTGAACCACCTGCTCGCTTACTCGCTTGAGTGAAGTCACTAGTTCAGGGCTAAGAATATTCGCATGACTGTTGGCCTGTGCATATATGTAAAAGAAATGTCAATTTAGTACACAAAACACAATCACTGAATTTACCAAACAAAATGCTGCTTTGTAGAAAGGTCAGGCTAGATATTGTCATCTTTATACTTCTCTATACTAGCCTTTGAAGGTAATTTAATATATCATACCTGCACATCAACCTCGATTGCATGTCCTAGACTAGAAGATTCTCCACAACCAAATGAATAAACATCGCCGTCATCAGAGACAACAAAAGTGGTGTAGTCACCAGTTGCAACGTGGACAGCTTTCACCTTGCGTAAGGATTCCACGACCTTGGGGATAGACTCACAATCTTCATTTCCATGGCCCAAACAGCCATAACGGCCCCATCCCCAGGTACAAACTCGACCATCCCTTCCAACAACAGCAGCATGCCAGGCACCAGCTGCTACAACCATTGGCTGGAGGTTTAATGTTCTAAATTGCTCTATTAATCGTGGCTGCCTCTCATCTGTCCTGGAACCATGCCCAAGCTTTCCTCCCAAACCACAGCCAACTGAGTAAACAGACCTGCATTGCACAAGAAAAATCAGTCTGGTGCGCAAATAGTTACACTGTCATCTGCAGGTGTGGTATGCTACAAGAGAAATTCCAAAGATCACCAACTTAGTGTTTCTCAGAAAGAGATCCTACATGCCAGAAGGTTGACAAGTTAGTGCCAAAAGGTAGCAGTAGCCAGCAGCAATCTGCACAACTGGTATGTCTTCAAGGGGACCCAATAGAGGATGTGGCTCAAGGTCATTAGTATCAGTTTGATGACCAAGTTTGGAATCATTTCCCCAAGAGAAGGTGTAGACAATGCCTTCTCTTGAAAGAACTGCAGTGAAGAAGTTCCCAATTGCTGCTTGTACAACAAAAATGTTCTTCAATGATTCTACCAGCTGAGGTGTTGTTACAAGCTTAGACCCTTGAACTCCATATTCGGCTTCCCCAAAAGAGTCTTTCCCAAATGCATAAACACGTCCAGTATCACTGATCAGCATTGTCCTCCCAGCTCCAGCCGCTGCATGTATAATTCGGATGCCTTGCAGTGACCTGCAAGCATTAAACATTTGATGTCCTTGGATGCTTCTATTTGCAACCAGTGAATGGGAAGTACTGGAAAGAACAAAAGCACCTGATGACGTGTGGCCTCCATTCCTCTTGCAAGGTGCCATGGCCAAGTTGCCCAGAGCTATTAGACCCAAACGTATATACTGCTCCACTTGACGTAACTGCAATGCTATGCCCAGGTCCAGCAATTGCCTGTGTCTTCTCCCTGCGACTACATGTCTCACCTGCCAGCAGAAATCTCAAGACAAGCTTCCAGGAGCCACCACATCGTTCCTTGAGAGCAACCCTCTCCTCAGGTCTTGCACACTTAAATACAGCCCTTTTTTGGCACATGTCTAATGCAGCCAGCTCCGAAATGGATAGTTCCACATCGGGTGTGAAATTGGCAGGTTGCCTGAAAAATCTACAAGTTGCCTGCCACGAGAACCAACAGCTATCAGCAGTATTACCAATTCTAACATGGGAAACAAAATGGATAGTACTTGCCTCTAGACGGGCAAGATCCTCAGGGTCCAAGTTAGAGGCAGTGAGAACATGGAGTACTATGGAAGGGCTTGCTGCCAAGGGAAAATCCCCAGGGATTGAAGTACCGAAGCAATGCCTTTGCAAACGCTGGAATGTTTGTTGCAGAGGGGTAATGATTGACAGGGACTGATCGATAATGTTGTGAAATTGAACTGAAGGAGTCTTTCCACTAGTAGTGGCATCCATCTTAGCACTGCTTCAGCTTTGCAGTGCCCAGGGAAACTAAAGCAGAGTCGATTACTGAGTTCAAGCCAAAGCTGCAGAATTATGAGGGCTGCAGCATTTGCATTGTTAAAACACCTCAAAATATGAATTAAACTCACAGTTCAGAACTGTGACATGGTGTTTCTGTTATGAAGCTTTGGCAAGCCAGAATCAAACTGCCTTTCTTGATTCAACCTACAAGAACTGAACGTCTCAATGCCAGAAGCTATATTGGATAATGATCGAAGACTAAAAGGTATGGAACAGTATGGAAGTTCTAATCTTATATCATTCACAGTTGAAGTTTTAATAATGAGGGCAACAAAATGCGACTTCTGAAGATAAGAGAAGGAAGAAGCACGACCCAATGAACAATTGCTCAACAAAAAAAAAAATCAATGAGCTCTTGTGATAATTCAACAACTTGGATTACTAATAATGAACATCAAAATCTTCAAAAATTGTATCACCAAACACAAATTATTGAAAGATCTTCAATCGCAAAACCTCGAAGAAATGCTGCAGATACAACATCCACATAGAAACTAAAATAAACAGAACAAATTGTTTAGACAACAGATTACAAGAATATCCTATATCAGATCGAATTCCATCTCCCAAAAGCAGGAATATTCTCAACTGAAGGAGCACATCACCAAAAAGTAATCCACTTGGAGAGAAAGAAAGCTTTCTTTATAGCCACCAGAATTGCAGACAACTTTCATCTCCAAAATGTAATCAGCACTTGAAATTCATCCAAATTAAACAATCATCACAGGAAGAAACAAGCATTTAAGCTCAAACAACTCTGACCACAACAACTTGAGATCAATTCTCACCAGAAAACAGAAAACAACTAAAAAACCAACAATCAGGAGTAGTAGGAATGGAAGATCTTAACATCCACACATTGATCATTATAATCCCATCTTTCCAACAATTCAAGCGATCAAACACAAGAACAACATCGATCCTAGATCTCCTCCAATCAATCCACCAAATGAACGATAAAGCCAAAATCCAAACAAAAAAAAACAGAGGCTTAAAAAGATCAAGCCTTTCCTAATAATCAATAACCAGATAAACACCCAAGAGCTAAATTGAAGAGAATTACATATCAGGTACGAGATTTCCAGCGATCGCAACAACCAATCATCTGGTAACAACTTCTCCGCTCAATAGAGACCACTCCAGGCTCCAGCTGTGAACCAGTTCAATGAAAATGATCTAAGAAAACAAACGGGATGATTGATTGATTCTTGTTTGGGATCCTTCTTTCTTTTGCTTGATTGATTGATATTGGTTTAGATTTTGATGATCCTTTTCTTTTCTTATGTTTCTTGTATGTAGAAGGGGATGAGAATTGATGAAAGGGGAGAGAGGTTGAGGAGACGAGAACGACAAGAGTTTGATTGTTTTTGGTTCTGTATTTATATTAAGAGGAGTAGAGGGAGGGTGACACCTTTGGTCCCCTCTTAACCCGGGTAACGGATGGAACCTATATTCCTAAAAAATGCAGAGTTTTAATAAAGAGGGCAACAACTAGTGATGAAAATATGAGAGTTGAAATTGTAATTTGCATTTGAAATTGATACATGTTGTAGATACAACTCTGTGATGATTTTTCATTATCTAAAGCGTTTGTTACTATACTTGTGAATAGTTGTTGCATTTCAGCTAAGTTGCACTCCAGCTTACTGATGAACAATCTGAGAGCTTAAGGATACTACACCGATCGAAATTTATTCTTGTGTTGAAATGAATGAGAGTTACCTTGCAGATGCAATTCTACGATGCTTTTGCATAGTCTGGAGTATTTGGTTGCTATGCATGTGGAGAGATTGTTGCATTTTGACTTAGTTATGTAAATCTAAGAGCTATAAAGATACTACACTCATCTGAAACTTATTCTCTGTGCTGAAATAAATTAGGATGATTTTGCATAGTCTGGAGTGGTTGTTTCTATAAATGTGAAGAGATGGTTGCATTTCAGTTCAGTGATGAGAATCTGACAGTTTAAGATACATATTGATTGAAAGCTAACTTAGTGAGTGAAATGAATATAAAGTGTTATCTTGATACATGTTATATGACATTTTGCGTTGGGGGAAGAGTTTGGTTGCTATGCATGTGATTAGCTTTTACCATAGTGTGGTGTTTTGCATAGTTTGGAGTGCTGACATAGTCCACATGTGAATAATTTTATATACTCTAGAGTGTTTTGCGCACTCTGGAGTGCTTACATAGTTCGAATGTTAGAGTTATCTCTGGGCTATGAGAAGATGTACCCCTTTCGGAGATTCAGGTGGAATGATCTAGTGTCCCTCTCAGCTGAATGGGGACCATGTTTTAAACTGTTACCCTGATATATGTAGGGTAATGTTTGTTCGCCAAGCTAATGATATGCAGAGAATGTAGTTGCGAGGTTCGTGGAAGTTGATAGGGCACGTTATAGGAATGAGCTAATGAGTCTGCAATTTCAACAATGAACCTTACACTCGCTAGCAGGACTAATAGAAGATACTCTAATCCATCAGTGGAAAGCAGATGGCATCCTCATTGTTGGGCGGAAACATGTTAGAATGTGTTAGACGTGCTAGTTTTTGTAGATGAAGCTCCAAGTAATGACTATGAGATATTAAACTAGCTATAATTGAAGCACTGAGCAGTGCAATATACGTAAAACTTTGCTGTATCATGTATTCGTAAATAGTTTTTCGACCTCAGTATATGACGCCCCAATATCTTTATCCACAACACATTACTGGACTGTTACTCTAAATGAATACTGTTGTTGAATTGATGTGTATAGAATGAATAATGTTGTTGAAAATTGATGTGTATTGAATAATAAGATGAAGTTGGGATCGTCATGAATTTGTATATACTCTAGGTTTTTTTATGCTTAGTAACTGCAGAGAATTTTGATTACATTTTCTTTATAACGTCTTAGTCTTAGAAAAATAAAAGAGTCAAGTACTTGTGATAAAAATAGAAAACAATTTGATTTTGAGAGGGAAAAGAATTAATACATCGTGGTCATATTCGACCAATAAATTAATCTAAAAACCAATTAAATAATAAAAATTGCTGAACTTAAAAGAAAACGAAGAACGAAGAAAGGAATATAGATATCACAAGCTGTAGAATGTACGATAAGTAAGCGATTAATTCTAATTTTTCATCATGACTTTATATTCAAAAATTAAATATATCATTCTAAAATCGAATTTTCATCTCAAGTTTGTATTGGAAATATTGACGGTATTCATATCATTGTATAACTATATTGCTATTGAAAAATGTAAACAGATTATAGGTATTCAAAAATTACTAGAAATAAACTGTTTATTTCATTAATAAGCATAAGCTTTTAGTTTCAGCTACCTAAACGAAGCGCTAGTAGTTATTGGTTATAACTGTCATACGTTTATTTTTTTAACAAACCATCTTTGATATGCTATAAATGTGCTAATAGGCCTAAATATATAGTATTTGGTCATATCCAATTTAACCAATACAATTGGATCTTAAATTTATAAGCCCAACCAACTGAATTAGGTTAGATTCGATTCAGTGGATTTTTGAAAAAGCTTAACATTTTCTTTCACTCTAATTTTTTATTATTCTTTTATATCGTGAGATTTTATTATTAATTATTTTTTTTAATTATTTTTATGTCAAAAAAATATGAGTTATTTTTAAAAAATTCTTAAAATTTATTTTTGATAATCACTCCTAAACATTTTCTCAATCTGATTAATCAAATATAAACTTAATTATATAAAAAAGAATAGGACATAAATCTTTATAATTTACATTCTAAAGATATATCCACGAGATCGAGTTATTTATTCATTTTGCTCATAATGGGTTAACCAGTGATACATCTAAACTCACCAAAAACCTATTATGCCAATTTGGATTTAACTGAATCTAATTAGAATTGATTTTCACTCGGCAAAAGTTCAATGCGCATGAGCGAGCCAAAGCTATCTTAACTATAGATAGTCACATGATTAGGTTAATCCAGTAGGTTGAGTCAAATCATGCAGCTCCTACTTATAAGAAGAAAAACTATTTGTTGTTAACACAAACATCTTATGAATTTATTATCTAACTATTTATACTAGTTGTAAAAAAATGAGTAGTTAGTTTTGTGAATGGGAACTCTTCCGACAGAATATCTTATAAGAACATAATTTAAAAGATTACTCAAATTATCAGTGAGATAATAGATATATTATATAAATATCTTTTCAAAACAATGTTACATATGCTAACATTGTAACTCTCTTATGCCTACTTAAGTAATGAATAAAATTATCTCTATAAATTAGTTAATATTCTTAAACTTGAATTTAGCCTTCATGGTATCAGGGTATTCTACCAACCAGATTCTAGTTATGTAAGATCAACATTCTCGGCTCATGGAGAGCAAAAACATGCAAGGGCTTATTTATGAAAATATGCAATTTTACCAAAGATTATGGGGCTGTTTGGCACTGCTTATCATAAGCAGGTTTTCAACTTTTCTTCATTTTACGTTTTTCAATATATATTTTATAACTATTTAAAAAATTTATTTAAAAACTTAGATAGTGTAGAAAAATTCTACGAAGTAAGATTTTTTTATTGCATATTTTTATTATTTTTTTGAAAGTAAAAAAAATAAAGCTCGTTTTTCAAAAAAGACAAAAATATCCTCCATTTTAGAAAAACTTTATTTCATAAGCACTACCAAATGCCCCCTATATCTACTGCTAAAGGTGCTAATAGAGCTCTTTGGTGGCGAATCAGAGGGAGCGTTTTACAGTAATTTTAAAATAGAATTTTTCTAAAATAAAAAATTATTTTATTTTATTTCAAAATATAAGTTCTAATAATAATAAAAATAAGCGTAAAACTTTTCTATACTTTCTAAATTTTTAAATAAGTTCTGTAAAATATTATAAAAAAATTATTAGAAATTATAAAAAGAAAATAGAGTTGTTAGAATGGAGTGAAACTCGCTCCCAAAATGCCCATGAGTACATTTTGATAAGATGTGATCAATTGCTCAAAGAACGGATAATTATTACTCTATCAAAACATGTTCTTGTTATGAACTATAAGTGATACTCTGAAATTTGTTCAACAACGTATATAGTGTAAAAGTTTTTTCATTGGACTAACTTTTAGGGGCTGTTTGGTTCAGCTTATCAGAAAAATAATCTTTTAATTTTTAATTTTATATTTTTTAATATATATTTTATAAATATCTAAAAAATTTATTTTAAAATTTAGAAAGTGTAGAAAAATTCTACGTAGTGAATTCTTTTTATTGTATATTTTTATTATTTTTTTGAGTTAAAAAAAATAGAGCTTATTTTTCAAAAAGAATAAAAATACTTTTTATTTAAAAAAAATTCCATATCAAAAGCACTCCCAAACACCTCCTAAGGCTGAGCTAACTTCCCATTAAATCTTTTTAAATAACTATAATCTAAAATTGGACCTAAGCCTAAGTCTTTTATTTATTAGTGATTTACTCCACACAGTTTAATCATACTAACTATAATCTTAGTCATACAACTGTTCTTCTTTACATAGAAATTTTAAATCCAAACTCTACATGCTTAAATTTGTATTAGGTGTTTTCTTTAATTTATTATACAAATTTATTTCTTAACATTCATTTTCAAGATAATTTTTTCTGATCTATATAATAATATTTATGATCAAAATACTCGTTACGTGTTTCTAAGCATGCCTATACACCCAATCAAACCAAAATATAAAAAATCTCCTCTTAAAATCTCCTGCTCGAATCACACTCAGTTGGATCAAATTTTTCCAAAACCTCACTCAACAAAATCATTCTTGCTCACCATCATTCCAATCATCTCTTGAGTAAAATCTAACTCATTCGCTCGTGTCGGAAGAAAGGATCTGCTTCCTAGTATAATTTACCACATTACGAACACAGACCCACCATAAACAATAAATACATTAAATGTGGTTGGTTTGCCATGTACGAAGGTCTTTTGTGTTCATAACGTTTCTTACTCTTTTGTATATGAAGGTCTCCCTAGGCTTTCATACACATACGGGTCTTTTACAATCATTTATCCCCTTCTTCGACTAAGACTTTCGTCCATGAAAACTTCTTCGTTGACTTTCTTCTTAACCACCATCAAAGAACGTCGAAGACAACCTTCTGTTATAAAGACCTTCTTCGATTGATAGTCAAAAAGAGGTAAAATAAGACCTTCCTCACCTTCTTAGACTCTTATTTGGCTAATACTCAAGAAAGACCTTCGTCTATGAAAACCTTTTTCGACCAATAGTTTAAGATAGGTTCAAAAAGACATTATCCCACGATGATTTATTTCAAATCTTATTCAACTCTTATTCAACTGATACTTGAAGAAAACCTTCACCCATGAAGACCTTATATGACCAATAGTCAAAATTAGATCGAAAGAAGTAGGCCTTTGTTAACCATTATTCAACCTATAGTTAAAGAAGCGTCCATGAAGATCCTTTCTCTACTCTTCTTTTATCCTAAGCCCTTCTTTGATGGAACTTCATTTATGAAGATCCCTACTTCACCCTTCTTTAATCCTTCTCGTTCTAGATGACTCAATGGAAGAACGTCTTCATGGACGACTTGAAATGTTTGATTATTGCATATTAAATATTTGATTAATGTACATTTAGATGTGTTATGCTTATCCTTTTCTTCTGTATCAATGGCACTTTTTGGTTGAATTTAATATGCCTACCATCTACATCATTAAGGGTCGACAAAGGGTATTATTGATGACAAAATGTTGAGGAAGAGTTTGGCTTATTTGATAAACTTATGTTGAAACCTCGATAGGGCAACACCCATGAAGATTATTCTTTTCTAGACTCTCCTGTTTTGGGATTGCATTTCCCCAACGGTACTTTTTAATTTTCTATTTTACGTTTTTCAATACATATTTTATAAGTATTTTTAAAAATTTATTTAAAAAATTAGAAATTTAAAAAAATTCTACGTAATGAGATCTTTTTATTGCATATTCTTTTTTTTCTTGGAAGTAAAAAATAGAGCTCGTTTTTCAAAAAAGACAAAAATATCTTTTATTTAAGAAAAGTTCCATTTTATAAGCAATTCAAAACGCTCTATTGTAAAGGAAGCAGATAAGCCTACAATAATGATGACTGCTATGGATATACTAGCTAACTAATTCATACAATAAAGATTCTTACACTATTATTGGACTACAAAGACACATTCGGATGCTACAAATTAAAAAATTTATATCAAAATTAGGCACATCACTAAAAAGTTTGATACTAATATAAAAATCTCAAAGTAAACATTACATCCGGCTCTATCCATATCTCATAAGTAGCCAAGCAAGTGAAGAACCGCTAATAGTAAAACTTCAACTCAAGGTTAATTTTCTACTTATTTTTTTCAATTTGGTACATGTACCACTATTGGAAACGGATCATCTCTTCTTCCAAATATAATACATTAGAAGTGTATATTTGCACACGTATCAGCTCCTTCATCCTCTTATATATTGAGCCAACCTAAGGAGTTTTCAAGACAACAACTATTTTCTTATCCGTCACCGCTCTCTTTAAGGAGCTTTTATTTCTATACAATCTTTCTATTGAGAACCCTCTTTTCTCCTACCATGTTCCTACCATCATCTTCAACATCACATATCCCCTCCTGATTCTCCATCTTCTTTTTTTTTCTAAAGTAACTATTGCATAATCTATCTTCTCCATTTTTCAATTCTAGCACTTAAGTCTTCATATCTTTATTCATCTCTATCTTTATAGCTGCAACCATGTCATTCATCTAAGCCAAAACATTTCATTCACATCTGAGACCATTGCGTTCATATTTGCATCCAGCTGCTCTTTTATATCTTCAATCGTGCCTTCATATCTCCTTCATCTCGTGTCTTGACACTAATGATTCCTCGTTGTACTCTTCCGCTTGAGCATATCGATGTGGCAGCATGGTAACTTTTTCAACCCCAGGTGTTAGCAAATAAGGAATTGAAGTCTCAAGCACTAGTTTTGCATTGTTGAAGAAATGCATCTCACTATCAAATATAATATTCTTGAGCTCTCTTTCACAATTATTATATTTTATTAATCATTATTTAATTAATAAAAAATAAAACTTGTTGGAAAAACAATTAAATATTAAAAGTTCTCACATTATTGAGTTGAAAGAATAGATCTCCAGCACTTCTTCCCACACTACCCACATTTACCTTGCTTTTATCTTAAATAGTAATGCCTAATTTTTTAAATATTTCTTGTTGGTAAGTGTAATAGTTTTAGCCATATCAAATAATACTTCATGCACACAAACCTACAACATTTGAACAAAATAAATCTCAACGAGATTTCATGACATTTACCAATACTTAATTCAAATTTAAGAATATAAGATAATATAACAATATGCTTATTGCAAACGCGTACGATAGGCCTATTACTTAAGAGTACAAATTTTATATGCAAACCTACCTATTTTGTATTTAACCAAGGCAGATTTCAGAGATCAACTATTCGTAAGTAATTATGAGTACTTTAGAGAAAGCTGTTAAAAGTAGACAAATTATCAACCAACTACATCAACATCAAATCCAGATTCCAAGTTTGACAATATAAAAAAGATAAGTTTTGAGTAAAATTTTGTCCACGGTTCATCATCCAGATCTTTATATAGAGAATCCAATAATGTTCTGATCAACCTACCATCTTTTATATTTGAAAAGATTTGTCCTAAGTCTCCCTTCAGTTTTCTCTATCTTATTATGAAAGAAATCTTACCCTATCTTCTAAATTTAGTGTCCTCTCGCAGCAGGTCTGATGTATTATCTATTTTGAAGCTGGAAGATTAGGCACACTTAGAATACTCTCTTCAAAGCAAAATGTTCTCAATATCTCAAGCCTTATTTGGTTTTAAGGTGTTTTACTTCGTATATTCTTTGTAAAGTTTCACTGAGTGTTATCTTGATCGTGATGGCAATCCTTTTTCGAAATCCTCAACGAATGAGCATATATTAATTACTTAATTAAATAGCTAACTGACATATGCGCTGGAGATACACTATAACAAGTTTATTTATGCGGAACTTGCGATTATTACGTGTGATTCTGTGCGACTCTTGCAACCATTTTACGAGACTTTTTCGACCATGTTATACAACCTTGTGTGTGCATACTAATATAGATGATAGGGCAAACCAAGCAACAATAAGATCACACCAGGAAAAGAGTATTCATTCATCTCAATTAAAAATATCTTAAAAACTTACTATTTCTTTCGAAATGACGATAGAGTATAGGAACAAATTTACGCAATCGAGGCCGATGTAAAGAGTTTGGTAAACATGAGTAGAGATTTTGTAAGCACAAGTAAATTTACTTTTGAAATTAAAAAAAATTTGCAGCGACTGAAAATTTAATTGAAGACGAAATTTTAGAATAGAGAGAGAACAAAGAAAAAAAAGGAAAAGTCTGCACAAACTAAAGCGTAAATTTTAGTAGAAAAAATATAATAATATTCTAGTTTTTCTTAACTTAAAAGGCCTGCAAAATTATATTTGGAAAAAGTGACGTCAAAAAATAAAGTGAGAGCATTAAGTGCCCTCTCAATTAAAAAACCCATTTTGCATTGCACATACGACTTAAAACATTCTAAAAACTCTCGAGTAGATGAAACTTTCCCGCGACTACAAATAGCTTTCATCCTTCGCAAATCTCACACCGCATCTGGCGGGATCAATTAATTTGAGAGCTTCATCTAACCCTGTCCAAATACATCTACAAAATTGAACGATTTTTCGTGCATGTTTTGATCAATACTTAAGGCCTACCTGATCCACTAAACTAAAAACAGTAAAGCCAATATAACTGGGTGCAACAAGCACAATAGGAGCGGAATCAGGGATTGTTTTGAAATTGCTTATAAAAAAAATGCTTCTAATGAGGTCTTTACAAAACAAATTTATTCTTTTGATTTAGAAAAATTAAAAAGTACACATGTACAATTCGTTTGTCTTTCGAATTAAAAAAAAATTCTAAAGAACCGTAAATATTTTCTTACAAAACACAAAATTGAAAATGAAAAAATAAGAATATGCTTGAAAGTACTTTTAAATAAATTTTTTTAAAACAGAGAGTAATTTTATTATTTTCTAAAAATAAATTTTATTATTTTTATCTAATAATAATAATAATAATAATAAATAACAAAAAAAATTTATTAAGTATAATTTTTCTATAATTTCTAAAATTTTAAATAATTTTTTTTTAAATTTATAAAAAATATATTGAAAAATATACACTAAAAATTTAAAAAGTGATTTTTACCTGCGCACAGCCAAACAGCCTCTAAAATCCATAAACAATGCCAATCTGTGTAATAATAACTCGAAACACCATGCTCAAAGAACAAGAATTCCTATATGGCCGCTGCATAGGGTTTGAGTAGACTACCTTGCTGAATAGCATAAATCCTCACAGATTCGAGTCAGAAGTTCTAGAGATGGAGTTCAGTGATTCTAGGATGGTAAAGATGCAAGTAAAAACTAACATTCCAACAAAATCAGTTTCAGCATAGCCACACTACTAAACCTGACCAAATCCAACTCCCCCAAGAAAACGTGTTGTTACCCAGTCATTACACAGACTACAGTGATATAACTATTCTAATCCAGCTTAAAACCAGTCTGCGCAGATGATGTACAAGCAAGCAAGAAGCAATAAATGGAAGATCGAATATGTAAAGTATTACTTGATGCGACTTTCAAGCAGGTTCAGCAGCTGCTGCCAAGAAAGATGGCAAGAGCCAGCCTTGCTTCTTAGCACGCTCTACATACAGTCCAAACTTCTCTTCCGCATCAGGAATATCAAGGGCTAAATCATCAAGCCCATCACGAACACGTGAGAATCCTTTTGTCATCTGGTTGGTTGTGATCAGTCCTTCACCAAAACACTCTTGTAGTAAATCCAGGAGCCTGTCATTCTTCTTCTCCATAGCCATTACCAAGGCCTTCTTTACCACTTCATGGTTGAAGAATGGCATTGCCAGGTCACGAATGCATTGGCAAGCTTCCCCTAGATCACCACCAGTTTCATATTCCTCGAGAAGCTTAGAAATTTTGTCCTTTGCATCCTCCACAGCCCAACCCGTGCCACCTCCCCAGCACCTCAGAAGTCTCTCACCAGCATGTCGGGCTGAGATAAGAGAATGAGCCATCTGCACAGTTTCACTTCCGCTGCAGTTGGGAGATAATTTACCACTAATCTCCTCTAGATTTAGAGGGACGAGCACATCATCAATCACTGCTCTAGCTAAAAATAAAGCAAGCTCATTTGATGCATCCAAAATGTCCAGTGCTGTATCTTCAGCTGATTCCAGAAGCATTACAAATCCATTTACTATATCTTCTGCAGAAAAGATCTCCATACGAAGTGAACAAAGAAGAACAGATGCCATCTCTTTTTCCCTGTTCTTCCTGTCCATGGCAAGTGTAATTAACTTCTTAAGGAAAATGGGATTGTATTCCGGGGCATGGAGGTCCTCTACGCTTCTGATAAGCTCAGGAATGTCATCAGAGAGAAAGTACTCATGGATTATCGTCACAATTTGCTCCTTGTACTTTCTGATCTTCTCATCTTCAGTATCGCTATACACGCCATCTGCATCAGCAGTCTTCTGGAAGGAAGAATCAAGCCAGCCCTCAGAAACTGCATGTATTATCAAGGACCGGAATAAGGATTTTGCAGATGGAATATCAAGAGTTAAGTCATCAAGCGATTCAGCTACTCGAGAGAACCCCTTGGACATCTGACTGGAACTGATAAGACATTCATCTGATGCTTCTTTCAATAATCTTCGAAGAAGTTGATCTGATGTCTGTAATTCCATAGCTAAAATTAGGGCCCTCTTCACAACCTCATGGTGAAAAAATGGAACACCCAACTCCCTTATGCATCTACATGCTTCTGCTGTGTCTCCACTCTCGATGTACTCCCTCAACAAATCCGAAATCTTCTTCTTGACCTCTTCAACAGTAATATGAGTGCTACCACCCCATCGACGCTCAACTAGCTCCGCGTGATGCGGTGCTGAAAGATAACTCTTCTCAGCAATATGTAGAACTTCCAGACCCTTGGAGGACTCTGTGAGAGTTTTCTTTGCCTTATCGACAAACGCAGGAGGAAGGATGTCATCGACAACTGCTCGGGCAATGAAAAGAGCTAGAACATCAACTGCGTCCAGTATGTCAACCACTAAGTCATCTACAGACTCGAGAAGCATGAGAAATCCCTGCCTGATCTGAGATGGATTTATCACATAGGCATACAATGTAGAGAGCAAGACAGATGCCATTTCTTTCTCCTTGTCATGCCTGTCCATAGCCATGGAAACAAGCCTTTTGACAAAGTAGGAATGATATTCCTCAGAACCAAGATCTCTGAGATCAGTCGCAGCAAGTTCCACATCTCCAGTCGTAAAATACTCTTCAATTAGTGTCATCACAGCCTTTTTGTAATCATCCAGTGGAGTAGGAATAGTAGCACTTACCAACTGGTAGGGTTCCTATTATTGCACAAGTGGGGAAAGAATATATTAAAAGGGCATTCAGAAAAATGGACATGAAACATTACACTACCGTCCCAAACCATACCTCCCCACTGTCATAGTTTGGATCATTTCTATCAATACGAGAATCAGGATGAGTATCAAGGAGTTTACCCCATGTTCCTTTTCCACCAGCACCATCTACAAGAACATAACATTTATAAGACATTAAACGGCTAAAGTGTAAGACCATTAACGTTGTACGTCTATCTGTCTTCTTGGAAGTACATCACATTAATCTTTAACTACCAAGTTACATCACATATCATGCATTGGATGGATTAATCACTCAGAAAGATGCAGATCCAGGCAGATGTATTCCATAAAGGCAAATACGTAATACATAAAAGGTCTGTCCTACAAGAAATGGCCAGCGATAGCAAAAGTTGCAGTCTAGGCGTTAGTACTACGCCAGGTTTGTGTGTTTACTAAAACCAAAACACTAATTGATGCATAGGCTATCTAATACAAGGAACTCTGCTTAAGATAAACCTCAAAGATGCCGAATGCCAATCTAGCGCATATGAGATCTGAGTGTCCATCTTAATATTTCTTTTCCATGTTTTGAATGGCGACTCATTTTGAAAGTAAAGTTAGAAAGAAAGGATAAGTGTAGGAATCAAAGCAAATGATGGAGAAATCCAAATAATATAAGAGAAAGAAGAGACTCCTTTCTTTTCTCCACTCAAATTTTCCTGTAACCAAACATCAAAAAGAGAGAATGTCTTTCTCTTCCCTAATGTGACTCAACAAAAAGGGCCTTAGTCTGTGTTTGCCTTGAAAGCAAAATGAGAAGATAGAAGCAACAAAGAGCTTCTTTTTCCATTTGCTTGATTAAAGGGAGAATTACGGGAAAAGAAAAGGACTGCCCTCTCCTACAACATTTCAATTCTCTCTTAAGAGTGGTCAAATGAGAGAAAGCTGATCATCTTCCCTTCTTTTATTTTCATTTTTCTCTCTATTACTTTCTCTTCCTTCTCTCAAAAAAACACACCCTCCAACGTTATTCAAACAAGGTCAAAACTCGTAGAGAAGTGGACATGTTGGGAGGTTAAGAAAAGCTGCAACTTAAATTATATCTTGGCAAATTTTAAATCTTCTCTAGCATATGTACCGAAACAACTCAATCACAAAGTCCATAAGAAGCTGAGACGTAAACGTTTCGTAATAAACAGAAAGCAGAAGCTTAAAAAACAAAATCCAAAGATTTTGAGGATCATTGCTGATAGAGTAAGAGAAGTTCTCAATGTGGAAACAGCATAGTGTATGCAGAAGCAAGTAGAAATGCGAGCAAACACAAATTTGATGAGAATGGACACATACTTCAAGAAAAGGACTCCATATTGATTGAATCATAAAGCACCCAAAGATATTTCTACTGCTCGTCAAACACAAACAACCCACAATAAGACCTAGACAAACTTAAATTCCAGGAGCGTAGTTTTGCCAGCTAAAATCTTTAAGCAATTAAATACAGTACAAATTTACGGGCATTTTTAAATATAGTATTAAATATTGGGAATTTTTTTGAACAGGCAGGATTTCTCACGATGGACAAAAGATATCCATAAAACAAGTATGATTTAACTAGCATCAATTATCCCAGTACATCAACAAATGAACTCTACCAGCAAAATGTTTCACAGAGTACCGTCCTACAATTGTAGACTTAAAAAGCACAAGATTATTCATCTAGTTCAACACCTTAAATCATAGACATCAAGAATTCATCATTTTGCATTAGCTAGACAGATATGACAGCAATATCATATGGACTCCAAGTATACATGCTCGTTCCTAAGGTACTAGGAAATTATCATTATGTTATAACTTTTGTTTTCAACACATACACACTTGTGTTGTTACCCACAATAAAGGCAACATACTAAGAAATATTCATTATTTTATAACTTTTGGTGTCAACATCCGCATCTCCCCTCTCATCACCCATCAATAAAAACATCAAACGTATAAGTGCATTCAAGTAAAACCTTGGACAATTTAACTATAAACACACAAAACTAAAACTATAGTTATTAGTTCGCAAAGCCTTCTTGTGAAAGCATTTGGTTCTAGGTAAGTTTTCGACACAATGTGTTCTACAAAAGGACAAGAACACTCAATGCTCAAAAGAGACATCCCTTGCAGATGCACATGTCTGAATCTCAGGTGCTGTTGCAAGCAGATGATAAAGCATTCAAGGGTGCTCATAAGCTTAGAACCCGATAGATAAGTAAATCAAAGAACTCAATAGTAAGCACCTTGTTATTGAAATAACTGGTCATTGAGTTAAGTAAAATTATAGGTAATAAGAAATAGAAGTCTAGGTGCAAATACGAAATTTCTTACATAACATCCTAGCCTCCTAGCCAAAAATGTTCCCATATGGAGGGAAAACTCACAAAGCAATACAACAAACATAACATATCAAGACATAATTATATCATAGGAAGATGACTGATGATAGCACTACACAACAGCAACCTCAAGTCGCTTACCCTTCTTCACCCGGATGAACTTCCCTGAGTGTGACCGCCTAACATGCCGAACAGTTCCCACTGCAGGAGCTTTACCAGATGCTACCCTGTGGTCTGAGGATAGCACAGACGATCCCCTGGGAGATGGAGATTTGGGAGAGGGTAGCTTGGTGCATGACGACATAATCTCAGCGTTTTGTGCTGCAGTCTTCAAAACCTCGCGCTGCTCATCTGTCAGGAATCCTTCATTCTTAGGTGATGCCATCTCACTTCTGCAAAACTAAACCACAATCAATACAAAATGCTATCGTATATAGAACATAGGCAGAACATCATGAAGTGCCAATATGGGGTTAACCACTAAAATCCACCAAAACCCAGATGACACATACTTTCAGGCATCATTAAACAGAGGTCAAATGCATCACATACAATAAAAAAGAGGCAAGCAAGAATACAGGAAAATATTTTTTAAAGGAATTATACCATAACATATTCATAATCAGTATTATCACAGGTGCCACGAACTAAATAAATGGGAATAGAAATTGTTTCCCTCATATATAAATGAATTAATGGCACACCACATTGAACTAGATGAGAATCCATTGGGAAAAGGTTCACAAAAAATAATCAGGAAAAAACTTCAAAACCTACAATAAGAAAATCAGGATTCAGTTGTTAGAACAAGCCAGAACCAGCACCAAGCTTATCTAAATCTCCCAAAAACTATAACTCACTTATAAAGTCAAACACTACACACTGTAACATTTCTGAAACGTGATATTAAACAGCCACTGGTTCATAAGATAACAATCAAGTGACGGGTAAAAAATTATATATATAGATAGATATAGAAAATATAAATCAAATTTACTATAGTCTCAGCAGCTTATAAGGACTTGACGAATGAAATCGTAACTGCCCCAATCAAGCAGAGAAATAAATCGGAAGCACTAAAATTCACTTAGCATAAAATGAAGAATCATATAAAGATAAAAGGACAACAGGACAGCAAATCCTTCCTCAACAAATCAGTTAAAAACGCTCCAATCTACTCCAAACTAAATGCAACAAATGCGGCAACGGAACAAAACACAGACAGAACAAGATCTGAACAGTTTCCCAAAAGAAACCTCCGAAAACGAAGAGAAACGAGCAGAACACCGAAAATCAACCGGAGATGTTTTGAATCGGAGAACTAATCCACCATCAGAAGATCAGACGAACACCAAGTCCCTCAACCGGCGAACCCGCTCGAAATTTTCCGATCGCGAGTAAAACCAGCCTCTATTCCTCTCTTTGCTTTTTCTAGAACGAAACCCTAGAACTGGAGAGAAAGAGAGAGACGGTCTTCTAGATCTTTCTCTCTTCTCAAACGCTTATCTTCTACTTCGATTGTCCAAAGAGAAGGATGCGAGAGAAAAGGAGAAAGTTACGGGCGAGTGTGAAGGGTTTATATACTTGTCCGACTTTCGGTTCATGTACGCGTCAGCACGTCGTTCCGGATATATAATAGCCCCGCTGTAACGCGTCTCTTCAATATAACACCAAACAGCAACATCCACTAAATTAAAAATAATTTTAATGAGTTTATAATAACTAAAATATTAAAAAAATTAAAATTGCAAAAACAAAATAATTTTCTTATATTAACAATACTCCTCGAATGAATTGAGCACTGAAATCTTACCTGATATAAAATAGCTACTTAGTGCGTGTTTAACTTGCAGATAAAATGAATAAAATGAATTTTTTAAAAGTTAATTTAAAAAATAAAATTAAAATTAAAAGTATTTAATAAAAATATACTAATTAATAAAAAAATTTTATTTTAATTTATATATATATTTTATATTAAAAATAAATTTTAAAAAAATAAATTTGAGGTGTTAATAAACACGTCCTTCGCGACTGTGTTAGAAAAAACAGAGCCTCTACGAACACATTTGGAACAATTATGGTATCCCATTTTTTTTATTAATTTTACATTTTATTTTAATATTTTAAAATAAATTTTGTACTATAATTTTAAGATTTAATTATATTACAGAAATTAAAAGAACTAAAAAAATAGGCATTGGTCTCGGACTCCCTAGGGACCGTGGAAGCTTCATGCCAGCTATCCAACTCTGTTGTGTTAGGCTGCAGTATTTTAAATTCAAAATTCTTATTATTGTTTATATAAAAAATTCAACTCCTTTTTTAAAGTTTCAAATAATGCTTTATTTTAAACACTTCTAAATCACACTCTTGACATGTTGAAATTTTGATTTGTTAAGTATCGAGATTAAAAATTAAGAGCACCAATATGGATATAAAAGTAAGTATATTGAGAAAAATAGTCATATTGTACCGAATAAAGTTTAAGTTTAGTAATTTAAAGAATAAATGAATGAGAAAAAAAAATTCTGATATTTTTAATTTATATAAATATAAGTGTTAATCTAATTTTATATTATTATTATTATAATACGTAGTGCTAATTTTTTTAACTTTTACTAGATATTAAAAATTTTAAGAAAGAAAACAAAATAATAGTAAAAATCCGTATTAATTTTTATTCTACTTATATTTATTTAGAATGTATATTTAACTTCAAAAAGTTATTTTCAAATTAACATGTACTCCTTTCTTTCTTTACTGATAGATTGCCGACTGCCGAGCACCATAAATGGACGTGAATTAATTTATTTGTAATTATTTATCTCAATTCACGGTGAACGAAACATGTTGTTAGTGATAAATAAAGTTTGTAATAAACGTGATGGAGCAGTTTAACGAAGGACTTAGTTCACTAAAAACACTAAACTCAATTTTTCTTAATTATATTTTTAACAAAAAGTAAATACAAAGTTTAAGATAAATTTTTTTATCAAAAAATTATTTTTAAAATTCATTTTAATAAAAAATAAATATAAAAATTATTTGTATTAAATATTTTAAAAATTATTTATTTTGAAATTTTATTTTTATTTCAAAATAAATACGTCCGAAGCGGAGCGGAAATCAGATACACGTGGCGATAGCTTTCCAAAGAAGGAGGGCATTGACGAATTCCCAAACTGCCCTTATTTCACGGAACAACAATCACATGTAGATAACTAGACAAGGTGTGCGAGTGGTTTGGCATCTAACCGTGCGGTGATATGGTTTCTACGTTCAGTTTCGGTCAATTGATTACTTTGATTTCATTTTTTAGCTAAATTTACGTTGTATTCGAAAGAACTTATAAAATAATTTTTTTTAAATAAAAATATTTTTTTAAAAAAATGACTTTTATTTTTTTACTTTCAAAAAAAAATAATATTATATAAGAAAAAATTTTATTATGTAAAATTTTTTTCCGTTTTCTAAATTTTTAAATAAAAATTTAAAATATTTATAAAATATATATTAAAATGTATAAACTTAAAATTAAAAAGTATTTTTCTGATATGTTAAATCAAACAGCCTCTGAACCAAACCAAGTAGGACAGTAAGTTAACGTACTTTTTATACCTCAAGTGTAGACAATGCATTACAATATCAACTATATAAATTCCATTCATTGCATAAATCAATTATTGATGTAAGGCAAGTTTTAAAATTGTGCATTCACAAAATCTCTTCTGGTAAAATTTGAAATTAATTGTAGATTGTGTATATACGTACTTTCTATTATATTTGAAGTGTTAGTTTGTTTTTGAACATTACACATGAAATCGAAGCAATCCAAAAACATAGTTCACTCATTCTTATAACTCATTTTATATTAAACATCACTTTCAATTTATTTTTAATTATATAAAAAATGTCTACCAACTCAATTTTTTAATAAAATAATATAAAATTTAAAATAAATCACTCTATATGCTAATTTATTTTTTAATAATTCATTTCGAATCTAGAAAACACACATTGCAAAATCTTTAATTAGGAGATTAAGTGAGAATTGATTGACATCAACAGAGAAAGAAAATTATACATTAGATATTAAAGAATGTGTATATTATTGGCTCAAAATTTTCAGTTAATTTATTAGGAACCATTTAAAAATATGATAAATTACATATCATAATATATATATAGGATGAAGATATATGCACATTACTTTTTTACTGTACGTCAGTGCACATCAACATGGTCCCGTCGGTACAATACTTTAAATTCAAATTTTGACCGTTCGATATAAAAATAGTCAGGAACATGCTCACAGCTTTAGTTCAATCGATAACGAATCAACTTTAAAAAAGTTTACTTTCTAAAATATAAATTAGTAAAAAAATAAGTAAAAACCGAATTCAAAATTAAAATATTTTAAATACAAAAAAATCCTAAATTCGAAATTTTGAAGAAAAAGATTAGTTTGGTACAACTAAACACGCCCTTAATGTCAACTCCCTCTCTGTGTAGAAAAATTCATGCCTTCTCCAAAAGAAAACAGATTTCATTACATCTACCTTTCATCAACATTCCTACAATGCAATACATGTAAGAGCTTGTTTCAAAATACACCGCACTCTATTTTCGCTCTCCAAATTTTGAATTCAGTCAGTTTAAATGTTTCAATTATCACTCGGAACTCTATTTCTAGTTTCACACCGAACTTTACGTTTATCAAAATTTAACTTCAAACTTTACTTTGTTTGTTTCAAATGTCACTCCAAACTTTGCTTCTATCGAACTCCACTTTTACGAAATTTAGTTTTACAAGACTCAATTACGTCTATTTGAAACATGCCCTAAGTCGTAAAAGAGACTAAAGACATCCCTTTATCCCAAAGGAGCTCTTTATATAAACACCTTACGACCCACACACCAGCCAACCACAACTGGATGCATAAAGTTACCAGGAGATGACTTCAGACTTATTGTTTCACTAAACTTTTCAACTCATTTTTATTCTAACTTTCATTTTATATTTTCTAATAAATTTTTTATAACATTCTACAAAATTTTGAAAAAAAAAATTAAAAAATACAAAAAACTCAATGAAATAAAATCTTACTATTACTTATTTTAATTATTTTTTTAAGATAAAAAATAAATTTTATTTTTAAAAAATTTTTAAAATATTCTTCGCTCTAGAAATATTTCTTTTTAAAAACACTTCCATGTGATGTTGGTTAAGCTTTTCAACTCCTTTTCGTTCCAATTTTTAATTTCACCTTTTCAATAAATCTTACAATATTCTATAAAACTTTTAGAAATTTTAAAAATACAAAAATATTTTACTTCATAAGATATCATTATTATATATTTTTATTTTTTAAATTTAAAAATAAAAATTAAAAAAAATTTAAAATATTTTTTGTTTTAGAAAAACATTTTTTAATAAGCACTCACAAATATCTCTTTATATCAGAAAACAAAAGCACTCATAGTAAGACCAAATGACATTATTGTCTCTTTCTAGCGAGCCATTTGGTGATAATTTCTCAAGCTCAAAATTTTGCAGATTTAGTTGACACTGTTGTAAAGCATAGTTGGCGGAACGGGATCGAATCTGCAAATTAAACTAGTGTGTCATTGACCCAATTGATCAGGTCGACCCCGGCTGAGTTTATAAAAAACCGCCAATCCGTCCAGACAGGTTGACCCAAGGTGAATTAAAAAAAATCTAACTATGAGCAATAAAGCAAGTTCATCATAGCATTTTCGCTGAACAAGAGTTTGGTAGAAACAGTCTTGCCAAATATGTTGATCAGAGCACTCTTGTTGTCTGATCAACATTGTGCTCTGTTTCTTCCTCATCTATTTCCTCTTCAGTTGTCTTCTACGAGTTCATCAGAGTAACAACGCAGTCGACGAGTTCATTTACGCAGGCTTCCGACCATCAACCTCCAAAGTTCCAAACCTTAGTCTCAACGGCATTGTAGAAAATCAAAGTTCAGGGGTTTTCAAACTCACTAAAAAAACAATCCAATTAATCGGCCGAGCTTTTTGTTCTAACAAACTCTCTCTCAATAACAACGGCGTACTAATGTCTTCTCCTTCTCCACAGCTTTCGTTTCAAGACCAGCGACAAGTCCTTCGTCTTCTACCGCCACAACTACCGTCTTCTGATGCCACCATCCTTGCACCGCCATCTCCAACACCTAGATCCAACTCTAATCCCTACTACTTCTACTAATTTCTGTCGGCGCAATTCGATCTCCCTCGCTGTAATTCGATCTTCTACCGGCATGATTCGATCTTCGTCGGGGCGATTATATCTAGACAGGTGCGATTCAATTTCCGATGGGGCTATCCGAAAGCAAGAAATCTCGATCGGAGATTGAGGTTGATTGCAGAAAAAAGCAGGAGAAGAACCATAGTTGGTGTTTGATTATTATCGCCAGAGAAACGAATGAGAGAATATTGGTGTTACTGCTCTGATCGATCGATCCAAAGATGCACGTGTTAACAAACATAGAAGAATTACATGAATGAAACCAACCATATTGAGCAAACGGGTCAACCCGCCGAATCAAACCATATTGACCTGTCGATCAAACCGTGATCTGCTAATTCGGACAAGTTTTTAGATCGATATCCGATTCGGTTCTGCTAACCATGTTGCAAAAAAATGTTTACTTTTTACGTAAACTTACTTCTTTGTAAAAATAATTTTGAATAGCAATTTATATCTATTTTATATAAAAAAATCATCTTAATACTATTCTTTACAAATAAATGCAAGTACTTTTAATAATTACTTTAATAACATTTTTCAAATAACTTATTTTAAAACTGATTTTAAAAATGAACGCCCCGAACTCGATTATACACCCTAACAGAAATCCAGTTCTTGATCATACTACAATGGTCCAGTATTGAGCACTCTTCCGTCTTATCAAACCTTTCTGCCATTACTTGCTATCTTTCTAAAATATATTTTAATTACACAAAATTTACTTTTTATATCAAATTTTAAATTTAAATTTGTTTTTATATTTTAATTTATTCTAAATTTATTGAATTTATTTCTAATTCATTTTTATCGAATTTATCTTTATAAAAGTTATTATTTACTAATTAAAACACATACTTATACGGCTAAGAATCCAAGAAAAGCTAGCCACACTAGCTCTTTTCTTTCTTCGTAGGTAGAGCAGCATTCACCAAGACTTTATGGATGCGTAGTTTATCCATTCTGTCACTTTTGCTCATTAATCAAAAGAAAATGTCACTTTATTTATGCTCAGCCTAAACTCAACTTTATTGCTATAGATTGCCCCAAGCCAGCCTTAACTCAAGGCCACAGTTTCATACCTTCTGAATTCTGATGCACTCTACTACTACGCATCCATAAAGGCAGCGATGCGAAAACTCCCAAAGCCGCAATCCCTAAGAGATTCGATGATGCTATAAAATCTGATCAATAGTTTCAAACGTTCAAACTAAAATACTGATTGATTCAAGAAAAGGGATATCTAACTGGAGCTCAATCAATCCCTACCATACCACTAATTAGGATCTGAATCAGTATTACTAATCAGGTCTGAAAGCATGATGCCATTTCTCTAAATGTAGGATTTAACATAAGGTTCCCGCACCATACATGTACCTATTTATCTCGACAACTCATTAGTACAAATTTCACATAAAGTAAAGCAAAAAAGCTAGTTCATTTAGAAGGCATTGCTTATATCAAATTAATATGAATGACCAAGGCATTGATAGTAACACAATGTTCAGTTTTTTGTGCACCAATCACTTCATTTCAAGAAGCCACTCAGAGAAACATCTATACTGGAAAAACTAAGGCCGACGATATGTATAGATTTCACTTCCTAAAGGACTACTTGAAAACATCATCGCCTTACTTAGAACTCAATAAAACAAACTGCTCCACCATATGCTCAAAGAAGTTGTCTACTTCCCATTCCAAGAGAAGATATGTCCTGCTACTCAATTTCCAAAAGTAAATGAATAACAGCAAAAGCTTTTGCCTAGGAATGTATAAATTACAACAAATGGATGTTAGTAAGACTGTTTTCAAGTATTTTGTTCTAAAAGATTAGTTGCAGAAAAGATGACTGTAAGTTGACTCTGTTAGCATTGATAGCCAGAAACGACCAGCTCCATTTATCTATATATTCATCAAAATGTCCGTTTTTAAGCAACATCTGTCATGGGCCAACCCCTGCTCACTAGAAACCTGACCCAAACCCATCAATGGAACAGGCTTTTATGTACCACCCCAGAATCCAGATCTGCTGTTCATCTCTTGTACAGATAATGCATAAAAACTGAGAACATGAAGCAATTGCCAGCTATATAGAACTAATAGACAAAAAAATATGCCCTCTATCATGTGAATGGAAGAAAATAACAGTAACTTGCTGCAAAAATAACACACAACCAGGATAAAGGAAAATGAAGAAAAGTAAAGAAAAAACGAAGAGGGGAAAAGAAGGAAAGAGTGAAAAGTTACAAACTCAATAAGCAGTGGTTTAAAATTCTTGTTTAATTAGAAACCAACTTTTGTTGTCCATCTATTGCTTTGTCTTGCCTATTAGAACCTGGTAGGCAAGCTTAGGATTAAAATAGTTCAATCTTCAGATTAATTTCAATTTTCTACCAAATTCGTCTAACAGAATCAAACAAACACATATGCTTTTCTATTTCTACTTCACAAAAAAGGGAAAGAAAATGCCCAGAAAGAAACAAGAGAACAATCTCAAGAAGAGAAGCAGGGAGAAAATTTACCTGTAATTAATCATGATCAAGATCTCCTCATACTATCTTTGCTGTTCTTCTTCTTCTTCCTCAACACTATCTCAGTGTCAAGCCCAAACCCATCAACGTTCCTTGTACGAACAACTTCAGATCTCTTAAACAACCCTACCAACCCATCAACCCCAAACAAATCATTCGCCGAATACTTATCTCCTTTATGTTTCACGGCAACATGCAACACCGCAATCCCTCCAGGCTTCAACGTTCTCTCAATCTCCGTCACAAACCGATCAGGGTATAGGGCATGATCGAACACATTCGAGAACTCGAAATCAAACGTATTGTTCTCAAACGGTTGATTATGAAAATCACCCTGAACAACAAGCGGTGGATTCGGCACCAGATCCATGCCGATGGCATCAACAACGCCGAGAGATCGGAGAGCAGCTACCTCTTGACCCATTCGCGCGCCAATACAGAGCGCGCGTGAAGTGTTGGGGAGGATTCCGAACGTTTGCCGAAGATCGGAGAAGAAGGAAGTGAAGACACGGACCTTGCGAGACCAATCGCGAGTTAACCAGAGAGAGCGAAGGCGAGGATTGAGTGTTTTATTGAGTTGGTGAGAGATGTAGGATTCGTAAGAAGGGTATGAGCGCCGGAGACGGAGTGAAGGTGAGAAGTTAGTTGTGGTCGTTAAAACGGTTGTTGATGGAGAAGGTGTTGAAGAAGAAGAAGAGCGGAAGAGGAGTGAAAGGAGAAGAAGAGGAGCAGAGATGAAGAAGATAAAGAGGAGTGGTTTTAAGAACGGGCCGCGGCGCCGTTGGTGGTTGAAGGAGGTCATCGGCAACAGCGTTGAGGGGCAATTCAGGAAACGTGAGAAATGTTTGAGAGAGAGATGGCGAGCAGTGTGATTTGCCTTGTTTACTTTTTGCTTCGCTTGTCAAATTTCTGGATGACGCTCCATGCTTTTGCTATATTTTTAGGTGGCGTTTCAGAGTGCTACTAAAAAAAAAATTTAATTAAAATATATTTTATTTTTATTAAAATAATTAAACTAATAAAAATTTAATAACGTAAAATTTTTTTTATTTTTAAATAAATTTTATAAAATATTAAAATAAATTTATTAAAAATATGAATAAAAATTTTAATAAACAAATAAAAAGATAAGACCAAACATGGCCAAATCACCAACCAAATAGTGCATAATATGGGTGTTCTAAGATAATTAGTAAACATTAAGACAAGGCTTTTTCCAAAAAATAATAAATAAAATAAATAAATATATTCTCTCTAGATCTTTTCTAATTCATTTTGTATTTACAGTCATATTTCAAAATTTTAAATAAATTTTTTTATAAATTTCGTTAAATGTTTTTTTAATTTCAAGTTTGGCACTCAGGTGATTAATTTAATTAAAATTAACCGTAAAATATGTAATAGTTTTTATTATAAATATTTACATTTTTTCCTTAAAAGATAATTCAAAACTCTTACTTTTATTAACTATATAATAAAAATCAAAATGAAGGTTTACACAAAATTTATAGAAATAATTTCAATTCAGATATTCCAAAATTGCTTACATTCTTCAACTCAAATCATTTAGAAACTGACTCCAAATATACATTAGAGATACATTGGTTTTAATATGTTTTATTTCACATATGTTGACATGCATTTTTCAAATTCTTTCGGAGAGATCTTTTGATCTTTTCTTCAAAAGTTTTACTCCAGAAACATCTATAACATATATTAGGTATTACATAACCAATCCAAATATATATAAAAGATACACTGGAATAAGGACATATGTTATTTTGAGACTATTTATGCGAACATATTGTGTGACCATTATGACCATTATGCAATTCTATGCGATCATATTGTGCGGTCATATCTGCACGAGCTGCGCTTTCATGTGTGATCGCGCTATATGCGCAACTATGCGGGCGGTGTGATAGCACGATGTGCTACTTAAGTGATATAGATGAAAAGACAAAGCAAATCATAATGTGATGGACTAAGAGAAGAAGAATATTAGAGTAATCTGAGCGTACTCCGTGAAATCATTATTGTTTCTTTCGAGCAAAAAACAATATGGACGGATTCAACTTGATATTTGATAAGACTGATGTAATAGGGAAGAATTGCAAGACATGGTCGGAGATTAAGCCGGCGCGAGCTAAATTCACTATAGAAATTTAGGAAAATTTGAAATAATTCTTATAATTTGCAAAGCGAGAGAACAGGAGTTTGTGAGCGAACGGGAGAAATTACAAGCGGAAAAAGTGAGTTTGAAAGAAAAGAAGTCAAAATTATAAAAGATTTGAATTGAAGTTAATTTAAAATTTTAATACCTAAGACTAAAAAAATAAATTTTGAAAAGGCTGCATAAAAAACAGAAGTTTGAGTTGGAGTAGCATATTTAATCAAATAACACGTGTGCTATCATAGTTATTAATAAGAGCCGAAAAACTCTCCAAATTGATGAATCGAGATTGACTGAGACTCGCCAAATCATTAGGGTCCGTCAACACTTTTTAGTCATGACAAAGATTCATTATTCAGTCATACCGCAAACTGAAACAAACATTTTGATCTATCACTGATTTAAAACAATATAATCAACTCAACTACATTTGCAACATTGTTACTAGCCAACTCAACTGTCTCATCTCAACTTTCAACCAAAAGGAATATTAATTACTAACTATTTAAAAAATAAATCAAACTTTTCTTTTCTTAAAATTTTATCCAAAAAAGTCTCATTTTAATTTTATACTCTCAACAGTGAGCTTCTGCACTCTAAGATCGCAATTTTACAGCTGCTCAACGTAAAGCTCCAACCACTGCTTAGGTGTGAAATCCTGTTCCGATAAAACAATTAAAGAACTAATTATAATTAAGTAAAACTAGAAAACTAATAAATAAATAAATTCAATAATAAATTGAGTTAAGATTAGATTACTAGATCTTTATCCTTCTTATATTTCTTTTTCTTCTTTTAATCTTTGTAGGAAGCTACTTCATGGTCTCGTCAATGGAGCTAGAACCAAGATTAGGGTTTAGATAAGCGGCTTACTTGCTTGCCAGATGCTAGTTAAAGAAAATTTTTGATAGACAGAGAGCGAGAGATCAAGTGAAAGAAAGCCTATGGCATTGTTATTAAAATTTCGATTTAAATTTTAAGATTTCAACCATTTTACATTACCAAAATGATTATATTTCAAGCAAAATTATTTTTTGAGTAAAATCGTATCAGGAACGTGATCTTGATTATAAATTGGTAAGATTATGATCTTTTTGCAATTTTATACGACTTCAGTTTAGGAGTTTTGTATAATTAACTAAGCTTTAAGAGATTTTTTACAAAATTGGCTAAATAAGCTAATTATTTGTTGGGCTGTGTTTTTTCTTTCAGTCATGATTAGAAATCCTTAGTTTCTTTTCTCTTATAGATCGGAGATGGTGGGGAGAATTGTCCAAAGCTTTTACTGATTTCTTCTTTCTACGCTATTCCTTTTTTTAATTCGAGCTTGAGGGCTTTTTAGTTCTTTTGATTTGTCATATTTACACCAAGTCACTGGGATTTCTTCAATTCAAGCTCTTCTTCACTTCTTCCTGATCCTGGTATGTGAGTTTGTTAAATTTGTTTTAAATTTTGATAAAAGATGGTATTATATTCGTTGCAGATTTTGATAAACTATTGGTAGTGTTGTTATTTTAACAATTTAGTGATTGAAATGAAAACTCCGAATTTTATTACTTAAAATGAAATTGGATTAATTCTTATTTTTGGTAACTTGGTGTTGTTGTGTGGTATAATTTTATTGGTTGTAGGGTTGTAGTTGTAAAATTCTTTTCTTTCACAGTGTTATTTTTTTTCTATATTTCATTGTCAAGTTTCACTTAATTAAAGAGATGTTTGAGAGTGCTTTTGAAAAGAATATTTTATGAAACGAATATTATTTAAAACTTTTAAGAAAACGAATCTTATATTTTTACTAAAATATAGTAATAATAAATAATAGTAAGATTTTATTACATAAAAATTTTATATTTTAAAATTTTTTTTAAAATTTTGTATGATATTATAGAATATTTATTGAAAAATATAAAATAAAAGTTAGAATGAATATAATATGGAAAGTTTAGCAAAACGGCATCTAAGAGTTATACGTAAATATATATAATAAGATTGATTTGTTCCGATAATGTTCTGATAATGTGCGTAAATAGGTTATTATTTTCTTCACATTATCCACCCCATAGGCTGATAGGCCTGGCATATCAACTTAGATCCAGTCAAGTCGTTCAATCTGCAACCGGGTTAAGCCTAACAACATGGGCCTGGTCCAATCCATTATCGAGCCGATCTCGAATCTCTCCCGAGTGAGGGCGACTTCTTTGAGGCGGTGATTCTAATGTGTTTTTTCATTTTTAGTCTTACCCCTTCCCTAATCCCTTACTCCTCTCTTGTCCGCTCGAAGAAAGAGAGCCAAAGCTCAATAGATAGAAACAACAACAGAGAAAGAAAAGAAACAACAACAAGAAAAACAACCCAGTTCAATTCTTTCTCTCTATCTCTTTATCTAGTTCTCTGTCTACCTGTCTTTCTTTCTCTGGAGTAACATGGGCTCGCATGCGGCAGCGGTATTCAACCAATCACCGCCCCGTCCGGTGGGAGGGCTGAGCAGCAACCCAACACGCCGCCTCTCGTCATCATCCTCTATAGCAACAACCGTCTATCTTACTCCGCGCAATCAACGCCTTCCACGTCTGTCGAATTCTTTCCAGCGAGGAGCAGTTGTTGCTTTTGCGACGGTGGAAGCAGATCAGAGGGATGTTCTGGAACATTCGTTTGCGGCGCCATCGAAGGAAATCGCTGCGGCGGCAGCTGCGGCTGCGGCGGCGATGGTGAATAGTGGCGGAGCGGTTATGAAGAAGGAATATGGAGCATTTGGGACCGTGACGTTAGAGAAATCGAAGCTCGACATGTCGCAGAAAACAACCAAGTCTTCGCCGGAGGTTAGTTTTGATAATATAATGAGATCAATTAATTTCTTAGATTGATGGTTGCGTTGGATATAATAAATTATTAAGAAATGGGTGTAGAATTGTTGACTTAAGATGGGTTGTCCTTTGAAACCTGTGATAGAAGTACACGTGTTCCTGAAGAGGTGAATTTAATTGACTAAATAATTTACTATTGTCAGTTTGATTGATTGAAAATTGGTAATAAGAGGTTAATTGGTTGAAATAGAGCAAGAAAGGATTTATCTCTATTTCACAAAGAAGACTGCGCTGAAGCTAGTCTGAGCAATGAGAAATATTCAATGACTGACTATTGGATAGAATTGTGTATATGAACTTTTGCAGACTTGGTTTTACTCAGCTTTGTAACCACATGTCACCAGAGGTAAGTTTAGCTAGTAGTTAGGGTCATTAAGGGGCGAAATAGATTAAAGGAATAGTTGAGGTGTTCGTCATATTAGTGGAGTATGTAATTACCGCCAAATGTTGCTTTTGCTTAATTTCTTGTAGACAACACGGCTCGTGTGCGTTGTAAATTTATCTGCTTGTAGGGGTTAATGTCTGTTTGGTTGGAGAGATGGTTAAGGGATTCAGCTTTTGATATAAAATGATTAAGGATGACTTGCTGAATTAGCTTGTTTCCTTCTCATTTCGCCACTTCAAAGCTTAACAACATTTCCTCATTAGAAGTGAGGATGCTTGCTACGGAAATAAAACATTGTCCTAGAAATCAATTGGTTACTATGAATATCTGATTGGCGGTAGACAAGGAAATCACTTCAGTTCTTGCAGATAAAACCTTACAAACTCCATAGTTCAGTATTTCTATTGTTGATTTGGTAGGAGATTTGCACTTGGTATGTGGTGAGCTTGCAATCCAATTAGAGAGAGTAAGGCTCTGAAATAGGATCTTTACTCGGTCTCTGATAGAAGATGGCACCCAGATGCGAACAAGTGCACGAACTCTCCTTTGGACGACCAAGGCTATTATGCATGGTACTTGTGACTTCTAGAACAATCACAGCTTCTGTACCTTGGAAGATTCTTACCCCCAAGAAAACATAAAATGAAATTTTTATAATTCAATGTCTTTTTCTGGTTCTCTACCCTATGCTCACCTTGTTGTACGTATAACTTGCCAAAGAGGCTAGCATTGCATATATACTTTTTAATTGCAGTTGAAATCTTTTATAGTGTTGGGAAGGAACTAGCAGAAAACTATACGTTTCTTTTCTGTACTGTGCCTGCATTTGCTTTTGTCTTACACATTGATGGTTGTCTCAAGTTGGCGACTGGTGGAGGCGGTGGAGATATAGGAAAGAAAAATTTTCATGGAGGTGGTGATGGGGGCGATGATGGTGGTGATGATGATGATTATTTTGATGACTTCGATGATGAAGAGGAAGGTGATGAGGGGGGGCTATTCAGAAGGCGGCTTGTTCTTCAAGAGGTTGGCATCTCTATAATCCTTTAGCCAATAACATTTGACTGGTTAATGCTATGGCTTCTATGGTAGTTTGCAGTTTGTTGATGAAGTTATTTTTGTCGGTAGCTCTTTGACAGGAAATTTGTAGATGCGGTATTGCAGGAGTGGTATAAGACCATAGCAACTTTGCCTGCTGGTCTTTCTCAAGCAACTGAGATGGTAGCAGCCACTTTTCATTTATTTTCTCATAGACTGCAGCTCAATGGGTCTCTTTAAGTATTTTTGCATTTACAGGGTTTGGTTAGCTCAGCACAGATGGTTCGCTTTTTAGCAATCAATGCACGGCCAACTACATCAAGATTCATTTCACGATCTCTTCCAAATTCCTTATCCAGGGCTTTTATCGGGAGGTAATCTTGAAATTTGACATGCATTAAATTCTTGTAGTCCATCAGTATTTACGTCATAATTGTATGACCATGTAGACAAACTTTAGGCAAATTTCACACCGAACATAAAGAATGCTTCTCCTAGGACAAGTTATGGTTTATGAGGAATGAATTATGGTCATGGCTACAATCCACTAACTTGAGATTCTATTCTGCTGCCCTTCACACTTTACTTTTTGATGGGGTTGCATTGCATGGCTTAGTTACAAGTGATTCTAGTTTCCTGAACTGCAATTTGAAGAGAAATGTGCAACTATTGCAGAACTGCTATTCATGGGCCTTTGCTGGCAGAGTTATATTTATAGACATTTTACTTGGAACCATGAGTTGAATTCTCTTAGACTACTGTATCTTTATATGCTAAGTATGCTGTGTATGCATTTAGCTGAGGCAGTCTACAGTTACAAAAGGAACCAGCCTTTTTGAGGAGAAAGTTTTCTTCTTTGAGCTTTAGATATGTTGCCTTGTGTGTGGTTGCGGTTCATCCTTTCTCTTTTTGAAGTTATTTTAGGACTAACTGCTGCGTGTGCAAGAGCTATACCCATGATAGGAAGCCTTCAGCTTGTGCTTTATCTACTAAGTTCTAGTAGCTTAAGTCTAAGTGATATTTTCTCTGAAAGAGGAAGTTAAAATTTGATACATACGATTATGTTTGATGGCTGAAATTTTAATCAAGTGCTATTCTTTCTTATGCAGGATGATTGCTGATCCATCTTTCTTGTATAAGCTCCTTCTTGAACAGGTGGCCAGTATTGGTTACTCTGTCTGGTGGGAAGTGAAAAACCGTGGGCAAAGGTATTATTTTCTCATACTTCCAGTGACAACTTAGCAGTCATGTATTTACCTGCTATTGGCGTATGTTGTCTTCTTATCTTGATGGAAAGGAGTGTGGAAAATTTCGTACTTCTCATGTTACTTCGTATTTGTTTTCAGGATTAAACAAGAGTGGGATTTGGCACTCATCAATGTTCTAACAGTTTCAGCTTGCAATGCATTTGTTGTTTGGTCTCTTGCACCTTGTCGTTCTTATGGAAACACCTTTCACTTTGACCTGCAAAATACCATCCAGAAACTTCCAAATAACATCTTTGAAAAGAGTTACCCTTTAAGGGAATTTGACTTGCAGAAAAGAGTTAGCTCATTCCTTTACAAAGCTGCAGAGTTTTGTCTAGTTGGATTAACTGCTGGTGCGGTCCAAGGTGCTTTATCAAAATCTAGGGCTGCGGGAAAGGAGGGCAGGTTTGTACTCTTACTACAATTTATTTCTATAAGTATTTTTGTTTTCTTTCTCCTTGTAGCAATTTACTTCTAGAGTTGTCATTATTGTTTTTAACCATATGTGTTGGGTATCTCTTGGGCTTGCTTGTTCAGGTTATCAGTGAGTGTTCCATCAGTGAGCAATAATGCTCTTGGCTATGGCGCTTTCTTGGGACTTTATGCAAACGTGCGCTATCAGCTCTTGTGTGGAATTGATCGAGCCATGTTAGATCGTTTTGATGTTCTTGCAGTGGCGATTTTCTTTAGCATAGGACTGAGGTAAACTCCTGCTGTTGGATTGATTAAATTATTACATATGTTTCATAGGTTTCCTCCCTTCAATAGCCATTCTAACTAATTGAAGGCCTTGTCTTAAAGACTATCACACTTTCTGTGCCAATATTGTGTTTCTTTTGACAATATTCACCTAGAAAGTTATATAGAGATCCTATCCTGATGTTCATACTAGAGGATTTCCGTGATAATCAGGATGCCTACAAAGGCCACCCTCGAGCATATGCCAAACTTTTCATACTGGGATTCTTTTGATATGGTCCTTGGTTTCAGAAATCATGAAATTGTGACCATTGATTTCCCCATTCTTTTTGGATCATGCCATCATCTCTGTTGAAGGTTGGACAATCTATCCTTTCTTTTGACAAAGGCACAGTGATCGGTTTGCTAGATTAAAATGGACAAATGTAGGGCATGCTACCAAAATGTGAAAAGGCCAAATAGGTGGTATATGTCTGCTAGGTTTTCAGAGTGTTTGATGGTTACTCATCTGCTGCAAAGAACCACCACCTATCAAATTTAATCCTAAGATACCTCAGTGTTTCTACCTCAAAATTTTACTTTGTTAGGCTGCCTGAATGTTCAGGTTAAATTTTTGGATATGTGGTTTTTATATGAGCAACCTTTAGCTTCCAGTTTTACCTTGTCAACCATTGAATGCTAGGATGGTTCTCCTATTATGCCAAACTGCATTAGTATGAGTGCTAAACTCCATTAGTATGATCGGCATAGGAAATAAGTTCTTCATGACTTATGCTGTACCCAATCTCTGTGTTGCGGCTGAGACAAAAATTGTTTTACTTTGAAGCAAAATTATCTAGAGATGTAGCAAGCAGGGGTCTAATAAAGAAGAATAGCCAGACAATACTAGAACCATAAACTTGTTTTCACTTGTGCAGAATCTTGAATGTTCAAGCTGGTGAAATGTCTAGGCTTGCATGGTTGGGTATAGAAGCAGATCCTCTTCTGCAGTCGGATACTCTCTTGAAGGCTTATAATAGGCCCTCTGAAGCGGCTGATAAGGCTTCATCAAAGTGGTTCATTTCCAAGAATGCAATAGTTTCTGGTCTTGGCTTGCTAGGTATCAAGCAAGGAAGCAATGAGACTGATACAGAACCTACAAAAGCTCGAAGAAGGAGAGTAGTTAGGAAGAAGGTCAGCACAAGCTAGCGTAGTGTATGTCTAATTGTTACGAGGAGAAGTCCAAGCTGAGACCAGGTATAGCATGTGCCTACTTGCTGCGAGTTGGACAGATTATCTTCTTCAATGTCATTCCTGTCTCGCATAATGGTGGCACACTAAATAGGCTCGACTTGCCTTTCTCGCTGCAGATGATGATAGAACAGCAAACTGCTTGTCTATAAACAGGGCTTCATTCGTTCTTTGCTATTTTGGTCCTGCTCAGCGCAGCAGCTGACAGCAGTTTTGGTTTTACATCTATTTCTTTTTGTAACTAGGATTGGTTGAAATGTATCTAAGAATTCTCCTAGTTATACACTGACGTGAGGTAACATTGCGCCAGCGTGCGGCCACATTTCTTTTTTAATATTAGGCAACGATTATATGGTTTTGTTCAATAAAATTCGGTGCTTTTAATTATATATCAAAATTATTTATTTATGATTAGTAAATTAATGGATGCATTTTACTACATTTTTAAACTAACTATATCAAGAAAATAGATTAGTCTCTGAATTTTAGTAGGTGTTAACGAATGCAAGTAAATATAGTAATATGTATATAAATTTGGACTTAAGGAATTATAGTAAACTATAGTTGTACAAATTTAGAAATTTAACTTTAATCCAATGATCTCCAAAAACAGTGTTTTACCTGATTTCACCAAATATTTATTAATCAGATCAATGTTGCGAAATGCCAACAGTCAGGAACTTGCGAAATGTATGACCCGTGATCAGATCTGTGCTAATGCAGTATTTAGTAGACTGACTTTGTAAGCACCGAGCATAGTGAATCGATTTACAAATAGTTAATGGGCCCATTTGGCTACATGCAAGCCGATTTAACACAAAAGGGCATTGATAATCTTAACCTACAAAACAAGGGCCTGTCATTCAATTTAATATAAAAATGTCACTTGAGCTATTAAAATGACAATACATTCTTAGTTATTTTCTATTAATTATATTTCTAAAATAGGTTAACAAAGTTTGTGACTTCAAATTCACAATTAAATGCCTATATATATGCATTGCCCAAATGTTGCACACGTATAAATATGTATTCTCGTAAAGTACGGATGCAATAAGCGTTCATTATTAAAAACTGTTCGTGTAAATATGTATTCTAAAAATTCTTTCATATTACATAGCAGTTATATTTAGAACTATCATGAACTAAAAATATTTATAAATATAAAAATTTAGAAAATTTTATAATATACTTGAATATTCTCAATACAAAGTAACGTAATATGCATATGCATATTACTATCCTAAATATTAAACTATATGATACACACTAGTTGCACGCTTATTTTAAACAATGCATAGGAATTGCACATGTATTCAACTCCCAATACCCTATAATTGAAACTGCAAAGATTATATGCTATATTAAAGGACACCTAAAATATCACACTGATTGCACACGTTATTTCAAATAATATATATTTACTGCATATATATTTGATGTATAATGTATTTCGTATATAATGTAATATGATGTAATACATTATGTTGATGTCTGTAATTAGTGAATTTTGAAGTAATAGACTTTTTATTAATAAGAAAAAAAAGTTGGGTTATCTTATTAGTTGAGGGGGCCTTTTTTTGTTAAATTTAATTAGGGGGACTTGATTGTCTACAATTGAATTACCAAGGGCCCTTTTTGTTTAAAAATGCCCTAACTATTTCTTTGTAAAGTGTTTCTATTAAGTGGTCTTATTTTGCAATGTAGTGTGGTCTTATTTTATTAAAGCGAATAAAATGTGGTGTGGTCTTATTTTGCAGACTTTGTGGACGGTATTGCTATTGTTTTATTAAATGGCCCAATTACTTAAAATAAATTTTTGCACAATCAGACTTAAACTTTTCCACTCTAAGATGAGCAAAGGATATGGGTTGAACTTTAATTATACAAGTAAATAATATAGTTTTCCTCCCACTGATGATATGGGATTTAATATCATGGACAAGTTCATTAGCAGTGGTAGAACCATTTACATAATCTATCAAAACATACAAACTATTAACAGAAGCACTCTTCATGATTGTTCTAGCAGATTCTCAAGGTACAAGTTCAAAATGTATCTTCCAGTGGAAAGCACATCAAGCCTCTTCTCGCTGGGTTCATACCTTCCCTTTCTCAATTGATACCTGTGAGTTACAGCAGATACTGTGTATGCCTGGCCCTCTATGGTCACGCTTTCGCCACAGTGTATGTTCTGTTATACAAAGACACCAACATGACAAACAGGGCCAAAATTTCCTAATGAAAAAGAATTACGTAGATTTATTTCTATAAATTTTAATATAGAACGAATTGCACTTTGACGAGTAAAACTTGTGATATCCAAAGCAGCTATAATATTCTGCCCTTACATGGGATCTAAAGCCAAGAAAATCAAACATTTTAGAAGATGTCAGGTGAGGCACTGAGCATATATTGCAAGCTTGTAACAGCAAAGGTCTACTGTTTTCATGCAGTCTTTTCTTTTTTTTTTTTTTCCAAATTGGATTCTAACTATTTATTTGTTTTACCAAATTTTGTAGCAGACAAAATGCTGTCACTGAATGTCCTACGAAAGAGGTAAATAATTTCATTTGAACATGCCTAACTGGTTCCCATGTCTGCCGTATGCCTTTGTGTTCAATGACTTTGTGTTCAATGCCTTTGTCCATGACAGTTGAAAAGTTCTAAACATTCAACTCTCACTTATAGGTTTCTTTTAGCATCCAAATTTTATTAATTTACTCTCAAACCATTATTATATCTTGTCTTCCCACAACCAACTCTGGCGTTAGGTTGTTGTCACAACATAGCAATTTGGTTGTGTTCTTAGTCATCAAGTTTCTGGAATTGATATATTCATGCCAAAGTTACCATCTTGAAAGGATGCCTCAGTTCTTAAGAAGGTCAAAAGAAGGTGCAGCAGCAGAATGTGCTCTAGTTGAAACTTGAAAGCCATCCAAAGTTTAGTCAATCAAAACAGTTTTCATTGAAAGAAAAAGAAGATATTAAGTCAAATGCACTGATCAAATGGATAGAAAACAATATAAAAGATCCTTTTAAACCCTGCTCAAACAGGTAATATAAGCTCTAAGCTGACAAATGTATTCCTCCCAACTAAGGTGCACTTGCGAACAGTCAGTTGGCAATTGCATATCACTGCATGCAACATAAGGCACCTCTCAACACACTTCCATCTCTTTCAAGACATAAATATTGCAGTATTTATCAATGTAAACAATGATTTGATCATCTGCTGCACATGTTATGTCACGACCCAACCTGCGCTTGATTTAGTCCAGTGTTGGTCATGGGCCATGACCCAACCTGGACTAGGACCTGTTGTCTAAAAGTCCATCAACTCAAGTGGTGTTTGGAACTTTGAATTTTAATACTAGAGGAGTTAGGACTTCCTGGAACAATCCAGATTTTTAACCATACTTAGCATTCATTTTTCTCTGAACTCCTTAATGAAGTAAAATTGTACCTTGCAGCGAACTTCTTTCCCCAACTTTGGTTCAAGAGGTAAAAAAGTTAAACTAACAGACTTTCAGACACTCCTAACACATCCTTCGCTTATGGATAAATGAACATTCTTAAATGGGAAAAAAAGCTAGTATCTTATTTCTGCCTAAGTCTGACCTATTTCTTAAACTTGTTATCTAAACTCCAAATTTTATTGGTTAATCCCTTAGTTTCAGGTCATATAATGATGTACGAGCACTACAGCAGTAAAGGTTTTTACTGACCAAAACTAGCAGCCAAATAAATTAAATTGCTAGCGAATAGGACTAACCTTAACCAAATGTAAACTTGCCAGTAAAGGTCAATTCTGTTGTATGCGATCATGAAAAGAAGTGGTTGATACTAGTACGTTAAGAATGACAATGTCATTTACATGATGATCACGGAATCTTCTAAAGAAAGAGGAAAGACAAGTAAAGAGAGGGGCTTAGTCATCTCTATTGGCAATCAGTTCGACAGAAAGGGGTTGTGAAACATTCTAACATTCCAAGTGTAAATGATCAATAGAAAAACTATACGGGTATAAATGTCAAACACCGAGGCTAAAGATTGGAAGGAATGGATGGCAGAGATTCAATCAAGAAACCTGTCGCTAGAATATATGTTTTACTTCTTTCTCAAAGCTTCATAAGATGGTTTTCACACAGCTTCTTTAATTGCTTGTAGATTTCCTTCAAGTTGTAATCATCTCTTATATTAAATAAATTTAACGCAGATTTTTTAACCTTGAACCAGTACTTTCATTTCAGAAAAGGAACTCCGAGTTATTCCATCATCTTTAACAACGTAGATGGCATTAGCAATAGAGGAAAATGATTAAGATAAAAAATTTTAACGCATTACAGAGGGGAAGCAGCGAACACCAAGGCACCGCGGTGGCGGAGTAATTTCTACCACTTTAAATGGATGCTGATTATGCTCGTAGCGATCCTTCTCCTTCTTCCTGCAGATGATCTGCAGTGACTTACCTCGCCCCTGCCACTCGATCAAATAAAAGAGCAAAAACAATCAAAATCACATAAGAATAAGCCCATCCAAAATTGCCCTTTGATGAAGTTAATAAGCTCTCTATTTTGAAGCTAGAATCCCATGCTAAAACATTCTAGAATTCGGAGCTATCCAGAGATAGACATTTTTAGGGAGATGATCGGGAGGACTGGAATTATCAGATCCCAAATCATAATTTAATAACCAAAACCCCAAAAACCAGCTTCGAGATAGTTAATTTCTCAACAAAACACAGCCCAACCACAAATCTGGATGTTAATAAAAAGTCAAAATCGAAAGCCACTAACCTTAGAAGGGTAGCAATTGGTAATAACGCTAGAAGGAGTCAACGCCATTGTTGGGAAAAGCTTGGAGCTTTTTGGCAATGGCCAAGAAATGAGAGCTTAACCTTGTTTATTTTTGGTTTGGGATTAGTGAGTGATGGTGGGTCCGGTCTTCTGGGGATCTTGATAGATTCTACCAGGACACTTGGAGCAGCAAGCGCCACATAAATGGGTGATTTTAGATTCCTAAAACGATGTTGCCTATTAAGTGCACCACTCATCACGTAGTTGCAAGCAATATTATGTACAGTTTGATCAAACAAGTTTATCTAATGTAGAGTAGTTTCCAAGGTTTTCATTTGGGATCAAAGAGTCAAAGAACATACTTTGGGACTGCTAAAATAAGAAATTTTTAGAAAAAAAACTTTCTTTGAAAGTTTTCTGAATATATTTTTTCTATCTCAAACTAATAATAATTTTGCAACTAAGCTCGGTCCTGGTACCCGACGCCTTGTTTCTACACCCACGGTGATGCAGCCTATGATTGTTACTTCTCCCGGAGAATCTTTTCGAGTGAAGATGCCCTGTTATTGGCAAAAAGATTCTGAAAGAACGAAGCTTTTCTCGTCTGCTTCGGGAGCGGGAGGCTGGTCTCGGGGTTTAGACCTTGATCATGCGCTGCTACACATGCAGCAAAGAAGAATGGAGTCTTTGAAGAATTTACCTCTTGCTTTTTTGAGAAACGTTTTGATGATAAAATTTGATTTTATATATAAATTCTTTTGAAATTATTTGGTTGAGATTTGAAAACAAACTAAATTGCGTTTTACATATAATATCAGTGCATTTGATAATACAAAATACCTCTGTTAGCTTACATATACATCAAGTAAATTGAAATACAATTAATTAAGTAAAAAAAGAGAACCTACATTATATATATATATATAGTTCAGTAATATTATAGAAGTATATCAAAATATAAGACTATACAACATTACTACATCTCCTAGCTTTGCTTTCTGATAAATTCTAGCAGAGAGCAAGAAAACAAAACTCTGATCGTATCTATGAATCTGAAAGAAACTTTGATTCTAGAATCTCGAGAAAATTATGTCCTGGTTGCTGAAGAGAAGCCTCGCGCGGACCACTGACTGAATGAAGCAGCGTTAATTAATCGCTTGATTTGAACCAGAAAGCGAAACGAAAGAAAGCAAGCAAGCATCTTTGGGGGTTAATTATTGATTGATTTTCAATAGTTGCTCTGTTGCTTGTTTGATGAATTTAGGAGGAACGTTGGCAATGGCAATAGACAAGGTGAAGGAGAGACCGAGAAAGAAGGCCCTGCATAGAAAGATTCATATAATAAACCCGAAGCCGTCATCATGTTCTTGACTTGCTGCTGAGTGATTGTTCTAGACCAAACACCACCACCAGTAATAGCAGTAGCGATTCTTCTTGATGATCTGCAGCTTCGCTGATGAACGATGCTGTTATTGCTACTACTCTTCTTCTTCTTCATCATTGTAGTAGGCTTGAGATCATTCTTGAATCTGTTTGATCGTGAGCGACGCCGATTACCCCGGAAGCTACTACTACCAGTTGCCGGCTGCTTCTCTATTTCCGCCATTGCTGATCGACTGAGATGCATCGATTGAATGATCGACAACCAATTAGATCGATCGATCGATCGATCAGTAATCAATTAAGTTCGATAGCAATTGAGAAATCAAATAGAGGAAAAGTAGACGAACGGGATCGATGATGGTGAAGAGATTGAATCGTTGTTGATTGGGAGTTTGGCGACGGTCATCGATTATAAATAGGTTTATAGTGACGTCACGTAAATATGACAGCTGGCACGTGACTAGATAACCGATTTAATTATTTCTTATTAAATATACGCGTATATAAAATACGTGTATATATTATTGAATTTTACTTTCCTTCTTTTGGTCACTACCGATTTCCTTCACCGCAGCAGCAATTGCAGGTGTTGTTCGCAATCTCTATTTCCTGATTCTTGATTCTTCCTTTTGCGTTTTTGCTTTCACAAAGACACAGCGATCGATCAATGAAGACCACGAAAATCTCTTCTTTTTCTTCTTCTCTGGAAACAATGGTCCGCCTGAAAGAGCGAAGACTCTCTCGTCGTCGCCGGGAACGAAGGTTGGTGGCGGTGTTAGACCTGGATCATACGTTGCTTCACAGCACAGAAGAATGGAGACTCTCTCCTTCCGAGATGTGGCGAGTTAACAGTGCCGACCGTCCCGATGATCTGTTCTCTGTCAGGGTTCCGAGAAAGAAACGCCATGGATGCACTTACTTTGTAACCAAACTCCGTCCCGGCGCTCGAAAGTTCATCAGCGAACTCAACGAGTTCTGCAATCTGTATATCTTCACCCACGGCAGTCGCGACTACGCCAACGCCATGGTTCGCTTGCTCGATCATGACCGCGCCGGCTACTTCAAAGGAAAAATCTTTTCCCGCGAAGACTGCCCTGTCAAAGGATCCAAGACTCTTGATATCGTCCCGGAACACGAATCGTTGATAATGGTGCTCGACGATTCGCCTGAAGTATGGGAAGATCATAGCGGCAATGTTGTCGATATCCTACCGTACGACTACTTCGATGACGGTGCCAAGATGGGGTTTTCAAAGAAATCATTTGCAGAAATGGGAGAAGATGAAGGGGACGTGCTTGAGGTGATCCTGACCTTCTTCCGTGAAGCGCATCAGTTGATCTTCGATCCAGACTTCGACGACATCGAGGATGTCCCCTCTCTTCTTGCCAAGATCAGAGATATCCAGGCATGCTCCGAACAGCAACCTCCATCGCCGCTGCCGCCACCTACTTCTTCGAGAATTAACTCATCAGACTACTCTGAATCACCGGAAAAAGAGCTGCTTCAGCAGTCCATGTTCTTCCGTGCTCGTCGTAGTACGTTGTAGCAGACGATGAACAAATGTAAAGCAGTTCTACTGAACTCCGTAGTTGAAGGAGTTCGGGATTTGTTTTGTATTTTACATTCTTTAATTACACGTTTAGTTTAATTTCATGCATTTTCTTGTATTTTCCGTTCAGTAATATTACATTAATTGATTGCCATTCAGCTGTTAATCTGAAATTGATGAAACACTCGTTTGCTCTCTGTTTCTGTGATTGCCCGAAGAAGTACTTCCAAAGAACAGCTGTCATTTATTTGTGAATCTTTAGGAGAACATTTAGGCCTAAATTTGCATATCTGTAGGTGATTTACTTCATAAATCTTTTATGGTTTTGAGCTGCTAAGAATTTTCAAAGGTGCTATCTTCACTTTCAAAATTGCGACAGTGTGAGATTCAAAAGGTGCTCTCTCTTAATGTCAGACTTAATTTTTACATCTTATTTCGACTTTAATTTCAACTTATTTTCAATCTCATAACAACCTTAATTCAATCTAATGTAGACCTTATTTTGACCTACTGTTGATTATTATATTAGTTAAATTATTGATAGTCCATGTTGAAGTAATTCTTAGCCAGTTAGCATGCGATCTCGTAGCCTTTAACAAAATTTAAAGTTATGAATTCAAATTTCATCTTGTTTCAAATATTCAAATTATAATAATAGCCGCACAAATACATATTAAATAAAATAAAATATTCTTTTCTAAAGAGAATTGAAATTGAAATAAATTCGCTGCCCGCACCAACGGCTTTCAACTCACGATTGGATAGTGCGAATTTAGACAAAACACTATAATATATACTATATAGTGCCTGATGTGCCGTTATTATGTCCATATACATTTAAAAAAATTTTATAATAAAAAACTTTTAATAAAATAAAATACTAATTTATATTTTGATCCAAACCAATACATTATACTTTAATTTGATACAAAAATATTATTGATATCTAACTTATTAGTGAGTTATAAAAATTATGTTTCAAAGTTTTTTGTTATTATGTCTAATATGCTTTTGAACTAATAAATGCTAATAACTTAATCAATATTACATTAAATTATTCTTAAATAAACCGTTGATCTATTTTAACTTGTTTATACGATCATACTATATGAATTATTAGTAATATTCACTGCAATTTTATTATTACATAACAATTTCATACTATTGAGAGGAAATGAAGTTCTATTAATAATATTCGAAGTCTTTAAATTTTGCAAACTTTGTGTTATTCCTTTATATTCAACTTTAACCCAAACTCGAGCAATTTTTTTTTCCTTACTCCTTTATGTAACTAGATCACCACTAATAAAAAGTAAAATAGTCTATATAAAACGTATATTGTCGTATCTTCAACCCAATTTATATCAGTATATTTATTTATAATTAGATTGTTGTATTTTATGAATACTTATACTCTATAGGTGCTAATTTTAAATATCTTAAAAGTTCTTTGACAGATTCTATATGATCTATACTTGAAGAAAGAAAATATTGACCGACAATACTTACTGCATAAATTATATTAGAACGAGTATATAATAGATAAATTAATCTATATATTAGTGTATGATATGTGTCCTCACATACTATATGTCTTTATAAATTATAATTATCAACTTTTGTTGTATACGTTGGTTTTTAGTCTAGCATTCATGCATCCGATAATAAGTTAACTTTATACTTTATTTGTGATAGAACAATATCCCGTTTAGAAATCACTTTAATGCGAAAAAAAATATTTCAATTCTCTAACTTTTTAATCTCAAAATCACAAACTAAATACAACCTTAGTCTCTGAATTTCTTTTTTATCAATTCCATAACAATCATATCATTCAAATAAATTATTAGAACAATTATCTTATCATTACTATTCTTCAAGAACGACATATAATCAACATTTCTTATACAAAGCTCACAAGGTAACTAAGCACCCAGTAAATTAAATTTTGATTGGTAAGAAACAACCCGATTCTTTAAATCACTTACAACAAAATCGTGCATTATTAATCATAGGGTTCACTTCTTCTCAGCAAAATTGCAAGGAGGTTTTTCAGCAGAAAACCTAATTAAACTCTTGCACACAACATGCAAGCATGCTCTTTCAGTGAAGGTTTCAGAATAGGTAGTATTAGCCAACTTCCAGCAACTAAATTTACAATTGAACATAAGAGTTTACATAGCCAATAATAATGAAATAAAACGGGATGATACAACATCTTTCAGCAGTGAACAACGACAAGCAAAGAGTCCCATAAATAATCCACAGGTATGGCCTCAATGTTTATTATAAGTAGTAGACGTCCCCAATTTGAATGGGCAAGTACAAAAACCCTATGATTATTTCCAGCAAGGCAGCTCAATAAGTAGCCATAATGAAGAAATGAATTTACAAGTAGATGCCAGGAACCTGTCATGGACCAGGTTTCACTGAAGCTGAAGCTTCTTGATTGATTCTATCTGCTTGGCAGGATTCAATCCCTTAGGACAAGCATGAACACAGTTCTTGATTGTATGGCAGCGGTACAGCTTGAACTCATCGTTTATGGCCTCCAATCGCTCCTTCGTGTACTGGTCACGGCTGTCTTGTATCCACCTGTGCCCAGAAGGAAAGAAGATATTTAGTTTTCAAACAAGGAAATCTGAAAGCAGACATTTGAAATGCTGAAAAGAAAGAACTCCTGGAGTCATTCCTATTTGAAATCCAGAATTCATCTTCAGCTCTTCGCAAGTGGATCGTCCCATCACCACCATAGCGATATAACAAGGATGGTCTAGTAGGGCTTACTAAATGGTACTCATGGCATTACCAGAACTTTAATAGCCAAACCACCAGAAAAAACAATTAACTTGCTTAAAAGAAGGAACAATACCCATATGAGAACAACAACTAACCCTTGTCCAACAAAGTTGGTGTCAGCTACATGGAGCTTTAAACCAAGAAAATACCGAAGCAAAGAAAAATCTTGAATGAAGATAAAATGCCTATACACCTTTATTAGTTCCTACACAGCAGTCAGCACTTTCACTGCCAATAGAGTATAATAAGCCAAAGCTCTACTAACAAGTTCCATTACCTTCAAATTCTGGTACTATACTACTGTGAGCAACTGAGACATTTGGCAATGGAAGAGGTACCTAGATGATGGAATGTACACTTCAAACATCTAAAACCAGAAACATTAAACAGACTCACAAATTATCAGCTTCCGTGACACACTAACTAGACGATCTTTAGGATCTAATTCAATAATGGGAGTGCCGACCAAGTTGCAACCAATTTATGGTTCCACGCTGATTGTACTGCCTGTTTAATCTATGTTGCATGAACAACTAATAAAAATTTTGAATGGAAACTAATAGCTGATAAGAAGCAAAAGATAATATCAACTACTCTGAAATGAGCGTGAGATTATGTGTTATGACTAGAACTAAGAATGGTTTAAACTCAAACCCTTGCTGTAGCTAAAAATTGTGATATATTGACATCTTGATCGACGAAGATATTTGACTGCTCAAGCTGCTATTAATTGTACTACATAAAAATGGAATGCTGCTTCACATAGTTTTGCATCATTTCAAGATATGAACAGAAAATTATGTCACATAAAACCAAAACTGCTATATAATTGCATATATAGTGCTCGATATTCAAATTGGCATGAGCAAGAGGACTGCCAAAAGCATGTAACAAAATGGCTAACACATGTGTTAGTTTACTATTACATATTAATAGTTAACTTGACGTCCATAAACAAGTTATAATTAAGCTAACCTCCAATTCTAAAAGTACAAATCAAGCATATTCTTTTGGCATTGACCAATTTAGTAGTCTAAGAATCTCCAATTTATTTTAAATTTGTCCCACCAATTAAAGAGCATATTTCAAGCATGAAGGAATCTCCCATAGATTATATGCATTAAATAGCATATTTCAAGTTAACCTTAGGTAGTTTGTATCCCAGAATCTCTCACAGATTATATCCTTCTAATACCTAGCCTCTTGCAATGTGCTAAGAACATAAACCTTTCACCATACCAAGCATTAAGGAATGCTATCAAGACACAGAAATTACAGCTAAAATTAGGATTAGAAATACATGAATTACGAGTGACAGATCCCTCAATCACCCAGAGCTACACAATACAAAGCTGAGCAATGAATATTTCCAAAACAACCTAGTTATGAATTAGCATATACACACAGCCGCTCACTTAAAAAACAGATCAATCTCAACACAAGTGAAGAACTGCCTTATATCTACTAAGGATATGTAATGAATTGAACAACCATAATCAAATCAGAATATAAAAAGAAGAGAAACAAGAGAATGAATCCTAGTGCCTAAACAATCACATTCACATCAACCTAGTGTCATGAAAAGGACATGAAAACTCCCATAAAACTAATCTAAGCAATCAAAAAACAATTTCCCAGCATCTAAAATCCTACCAAAGAAAAGGTAAGTTTTCCTACCTCATCCAAGGCAACAAGAACACCAACAAATATAAACATAAAAAACAAGTTTCCCAAAAAACAAATCACCAACCAACCTATGGGCATGAAGCAGGGCAGCGGGACCAAGGTAACTCTCAGGGTTCCACCAATAACTCGGGCAAGAAGTGGAGCAACAAGCACACAGAATGCACTCATACATCCCATCAAGCTTCGCCCTATCCTTCTTGCTCTGCAGAATCTCCTTCCCTGGTGATGGCGGTGGATCCTTTCTCTTCAACCACGGCTCCACGCTCTTATACTGCGTGTAGAAGTTCGTCATATCAACAACGAGATCCTTAATCACATACATGTGTGGCAACGGCGAAATCATCGTAGCGTCAGCCGAAGAACTCTCGATCTTTGTTAGACAAGCCAATCCGTTATCTCCATTGATATTCATAGCGCAAGATCCGCAAATTCCTTCACGACAAGATCGCCGGAAAGTTAAAGAAGGATCGATCTCGTTTTTTATCTTGATCAAAGCATCGAGAACCATAGGGCCGCATTCGGAGAGATCGATATCGTAGTTGTTCAGCTCAGGCTTCGAAGGACATGATGGATCCCACCTGTAGATCGAGAAGGCTTTCATCTGCTTCGGCTTGGTGGAAGCGTGTTGCTTGCGTTGTTCGGGTTGGGCAGAGTTGGAGTGGGTCGGGATTAAGCGGGACGCTGGGGACGAAGAGACCGCGCCGCTTCTGAGAGCGGAGTGAGCGCGGCGGAGGAGCGAGCGGGTGGCCATTGATGGTAGAGAAAGTGATTTGTTGGAGAAAGGAAAAGAAATGAGAAAACAAGCCGGAGAAGATCGCACGCCTATATGCTCTATATATATCAAACGAGTTCTACTTCAGTAGAGACTACCTAACATGATAGTTCAAATAAAAGAAGTTTTTTCCCTTACATAGTGTGAAGGTCCACTGTTCGCCAAAACCAAAAGTGTAGGTGTTATATTGAAAACTATGGCTGTTTTCAGCCGTTGATATTCCCAAGCATCGCTTAGGGTCTGTTGAGGGATGGAAAGATTTATTAGTAGCTGCAGCGCCGACTCTCATGGAAATGGCGTATCGTGCGGGCAACGGAGAGTTTTCATGGAAGGACACATAACAAGGAAAGTAGCTGCAAAATTTTTGTGGTTTTGTTACTTGGTACGTGCTCAGCGAAGGAATCATTAAAAATGTTTTCAGGCGGCGGTGGAGGTTCGCCACATCAATACACACTTCGCCTCCGGATATTCTTCAACCCAACACTTCAATTCCATTCTTCAGAGATATGAATCTCTAGTGCTGTATTACAAAGATTATTAGCAATATATATATATAGATATATAAGTTTTGAGTTTATTTCTATCCATTTCGGGTTGGTTTGGACATAATTAATGTGTCAACAGTGTTATATCTCTTCTTCAGGATTGGCACTAAAGATTTCTCTCTAACAAATAAACGGATGGTTGCACTTGGGTACGTACACATATCTATTATTCTATTTTTTTAAAATTTATTTTGAAATATAAAATAGATAAAAATTTTAAGATAAGTTATATTTATCAAAATTTATTTTTAAATTCACTTTTAAATAAAAATTTTATTTTTTATTAAATATTTTTATTTTTTATTTTATTTTCAAATTTACTTTTAAAAAATAAGTTTACCTATTATCAAGTTTAGTAAATTTTATGGTCATGGATTACAAACAAAACAAAAACAATACACATGACTAACAGCAAGTATAGCTGAAGGACCTATATATACACGATCAAGTATAAAACTTCTGAAGTTAGGTGGTAATAAATATAATTAACCATTATTGAATACAAATTAGGATTATTAGTATATTGCTTAATTTTGTTTTGAATGATTTTATTATTCCAGATGTAGTATATAACTGTTGGAGTTATTTTTCAGAAACGATAATGTATAGTTTTATAGAAAGTATAAGTAATTTTTTCAGAAGGTCCTATTACCTTCTTTTAAAAGAATCTTAAAAGACAATATTTGCATCCTAAAAGGTAGTAGAACGTTGTGTGATTACCAAATATGAAAAAATAAAAACAATTATTGAAAAGAATAAGTTAAAATAATACAAAACAAGCACTACGAAGCGGTTATTAATTAATAAAGTTATAATAAAAGTTTTTTGAAATTAATCACAAATGTTAATTATATAAGATAATGCTTGGTATCATACTGTTGCACTTAGCAGATACACAAGTTAACAGTTTTGATTTTAGTAAATAAAATTTATAATATTTAGATATTTATTAAAACAGTGTTGATGCACGTGCGTGGGGCACTTAAAAGAAAACTAGTCTCAAAACTCTCTTTTTCTTGCTTTTGCTTTTTTGTTTTTCTATTTTCTGTTTTCTCTATATATTTCATCTAGGAGTGACAAATTTTAATCCAATTCAAAATCGACCCAAAAAATTAAATTTAACTCAAGTCTTAATCAAATTTAGTTCAATTTTTTATCAATCCAAAATTAATTCAAAAATTTAAATAGGGATTCAAATTTATCCGAAACTAATTCGTATAATTATTTATATAGTATATATTATTTAATAATTACAGAATAATAATATAGAATTTAAATTTAATTTACATATATATTTTTTAACTTATTCTAATTTAACTAATTTTACTTAATTTATAAATTTTATAAAAAATTAATATTTTTCTTTTTAGATATATCATAATTAATAATTTTTATATATTTTTGCTAAACATTAATATTTTTAAATTTATTTTAATTATTTAAATTATTAAATATGTCGATTTGAATTATTTGATTATTAAAAAAATTGAATTAAGATTGATACTTTAGTCTATATAAATAAATAAACTAAATTAAAATTAAATAATTTTAAGCTAATTTTTATATAGGTCGATTTGAAATCTGAATTGTCATTTCTATCTACTACATCTATAGTCTGAACATGTAACCTGCGACACAAGCGGGTTTCGGTTGGATTTGATTGAGTCAGGTTTAAGCATATCGAACCCAACTCAACCGCATACCCCTTTTGACTGAATTATGATTTCCAAAAATATCAACACTTCATAGCAATTAAATTATTAGAAAATATAGTAATAATAAAAAGAAAGAAGACAGCGTAGTGTAGCACCCCGTAAGAAAAACCCGCAGGGCGACGCAAAAGCCCTGATCAGAGCAGCAATGAACCATCACACAGCAGGCGGCAGCGGCGGCGGCGCTGACCGCTCGCTGGGATCAGAGTCGGATGAAGAAGTTTTTTTGAACGAGGAAGATGTTATAGGTGAGATTCCCATTGACGACGAGGTCCTCCCCGATCAAGATGACGACTTCGATTCGAGCCCCGACGAAGGTATCAATCATTAATCGGTTTTTTCATTTCGGTTTTAAAAGTTGTTGTTCTTATGAATTACTGAATCAGGTTGGTGGAGTTGGATAACAGATGACCTTAAATTGACTCTTGACTTCCTGTATGCAAAGCGACTTTTTTGGGCATTTAATTCACTTTTTTGGGAAGCATGACTCTGAATCACATTGGTTATGTATTAGAATATAGCTCTAATTTTATGTCTATTAATATCCTTGCAGAAGAAGCGGATGATTCTATTTTCACGTTTGGGGGACATACAGGTACATACATACATGCCCATACTTGTGTGTGCAGAATATGCTTTTTAAACTATGAATGTCTTGATGATCTGACCACCTTTTGTTCCTCCAATGCAATAGTTTCTTGTGCTTTTGTTGGTACTGTTTCCGAAGGTTGAAGCAATATTTGAGTCTATCTTAAATGGATATAAGCATTTTAAACTCTTAGAATTAGTCAAACCTGCATAATGGTTTGTTGAATTTGCACATTTTGAGATTATATTTGGAAATGAAGTGTTTGTTGCAACCTCTTAGGCTCTATTCTCTGTAAAGTTTGGAATTTTCAATGGCAATTAAAAGCTTTAATTATTATTATAGATCTATTAGCTTGGACTGACTGTAAACTTTTGTTGAAATTGCTTACAGTCTGTGCTGCTATTTGTAAAGTAGATCTATATGTGTGGTTTATTCCAAAAGGAATTCTGCTTTTCAACTGAAAGAAAACTTTCTTGGAACTTTGTTTTCTATATTGTACTACCTGCTGTCTGACTATTGAATGATAATGTGTACTTATCCCAAGATATGGTTAATTTGTTTGCGTAGATCATGTTTACACGGTTTCATGCTGTCCTACGGATCCATCTCTGGTAGCAACAGGAAGTAAAGATGAAAGAGGATTTCTTTGGAGGATCAAGTTTGAAGATTTCCACAAAGAGCTTCAAGGTTCGGCCTGACATTACTGCTTCCATTATTTTCATGGGTGTCCTCCATTCTATTAATCTCTTAACTTACTGGAGTTAGTAACAAATATGATCCAGCCATGTGAACAGAAATGCTTGAAACATTTGACTTATTGGTGTAAAATATGGTACATATGATATTTCCATTTTCATATACTCTAAATAGTTGATTGATTGTACGTTAGGGCGTTTTTCGAGCAACACAAGACCTGGAAGGTTGTTGGTAGCCTTTGTTTACTTGCTAATTATAATCTTGACATGATGTCTTCTTTTTCTGGTGTTGATGATTCTGGTATCAACTCATGGGATACACTGCATGCATGGATAATCTCACTCACATAAAGCCCCCTGTTAATTTCAGACTTCCTTTTGTGTTTATCTGCTGCTCTTCAGTATACATGGGCAATGGAGATTTTTCTGGTAGGAAGTGCCTTCAAAGCACAAATGCTGTTATTAAACCAAACCATCAAAATGCATCACTGCTATATGTTGGGTTTATCTGGATCTCTGATCTTGGTTAATACAAGCTAGCACATTGTTAATGGGTACATTGTTAATGTTTGGGTTCTTTATGCATTTTTTAACATGCTCAAAATCTATAACAAACTCTACTACACATAAATAGATGAAGCGTGAAGCTTGTAGGTCTCTAAGTATCCATGCTGATGTGGCAGATAATTACATTTAGCCAATGATGTGCTTTTGTAAAAGGAAATTTTATTTAAAAAAGGGTATCATTAAAAGGTGCATTATCTTAACGTGATGAGCTAAAGTGTGAAATCTTACAACATCATTTAGCAGGTGTATATTTTGAATCTTGTTGCTCGATGCCAGAATCTGGCTGTCCGTTCTCGTTTTTACACTTAGAAACATCATCTATACCAGATTATCCTTTCCTAAATGAAATAAGAAAGAAATTATGAACAAAAGTGGCGAGCTAAGGTGCAATGTAAACAAATTGAAAAGGATCCAGATTCCTCCTTTATAATTAATCAGAATTAGTCTTAGATTTCTCTTTATTTCTCACTGCTTTTGTTGCGCTCTGCAAAGATATATAGTTTTTTAATCTATCCTCCTTGTTATATTGTCCCATCAGGTCACGGGGAGACAGTTTCCACTATTGCTTTTAGTCATGATGGTCAGTTGCTAGCATCTGGAAGTTTTGATGGTCTTATTCAAATATGGGATGTATCTTCAGGTAGTAGCATGCATAAAATTGAAGGTCCTAGTGATGGTATTGAGGTAAGGCATTTGATGGTGAATCTGAGATAACTTTCTTCTTACAATGTTTACAGAGAAATAATTAGCTTCCGCTTGCTTCTGGTCAGTGGATCAAGTGGCATCCAAGGGGTCACCTGATTCTTGCAGGTTGTGGAGATACAAATGTGTGGATGTGGAATGCCGACAAAAATGTTTGTCTTAACACATTTTCAGGCCATGGAGGCAATGTCACATGTGGTGATTTCACTCCAGATGGTATGTAAAGCCATCTGTTATATGATATTTAAATCTTGATTTTTGTTACCTGAAACATTTTAAGAACTTGACTGTCTACAATTTGAAGGAAAAATTATATGTACTGGTGCGGATGATGGGTCATTCAGGATATGGAACCCTCAAACTGGGAAGACTATTCACTCCCTTAAAGGTATATTCCTGCAGCTTCTGAGTAATGAAACTTCTGTTGTATCTTCAGCTCCATTTTTATGCAGTTATGGAATGTACTACATTTGTAGTTAGGGTTCTCCTTAAAGAGTTTGTATAACATTCAAATGCTTGACCTCAGTGTGTTGGAGGTAAGATGCCTGACTTGCATAAGGTGAAGCTATTCCTTCTTAGTGAGCATCAAATGTTGTCATTCCTAATATTCCTAATGTTGCAAGGTTTACTTTATACTAGCATGTAGGGATCATATCTGAAAAACAAATCTTCTCTAGCCAATATGACTTCAATCTGTGATAGCTAGTTAGAAATGATAAGGATAAGGTAGTTTCAGATTAAGCTAGTTTTTTATACAAAGAGAGTTTTGCTGTTGATAATCAAGTGTGTATAAAGCAAACCTATCTGGTAGGTGCAGGAGATGAATCATAGCATGATGGTCATTCTAACATTCGTTTATTTCAAGAGTGGATAAGTATCCTTCTTGACCTGCTTCCTCTTGGTAAATAGCATAAGGCAATTTCTCATTTAGTTCAAGAGTGAACTTTCTCTTTATTCTAGACAGGCTAATGTACTTGGCCGTCGTGCTAGCATTCCTTTAGTTCAAGAGTGAATAGGTAAGTTCATTCTTTTTGACAAGATAAGGTACTTTCACTTCTAGTTTACCCAGATTGGATTTTTTAAAACTTAAGGGATATGCATAATGCAAAGTTCTAGCTGGATTGATGGAAGAGGTGTATTGCTCTTGAATTACTTTCCCAGAGATAATGTGATACTAAAATATGGGTACCATACTCTTCTTTTAAGGAACAAAAGAACTTGAAGCTGCTAATCATGATAGCTGGAGGAAGTCTATCTCGGCAAGTCTTTGCTAGGGAGCAAATTAATGTTACAAAGAAGATAGCGGAGTCATTTGACAAAGAAGCAAAAGGAGAGGGAGGAGGAGTTCCTGTGTCTCTGTGTAATGGGTTGATTGGTGTTTTTAAATAGTGCTCAATATGGATCGGATAAGGTGGTTAAACCACCAATGAAGTGTTAGAAGAAGAATCTCAATATAAGGGCGAATTACGAATCTGATAAGGTTTGGATTGCCCCAATACTTCGAATTAGACTGAGTTAGTTTGGGAGAATGACTCAGTTTAAGTTTAGTGATTCAAAATGAGATTTGTTTCTAGCATTTCATTGGAGGGTTTAGCAACCTTAATTTAATCTGTGTTAAACACTTACTTTGAAGACACCTACGGTAAGTATACCTTAGTAAAGTTTCTTTTGGAGTAGGATAAGATTAACAATAGCACATTATGGATCATATAAACAAGGATAATTTGAGTTGGTTTGAGGTGAGCTGTCAGTTTGAGTCATATATTTGAGTAGGCAACCTGGATGGGCTGTAGTCATGTGGGAGATTGTCTTTGAACATCAGGTGGAGAATTGTGATGTAATGTTCTCAAATTTTCCAAATATCGTAGTATCTTTGGTATTGGTCCTATGTTTTTTGTGGAGGACCCAAATTGGTCTTTACATATTCTATTAGTCTTATGGGAAATGCAAAATCTCCATGTAACATTTTTTCTACTGTTGAACCTCTATGCAATAGTAGTGTTTTGTTTCAAAACTTCTGACTTAAGAGACAAAGGGCCAAGTTTAACCCATCTATTTTCTCAATCTTCATCCAACCTGATGGGGTTTAGTACCAGCTAGCTGCAAACCCGTCCAGTCCAATTGATACAATTTCTAGTGAAAAGGACTAGCTATTTCATATTTTACTTGGCTCTTTTTTCTCGTGTTATGGTTATTCTTTTCTAAATAGTTTACTGCAGCTTATGAAGAGGACAGTATATGGTAATAGTTTATCCAGAACTTATATGGTTCTTATACATGTAGGTCATCCGTACCACAAAGAAGAAGTAATTTGTTTATCAATAACCTCTGATTCAAATGTTGCTATCACTGGTGCAAAGGATGGCTCTATCCGAATGGTGAATATAGCAACAGGAAAGGTGAGTATTGTGTTCAGAACTTTGCACTTTATGTTCATGAAGCTTTGAAAAATTGACGACCATGTAAAAGTGAAGGTATGTTTTGAATTCTACTGCCTTCATGTAAATACATGACTTTACATTCAGGGTTTTCTTCATGCTGTGAGTTCCATACTTGTCACGCATGTGCCATGAAACTTTATATTTGATCTAGTAATAGTACTCGCCATTAACTGCGATATCGCCTACTTTTCTGTCGAAACATTCTACAGTAACAGGGACCTTGTTCAGGCTTTCGTGGTCAGATGTAGGGTCTTTGTTTGCATGAACATATATGTTGATCTTAATGGGTGTATGTAAGATTATGGCTGCTCTGGCGTGTTCAAAATTCCAAGATGAATGAAATGGCTTACATTTCCAACATCCACTCAGGATCAGAATTTCTAATGAAGTTATATGTTGTACCAAATATTAACTCAAGAAGGCGAGTTGAATTGAATTTGCCAAATTTTAAACTATGCACTGAAAATTTAGGTTCTAAAATGTCTATTTTCAAGTGCCTAATTTATAATACTTGCACAAAGCACCGCAAAAGTAAATAAAGTAAGCCCACACAAATTCAAATAATTTATAGTGGTTCCGCAGTGTGCATATATCCAATCCCTATGGGTAAAACCGGCAGCCACGTGCTTTCATTACAAGTAAAAGATTATAAGCACTCAACGAATCTTTACCGCACGGAAACTCATATGAAGCTTACCCAAGACGTAGCTCTTACAAGGACTCACAACATAGAGCCTCAACATGGCAGAACCTCAACAAAGTTCACCCCTTTTGCAATATCAAAAGGCATTCTGAAATCATTCAGATGGTATGAACTGCAGAAGCTTTCATACTTTTTGGGCATATATGCATACATCCAGCAAACAGATTCACAAACGTTTTAGTAAAACATGCACAGGCATTCTGAAATTTTTCGTGCAGAATTTAACTCACCAAACTGGCAAGAATGCATAGTTTCTATAAGAATATTAAAAAACAGATATGCATACCCAAAGCTCAACAAGTTTTCGTGAAAGACTTCATTTCTCTCAGCCCTCAACAAGTTTTTGTGAAAGACTTCATTTTTCTCAGCAATATAAAAGTTGACAGTTACACATGAATGTATTTCAGTTATATATATACAGACAAGTCAAACTCCTAAAAAACAAGATACACTTCCTCTAACGCTTCATGCATACATTTCATTTTTCCCTTGAATTAGAGAGTTGTTCTCAGATGGCAGCAATCAAAGTTGATTTAAAAGAAATTTGCATGAAACAAGTTGTTCAAACATTGCAAAAACTGCAACGTTCTCAGAGCAAATTGGTTTAGTTTTCAGGATGGCGTATATATTGTCACGGTATGGTTATTTTGGCTATTCTTCCTACGAAATTACCTTGATAAAATATTTTTTGCCTAGGTAAAATTATCTTGTACATAAGCCAAGTTTAGAGTACGGTAGAATACTCTAGATAAAAAATAGTTGGCATGAATCTAGAGTAGGTTAGGGAATACTCTATAAAGGTGGAGATTTTTGTAAGGAATATTATGTAAGAATTTTCTGAACTATGTATTCTCCACCGTCTGGTCAAAGCAATCTCCACCGTCCGTTGAGAAGGTGGGGGAGCTATAAATAGGAGGGTAAGGACCCCATTTGAAGCATCAAGAAATCAAACAAGAGTTGTAAACAGGCATAGTTATATAAAGCTATCTTCTCAAAGCTCTATCTTGCAAGTTTTCATCTCTTTTCTTTAAGTCCCTTTTGCCACAAAGTCTTTAGCTATCTTTGATAGCTCATATGGGTAAACGCTGACTTTAGCCATAAAGGAGTGTGACTAAGTGCCGCACGAGCCAAGGTAAAAATTTTAGGCCCGTGACAAGTGATATCAGAGCTAATGTTTGACTTGGGAGATGGCTAGTGGTAGTGATGTTATTACTTTCGAGGGATGGGAAATAGAGAGGAGAGCTCCCGAGGGCACCAAACAACGTAAGGAGAAGTTTAGGAATGTGATGTCAAATTTAACCGCAAGACTTGCCAAGGTGGAGCTTGCCATTGCCGATAGGATGGACCAGTTCGAGGATGTGAGCCAAAGCATTGAGAAGCTCAAGAAAGAGCAAGAAGAGCTTCGCGGAGAAATACAAGGCGCCTTGAACGTGGTGGTCAAATCATCGTCTCGCCAAAGTAAGGCCCTTAAAGACTCTCTCTTGTGTGGTGTGAATGCTCTTAGGAGGGAAGTAGCGATTCTTAGGGAAGAGATTGTAAGATTGGCTACCGAATTGAGGGATGTCCGAGGGGACTAGGCACTTTGCAAGATGGCGGTTACGTAAGGGGGAGTTTCCGCCGTACCCTCAACTTAGACTCCTTCGAAGATGGATGTTCCAAGACCTAAGGCGTATAAGGGTGTGCGGAATGCGAAGGAGATTGATAACTTCCTTTGGAGGTTCGAGCAATTTTTAGGAGTACCGGCATCACGAGGGATGCAGGTAAGATTGATCATGCCACTCTTTACCTAAAAGATACCGCAATGGTATGGTGGAAGAGGAAGCATGCCGAAATCGAGAGAGGGACCTGCACCATTGCCACTTGGGAAGAGTTCAAGAGGGAACTCAAACGGTAATTCTATCCGGTGAATGCCGATGATGAGGTAAAGGCAAAGCTTCGACGCTTGATCCATCGGGGCAGTATAAGGGACTATATTAAGGAATTTTCGGAGTTGATCTTAGAGATCCATGATTTTCATGAAAGGGAGGCCCTTTTTGCTTTTATGGACGGATTGCAAAAGTGGGTAAGTTGTAGATCCAGCGTAGAGGACCTCAAGACCTCAACTCTGCTATTGCTATAGTCGAGTCCCTCGTAGAGTAAAAAATCCAACGGCCCGAGAAGCATAAGCCTCGAGAGGACTTCAAAGACAATGGCGGTGGAGATAGCCATCAAGTTAAGGAAGCAACGGTTGACCTACCAAAGCCTAAATGAGGCTCCCATAGAGGCCAAGGAAGCAATGGTAATAATTGAGGGAATGGTAACAATCCTTTTAAAATGCTTTCTTTGTGATGGACCTCATATGGCCAGGGAATACTCAAAACGGAACGAACTTTCCGCACTAATAGTGATAATGGACAAGCCACAACGGCAACCTGAAGAAGTAAAGATGGGCTCATTACAACTACTTAATGCCATCCAAACCAAAGCCGAATTGCCAAAACGTGAGGCGAAGGGTCGAATGTACGTGACGACCAAAATTGGAAGATAGGAGGTCCGAGCTTTGGTAGACACAAGGGTGACCCATAACTTCCTCGAGGAGAATGAAGCAACAAGGCTAGGCGTCAAGTACGAAAAGGGATAAGGATGGATTAAGGCAGTTAATTTCGAACCCAAATCTATTGTTGGCGTTGCCCGTGGGGTCAAAACTTACATAGGTGAGTAGACTGGTCTGTTGGACTTTTCTGTTGTGCCCATGGATGATTTTTCTATAGTTCTTGAGATGGAGTTTATAGATTGCGTAAAGGCCGTACCTATCTTTTTTGTCAACTCCATGTGGATCATGGATGAAGGAAAAACGTGCATGGTACCTTTGTCGCGAGAAGTAAATTTTCAATCCAAAACTACTTTGGCCTTACAATCCTCAAGAGAGGAGGCACAACCAACAATCCAGACCATCCCAAAAGAATCAGATCATCTCAACATGAAGCCAAGGGAGGATCAAAATACCGCAGCATCCGTTAGAGCTTCAGTATCTATTATGATGACACCCGAACGGAATGTGGAAGAAATTTTAGGACATCGATTCATCCCAAGGCGTGGTAATCGTCCATGTTATTCCGAATATTTGGTCAAATGGAAGGGTAGGCCAGATGATGAGTCAAGTTGGAAATATGAAGACGACTTATGGCCATTCCACTATAAAATCCAAGAGTTTCGCTACAGCTCCACACAATTGCGACGAGGGCATCGCGAAATAAGCGAGGGAGAATGTCACGGTATGATTATTTTGGCTATTCTCCTTACGAAATTACCTTGGTAAAATATTTTTTGCCTAAGTAAAATTATTTTGAACATAAGCCAAGTCTAGAGTGTGGTAGAATATTTTAGATAAAAGATAGTTGGTATGAATTTAGAGTAGGTTAGGAAATACTCTACAAAAGTGGAGATTTTTGTAAGGAATATTATGTAAGAACTTTCTGGACTATGTATTCTCCACCGTCCAATCAAAGCAATCTCCACCGTCCGTTGAGGAGGTGGGGGAGCTATAAATAGGAGGGTAAGGACCCCCATTTGAAGCATCAAGAAATCAAGCAAGAGTTATAAACAAGTATAGTTATATAAAGCTATCTTCTCAAAGCTCTCTATTGCAAGTTTTCATCTCTTCTCTTAGGTCCCTTTAGCCACAAAGTCTTTAGCTATTTTTGATAGCTCATTTGGGTAAAAGCTGACTCAGCCACAAAGGAGTGTGACTAAGTGCCGCACTAATCAAGGTAAAAATTCTAGGCCCGGGACAATATGCATATACAAGTATACAACAGACATATTTTCAAATTGCAATTTTTGTTTGGTTTTTTATTATCCTTTTTTTTTTTTGAGAAGCTATGCTCTTTATTCTCTTCCCAGGTGGTTGGCTCACTAGCTGGTCACTCGGAATCTGTTGAAAGTATTGGCCTTTCATCCAGGTATATCTTGGTCTTTTTATGCTGCAATTCAGGATCAGATATTAGCATTTTTCTCTCTGCACTAATCTTTCATATATTGAGTAGTAAATTTGAGAAGTTTGTCTGTTTAATGCTTTACATTGTATTTAGTGATTTTGATCTCACTCGTGCACAGCTCTTTTTTTTTTTCTTTACGAATGCCTCCAATTGAAGGCTGCCACTAATGAATCATGCTAGTATGTAGGCCTTAATTTTCTTTGTTTTGTTTTTCTATTGTATGAGGAAGAATTTTAGTGATGACAGATAAACATCCTTTCTGAATTGTGATGATGCGTGCATGGTGGCTCACTAAGCTGTAGGGAACCTCTGATCCTTTAAGCAAAAGTTTAGAGCAACATATATGAAATGAGGTTGGGCTGCTTAAGTGGCTCTGACTTTGTTTTATAAGTTTCACATCAAATATGACCTTAATGTCTCGGTTAGCTAGTGCTTTAGAGGATTTAGAGCATGTATTGGTGATATAATATAGGAACTGATTGCCAGATGCTCATTGTTATAGTGTTATGAGTATGTTTGAGGATTGCAAAAGTTTCTAGGAATGTTATTCTCAAGTTTGTTTATTTGGATGGTGTGTATCCAGTATCATTTATGTCTATAGTAATAACAAAACACTATAAGAAACTGTATGTTTGGAAATGATCATTGCTACTCCTGGAGTCAATGTGTTGGTAATCCTGTTTGGGTAAATGAAATCTTAGTTACTACTACCGGCTGACATATTTGTACTTTGAACACCCACTACGTGTTGCTGACAGAAAAACTTAGATGACCTTAAATCATTATATTGATATTTGGACATCACTTCAACTCGATGAGTCTAATGACTGGCTGCTCACTGAAGGATTTTTGTCTTTTTTATCTATTTCCCATCATTCTCTTGCGAAAATGTGTGAGTTCAACATATATTTGACATGCCAAAAGATTTATGCAGTCTTAAGTTCCTTGGTCATATCTAAACCTATTTAAAACATGTACGCTAGGACCTTCGTCATAAAATTGCTCCAATTACTTCATACGCCTTTTGGAAAACCTCAGCCTTTACAGTATGGTTAACATTTCATTTGTTGCTTAAAGGATAAAACTTACTAAGTCAAAGTTTTGTCTGTCAAGTGCTTGCCTCTACCTATATGATCCTGTATTACCTTGCAGCTTTCCCTGGATTGCATCAGGGAGCTTGGATCAGAATCTGATCATCTGGGATCTTCAGCACTCTTCACAACGCTTTTTGTGTCCACATGAAGTGAGTATCCTCTTTGTATAGGTATGTCTTTCAAAATATGATTCTGACATCTTTCTTTCTTTTTTAAATTTTTGGAAAGGGCGGCGTAACATGCCTGACATGGCTAGGCAATTCTCGATTTATAGCTACTGGATGTTTAGAGGGGAAGGTGAGGCTCTGGGACAGCCTCTCTGGAGCATGTGTTAAAGTATTTAATGGCCATACCGATACAATTCAAGCTCTGGATGTTTCTACTGATGGTAATTATCTCGTATCAGTATCAGAAGATACAAAAGCCTGTGTCTTCGACATCTCACAGTTCCAGTAGTGGTGTCAAACTCAAATTTTCCACTGCAACATATGGTCTTATAACTGGAAGCTTATCCAGATTCACCTTGCGAACTCCACATGTATAGTCACCCAAGTCATATATGTAGTTCCATGTACATTAACTTATAGCCATTTATACTTTTTTTATAGTTTGATTTTGGATACAAGTTGATTCTGAAAGTTGTGTGTGCTGTGTCATACTTGGAGATGAACTTTTCTAGGAGATGGATGATTGACAATTATTGACTTCACATTTTAATTATTGTATCGGTATGTTTATTTTTTTATTGTATTGTTGCAAGTTTTAGTTCCCATAGAGGCAACAATGAAGTTTCTATTTGTTCAGAAAGTGCCTAGGAAGTTGTAATTATAAATGTAACTAGTAGGGTACCAACATCGTCGCTGCAGCTTGGATTGAGGAGATGTTTGGAAATATTTATGGAATAATTTTTTTATAAAATAAAAAATACTCTAAAATGTTTTGAAAACTAAACTTTATTTTTTATCTAAAAAAAATTAAATAACAATAAAATTTTACGATATAAAATTTTTATAATTTCAAATTTTTTTAAAAATATAAAAATTTATTAAAAAATATAGAATACAAATTTAAATAAAATATATTGAAACGTGCCTAACTAGATTATTGATTCTATTGCAACTTCATTTTGCTAAAAGATCAATAAATTATGTTTTTTCTTTTTTATAATTTTGTGCTTACTAATTCTATAATGAATTTAGGAAAACACTTTTAAAATTGTATAGTGTGAATATTCAGCAAAAATTCTATGATATTTTAATATATAAGAAGTGCTTTTGCTTTTTTTTTTCTCGCTGTAGTATAGTGATAAGAGGGAAGACAGTGCTGTTAATTGAATTTCATAATGAATTGCCGTTCTCGACAATATGACTTGCTTGTAACTATGTTTTCATATATTACTTAGATTTGAAATTTGGAGATTGCTCTTTACCGTTTAATTTATTCTTATATTTCCTAGCATGTAAGGTTTTCTTTACAGTACAGTTTCAGTTATGAAATTATTTCGAAATATTGCTATCTCGGTGATTATTTAAAAAAAATTATTATACACAAATATATATTGAAACATATATTATATCATAACGATTAAAAATAGACAGTACATAACCCGTTGGTTTTACATCTGATACAGTTAAACGAGACCAATAATTTCTTACCTAGTAGTAAGCAAGTGTCCCACCCTTTTACCATCTTGTTCTGATACACATTCAAATCTGTTGAATAAAATATTCTTAACTGGAGCTCCTTAGTTTGTGCTTCAAAACAGCTTAATAATCCAGGCTAGTTTATTCTGACTAACCAACTTTTGAATATATACATCTTGATTTCTCAAAGGTTTCATAAGTTGCACAAAACTAAAAGAGAAAAAGCATGTCACCGTTCACTAGGAAAGAAAACAGTAAAGCAGAGTTACTTCAAACAGACATCACAAAGAAGCAGCCTCTTCCGAAAAGGGCCTTCTCCCTTTAGCTGACGCATTTCCTCTTAGCTGCTAGTCACTTTGCATTGTCAGTGGTCTTCAGAATTCCTTGAAAGGAAAAACAACGATGACATAACCAATAAAAGTGAAGAACCAAGATTCAATAAAACTTAATTTGACCAAGTCAAATAGTAAAACTTGCAGCATCAAAGGAAAAATCTACAGGAACTACACGGTTGCAGGGGTTCTTGAAATCCGACTTCTGGGATGGTGAAATTTACACGCAGATTTGTATTTGCAATCCCCAGTTTTCATGAAGTAACTGCATTCCTTCTGCCCAGGCCTCTCTGGATATTCATCAGTTAGTGCTTTTTGTGATATGCAGCAGGACTATCCCCTCTCCTTGAACCATCATTCAAGGGGATCGCCGAGGGTTCAGCTTTTGCATTTGGAGGATATAAAGAATATGGTGAAGCCTGTGAGAGGATTAGAATGAAGGAAAAACTTTAATTCTAATTTATGGCATTAATCCAACTCTGATGAAATGACTCGAGAAGCAATCATCAGATCAGTCTCAATCTCCAAACCAGAATATGTACCCAAAATCTACTAAAGGTTTCCAATAAAACACAATTTGGAAGATGCTACATTTATTCTGTCAATACATTATATATAATATATGTAGGCTAGATTTGGCAGGAACATCATTACCCAGACAAGGAAAAAAAAGAAGAGCTTTTTCTTTTTGATTGCCTTTTCAAAGTACATTTAAAAGCATCAAACACTATAAGCTACATCCCACTAGGTCCAGTACCAAAGGCTGCATATCAGTGGTGAATCTATGATCAGGACTTGCGGGCAGTAGATAGTATGCTGAGTAAACCTTTGATATCGCACCAATTTGGGTAGTTGATTAACCAGGGGGAAAAGATTTTCTGATAGACAGCTAGTGACAGAACAACCTTATGCCATGTCATTTATATGAATGATGATTACTTTATTGTATACAACAGCAAATAGGTTCTCATAAAAGTAGACCTCTTTGGAAAACCAAACTTCTTTTTATAAGAATTAGTCCAGTGAGGATTTCATATTATACAATAAAAATCAGCAAGTCAGTATAATTAGAGATACACTAAATGATGATCAAGCTATGACTTATCCATATGAGTGTTAAATTCAGAAGCAGAAAATATATTTAGGATTTGATAAATAGATTACGCCTTTGACCTTAGAGGTTGTCTATAAACAAGGGTACATCATAACCAATTTCACGAAAGACTATCCACTTAGAGTTATAGCAAAATAAGTTAGAATTTAGGTGTTCTTTCAAGTCCAAACAACTTAAGCTGGAAAAAATTTGCTATTTCTATATCGAATGCGGATAAACTGTAGAGTTAATGACCTACTCTAACAATCTATTTCATATTCACATTGCAGGGAATGTTTGGGAGTGCCTATGCAATGGAGTCAGAATAAGTGCTTATGAAATAGAGCGTTTCTAAAATGAAAGATATTTTAAAAAATTTTCAAAAAATGAGCTTAATTTTTTTACCTTAAAAAAATAATAAAATTATACATATAAAAATTTTACGACATATAATCTTTCTATACTTTCTAAAAATTTTTAAAATTTTGTAAAATACTATGGAAGATTTATTGGGAAACACAAAGTACTTATTTGGAATAATAAGCACTTCAAACGCAAGGCCAAGCGTATCATAATCAATTCAACATATGATTTGTTTTAATCATCCATGCAAAAGTGTTACTTTAAGAAAGGTTCAATCACCTGGTAACCATTCCACTGCATATTCGAGAAGGGGCTTTGAGGAGGTAGCACCATTCCTGGAACAAATGGAGATGACGTAGTATAGAAAGGAACTCCATCATATGCTGGAGTGAGTGGCACATTCCCTGGAACATGCAATTGATGAGATCCACTGCTTTGATATCCTGAATGCATATCTTGCCCACTTACAGCAATAGGATCTGGGTGATGATATCTGCACCTTGTTGCATATTTGCAACCACCAGTCTGCATATAATATGGACAATCTTTCTCCCCCTGCATTACAAAAGAGCAGTATGAACTAATGAGTCACAACTACTGCATGTGAATGCACTTAGTCGTAGAGAGAGAGAGAGAGAGAGAGAGAGAGAGATACTGGTCGTAGTGGGAGTCCCAGAAAATTAAGTTCAACCAATACTAAATCAGCTTGTTCTTCAGAGTGGGAAAATTTGCAATCTTTTCCAAATCTACAGCCACCAGGTGTGAAATAATACTGCAAAGAACAGATCACGATCATAAGGGTAAAACAAGTACAGGCTCTGCTGACAAAAGGCAGAGTCTTAAAATCCAGACTGAACCAACCAGCTCAATGTAAAACCGGGAACTGGCTTGATTCTGGTTAGGTTAAATAGCCTGGTTTAGTAGTTGTTTTGCAAATTCGCAATAAAACAACCCAGTTCAGTTCATCCTTGACCAGGTAGCTGTGACAGCTCGTTGTCCAGTTCGATATATCAAAACATTGCAAAAAGGACATAAAGCATTGCTTCCTCTTTTTATTAGCTAAAATGGCAAGATAGTTAAAGGAGTACAAACATGAGCATACAAAGATAGACTACCTAGATAAACGGAACAAGGAACATAAACATCATGCAATTGTAGGTGGGATAGTAACAAATCCAGTTCTATACTAACTAGATATAATGAAATAAAGAAAAATGGAACTCTACAGGGTTACATGAGACAAGTGCATAAAAAATAGAGGTAAGAATAGTTGAGACAAAAAATGAACCTTATTATGCACATATTGAAAGACAAGCTCCTCAAAGGACTAAAGAAAGCACAAACCTTGCATTTTATCTTTCCAGGCTTTTGTGGGGAAACATCTTTGCCATCTTCTTTATAAACATCCTGTACGAACTGAAAGCTTATACATTACATGTAGAATGAATCTTTACAACACATGAATATCTTCACATAACTAAAAGACAGATATTCTAAAAGTTACTAGATCAAAAACCCTAGCTCAAAACTATCTATGCAAGCCAACCAAATCCTGAAATACACAAAAGTATAACATGTGAAGGTCACGAATACAATACACTCCAACTGTTCGGCAAAATCTTTACTCATACAATTTCCAGTATGATTCATTTAAAAACGTTAGCAATCATTTTTACCCAACTATATTCAACCTACCAAAATTGCAACATACATATGGACAGAATCCAGGAATATTATACAAACAATTCAGACTTGCAACTAAAGGTCTAAATAAGGTAGTTATTAAGACGTCTTCTATTGAACTGTTTGATAAAAAATGAACCAGAGTAAGTTGAAAACTTTTTGCTTATTGACTTTTGCCTAGAACATTTGCATGGTGGAAATGAAACAGAAGTTGAAAATGAGTAGCACCATTTACTTATGATAGATAGAACCAAAGAAATTCAAATATTGCATTCATGTTTTCAGAACATAAGACAATCCATAAACCAAAATCTACCTGAGTCGGAGTAAGAACATCCTTGACCTCTGCCTGAAGCACCATTTCATCAGAAATAAAAAGAAAACACATAGAACAACCATTCAAAAAATAATGATTTTCCAGTTCAAATTTTGCACAAACTAAAAAAGCTATGAGTCTCACCTGAGTAGTCTCCTCTACACTATCTGCATTTACCTACAAAAGAATCTCCTTGTAACTGAAAAAATTATGAACTGAAAATAGGCATATAATTGTCCTATAGCAGAAGCACAAAGACTAGATAATACTTTTTATCTGCAGAAGTGAAGCATCCACAGCTCACCTGACAAGCCTCTGAATCATCTTTCACAGTCACCTACAAGAACAGCTTCCATTTATTGCATATTACATAAAAGAAAAAAGATTGAAGTGAGTAAACTACCAGAAGAGTGATAATGGTGAGAAAGCTCCCAAGATGCTGTTAACGCAAAGCAGCTAGGGTAAACAGGAAACAGTATAGATAAGGAAAATGAAATAGAAATTGCATTCTTGACATGAAATACATCAATTGAATTACGGGAAAAGATATCATACAGCACTTCCTAATGGAAAGCTTTTGAGGAGAGTAATGATTGCGGTTGTTAAGTTCCTTAAATTGCTCATTTTTCTAAGATATATATTAGAGCATCCCATACTTAGCCACTCATCAATCTCAGCCCCAATTAAATCCTACTGCTAAATTCCTAAGGGAAAAAAACAGTAATATCCACTTTGGAAAAGCAACTTCAACTTAATTTAGATGCGCAGGCCTGAAAGCTATTCTAGATCAAACAAAATGAATGTCTAACAATTTGTTTACTCAACCAATCTCAGTTCTAAGGTCCCTAAAAACAATGTTCTTTTCTAGCATACCACCATTAACATGAAGATATAATATTAGAATCTTCCGTGAACTTAGCTAATCAAGAGCTGTATACAAGTTCTACTCTTTAATTACGAAGTAATTAAGTTTAGAAAATTTTCAACATTAAATAACGTTGAAACAGGAGACTGAGAGGTCACCTGATCGATCTCCACTCCAGCCTTGATATTCAAAACAAAACAAATAACAAATAAATCAAACCATTTCGACGGGAGGAAAAAGATAACAAATTTAACCACAAATCCAATCAAAAGGATGACTGCTTCCATCAATTACCTTATTCCGAGACGATCGGCGTGGATGATTATACCGGCGTCTGGGTCCATACCGACACGTATCGGTCCGAAGATAAAAGGAACTATCCGCCTCTCCTGATCTCAAAGGAACGTTCCTGTCCGAAACAGTACCCGACGACGACGGCGAGGATTTCTTCTCTTCCACCACTACAGCTGTTGTTGCTGTTTGATTTTCGGGCACCGCAGCTGCCGCCAAGGTTTGCACCTCTTCTTGATTGTCTTTAATCGTGAGTTGGGTTAACGGAATCACAGATGGGTTACCGTCAACTTCGGTAGTCGGTGATGGAGAAGGGTTTGGGTCGGGTTCGGTTGTTGTTGTTGTTGGCGTTGCTGCTTTAACAGCTGTTGCTCCCATTGTTATGCTCTCCTTTGCTTTGAATTGATTCTTTCTCTGGTTGTTGCTTTGGGAGTGGGTAGTAGGAAGAAAGAAGGAAAGAGAGTGAAGGAATGATGAAAAAAGTTTGGAAAATTTTAATATATATAATAACAAAAATATAAAAATAACTTGGGATTTTTATTTGAATGAAACAAACATTGACGAATCTATCACGTCTCATTGACTTGCTATGTATTACACAGTGTATAATTAAAAAATTTCGAGTAAACTCCTTGCTATGAATAATTGAAAGAAAATTTTCTCCAGAACTACCATGTGTCAATTAAAATTAGTTAAGCGAGATATAAGATATAGGGCATTAAATATCGTAAAAGTAAAAGTAAAATTTTTTTTAAAATAAATGGAAAATAAAATTCAGTATTTATATTTTAATTATTTTAAAAATAAGTTAAAAAATAAAAAATAAAATTGTATTAAAAATTATGTAAATAAAAAAATTAAAATTAAAATTCCATACGTTAAAATATAGTTCTAAATTTTTTGTACAATAAAATATATAAATTTTTTAAAATTTAAAATTTGGTGAGAAAAAATAAAATTACGGACTTACTAAACAATTCTATAGATACAATGGACGTGATTGCAAACTTGAAAATATTCAAATAGAAAAAAGAATTTTAAATAAAAATTAGTTTTAAAATTTTTTTAAAATAAATTTTAATTTTTTATCTATTAAATATAATAAAAAGTTAATAATAATATTTTATAATATAAAATTAAAATTTTATTAAAAAATATAAAATAAAAATATAAAATAGAAAAAGATTTTGAGAAGGATTTCAACATACCACCTTCCTTTCATGCTTTGAGTCAGTTGTGCACTGCATAGCAGCTTAACATCTTTTTACTTGATCAATTAAGAAACAAAAAAATATCAATAATGAAATAAATCGGACTTCAAAAATGTCTTACCATGGCTGAACCCTGAATGATATGATCCAGGAAAAAGTAACAACAAATTCTCCAGCATTTTGCAGTAACCTGCTTTCAAACTAACGCCAGCTTACAGTCTCAAAGTCACAAGCGAATCAGAAAATTAAACCTTAAGTTGTAATGATTTACCTGCAACATGGAATTCCTGCATCAATTAACTAGCTGCGTTTTTGAAATACTTTTAAAATAATTTTTTTAAAATAAAAATTAATTTTTATTCTTTTTTAAAAATTAAATTTTATTTTTATCTAAAAAATAATAAAAATAAGTAATAAAAAAATCTTACTATTAGAATTTTTTTATATTTTTAAATTTTTAAAATAAATTTTCTAAAAATTCATAAAATATATATTAAAAAATTAAAAATTAATTTTTTAGATGAAATGCAAACGCAGGGGACATTACTGGTGGTCTCTCACGTAAGACAGTAAAGTCATTGCCGAACTGTTGTTTGGCATTAATGATAAGAGCTTATTTCCATCTTGTCAGATTATTATATAACATGCTATTCACTCATGACTTTCAGATCTTAAAAAAAAAGTTCTCATTTTTATTATCTTTTAAACTAAAAATATAAACTTGTATTGAAAAAAGAGTTTAAAAGAAATTTTGTTTTCCTAAAGCATCTTATTTTTTAAGCAAATCCCAAAAGACCCCATAATGAGAAAACGTATATTCTCTAGGATTTTTAAGCAATGCGCAAAAGAACTACTCTATCAACAAACAAGACAAAGAAAGGATTTTGATAATAATTCTTCTACTTCTTCGTATCTTTTGTTTAAATTATTTAACGGATGGAGATGAAAATGATCATTTTCTTCTTAGATATACTCAACTGAAACAAAAATGTTCCTATTACAAGTTTTGGTCTTGAAATGGAAGTAGTCTTTCTTTGACGTACATGAACTGTCTTGATGTAATTATATTTTGACACTAATTTTAAAAAAGAAAAGAGAATTTTGCATCTATTATCGTACAATGTTTTAGTTTTTCATTTTTTAGCCCGTTTATCTGACCACCAACGATACTTTTTAATATATATTTTATAAATATTTAAAAAATTTATTTAAAAAATTAAAAAATATAAAAAAATATTACTTAATAAAATTTTTTACATATTATTATTATTTTTTTAAAAAAAATTTTTTTTATAAACTCATTTTAAAAAAATAAAAATATTATATATTTTAAAAAATTTTATTTTATAAGTACTTTCAAAACGCTCCATGAATTATGAGATAAGAGACAGTACAACAACACAATAGCATTTTTAAAAAAAATTTCAATAACAAATACAAAACTAACATATATGTAATAACATCATATGACCATTTCATATAATAAATCATTGCTGATAGATCATATTTGGCATGAATATTTGGCAATTTTAAAAACTTTTTAAGCCCAAAAAATAATGCACAGTGCATATTTTTTTAAATTAACAAATAAATAAATTTGACCCTTGCTTTAAGATGAAAGGGTTTTCTCAATCTTCTTAAAAATTAAATGATCAAAACAAGATATGCGAAACCAAAAACAGAAAAGAAAAAAATATCCGATAAAAAAGAGCAAGAAGTCTAGTAGAACAAATTAACAATTCTTACCCAAGTTATACAAAACCAGGAGATTCAATAAGAACTCCTTGTTTTGAAAAAGGAAGAAAACATACCACATGAAGATATCAAGCTTAAATAGATGTTTAACTAACATATGACTTTCTGTAGCAGTAAAATTATGATGTGATGCACTTCCGCATGAACGACCTACCTACGTCTAGTGCATTCGTCAGAGCGGAGTTTAAACATTTCAGAAGGGAGCTATACAAACTATTCCTCATTCAACCCCTCTTCACTTAAGTTGGACATTCAAAATTGCAATCACCCAGCTGTAAACCAACGGGTGCTGCATGCATCAATCACAAATTAGCTCCCTTATACCATAATTTCCCGACCTAAATATGTCAGAACTGGCAGCTAAGTTTTTGGTGAAAGCTCTAGAAAAACAGGGCAGTGATCACTCCCATAGAATCCTGAGACATAGAAAAAGAAGAATGTCACATAAGCTTTTCAGAGTTGCTAAAAAAGAAAAACCACTTCAACTATTACCTAAAGCCAATGCCAGAAATCAGACAGCATGTATAAGTCAGTGACAATTTCATGGATTGCAATAAATAATTCTCACATTTAGACAAGTTTTAAATAGGGATAAGATATCTGACCTTCCATTTCAATGCCATGGCCTTGCATATCGCATGTAACTATCCTGTCTTTCAGCTGCTCTGATACTAAGAAATAGTCTATACGCATTCGTTTGCCTCGGTACCTAGTAAAAAGCAAAATACTTATCCATATATCTAAATTTTAAGAGTACCGTATAATGGCTTAGACAAGAAAGTAAATGATGGTCACTGCTAATAGCTATCTGCATATATCTACAATGCAAGGCAATATACAATAGCTAGAGAGCATAAAATAAATGGAGCAAAAAGAAACTTCTCTATGTTATAAAAAAAATTATTTAAAAAGAGAGTTGCTATCAGCATTTCTGGATATGCCTAATCAAAGCCTGTAAACTTTATGTAAAAACTATAATAGGTCTGAAACAAGAAGCTGAGGCTTCTAGAAAGCATTTTCATTATGCCACCAAATTTATCTAAATCCATAAGCTCCTACAGCAATGTCCTCGACTGACATATCCATCAGAAACAGAAATCATCAGTAATGTTACATTTATGTGATAGACTCCTTTTGGCTCCTTCAAAAATTGTATAGCATATTAAGAAAAAAATGATAGTAGAAACTGAAAGTATCAAGATCTTGCGGCAACAATAGTGAAAACGCATTAATGCAAACAAGGCCGCAGCAACAAGGTCATCATGAGGTTTTGGCCCCTTCTTAAAAGAAAAAACAAAACTCAATAGATTTAGTCATTTTTTCAGGCGGCAGAAAGTAATATCTACAATTAGCATCCATGAATATCTCCTTCAACTGATGTGCATAAATACAAGTTGAAGAGTTAACACCATAGGATAAAAAGTACAAGTAAATTTGACATCATTTAATAAATATAAAAGTCTCTTACTTTCCAATAGGGTTGCCAGACCAAGAGAAGCCTCCTTCCATGTCTTTCTCTTTATGAAGATACCTGTAAGCATCAATCAACTTCCCCCTGCAAGAAGGACATGAAGGACTTAAGCAAAGTGAAATCACAAAATTAGCATGGTCATTACATATTTATGCCCAGGTAACGGAGTCTAAAATAGACACAAATACGGTCTATGCCAAACAGGAAAAAAGAAAACAACATCGAGTTTGAGTAAATAATTCCATTCAAAAAGATGAAACACCATTTCATAGGAGAAAAGCGTCATTTAAGTCTGGAACTTGAAGAGGTGTCTTTACAGAACATAAACGGAAACGGTTCATCATAAAAGGTGCAGCTTGGTAGCGTTGCACCACCAGAAGTTTGGGGTGTAATCCTCAGACAAAACAATCGCAGAGCACTTTTATTCAACATTTTAAGAGAAAATTCATGCAAAGTTTTAAAATTCTGTTCCAAGAATGTCAGAATGACCACCATGCACATCCAAACACTGACAGACAGAACTTTTCAATCATAATGGCGGAAAGGAAATTCATACACACATGAGAGACTGAGAGAATGGTGATGCGTTCACCTACTGGGCCAACATATTAGTAAACCGCTGCCTCTCTGCTAGGGTAAATCCAGGCTGCCCACAATCCTACAGCAATTTTCTCAGTTAGCCTCAAATGGCAAAATCGTCTATTAACAAACCAAAATACACCATGAAATGAACACAAAATATCAATAAAGGATATGCACATATCATCACAACTAGAAGTTGGTGTTTTGGTGGCAATAACATAACATTCTCATATAGGGTTAAGCTGTCATATTCTAATTCAACTATTTGCTACTATAGTTTTTCTATATCTTATTGTAGAGTTCAATGCGAAGCCAACAAATATACTGAACAATTGAGCATAGGTGTATCCAAAGTTTCTTTAAGGCACCTCACCAAGAGATACAACTGATATCGTATCATTATCACATAAATGAAGTTGAGAAGAACAACAAAAGAGTTGGCTAGTTCAAAAGCAATTTAAATCCAGAAAAGACATCCTTGCTTCGGAGGTAACATCATAGAGCAGAGCTAGTGATCTCAACAGCGATCCTCATTACCTAAGTACTCAAACAGATTTCATTTCAACATGGTATATTGCGAAACTTCTGTATATAGCAGGATCCGCAAAAGGTTTAGTGGATGCAGTTTAAGCAGTTTCCTAGAAATAATTCAAGACCCCAATTTAAATGCTTATTGCTAAACACATGCCTTACTCTTGAGCCAATTGATAGATGCCCGCCAGTATCATGCTCGGAGTACTGGAACATTAATGCTAATCACAACCTTTCACACTGTTAGGTCAAAATCAGTCATGTACCCTTCACAAAAACTTTTCTTATTACTAATGCGGATGCTACTATCATTCATCTGATGCACAGTCATTAGTACACAATGCTTCACTTGAAACAACTACAGTGAATCCTTATCTTGTAGGCTTGAAATACTCGTCCTATGATCTACTTCAGGACCTTTAACTCTCCAGTTCGCTTTGAACTTTTAGAAACTACTTCAAAACCATGCTGACATGAAGATAAAGCTTTTGACTGAAAAATATCACAAGAAATTGGCAATGTGGTGTATTATTTCATACAAACTTTGTTGCCAAGTTGCTTGCTTGCAACAATATTTGTACTTCGAGGCTTGTTTCAGGCATTTAACAAAAAAGTAGAAATTTTCTGGTCTAAGAACAAAGTTATAACATAATCCTCTGTACATTGGTTTTTGTTTACATTTCTACAGAAGATCAATTTATAAACCTTATATGTCAATTCCTTTCATAAATTTCTGAAATACATAGGCAATAGAGGGGTAAATACAAACAACTTGCCAGCTCTTTGAATCTTATCTTATGGATGACAAATGAAACTCTTATCAACCTCAGAAAGTGAATATATAAATTCGATTGAAACAGGGGATGCATATTTATTCAATTTATAGTGTTCACTAGCAAGCAAGACTATACCTGACTGAGTAGATCTAAGGAATGCATTAATCATTAAACATTCACGTCAAAACTGCTTCCATGTAGCATGAATCCAGTAATTCCAACAACTTTAATAACAAAACTACTGAAATTACGTAAAGAAAAAGCAAATGCATGAAGAATTTTGAGGATTCTAATTTACCTCCTTACTTGGAGGAATATAACCATTGAGCTTCGCATTACTGAAGAAATCAGGATGGCTCACATCAATATCTTGGTGACTGCAATGTCATTGCAGAGGAAAGCAGGCACCCCATATCGAGCATATAAAGGTTACAAGTGTAAACGTTATCAATGATGATATAATATTAAATAAATATGTGAAGAGCCTAAACATGAATACATTTTAGTAAAACAGAAACCATTTACCCAAACATAGAATCACAAACACAAAACATTTATCAGAAAGTTACCTCACATTCAGGTCCCCACACCAAACCAAAGGTTTTCCTATGTGTGAAACAAAATCCAGCATTCTTTTATCCCAATTTCTTCTTCTATAGAATGACTTTTCCTCTTCTTTCCAACCATTGTTTGGTACATAAGTATTTAATAGGAAAAACGACTCAAACTCAGCCAATATCACCCGACCATCTGGTTCATGCTTTGAGGCTGCAGTGAAGAACAGACACATGCTGTATTTCAGTATAAAGGGACATATCCACAGCCAAGCATGATAGCAAACAAAAATAAGGTTTGAATACCGACAACAGCAACAAGAACTAAGCTTTATCCCACTAGGTGCGGTCAGCTAAAGGTATGAATGATCATGAATTAAAAACCGAAAGGGCTTCATGAATACTGTGCAATCTTTAATGACAATAAAGATACCAATGTTGGTGCCCTTAGTAGTGAACCCTTGCATCAAATGCTCATAACCTTCATACTTTGCCATTAAAGTTCTATAGTCATGTTGCACACCACTCCTCAGTCTAATTTTTAAATTCTATGTCGAATAGGCTACCCACAAAGATTTTGTGGTTGTCTCATGTAGCCTCAACTTGTTCAGTCCAGTCGCCAGGTAATATGCAAAATAAGTATTGAATCGTGTGGATAGATTTGAATCTTATTAAGGTTTAGTTAACACACCTAAAGCATCGCAAGTCTTTGGCCCAAGTAGATAGGTTTTCTAAGTGTGTCGCTTCTCTTTCTCCACACGCTCAACTTGATAATACTGTTTTTTACTTAGCTTAAAAACCAATCGCATATTAGATAAGAAATAATCTCTGTTAATATGCTAATGCTACAACGGGACTGCAAGGGGTTTGGAAGAACAATGCAACATGTATGGGAAAAAGAACAAAATTTATTACCAGTAAATCATCTGATGGAAGAGGAAAGCTTGCAGACTAAATGATATAACAACTTTAATTAACTATTACTAAGACTGTTTAACAGAATATTGTATTTAACACAAGTATAGGGAAGCATTTCGCAGGCCATAGATCCTCCTAAGAGTATACTTAGCACTGAGAAGCATAGTCCAGAAAATATTGTTCCATCTGCAACCCAAACGTATAATTCACAGTGAAAAGTTATCCGGTGATGAGCATTTCAAGAACTTGTACAATAGAGGCTAATTCCAATCTGCTTGTTTTTCTAGCTCTTCAGGAAAATAGAAGAAACCCACGTATGGGCATGGTGAAATTGAATCTTAAAACTTCTGGATAGCATTACTTGCACAATGGTGAACCACAATGAAACCATTTTTTCCTTTTTTAGAGCATAATTATAGTATGCGATTAAAGACAAACTTTCTTAATTAGTCTTATGCTAATGCCACCACCTGGATTCTGTATCATGAAAAGTAATTACAAAAGCCACATACTCAATTCACAATCACCTTGCTTGAAACTAAGCCTCCCAAAATGATACTAAACCCTCAGTATGCATCATAGCTCAATTTCCGTTATTATCAGCCAAACGATAACCTCTACACCCAGCACAACAACAATGAGCACTTAGAAAACCTAGAAGTATCTATGCTTTGCCATAAAAAGTGCACCTCAGCAGTAGTAGTTCATGCTTTTATAGAGAGCTTCCACTTGTTGAAAGGATGAACAAGCTCCCATCTACCAACTAAGGTCCCATAATGACTCCAGGAAACCTATTCTAACCAGCATTTGCTGAAAGTATGTTCAATAGCTGAAAGGCATCCAACTGAAATTCGGCTAACCAATCAAATTTCACTACTCCATCAGTACTAGTAACTAGTATTTTTGAAAATGTCTACCTGTTTGATCAAGAGAATAAGAAACCTTCTTTGGCCGAAAGTGCTTTTTTATAAGTAAAGCTGTTCCCCCATACTTGGAGTCTGAAAGTGACCACCATACACGATAATCCCCAAATGGAGGCCTTGATAATGCACGTGTCAAAATCTGCATGCCCCCAACCCAAATGAGTTAAGAAGAAAGTAGAGTCACAGAAGAACATGAATAAATCATGCTTCCCTTCATTTTCTAAGAATGTAACAGTGTGCAAATACACTACGCATAGCATGTAGCTTTGGAATTGGTAAAAAACAATAGCAAGGAGCCAACAACCTCTGTATTCAGGCACAAAGATTCTCAAAAGTCAAAATTTGAAACTGAAGAACCTTTGTTATCAAATATGTAACAAACAAGAACTTCCGTTGAACAAAATTTTCTACTAAAACCAATAAGGGAATATTCTTTGCTACTAAATTTCTCCAATTCCAAAAGTCCTACATGCATAGACCATATAAGGCACATTACACGCCACTCAATGTTAAAAATTCTAAAGCTTGAAAAAACTGAACTGCCCAATGCATAAATTGGCCTACAAGGAAAGAAAGAGCAGACTATAACAACCACCAAACGTCTCTATGATATGCAACAAGTCTGAATGAACTTACCAGTTTTTCTTCACGTGAAGCACTTGTATCATCTTTCAACTCACATGGATTTTTGGGGGCACCCTTAGTACCAGCAGCAGACATCCGGACTTCCTGTTATGTTCATCATAGTTGTTATCTTCTATAAACATACTATTCAAAGTCTAGCAACACTAGAACAGACAAGGTTAAACCTATAGAAGGGCACTAAATTTGAATGTCTAGAGTGAACTACTTAGTCAAAGTAATAATTGCAATAAATTGTTCCTGAGATCACTAAATAAAATTGTTATTCTGAAGTTTATTGGAAGAAAGGAATTTAATAGCTAGTAATTGATGCATGATCTTAAAAAGGTCAATATAGGCCCTTTCCAAAGACTATTAATAGCTTAGTTGACAAAGAACCATAAGACGATAATTTCCTAAAAAGAAACAACCCTTTTCTCCAGCTTGATCCAAAGTTATACACTAAACATACACAACAACTAATTACACTGAATTGCTGAAATAAGTTTGTGCAGATTATAATATACAGAAACGAGCAATTATCCTTAACTTATTCTCGAACCATGCAGATAATGTAGTATAAGAACTGCAGACGAATAAATTTCAAGAAAAATTCATCAAATACCTTGAACCATATTGGCTTTGTGAGGATACGTAGATAAATGGCAAGACCTTAAACTCATTGAAACGAACTCCTATTATCTAGGAATATAAGATAAAGTGCGTGTATACTCTGAGAGAGAGACCTGAATAGCAATGGCGTCAGGATCAAGGCGGCGGACGAGATCAGAGAACTCTGACCAGTTATTTTTTGCGCGAAGAAGCAAGCTGTTGGCATTCCACGTTAAAAACTTGCGCGGTTCATCTCCGTTGTTCTTATCATCACAAGCATCGCCAACGCCTTCGCCGTTGTTGGGAGCGGCACCGTTAGATTCGGAGGGAGTAGAGAGTAGAGCGGGCTTCTTCGCCGATCCATTCTTCTCTAGTGGTTTGAAGAATCGCTTCATGTTCAATTGAAATCTCAACAAAAGTTGAAGTCGGAAACTTTTCCCACTGGTTCGATTTCTTTAACAAAGGGAAATTGTTCCAATTCAAATCCTTTGAAATTGAACAGGAAGGGATCAAATGAGTGGCGTGCGACTGTAGTGGTAAAATTGTCGCTAGCAGACAAAGTTCATCTACTGCTCTAAAAAACATATGAAGTTCGAATGTAACCGAAACAAAACCATTTTTGTTAGATTGCATATATGTAAGAGATAGGAGATAGGTACTTACATAAATAAAATAGTGGGAGAAATCTTTAAATTTAAGTTTTATCATTAGATATAAGGATCGTTTGAGGTTCTTATAAAATGAATTTTTCTAAAATAAAAAAATAATTTTATTTTATTTTGATAAACAAGTTTAATTTTTTTGATTTCAAACAAATAATAAAAATAAATAATAAAAAAATTTTACTATATATAATTTTTTTATATTTTAAAATTTTTTAAATAACTTCTGTAGATCATAAAAAGTTTATTGAACAATATGAAATAAAATTTTAAAAAGAGTTTTCAAAATAGAAAGCCAAAACAGTTCTACAAATTCGTAAATTGTAAAAGTTTATTGAAAAACTTAAAATAAAATTTTAATAAAGAGATTTTTCAAATAATTTCATAAAGCGTTATGAGTCAAAAAATATTAACAAAATTATAGTCCGATATGAGTACAATCTCCATTCTAATAAGAGTTATTTTATAAACCGATTAAGCTAATATTTTATATACTCGTTTTCGATTCATATTTTTTCAATAGTAGAGATTAACTTTGAAGATCTCATCGGCCAAAAACGGCTAGCGATTATTTATAAATATTTATAATAGTGTTAGTGCTTATAACAATCCCATATAATGCCTTCAAAGCTTGCTATTTAGAATACATAAGTCTAATATATTTGAATTCATTGCAACTGTGAAATAGTACATTTTCTTAGAAAGTCTGTTGTGACTACTTAGACACATACTGCTTTAATTGCCATATTGTTCCAACATTAAATTAGATGAATCATAAAGTCTAGAAGAACTAAGTTGGGCCTCCAAATTAAATTAGATCCGGATTAGTAAAGTGTAAGACTTTGTGGGCCCGAACAAAAGACGGGCTAGCTAACATACGGGTGCGTTTGGCATTCTATTTTCAAAATTTTATTTTAATTTTCAGTTCACGTTTTTTAAAACATATTTTATAAATATTTAGAAAATTTATTTAAAATTTTATGTAGTAAGATTTTTTTATTAATTATTTTTATTTTTTTAAGTAAAAAAATAGAGCTCGTATTTTAAAAAGAATATATCTCATTTTTTTCAGAAAAGTTTTATTTTAAAAGTATTTTTAAACGCCCCATTAGAGGTGGGCTAACAATTCGCATTGACTTGGTGGATTTAACAGCTCACGCTTTTTAATAATTTCTCATTGGCTGAGTGTTGTAATAGATATAAAAGCTTATAAATTAGGGTTGCTAATCTCTAAAAAATTGATTAATTCTTTTAGTATGGGGATCTAATTCTATAATTAGTATCAGAATTCGATATGATGAAACTTTTTTTTATGATACTATATATGACTTTTTTTGTTTTAAAATTTCAAAATATTCCTAAAATTTAGTGCCAACAGGATAAGACTATTAAACTGACTATTACATTATGGATGTTGTTAATTGAATCTAAAATCACCGAAAAATAAAATGCTTAACATTATTATCCAAGTTTCATAGCATATGATGTTAATTATTATTTTATATATATTTGATTTAAATCAAATTCACAACTTTATGCGGATACTAATAATGAGTAATTTCCTAAGTTAAACCATATGATCAACTTCACAAGGTTCATGCTCTAGTGCAGAAGCGAACAGCATGAATAAAGTATTAAGGCAATATGTTCTATCAAAATGTCGGTGAAATAATTTCGATTCGCACCATATACACAAAGTTTTAGAAGTCCTTTGGGATCGTTTAAATAAAATTTCTAAATAAAAAATAAAAATTTTGAAATTTTTTTTATTTTTTCAAATATATATATATAATAAATTGTATAGTAATATAACTTATGTATATTTTTTTATTATAAAAGTTTTTTTTAAAAAAAATCAGAGAAGGAGGTCAAATAAATTTAAAAAAGCAATGCTAAACATTCTCCGAAGGTGTAGAAATACAAATTTTAAACTCTACTTTCAACCCACTAAAAAATCAATTGAAACACAAAATTGAACTTCACTTTCAATACATTTTTCAAAAAATTTTTTTTTTTATTTTTTACTTTCACGTAACTCAGTTACGATATTTAAAACACGCTCTTAATAGATGGCGTGACGTATTAGTTAAAAAAACGTATATATATTATGGATAATGTTGGTGGCTTCAATATTGAGAAAAGATCATTAATTTAGGTACTGTTATTAAATTGATAAGCCATCTTAGATCACATTTGGGAGTGCTTATCACTCCCAAAAAACTTCCTTTTAACTCCAAAAAGATATGCATAATTTTCTATAATATATTTCTTAAAAATATAAATAATATAGATAAATTATAGATTTTATGAAATAATTATACGTATAATTTTTTTTTATAAATATTATAAAATAAGATATCTAAGAACTTTTTTTTAGCAAAAAGTTTTTTTGATAAGCTTGAAACTGCTTGTAAATAAAGTTTCTTAATTAAAAATATAATTTCTTTTACGAAATAAATTTTACTATTTTTATTTAAAAATTATAAAATTTTTTATAACATATAATAAATTTATATATTTTAAATCCTTAAAAATATATTTTAAAATATTTTGAAAAATGTGAAATATTTATCTCAAACGTTAACTATTTTAAAAGGTCAGCCAAAATGTCTCTTAATCATACAGCCGTGCTTTCGATTCCCAGCAAATGTTGCCATAATATTTTGTAAACCCATTTTTATTATTCCCTTAGAATACATGTATTTGCTATTGTAATATATTTAATAAAAAAGACAAAATAAAACTTAATGAACTATCAAATTATGAAATTAAGGTCACAATTGGAGCAAGTTTTATTTTATATTTGATATAAAGGTCTTATTTTGAAATTAAGGTCACACTGGGAGCAACTAAGATTATTCACTGCTACTAAAATTATCAAAGGACTACAGTAAAACAACTTAACGGTAACAATATAATTATCGATCACCAAAAAGATATAATTATCAAAAAAGCACTCGTTGATCTATATTAGCTAGAAAGTAACCAGCACAGCAAAAAATTTAAACAAAAAAATTTCGAATCCAAAACCCTAAATACCTGATATACCAATCAATACCCTACTACATAATTCTACTAACTCGAAATCAAAACCTACAAAATGAAGAGATCAGAACAAGCTGCATAGAGAAGCCACGGTTAGAGCAAGAGCTGCAGGGGCCGAGTTCTTAATGCCATCTGAAGAAGAATTACTTGTTCCTGTGGCCGCAGGAGAGCTCGATGATTCATCGGTGCGGTTGCCTGCAGCCGGCGGTGATCCACTAGGTGCTTGTGGTGGTGCGTGGCCCATGACCCTGATGATCATCTTCTGTCCCCTCTCGCAGTGTCCTGAAATGCCGCTGATGAAGTAGTAGATTCCGGACCTGTCGAACGTGAACGTAGTGTCGCCGTTGTTTGAGTAGAACGCCGGGTGCGCCGAGCTGCACTTCTCGTAGTCTTCCTCGCTCACCGCCATTACCGAATCCTTCTCGTATTTGAATTCTGCATGCAGGTACAGAAATTAATTGAACGTACGTGTTAATACAATTATCCATACCAATGGATTGAAATATTCCAAGAAACTAAAGAACTTCAGATCCGTCTGCATACCGAAAATCAAAATACTATATTCAGCCTGCGTGCAACATATGGATCGAAGCCATGCATACGACATATATATGCAAGCAGTAAATTAAGAGAAGAGAACAAATTAAGAACAGAAACATAGAATTCATACCGATAGAGTCACCGATCTGAAACCTATTCTTGCCCGCCCACTGGTTATACACTTGTCTATTTTTTGTCGATGGAATCGTCCAATTGGCACCGTCACCGACCTCGAAAACGTGGCAAGATACCGGCGACATTGCCGCTGTGCAGCAGCATAACACGGCGAACAGAAATCTCGTCAGTATTGCTGAAGCCATTCCTGATCGACCTTCTTCTGCTACGAACTCAAAACTTAATTTTCACTACTGATGAGAGTGTGAGAGAGAGAGAGAGCTGTGAACTAGTAGTAGTTTTATAGTTATTATACACGATCTGTGACTAAACGTGGTAACTTAAATGCCAATAATGCCCTCACAGAAATTGTAGGATCGATGACTTTTTCTAACGAGACGTTACAGGACTATTTCTAATAAGAGAGAGAGTGACCGCAGTTGAGTTTTTGGAGTTATTCCTTGATCTAGATTATTACTGCTGAGGGATTTTTAGCTTTGTTTTTTAACGGATTATTATTCTAATTTTTTTATTTTATATTTTTTATAAATTTTCATTTATAACTGTATTTAGAATTTATGAAATATAAAAAATTATATATATAAATTATTATTATTATTTTAAATTTTTATTTAAAAACTATAAATATTTTAAAATAATTTTATTTTAAAAAATTATTTAATAATCACTCACAAAATGTATTCTGAAAAAAGAAGATTAAAATTATTTAGAAGTGTTTAAGAAAGGAGTCTTTTTTAAATAAAAATTATTTTTATTCTATTTCGACAATCGAGTTTTAATATTTTGACTTCAAAAATAATTAAAGTTAAGTAATAAAAAAATTTTAACACGTAAAATTTTTTATATTTTTTAATTTCTAAATAAATTTAAACTATTTAGAAAACTATTTAAAATATTAAAAAAAAAATAATAAATTATTTATTTAGAACGGAAAGCCAAATATATACTAGTGAGAAAATTTTGGCCGAAGTAAATATCAGCTCCTGTTTGTGAACAGTTCTATATATCCGGATCCAAACTAGTTTTTAAACATGATTTTGACGCAAATTAAAGACCTCATCAGTTTTCGTAAGTAGTTGTAAATTAATTACTACTAACAAAATCCTCAATAAAAATGTTTGTGAGACATAATTATGTGATAGTTGTCTTTCTTAGAAAAAAAAATTCTAATAATCAAAGAATCCTAATCAAAACACTTGAATAGTATAAAGTTTAGATTCAAGGAATCCACGGTAAAAAACATGCATACCCTTATAACATGTTTGATTTATAGTACATTATTACTTTTTTATCTTTATAAATGGACGTAGAAATGAATGCATAATATAAGGCAAACATTTTTACTTTTATTGTGGTCTGAATTTTAGATATGGTTTCAATTTTATTGACAATTAATGGTGGAGATGGATTTTATTAAACAAAGAGGATGTTTGAAAGTTTTATTACATTATTTTATAAAATTTTTTTTAGAACTTCGAAAATATAGATAGATTATACCGTCAATCTTATATATATATATATATATATATATAAACTATTTTTTAAATAAAAAAATCAAAATTGTTTTTTCAAATACAACTTTATTTTAAAAAATATTTTTTATCATAAGCACTCTTAAATATATCCTAAAAAAATAGAATTAGTTCTTTTAATCATCAAAGTAGTTTTAGGTTTAATATGAAGTATGTGTTTTACATCCTAATCAAATAAGCCTTTATTAAAATAATTTTCGTAATTTTCATTAATTAATTTAACAATCTATTTTGCATTTTGTTATGTGCTGTTTATAAGGATGTCAATATGTTTCATGAATGACCATGCTAGAAATGTTGGGAAAGATCTGGCAGTGAATGAGGAAAATTTTCTGTTCAAGGTATTTGATGAAATGCTCGTGAAAATACTGCTGTTTGGCATTCCATTCTCCAAAGCTCTATTAATTTTTTATTATATATTTTTTAATAAATTTTTATAATAATTTATAAAATTTATAAAAAAATTTAAAAAATATAAAAAAATTCTAAGTATAAAATTTTTTTTTTGCTTATTTTTTTTATTTTTTCAAAGTCAAAATATAAAGCTCGTTTATTAAAATAAAATAAAAATATTTTTTATTTTAAAAAAGTTTACTTTATAAATATTTCTTAGATCGAAGAACTCTTAGTTATCACTTGTGCTCCACGTGTTCATCAGTCAAGAAAGGAAATGAATTCGAAGTGGCATTACCGTAAGTAAGGGCGTATTTTAAATTCGTGTAAATGAGTTGTGAGTACAAAATAAAAAATAAAATTTTTTAAAATTAGATTGAAATATTTTAATTAATTTCGAAGTAGATTGAAATTAAAATTTAATTTTTATTTTTTAAAGTGGGTTGAAAGTAAAATATAATAACTATAAAGTGTAGTTCTTAGTTAAATTTAAAATATATGAACTGTCTTAAACTTTAATTTTGATTAACAACTTTGAAGTACTGGACATTTGAAATAAGTCATAAGTTAAAGTTTTTAGATATACATTAGTATTGTTGTAAAATGTTAAAAGCATTAACAATTATCTAGTATACATAAATGTTCATCAGATAAGAACGGTTAGATCTGAAATACAATTTATCGATAATGCTCAAGTTTGGTATCAGAGTCTTTACACGTAACGCCAATTTTTCGATTGAGTGATAAATAACAAAACAAGTCATAAGACACGGCGACACAAATAATAAAGTTTGAACCACTTCTCTAAACTCCAATCAGCAATAATCAAATTTTCAGTTATAAAGTTTGTTAAAAATCTTATATTTTGATGATAATAAAAAATAAAAATTAAAGTTTGTATCATGTGCGACTAATACATTAGTTAAGTTTATTATGAATGTAGACAGAAAGAGGGGGTACAAGATGAAGCAAGCAATAAATGTACCTATATGTTGCATGCAAATAACAGGTGGGGGTATAAGAAAATGTTAACTTAGTGAAGCCTGAGTTGTCATAAGGAAGAAGGTTAAGTCGGTGCAACCAGCTCAAGAGAAAACAAAGATAAGACAGCAGTCAGTCAAATGAGAAAAGAAGAATTGCGAAAGAGAACGAGCACCATAAAAAAAAATATTACTAGCGACCAAAATATTAGAGCCTAAACATCTTCTTTTGCGGGGTTCTCCACTCACAAATCAGCCACTATTCTTTGTCTCCCCATTAACAAGTTAAAGTAGGTCACTAATAACAAGTAATAGCGATTAGAAAAAAAAGTCACTATTAGTAATATAATAGCAACAAAAACAACAAACGGTCCGTCGCTGATGTTGATGAACAATAGCGATCAATGTAAGAATTGGATGCTTTTTCTTTGAAGTAATGGCAACCTGCTACAAACTACCACTAGGAAAGGAGCAGTGATCAACTAGCCAGAACAAGCTAGCAGCAACAGGAAAACAAAAGAGAAAGTAAAGAGCGACGGTGATCACATTAGAATCAGCTTAGATTTGATACCTATTGGGTTAGATTGAAATGCCAATCGTAGTTATCAAATTAAGTTGTTACTTTCATAAATGCCAAACCTTTATCGATAAAATATATAAAGATAGCAAAATCAAGTATATAACATTGTTGCAATTTTCAGTTTAATTATTAATTTTGCTATATTTTCAATAATAATTTTCTTCTTTAATGATTTTGCAGGCCAAGATAATGTTTGTTCGTATTTAATATGATAATTTTAAATCTAAAATATTAATTATTTTGCAATAGAAGTCATAGGCTTATTAAATAAGTAGTTTATTTTTATTATAAGCAATTTATTTTGTAAGTGTGCTCAGAGAAAAAAATTTATTATTAAAATAATCTGAAAGTGATGTTTTGGATGAAAAAAATTTATAAGTTGCAGAATAATATAAATAATTGAAATATATATATATAATTTATGGATTTATTTTATATAGAATTTGTAATTTTCTAAATATATTCAATTTTTTAAACACCTTTTCTAATAAAAATTAATATATTTCATATAGTAGAAAAAATATATAAATTAATAATTTATGAATAATAAGTAATAGTTGTAATTAAAAGTTTTTTTTAATTCTATCTCTTATATAAGTAATTTTTTTAATATTTTAATTTTAAAATGTTTAATAAGTTATACTTTTAAAAAATTAGGGTCAGGGTGTATTTCATTAATTTGTGAACTTGCTGGAAGTAAAACCGTAATTTGCTAAACTCCTCCGATCGCACCCTAAATAAACAATAAAGAACATTGTTTTGGAGGGCCCCTACTCCATGACCCATTTGAAGAGTTTCCACAGCTTTAACAAATGGTGTGCGGTAGACGCACAGCGTAACATTTGTGGCCCGTTAGATTGTTCGTAGAGATAAGCTTTCGTTTGATTGCACAGCCCCGCGATCAGTAGCTTCAAAGCACTGAAAAGAACATAAAACAAGGAAAAGAAAAAACAGAAAACGATTAATTTTTTTTTGTGTTTTCCATGGCTGTTTCACAAGCTTGTACTTCATCTTCCTGTTCATGGGCATTTTCATTTCGATTCAGTAGGGAGAAGAAGAGTGGAATCAGCTTGATCAGGAGAGCTGCTGCGCTTGGAGCTTCGCCTAGAAGAGGACGAGGAGTTACGGTGCGTTGTGCCGCATCAGGCAGTGCTGTACCCGCGGCGCTGCTCTTTGATTGTGATGGTGTTCTTGTCGATACCGAGAAGGATGGGCACCGGGTTTCATTCAACGAGACTTTCGCTGAGGTCAGTGGGTTCTTACCCAATTGTATACGAAAGTTTCTAAATCCAACTTATATGTAAATACTTTGTCATGACTAGTTATGAAATATTTTTTCTAGATTATTAAAAGTTTCTCGTATCTTCTTCACCATTGTATAATCATAATTCATAACTGGATATTTGGTTTTGAACAGTGTATCTGCAATTTAGGTAGATAGAACGAAATGTACTTGAGAATAGGTTGTATCTTGAAATCACAATTGAAGCATTTTACATTTTAAAACAAATTTTCGTTAAACTATATAAATCTTAGAAGAACTTGTAAGCTCATGTTGGTACGTGAGTTTCCAGTACAAGTTCGAATCCAGGTGCCAGAGGGTATACGCAATTTGAAGGAGCAAAAACGAAAGAAGTAACACAGCTGTCGGATAAGGATCTGTCTGTTCTGAATTTTGGACTCGTAAAATGCTTAAAGTAGTGGAGCATCATATCCTGCTGTTACTAACAAGTGGCTATTGGCACTTTGTTAACAGATTTGATGCAGGTTTTTCATTTTTTTTTTCTGAAAATAAGAAGGCCCATTAACTTGAGGGGTTCATGAGCTGCATCCTGTAAATATTTCGCAAGCTGGATTATAATCTAAACTTGATTCATCTGTGAGTTTTTTCGTGTCAGGCTTAATGCTTAAAATAAATTCCTGCTTACTTCTCATAAGATAAAAGATCACTTGGAATATCCAGATCACAACTGTTAGTCTTTAGTGGTGCTGCTTTGGTTATCATATACGTTAAACTTAATCATTTCATCAAATTTGCTTCTCTGTCCCCTATGCTCTTCATGCATGATGCATCAGCGATTATCTTCTGAAGAGAAGAAGGTCAGTTTGATTTGGGTAAATTTAAATGCAGAGGGAATTAGGTGTTACCTGGGATGTAGAGCTTTATGGTGAGCTGCTTAAAATTGGCGGTGGAAAGGAGAGGTAAGTTGCCAAAAATCTGTGCAATTCTAACTGCTAGACAAATTTACATCTAATTTTGACATAAGATAGCCTGATATACAATAACCGGGGAAGGATTGTGGCATTTCTACTAAATCTGTTCATTGGTTATAAACATTGCATGGCCTTTCATGGAAGAACAATTGGAAATGAGACCATGGATATGCACCTTTCGTTTATACAAAATTTAGATGCATTCCCTTTTGCTATTTTAAACTACTACCTATGAGCTGTTTGATAATATCATCAAGCACATGCTCATTATACCCTGTTTCCTATAAGCTTGCAGCTGAGATTCTGTTCATCTTAGAATGACAGCATATTTTAACAAGACTGGATGGCCAGCTAAAGCTCCAAAGAGTGATGAAGAAAGAAAGGAGTTCATAGTATCTCTTCACAAGAGGAAGACAGATTTATTTATGTCTCTTATTGAGAAGAAACTTCTTCCCCTTCGACCTGGTGTTGAAAGGTCAGTCATCTTTATCATTGTACCTGCTTCTCTTATAACATTTTTTGGTAGCCTCTCACATAAAACATGTACCCTACCAGTGTCTATCAATTATTTTTTTTCCTTTAAACATTTAAAATACAAGATTAACTTCCAATTGGTGTTTGGTGATTTGATGAAAATTAGCGAATGCCATGTAACTTTCTTCCTTAGGGCCTTATTTGTTTGACTTCTTTTAGCTAACAAGACCTGTGCACTATGTACAAGATTAACGGTGTTTGGTGATTTGATGAAAATTAGTGAGTGCTCTGTAACTTGCTTCAGGCTTTATCTGTTTGACTTCTTTTAGCTAACAAGACAAACCTGTGCACTATGTACAATTGTCTTGAAGAAGTGAAGACCAAACTTACTTCGATTTGCTCTATAATACACCTCCTTGTAATGTTCTCATGTTCTTATTTTAAGCAAGATAAGCTAAGAGGTCTTGAACATGTAAAAAGCATTCACTGTTGGAAAACCTCAAATGCCGATTCATCCTAGACCAGCCGTGATATTGAAGGGTTCAGTGAACCTTTGTTCATATGATTGCAAAAGTTAGACTCCATGGGCTTAAAACTGTGTACAGTCTTCTGGTCGAATGGGCACCTAAGTCTCTATACATGATCTCTCAGGATCCAGAGATGTGATCCACATCTAAAATCAGGGTTAAGTTGGCTGAGAAGCATGTCCTCTGTAGCTATCTCTATAGTCAAATTTGTTCCTTGTTCAGTACTTCTCTGTGCTTATTAGCTTCTGATGTGATATGCTTTCTCACTCTAGCAATCAGCATAATAGTTGATATTTTAACTTTCTAGGTTGATTGATGAGGCATTGACCAAAGGAGTTAATGTTGCTGTCTGCAGTACATCTAATGAGAAGGCGGTATGCATTATAAGGTTCTTTAGATTCAGCATGCATGCATGATCGTGTGCTATGTCTTGTTTTAGATTTTACTGGTAAATATAGTTGAATTACTGTATTTCTTAAATCATGGAAGTACTTTTTTGTTTGTCTGAACTCCCTTTTATTGTAAGTACAAAACGCATGGACTGCTATATCTAAACTTTGCATGCCAATTACTCATCTGTGAGAAATCCTGAGAATCTTCCTTTACTCATCCACTAACTATTAAATTCACTCAGCAGCATGAGCTTATTCTTCTTTCAACTAATTCAGATCAGCAACCTTGCGAGCTGATTTGGTTAAACTTAATGTGTACAAAGATTGATGATAGTGCACTACCTATGCATTCTCGTTCTGTCACTGGAACAGTGACGAGATTGAATTGCAGTATCATTAAGGGGATAAATCAAACAAGAAGCTGTAAGACAAAAACATAAAAGAAACATTAGAAAGTACATTAGGAGTGTAAACATCATGGAGGTCATCAACGTAAAGAAGAACCATATTATATATTTTTCTTCTCATGTTATAGATCTTATGACATAAGTAATATATATCCATGACTCCATGTTTAAATGTACTTTGTCCTGACAGTTATGGAGTATATCGTTGAGTTCCATACACAACAACATTATATCAAATTATATAAGGTAAATGTATTGTAATTCTTACATTTATGCATCCTAATCACTAAAACTTCCATGCTCTTACAGGTTTCTGCAATCGTGTCTTTTTTACTTGGTCCTGGAAGAGAGAAGAAGATAAAGATTTTTGCTGGAGATGTGGTTCCACAGAAAAAGCCTGATCCAGTTAAGTTCTTCCATTCATAAGTTCATGTCCTGTTTGCTTGTTCATTTTAATGCATTATTTGTCTTGTTTTTCAAATTCCATGTTAAATCCAATTGTTTTGTTTGGTTTGGCTATCTCTTCCTAGATATTCTCCTAGGGTCTTAGTTTCTTCTGAAGTAATTTTTTCCTCTTTTCTGTGTACATTTCTTCCTCTACATTTTTTCGTATGTTTTAGCCAATGGAAGTTAATTACTGATAGGGCTTTATAGGTCTGACAATTTTTATTTTTGCCAGGCAATTTACTTATTAGCAGCAGAAACACTTGGTGTTGATCCATCCAGGTAGCACATCTTGCTAAATTGTAGGAACTATAAGAAATAGTTATCCTATGTATTCTACTTGCAAAGTGAGTTGATCATCAACTTCTACTTGATTACAAAAATTGAAATTAGCGTCATGCAAGTCTTTTAAGTTTTGAACCAACTATTTCCTCTTATTATTTTTCTTCTGCATTCTATTCCCGATGTTACACATTAGCGTCATGCAATTCATTTTAGTTAGCAATCAATTCTAGGATTGCTCATTTATTCAAGTATGAATATCACTTATCTGATACTTCCATTCCTGTGTTAGTAGACATATGTCAACAGCTGAAATGTGTTAGCATGGTTGTAGGAATTCTTTGCTACACCAAAAAACCACCTGCAGTCTTAGTGGCAGTCAAATATGTAGCGATGATGGTGATATTTGCTGCCAAATTAGTAGGGTAGAACATGAATAATGTGGTAACTATGTGTATGTGCAGCCAGTTTTTCCCTCTCTTTTAAATCTTTATGATGAAAGAGGGGAAGGGCCCCCTTTTCTTTTTAAAAAACAGTCAGAAGGTAGTTTTTAAGCGAAGATCTAGAGTCTGCTGCAGTATTGTTTGGAAGTTCCAAATATATGAAGATGCAGTTTTATCCTTAGGTTGCCTTATGTTATTATCTGAAAAGTTCTTTTGTTATTTACGAGTCTCTGAGCTTCATCTAAGTTGAATGGTAGAATTAGTTGAATCATCGAGCATTCCCTACCAAAGTACAGTCCAGATTGTGAATTGCTTTAGATTGCATTCTCTTTGGTGCCGAAACATTTGCCCAGCATCTTAGTTAAGAGAAACTGCTTTCTCTTTGATAAAAGAGAACTAAGACTCTTGGGTGGCATCAGGATAGGAACATGCATATTTAGGAAATTCTTATGATAGATTCATTGTTTCCTTTGTTAGAAACAATGAGCTAGCCATCTAGTCCTGTTCTCCCCTTTTTTTGGTCCTTTTCTTGGAAATAATACTTGGTTCTGTTTATGATACAGCCATTTGCTAGCACTATCTCCATTGATGGCAAAGGTTTACTTGTCAAGTACCTCAAAATGATCTTTCAATTACTCAATATTGACTGCTGGAACTGATACTTTCTTCAAATTACCTTTCTTTCTTCATTAGTATCTTCAATTTTCTTTTCCCTCTTGGTTGTTACTAAGGTAGCATTCTTTATGTAGTGATAATTATTTCTAATATTGCAATAAAAATTTCTTGAATATGTCTTGCTTGTGCGCAGACCTCACCTCACCTTGACTTTACATTTATTTTGTCTTTCAGCTGTGTTGTTATAGAGGATAGCGGCATTGGGCTTGCAGCTGCCAAAGCTGCTGGCATGAAGTGCATAATAACAAAGAGTGGGTGAGTAAATTGAATTACTGCATTAGCAACATTATAATTTCGAGCAAAGTACCATTACTAAAAGCATTATTGAAATGCTCGCCAAATGATTCTCCAAGGAAGAATCCCTGCATTCCACGGGAGACCAGGCAAAACTCTATATTAAACATATTTTCCACAGCGAGAGATTGCTTCCTTGGGGACTTGGGTTTGTTCATTAGCTTCAGGCTCTATCTTTTATTGGGGTTGCATTGACTAACTGGTTATAGATCGGGTAGGCTGCAGTCTTAAGCTCTGTACGACTTCAACTCAACTGAAGTACTTGCTCTCCAACTTGCAATTTAGTATAGCGAAGGCGCTACTTTAAATCTCTTCCTTTTCCCCCTCTTAAGAATGACAGGATGTTTATTTCCTAAGGTAGACCCTCTTTGACCTGCTAGTATTGGAGGGCTCAGTAAATCCAGCCTTATGGCGAATTCAAATGATACTTTCTGGTACAAAGTTTTTGAAGCGCAAAAACTTGGTGCTTACGTTGAATCTGGTGAATTTTCATTTTGTACTTATTACTTTTCTATGAGCACGACATTTAACATAAAGCTTGTGAACTCTGACAGGTACACTGCAGATGAGGACTTCGAGACAGCAGATGCAGTTTTCGATTGCATTGGGGATCCTCCTGAAGTGAGATTTGACCTGGATTTTTGTGGTAAACTTCTTCAAAAGGAATATGTGAGCTGAGGAATGAAAGGATGCCTCATTTCACTCATTCTTTTCTGTTTTTGAAAATGGAAATAAATCTCCAGCTTACTACGGGCCATCAAGTTTTGGCTATTCATGTGCTAGGCAGCACCTGTTATGTAATTTGTTTACATTAACATTACAGTATACATTATAAAGAGAAACACAGAAGTCAGGTCCATAGTTCAACAATTTCATGTAATAGCTAAAATCCATATAATAAGGGGTACCAACAAGCCAACAAGAAAGTCTACTCTTTATCCTATAGGTACAGTTTTGATTTGGCAATATATCAGGTGCTGCCCGCTTTCTCTTTTGCAAGATCCTAGAATGCATTGCCTTCTCTGTATTGAATTATCTTATATTATTTATTTGTCAAATTAAGTAGCTATTTATATAAATTTGAACACCTTTTATGCTTTTGGGGTTGATTTTTACTCAAGATCCATCTAACACTGGGAACATGAGATCTAACATGAAGCAGCACTTTTTGTTGAGTTTTGAGGCAGCAAGAAAAAAGTTTTTGGCTTCTTGCAGCTGCACAGAGTATTTACGTGGTTGTGTACATAAGAAAATCTCATCAAACATATCCATTATTCACATTATATACACGATATACATAATAAATATTAATTCACTTGTGATGTAAAATATCAACTTTTAATTTGGATTGATGTTAAACTTCAGATGAATATTTTCTCACAAAATTAATTTTCTTTTCAATTCGCTAATAAGAACTTATTATAAGTGATTATATGGACATATATAAGTGCTTATTGATAACAAATTTTTCTAAAATAAAAAATATTTAAAATTTCTTTTGTAAATTGAGATAATAAAAACATTCACATAAAATTTATACGATATATAATTTATTTATATTGTTAAATTTTAAAAAGAGATTATAAAATACTGTAAAAATTTTATTAAAAATGAAAAACAGTAGTATAAGCACTTGAGAATATATGTTCTTCCAGGTTAAAATTTTTAGACATAAATTTAAAATTAAATTAGAGAACTAAAGTATAATAAAAAATTAAAAATACTTTGAAATGTACGAAAAAAGGGAAAAAAATTCCTTAATTAATCATTTAATATCATCAATGCAACTGCCCGGTTCAATTTAATTCTGCACGCCACAACTCCTCGTAGTTGCACTCCCCCATCCGTTTCCAACTATTCGCTCAGCAGCATTCACCCACCGCCAACGGCAAACTAACCAGCTGCCACGCCACAACCTTTTCCTTCTCCAGATCAACTCTATCAACACAACTCAGAACATTAAATTAACCAATACAAAGTTCCACAACATAAACTTGCCAACACGTGTGCTGACGTGGAATACTTGTATTGCTTATTCATCCTGGTCTTATTGAACAAGATAGCATCGCACTTTCTTACTAATTAAATTAACGAGTTGTAGTCTCTTCTGAAATATTTAAAGTATCTCGCGAGTCGCTCCCTTGTTCTCTGGATCCAATCCATAAAAAAAAAAAAGTAAATAACTGATGGATTGTTTGGGCGATTTCGTCGAACACCTTCGTCACCAGCCGGCGTGGCTGCTCTTCGTTGCCGCAGTAGGGCTTCTCTCCTTTACTAGAATCGCCGTTTCTGCTCTTCGTTGGTTTTATGTCACCTTTCTCCGCTCCGGGAAAAACCTCAAGAAGCGCTACGGCTCTTGGGCTGTTGTCACCGGTTCCACTGATGGCATCGGTACTATCTTCACATATCTGTCTACAGCATTTTAAAATATTTTTCTTTCAAGTTAGAGATAGAGTAGACAGAAGGAGTTTGTAGAGAAGGATTTGATTCAATTTCTGGTTGTATTGATTTTGTTTTTGTGGCTCTGTATGTTGATTGACAGGTAAAGCCTTTGCATTCCAGCTTGCTCGCGCTGGACTCAACATTGTTCTCGTCGGAAGAAATCCTGAGAAGCTCTCTGATGTCTCCGCTGCAATCAAGGCTAAATATGCTAGATTGGAAGTTAAAAGTGTAGTCATCGACTTCTCAGGTGATGCTGCCGAAGGCGTTAATGAGCTCAAGAAAGTTATCGAAGGGCTTGATGTTGGAGTTCTAGTGAATAATGCTGGGGTTTCCTATCCGTATGCAAGGTATTTTCATGAAGTGGACGAGGAGCTGAAGAGGAATTTGATCAAAGTGAATGTTGAAGGGACGACGAGGGTCACGCACGCAGTGCTCCTGGGGATGGTTCAGCGCAGGCGTGGTGCAATTGTTAATATTGGATCTGGCGCTGCAATCGTTATTCCATCTGACCCGCTATACTCTGTCTATGCTGCTACAAAAGCGTGAGCTTTCTTCCTTGTTAGCTTTGTAGAATTGTGCAAGTAGTTTATGATTCAGTACCTTTAAGTTGTTAGATGCTGCAATTTCGGTAGAAACCTACTCATCCTTATTAAAATTTTTTTCTCCCCATTGTTTTGTATTAAACATATAGAATCAACAACCTAGCAATTTACTGTGAATGATCATATTGTATGTTGTAATTTGGCTGGAGAAAAAAGCGAAATCATGTTTTTCTTGTTCTGTAGATATTCATGCATCTTCTAGAACAGTTGGCCTTTTACCAAACAAAGCTTGAATTTGCACAGCTTTCCTGGTTAATATCTGATTTGATGTTTCACTAACCCTTTTCATGTTTCTTGCTGATCGAAGTGATCTGATTCTCAGCTTAGTTGGTTTTCCTTTTTCATGTTAGATGAATTTGTAAGAGTAAATATTAGCTGGATAAGTAGCACTTAGGGTATTGCGTATTGCACTTTGCTGGTTTGTATATTAAGAATAGGTCTACAAAGTTATTAGCCGATGCAATTTTTTGGTCTTCCTTTTTTTTTTCCAGAAAGTGTTGAAACTTTTAAAAAGGTACTGTTGACGTAATAGGAATGCTCTACTAATTTGGGAAGGCCAAATTGATACCTGGTCTGGATCACTACATTAGGCTAGAAATTTCCAATTGTCATGTTGTTGTGTCTTTTCCAATTTGCTGCAAGTATTAGTCTTTTGGTTTTATTTGTTTCAGTAAGTCTCATTATTTAGCTTTTATGTTATTTGTCTGCTGCAAAATGCTCTTATTTCACACTGATCTTGTTTGAGCGCAGGTTCTGCATACACACAACTTTAAGAATATATTTATGGAACAAATATGTGTCAGTGGCATTTTTCTGTTGACTATTAGTATAAAATGGTCATGCAATTGGTGTGTGCATGGAGTGGTTATCTCCAATGTGTGATGCTTCTGGATACCTGTTTCATCTTTGAAAAGATCATGTGAGGATGCTGAACAGATTTGCGTGCTCAGACCACATACCCATGCTTTTTCTGACACCCAAACCTCATTAGTTGGTCTTGTTAGAAAGATGAGAGTGGAAGTGGCTCGGTTATTTGAAGTGATTATTCTCATGCAGCAGTAACTTTTAAGAGAACAAGATGTTTTTAGTTTGTCTTCCTTATAGCTTATTTTTATACAGGTATATCGATCAGTTCTCGAGATGCCTTTATGTTGAGTACAAAGACAAGGGGATTGATGTCCAATGTCAGGTCGGCCACTTCATATTTCATTAATCAATGTCTACTTTGGTTTTTATTATTTAGTTGTTAATTTGCTTTATGATATACTGGCCAGCAAGTGGATTTACTTTGTCTTGTATTGGATTGCAGGTAGATCTTTTGTTTTTATCTTTGGTCATTATAAACCATGTTGCATAAGAAAAACATTCTAGCTTTATTTCCTTAGAAGTTGTATATAAACAAGTCACATTGAAACTTCCCAAAGAAATGAAAGCTTACTACTTGCACGCACTACTTATTTTATTTCACCTACAATTCAGTCTTCAATTTACCTTTTGAATTCTTTGAATATTTTGTAGGAGACTGAGTAGCTGTTAGTATAAAATAACAATCATTAGATCTGATATAGCATACAGCATCCTTCTCTGTGCCTTTCTATAAATGTGTATACCTAGATGTTTATGAAAGCTGCTGCCGAATGATGGTCACCCATGTCAACCTTCTACTTGCTTCATAGTTTTTCTGAAATACCATCTACTTCTCAATTGATCTTCTTAAATTCAGGTACCCCTGTATGTGGCAACAAAGATGGCATCCATCAGAAAAGCTTCTCTCCTTGCACCGTCACCAGATACTTATGCTCGTTCAGCCATGAGGTGGATAGGCTATGAGCCGAGATGCACACCATATTGGCCTCATTCCCTTGTCTGGTGCTTGCTCTCCATGCTACCAGAAGCTGCTATTGATAAGTGGCGTCTTTGCTTTTGCCTTGGCATCCGAAAGAAGGGGCAGATCAAAGATGCTAAGAAAAAATCACAGTAGAGCAGCTTGAATCAAGCTTAGAAGTTGTAACAAGTATGTTGGTTGCTTCCTTAGCTTTCTATCAGTTGCCAGTAGCTAGTATTTGATAGCGTTCTGCACTACTTTTTCATTCCTTTTTTCTGTTTACTTGAACTTGAGATATTTATTATACTCATTGGGAGTGTTATACAATGAGCTTACATATGAGCACAATCTCTTGTAGTTTTTTTGAACATTTTGTGTCAATTTGATTGAGTTTCCTGTTACTGGTCTGCATTTCTAGTGTAGTCAAGTATGTTTCTTTCCTTCTTTTTTTTTTCGTTCTGTGAGAAAAGCAGAGGCAGCCTTGGATGATAAAAATTAAGTTAATTTATTAAATCCCTAAACAAAGTTATTTAGAACAGTTCTCTTTGTAAATGAGGCTTCTCACGTAATAAGAATCAGTTTTCCTTTGGGCGTGTTTACTTTACGGTGGAAGTGAAGTTTTTAGGAAATAAATTTAAAAAGTAAAATTAAAAATTAAAAATTATTTAATAAAAAATAATATTTTATATTAATTATATATTTATAGTAAGTTTTAAATTTCAATTTAAAAAAAAATTATTGATAAAAAAATTATTTTAATTTTTGTATGTATTTTATGTTGAAAATAAGTTTAAAAAAAGTGAAGTTTTAGAGTGTTGGTAAACACGCCTTTTGTGGAGCTCAATTGGCGATGCTATTTATAATAAAAAATATGAGCTGTAATATAATTATAGCAGAAAATTAGATTGAGACTCGGATCAAAGCAAAATATATCATTTATGATAAATATGCAACTAGTTATTTTATATGCTCTATCTGAAATAACAATAATAAACTAAGCATTTATTTTATTTAATCAGAGTCGCAGATCAGCGAAAGTTTCAATTCATCGAAATTCTTCGTCACCACTTTACACCAAATTAATTTTGATCTATGTCTTTTGTTGGTCAAAGCACAATCAACTCAAGTGGAAATAAGTGACATGAGTTAATAATTAAATATTAATTCATCTTTTCTTAATAATAGCACTACTATAATGATCAAAAAATAAGAAATTTTTTAAACTGAGACATATTAGACTGAATAAAGCGTTTTTAATCGACCGATATTTTGCAATTCCTTAAACAAGGAGGTCAGTGTTTTTGGCTACTTCAGTTCCAAACAAACTTAAGCAAATAAATTATTCACACACAAACACTAATAATTTGCTTGGTTCGGCAAAATCAATTTGGGAACATCTTCTAGCACTTTTTATTAAGAGTGAGTTTCATTAATTTTGGTTAAGAAAGCTATAATACATAAGTAAAATGGTTACAAAAGCATACGTCCTTAATCGATTTTTTCTTCGAGATGAACTAAAAACAGCCTTCCAACACTCCTGTCTTCTGCTGTTAAATGAAGTCTCTTTACAAGATCAGTACACCAAAAAAGGCTTGGTCAAGCCCTTATCAACAAATGCAACCTGCACCTACAATTAATTTGTGCTTGTTTTGATTTCAGCTCTTGTTTTACAGCTCAGGACCTATCTCATAGGCTTGTAAACTCAACTTGGTTACGATGAGAAGATCGGAAAGGTGCTAAAAATGTTAACTTTTTAAGCTTAAGCATTCAGAGGGTTGAAGAAGTAGATAGCTTTGTGTAATCTTTCTCTCTCCGTATTTATTTTTGTCTCATGTTTTTTTTCTTTTTATGCATAGTCGGTAACCCTGACATGTTCAGGTAGACTCAAAATTGTCTACTGTAGCCTAAATTAGTCTTGGATCTACAAATTAATTCGTATTGTAAATGATACGGCTCGACTCGAATGGGTTCAGAGTTGATTCGCCAACTCGTCCGTCTGAATCAATCAGGACTGAATTATAAAAAAGAAAAGGAAAACTTAATCTATGGTTGGAGTGAGGTTTTGTGTTTCTCTTTTCTTGGTTTTGCAGAGTTCAAGAAAAATATGAGCCTAAAGGAAGGCAACTTTAAGAGAAGAGAAAATTAGAAGTGAATGCCAAAGATTCTTTTCAAGAGACCAGTACCCACGAGGAGAAAGCTGCTGATATTGGTCCAGTTAATCACAATCTGCATGATAACTTGGAACATCCTGAAGATAGAGAACATGGAAATGGTGAAGTTTTGTCATAAAGGAAGCAGAGGTAGGGGGAAGAAGAGATGTGAACATAAATTTTATTGGTGGTAATACTTGCAACATGGGTTCTCCTGAAAGTTCACGCAAAGGCCACTTGACTGAAAATATGCTTGAGGACATCAGGAATGGCAAGATATTAAACCTGACAGAAAAGTAGGGGAAGTTGTAAGAAATGCTAATAAGAAGAAATCATTGCCTGAAAACAAGATCAAAGTTTCACTTCATCAGAGGACCACCTTCCGGTAGTCACACAGATGGCCATCCCAACGGGTCTCTAGATAATCAAGTGGCATCTAGTGCTGAAGATGACACGCTATTTCAAAGCAAGAAATCTAATCCTGCCGTTAGAAAGGTTCCAAGTAGAAGGATGGCCGAGGTCCTCAAGAGTTCTGACAAGAGGAAGCCCGTTGTGGCTAACTCTGGACCTTCTGGTATAATATTCTATGGTGCGACAAGCGGAAGCTCAGGCGATGAATTTATGATAAACTACAGAAAACCATTTGCACCTGCTGACTCAGATACTGAGACTGAAGAAGCCACAAACTAGCCAAGTTGATATTTTGATCTTATTGCCCTTATTCAATAAATAGAATCTGTATTCATTTGATCAAGTTGATATTTTCTTTAAACTTTTGGCATGTCATGCCATGAAGCTAGCTTCTTTTATCAGGCGGAGCACTTAGTGAACTTTGTTCTTAGGTAACTCCTTAAAAAACTGAATAGTGATTTGCCTATTCTTGTTCAATAATTTTTGTCACAGGACTAAAGTTTATATCTTGCACCGTGCGGTACTTAGTGATCCTCATTTTTGCCTAAGTCAAACTTCACCCAGATAAAATATCAAAAATAGTTAAAAAATTTGAATGGTTTTGAGAGAAAGAAAGAAAATAAGAAACACTTGAAAAGATAGCTTTTTGAAAAAAAAAAGCTTTATATTATTTGGCTTGGTATAACTTTTTATTGATTTCTTGATGCATTCAAATGAAAGCTCACCTTCGCTATTTATAGCTTATCCACCTTCTTAACGAACTGTGAAGAATATTTTGATCGGACGATGGAGAATATATAGTCTAAAGTTTTTACATAATATTTCTTACAAAAATTCCCAACTTTTTAGAGTATTCCCTAACATATTTTAGATTTATACCAACTATTTTATATCTAGAGCATTCTACTATATTTTAGATTTGGCTTATATATAAAATATTTTGCCTAGATAAAAAATATTTTGCTAAGGTATTTTGGATGGGAGAAAAGCCAAAATAGTCATACCGTGACATTCTCTCTCACCTATTTCGCGATGCCATCATCGCGGTTGTGTGGAGCTGTAATAGAACTCTTGGATCTTATGGTGGAATGGCCATAAGTCATCTTCATGTTCCCAACTTGACTCATCATCTGGCCTATTCTTTTATTTGATCAAATATTTGGAATAACATACAGCTACCACGCTTTGGGATGAATCGATGTTCCAAAATTTTTTCTACGTCCCGTTTGGGTGACATTATAATAGATACAGAAAATTTTAAGGACGCTGCGTTACTTTGATCCTCTTTGGCTCTATGTTGAGTTGATTTGGTTATTTTGGGATGGTATGAAATGTTGGTTGTGCCTCATTCTTCTCCCTTGAGGGTTGTAAGGTCAAAGTAGTTTTGGATTGAAAATTTACTTCTTGCGACAAAGATACCATGCACGTTTTCCCTTCATCCACATAGAGTTGGCAAAAAGAATAGGTACGATCTTTACGCGATCCGTAAACTCCATATCAAGAACAATAGAAAAATATCCATGAGCACAACAGAAAAGTTTAAAAATTAGTCCACTCATCTATGCAATTTTTGACCCCACGAGTAACACCAATAATAGATTTGGGTTTGGAAGTAACTGCCTTAATACATTATTATCTCTTTTCGTATTTGACGCATAGCCTTTTTGCTTCATTCTCCTTTAGAAAGTTATGGGTTGCCCCTTTGTCTATCAAAGCTTGGACCTCCCGTCCTCCAACTTTGGTTGTCACGTACATTCAAATCTTCACCTCACGTTTTGACAATTCAGCTTTGACTTGTAAGCATTAAATAGTTATAATGAGCCCATCTTTACATTTTCAGGTTGCTGTTGTGGCGCGTTCATTTTCTCTATTAGTGGGAAAAGTTTGTTCCGTTTTGGGCACTCCCTAGCTATATGAAGTACATCACAAAGAAAATATTTTAAAAAATTCTTACATTTCACTCAATTGTTACTATTGCTTCTTTGGCTTCAATGGAGTCTCCCTTGGTCTTTGGTGGGTCAACTGTTGCTTCCTTAATTTGGTGGCTATTTTCACTACCATTGTCCTTGAAATTCTCTCGAGGCTTATACTTTTCGGGCGTTGGAACTCTATAAGGAACTCGGCTATGGCAATAGTAAAGTTGAGATCTTGAGGTCCTCTACGCTGGATCTTCAACCTTGCTCATGTTTGCAATCCATCCATTAAAGTAAAAAGAGATTCCTTTTCTGGAAAATAAAAAATCTTTAAGATCAACTCTGAAATTTTTTTTATATAGTCCTTATACTGCCCCGATAGATCAAGCGTCGAAGCTTTGCCCTTGCATCATCATTGGCATTCATCAGATGGAATTGCGTTTGAGTTTCCTTTTGAACTCTTTCATGTGGCAATGGTGCAGGTCCTATTCTCGATCTCGATATGTCTCTTCCTCCACCATACTATTGCAGTATCTTTAAAATAAAGAGTGGTATGATCGATCTTATCTGCATCTCTCGTGATACCGGTACTCCTAAAAAGTTGCTCCAAGCTTCAAAGAAAGTTATCAATCTCCTTGGCTTTTGGAACCCTTATACGACTTAGATTTTGGAACATCCATTTCCAAAGGAGTTGAAGTTGGGGGTACAATGGAAACCACTCCTTGTGGAACCACAATCTTGCAAAGTGTCAAGTTCTCTCGGACATCTCTCAACTCATTGGCCAACCTTGCGACCTCTTCGCTAAGAGTCGCTACTTCCCTCCTATCACCAAAGAGAGAGTCTTTAAGGGCATTGCCTTGGCGAGATGATGATTCGGCTATCATATTCAAGGTGGCTTGCATCTCCCCACGAAGCACTTCTTGTCTCTTCTCGAGCTTTTCGATGCTTTGGCCCTACTCTTCGAATTGATCGACCTTATCCGCCATTGTAAGCTCCATCCTAGCGAGCCTTGCGTTCACGTCCATCATAACATTCTTAAACTTCTTTTTGTGTTGGCAACTGCTCTCAGGAGCTCTCCTTTCAATCTCCCTTCCCTCATGAATGATAACATCGCTTCCACTTGTCATTTGCGATTGGCAGAACCTTAGCTCTAATAGCACTTATCACGGGCCTAGAGTCTTATCTTGGTCCGTGCGACACTTAGTTACCCTCCTTTGTGACTAAGTCAGCCTTCATCTAAATAAGCTATCAAAGATAGGTAAGAAAATTTGAATGGTCTTGAGAGAAAGAATGAAAATAAGAAACACTTAAAGAGAGAGCTTTTTAGAAGGAAGCTTTATATTACTTAGCTTGGTACAACTCTTGATTGATTTTTTGTATACCTCCAAATGAGAGCTTACCTCCTCTATTTATAGTTTCTCCACATACTCAATAGGTGGTGGCGATTATTTTGATTGAACGGTGAAGAATACATGGTTCAGAAAGTTCTTACATAATATTTCTTATAAAAGTCTCCACTTCTTTAGAGTATTTCCTAACCTACTCTAGATTTATGCCAACTATCTTATATCTACAGTATTCTACTATACTCTAAACTTAATTTATGTACAAAATATTTTACCTAGATAAAAAGTAATTTACCAAAGTGCTTTAGATGGGGAGAAAAGTCAAAATAGTTATACTGTGACACTTTGCATCCGTATCATCGTTTTAGGAAAAATAGTCCCAAAAACGTTACTTCTATTTTCTGTTAATTAGGTCTTTACTCTATATTTGGCTAATGAACAGAATACTTCCTCACTTAGCCGTCATTATATATAGTAAGCTGACATTTCCCATCCTACTGTGTACCACAAAGAAAGCTGCTTGTCCTATGACAAGTATAATCTACCACTTCATCCGTTCTGTGTTAAGAACCTGATTTATTAGCATTGATTTTTTTCCCCTACTTGTCTCAGTAAATATTTTTTGTTGGAGTTAACTTTGTTACCTATAGTGTAATTTCAATATCACAACGTCTGTAAATGAATTGTAAGTCATCTCTTCTTGTGAGTAACCATTACAGAAATACTGGTATTTTAATGCATCAATTATGAGACATCTTATAACATCACATTACCGATAAATCTACCATGTATATTGATAACTATATTTATTCAAGTTCTTAGTGTAAGTGGTGGTCTCTATTTTTGTTGGTAAGGTTTTTGCCAAATGCTCAAAGCAACTGAATAAAGAGCTTCCTGGTAGAGATACTTTGTTATGGTAAGTGCTCGTATGTGATCTCTAAGCAGATTACATTGTGTAGCTTAATAGCTTTTTTTGTTGATTCAAAATATTATCATCTGTTCTAGGAGAAAAGCTCACTGTTTGTCTTTCATTAATATGTGATCCTTAATTGAAGCTGCAGTTCATTCGGTTGCTATTGTGTTGGAAATAACTTTAGTATTTTTGAGTAACTTTGCAAATTAAATTCATAAGAAGCTAAATGTGATCAGTATATAATGAGACAAATTAGTACATCAGTTTGTTGTGCTTGCATTGCGGTCCAGCTTCCTAGTTAGACTTTTAGGATTTTAAAGCGATTTGCTGAGTTTCTCGATTCATAGCTCTGCCCTCGTAAATTCTTCAGATGAAGGCAATGAAATCTGCAAAACCAAAACAGAGTTAGAAGTGGAAGGAACCCACCTTTCACTTTACAAAGCTTTTGTTTTGACCTTTTTGTACTATATCATTTGTTGGTTTAGTATATGCTTTTATGATAAGGTTAGTTTCTCCCCAATTCTCCAAAAAAAGGATACGTATCTCATCAGGTAGTATTGTCTATGTATTGCTAACTTTTTACCTTTGAAGGGTTATATAAGTGTTAACAATGTATAAAGACGTTTAAGGGTTTTTTCCCTAGCTAGAAGTTAGGAGGGACAATTCAAATATCTCTCAAACCAGTCATGCACTACCTATATACTTAGACGTATTTGTCTATGCAACCGTGATTGTGTCAGAGTTTTGTGGTCAGACTTTATATGACCTCTATTTATAATAATTTAAATGTTTAAGGGACGATATGATACTGCGCCTCCTAGCTTTGTAAAAGGTTGTAAGTGACATGGTGGTATGCTAAGTTCCTAATTAGCTCTTGGAGGGACCGCTCACCACCTTAGACATCAGGAACAATATATATAAATATGGGTGGTGATATTCCCACTCTTATAGGCACCTATAAGGCATGATTCATTTAAATGCTTTAAATTCAATCTCATGGATATGAAAAACTACGAGTTCGAATTTTTATAATTTAATTTTAGCTCAATCATACTACAATTCGATCTCTATCTGTCATCTTGCTGAAGATGTATATGTATATACTTTTTTTGTCATCTTCACCAACATGACAGATAGAGATCGATTTGTAATCTGATTGAGCTGAAAATTTACGACAAAAATTTTAACTCATAACTTTTCATATCCAATAGTGAAGATTGAATTTGAGCATTCTAAATTAATGATGCCCCATAGGTGCCCCCAAAGAGGTATATATAGGGGTGCCTATATTTCCACTATATATATGTATATATGAAAAATAATCTATACGCACATTGAGCAAAAAGTTGCATATGTTTATTTGAGGGTGGACTTTGCATAAGTTTATTAACGAACGAAATAACTACTTACATAGTTATAGCTTATGGTTTCACCTCACACATAGGTATTGTGTTTCCTTTAGCTCATTTATCGTGCTTATATGAGGTAGCTTTTTCTTTAGAGTTGGATTATTTTGCTCTATTGTGACGAATGTATTAACAATGCTCTCAATTCATAAACTTTTCCTTTAACCAGATCATTGACTATGAGTAAAGAAAGCTCGAGTGCAATTCTGAAAGGTACCAGTAGCTACGAAAAAGCAAAGCTCACAACTTCTCAGTCACAACATGAAGATACCGAGAGCCAGCATGTTGACTTCGTCTTAGAGACTCTTTAATCTGATCAACCTGATAACTTATCATCTTAATATTACAGCTATGCAAACGCGTAATCCGCTCTAATTCTGTCGTTTACTGTGAGGTAACCTCCGAGTCTGAAGCATAACTTTTACTTCCTTAGTCCTAACTTTTTGCTGGAGCTCCTAATCTTATTTGCATTATAGAAGTAGTAATGAAGTAATTTCTAGTTTTGGTGTTCTATGTTCAATTTGACTGGTCTAAGAACAACATTCTTCATTGCATGTATGATTGGAGTGATCCTAGATGTTCAAGTTTTACCTATTATCGCATGAGCGAAATAGTTTCTGCTAGGAAAAATCTCCAACTTTAGTATTTAACGTGTAATTTTTTTTCTTTTTATGTTCACAACGGTCCTTTAACTTTTTTGAGAAAAAAAATGTTAAAACTTCTAGAAACAAGATAAAAGGACGTGATCGATGAATTCGTATAACTTGATTTTAATTGAACTATTAAAGAAAGATTTAGTCCCATATTACTTATCAATGGTTCTGAGATGATATTAATAAAGACTTGGGGCTCACTTTTCTCATCGCAATTGGTATTGAAAAAAATTCTAAATTCGTGACATAGTATCAGAGTGGGTTGGACCGGATCGGTCCAAAATGTAGGCTAAATTTAACTTTATTATCTAGATCTATTCAGAGTCTTTATGGTCCGCTTTATTTAAGGACAGATAACCCGCTTTATTTCAGGATAGATAGTCCGTTTTATTAAAGAGACAGTTGTTCGCTATATTCTACTACAAGTAGCCTATTTCATTTCAGGACAGATCGTCCGCTTCATCCAATTCATGTAGCCCGCATCAGTTTAATTTACTAAAAAAAAGAACGCTCGCTGGAGGACAGGTGTTAAAAAAAAATTTAGTCTCATATTATTTATCCATGGCCCTGAGATGATATTCAAAAAGATTTGTGTTCATTCTTCTCATTGCCAATTAATTCTGAGAAAAATCCTAAATTCGTCACATGAACAAAACAACTAGACTCATTACGGGAAGAACGCACTGAATAAGAGGACATTTTGCTTCCGTACACAAATCACTACCAATCTTGCAATGGAGTTCGTCGAGTGTCCCTATGATTGATGTTCATTAGTTTGTATTATTTTTGGGCACTTCTCTAGTTCTTTACTTAATTTCTTATTCAACACAGTATTAGTGCTTTTGATGACTAAAGTAGTCGGTAAAAAATATTGACTAATGTAGTTTTCGTTGATAATTTAACGACTACTATATTGATAGTCGATAATTGAGTTTGTATTATCGATTATATTGATATTCAGATGATAAACTTTACACAAAAAGAATTGAATTATGCTTTTGAATTTAATTATTGTGCACTTGTAGACTAAAAATTAATATCTTCATTATTTTGTATTAGATTTATTGATTCAAGTTTAATTGTTTTAGAGTTGAGACCGGTTTATTTAAAGATCTATCCAGATTAATTTCATATTGTTTATTCAAATTTCAAATCCAATTTTGATAATAGCTCATTATCGTACTTAGGATATGTGTCTTAAGTCCAAAACACCAACACCCCAAACTCTACTTTTTTAAACTCATTTTTAATATAAAATATATACAAAAATTTAAATAAATTTTTTTATCAATAATTTTTTTTATTTCAATTTTAAAACTTACTATAAATATAAAAATTTATTTTTTATTAAATATTTTTAATTTTTAAATTTATTTTTTAAAAACTCTATTTCATCCAATTTACACACAAGATAAACACGCAATTACTTTATCCCAACCTTCTCCCTTTATTTTCCATTTTTTCCCCTTTCTTCTCCTATTAGTTTTCTTTCCTTCTCCTTTTATTTATTCTTTTCCTTTTATTTTTTCTTTCCGCCTTTTCCCTGTTTTTCCCTCCCGGCCGAAACCCTCGCGAGCTGCCCTCTCCCGGCGCGACCTTCCTTCCGGGCCGGTTCCCTCTCCGACCGGCGACGGAATATTTTCATTATCCCTGCGGCCATCATCTCCTCCACCTCCATTGCTTGAATTGCTGTCGCCGGCGAGCTGAATCGCGCTCGGATCAGCACCGGCCCGGCGGTGGTCCACCGCGATTTCATATTGCCGCCACCATATCCAAGCTGCCTCTGAAAAATCTGTATTTTCTGATTTCTGACCCGCCGCGAGCTGAAAAATCTGCAGGTAAGTTTAAATATTTCTCTGCTCAAATAATCCATCCTCTGTGAAATGGTGAAAATTTCCTTGTCATTGGATTTAAATTTGTTACTTGGTAAACAAATATGATGATGATAACATTTTCATTGTGAAACATATACATGTATAGCTTGTGCATGTTATATCCAAACCATTATGTTTGAAGTATATCAATGAATGCTGACGAACACATATTCAGTCGGTAAAATATATTACCGACTGATTTGTTGCCTTTAGCGGCTGTGTTTCTCAGTCGGTAAAGGTCTACTTTGACAGTGATGAATCAAATGGTTGCTTACGCCTCCGCCACAGCACGTCCCACTAGAAGCTTCTCGCACTTGTCTTTTACGTGAACGACGACCGGTTGTTTCTCTAGATTTCGACAACACTCTCCACAGAGTGGCTGTTCCAAAACTCATAGCCGTCGAGACTAACTTTTCCTTGACAATAACTAGTCCTACTTCCCGATCTCTTTCCGGTTGCTATCTCCACCAAGAAGAATAACTATTATTTTATCATGAACTTGAAGCGATTTCTCAATATATAACTATATATATATATATATTCAGTTGAAAGAGTTAGTATTTTCTAATTGTCCCAGGATTAGGTGACCTTAGTTTTTTAGGTGTTTCTACCCAAGTTTTAGTTTGTTGCTGATTAAGTTTTCATGTGATTCTATTCTTATCATAGAGTTGTTAGATTTTGCTCTATATAAAGAGCAGTAAGTTATAAGACATTGAATGTAAGCAAGCAATAACAAGTTCTTCCCCATCTCTTCCTTTATCTTGCTAAATTTTATATCAATAGTATCCAAGCTAGGCTGGTGTATAAGAAGAGTGAGTGAGTTTAATTTTATTTTAAAAAAAAGAGAGAAAAGAAAGAAGGTTGAGTGTTGGGAGCTGCAGCACATGGCTTAGATCTTCTTCTCAAATCAAAGTTTTTTCTTGATTTCTTGGTATTGCATTAGCAATTTCTGATGACATCTGGCAATTTTGTTTAACCTGCTATTCCCTGATGGTCAAAGTGATGCAAATTTTGAAAGGTCTAATATACATGAGCTTCAGTTTATGATCTTAAATTACCTTCTACCCTTTATATAGAATCCGAGAAGGTCTTTAGCAAAAGTGATGCACATTAAGTGTTTGGAGTAAGTTAAAACTGCGAATTTTGAATATAAGGCAAATGATACTCATTGATATTGAACGGGGTCAACAACAGATCTGAGGCATGTATACAGGTTCGCGTAATAGTGTTAGTATCAACAACTATCTGAGCAAGGCATCGGTTGTATAAATGGTTTAGGTAAAGCCGATGAACTGCAAGTTTGGCCCTGACTATAATCGTGCAAGTTTATGTCAATTCCTTTTTATTTATGAGATTGATCTGATGATTTAGGCTTTGTTGGTATTAGCTACTCTTTCAAAGTTAGAGACCATGAGTTCGATGTATTCATAGTCGGAATTGCAACATGAGCTGTCTATGTTTTTGGCTTGTAATATGAACGTCCAGACTATAGGTGACAATATATCCCCTTGCGAATCTGACCAAATCCAACCTATTTCAATAGGGTTTGGGTTTGATCATAATTAGGTTCGGGTCAATTTTTAGTCAATTCTTCTAAATTGACCCAAAAATTTAAATGGGTTCAGGTCAGATTTGAGTTGATTCGAAATTGATTTATCTAATCCGTATAATTATTTTGTGTAGCATATAGTACCTAATAATTAGAAAATATTTAGAACAATGACATTGAATTTTATTATATATATATAATTTATATGTATTTGTGAGAATAGGGGCGAGCGGCGCACATCAGTCCGGTTCCGTCGGTATAAAGTTTCAAAAATGATATTTACCGTTGGATATGAAGAACTATGAGTCGTGAAAATTTTGGCAAAATTTTAGCTCAATTAGATCACGAATCGAAATTCATTCGGCTTTTTGATCATGATGACATAAATGGATAAAATTCAGAACATATATATTGTCTTATTTATGTCATTGTGACTAAGAAACCGGATGAAAATTGATTCGCTATACGATTGAGTTAAAATTTTGTCAACATATTCTCGACACAATTCTTTATATCCAACGGTGGATATCGTATTTGTAGTTTTGTACCGACGGAAAAGGATTGATGTGCGCTGATATGTCCATAAGGAGAGAGTGTCCATCCCTTCCTATATATATATTTTTTAATTTATCATATTTTGATTAGTTTATTTTTTATTGTAGATCTTATCGAAATTAATGTTTTCTGTTTTTGGATATATAATACATAACATTTTTCACCTATTATAGTTAGAAATTAGCTTTTATAATCTCGTTTTAATGATTTTTATTATTAAATAGGTTGATTCGAATTTGACCTTGTTATTAATTAGGTTAGGTTAAATTGAACAATTTTGATCCGATTATTATATCTGTCAATCTGAAAACTCATATTGCCACCCATAGTTGAGACCAAGATGTTGCTGACTTCGCACTAAGGCAGGACAAAAGATGCAGTACCTTTTTGATAAGGCATAATTGAAACCAACATATGTGTTGAGTGACTAGGACAGTTTCTTGCATGAGATCAGCTATATAATTACTGCATATTTCACAACTTGTTGAACAGAATATAATTATCGAGAAAAAGAAAGGATGTCTGTTCTACTGCTGTTGCCTTCTGTATTACCTAGTCAGGTAATCTTGATGCATGCTTCGTGAATTCTATTGCGTGCTAATCTTTTTCTTCTAAAATTTGCCAGAAGTCTGGCACATTTTATCATTTTTGTATTTTCAGCAATTTTATGTAGATAAGGGCAAAACAATGATTGTATGTTTATCTTCTGCTAGTCAGAAAGTCATCTGGGTTTTCTGAAGTGCGGTGTATGAATTCTGTTAGAATATGAAAGCTTCTGAGCTTGGCTTTTTTTGGTTTGTTTAAACTCTTCTGTTATAAAAGATAGATTCAACTGTTGCCTTGTGGTTGTGCAGGAATTATATTTGGTTGTTGTGAAGTCATTATGGAAAATCTGGAACCTATGGCGGCAAATGGAAGTTTTTTGCATCCTGCAAAACCACGTGTCCTGTTGGCTGCTTCTGGCAGTGTGGCTTCTATTAAGTTTGAGAGACTTTGTCGTGCTTTCTCAGAATGGGCTGAAGTTAGAGCAGTGGTCACAAAGTCTTCATTACATTTTATAGATAGGGCTTCCCTTCCTAGAGATGTATTTCTTTACACAGATGAAGAAGAGTGGTCAAGTTGGAAGTGTGTAGGTGACCAGGTCCTGCACATTGAGCTAAGGAAATGGGCAGATCTGATGGTGATTGCTCCACTTTCAGCAAACACACTTGCAAAGGTGTAAATTCAGTAGACTGATTAAATCTTCATCTCTTGCTTTTTGATCCCATTTACTGATGTTGACCACTATCAATAGTATTTTGTCATGTATAACTGACACTCGTGTACTAGCCTTTGCTTCATTTGCACTTTGACTCTTTTGCAGATTGCTGGTGGCTTGTGTGACAACCTTCTGACTTGCATTGTGCGGGCATGGGATTACAACAAACCTCTATTTGTAGCTCCTGCTATGAACACATTCATGTGGAACAATCCTTTTACGGAGCGCCACATTAACACCATCCTAGAGCTTGGAATAAAGTTGATTCCTCCTATAACCAAAGTGTTAGCATGTGGTGACTATGGAAATGGAGCAATGGCTGAGCCATCAGAAATTTTTTCCACAGTGGTTCTCTCTTTAAAAGACCTGGAAATGAGTTGATATCATGAAGTCACAAGTGAGTTGTATGGGGTGGCCGTTATTTATAGTAATGAAAGCGTGATTGTATATAATGATATATCTATCCTCTGTAAAATCTTCTGCTGTCTGTTCAACTTCATCTTAGCTGCCAATTGCCTCAGCTAGTATTTGATCACTCATAGCAGTTTCTCAGCTAACTTTGTATTCGAATTTGAAGCTAATGCTTTTGATGTGAATATCTTCCAGCTCATTCATGAAGACTTATTTTGGTGCTGCTTACCATTCTTACTCTCTTGTAGCTTTTTTCTTGCTGTCACAGCTTTTGTGTATCCGAGTACTGCTTCAAAGATGAAACTTGGAATTTTTAGAGGGTGTATACTTCTTGAAAAGCTGTTGTAATTTATTGTGTATTTGGTGTTTCTAGGTTGCATTTTCACAAATTTGGACCTTGTACCCTAGGTGAATAAGTATGACCTTTACATGCGTATGACCTCTATGTAATGTCTCACTGATTCTTAATGCCGTCAATTATAGTGTCGTTTGGCATTTCATTCCATTCCACTGATTCTTGCTGTCACAGTTCAATATATTTTTTACAAATTATTTAGAGAATTTATTTAAAAGTTTAAAAAATATAAAAAAATTTTATATAATAAATTTTTTTATTATTTATTTTTTTATATAAAAAAATAGAACTTTTTTTTAAAAAATAAAAATATTTTTTTTAAGAAAAATTTTATTACAAAAGTACTTTCAATATAAAGTTTCATCGGCTTAAGATGTGTTTGTAAAGGTAAGCTTAGAGTAAGAAATATCAATAGCTACTGTTATGAAGATCTTGTCTTAAATTGACACTGCGTTATTTATTATCAAATTTCTAGTTTAATTGTTATAGCATTGATAGGAAAGTTCATGTAAGCTTCCAAGTTGTTTAGCATTTTCCTTACAAAGCGCAGATGAAAGCTTGATGGCTCAATTTCGACGGTTACTGGTTCGTCTAAGAAGAAAAGCGTGTTTATCTTTTTGCACTTGACCTATTAAGGGCGTCGGACCAGATCGACTTTTAATATGTCGTCCGGATCCTATTAAATGTAATAAACACTTAAGAAGACTACATGTATATAAGATTCGGTAATTAATATAACCAATTTTTAGTGATAGAAAATGTAGCTAGACATTGTAGGTACATGTAAAAAACCTATTGAATTCACTATCTTCAGATATTTTCGTTGGGGTTTTATCTCCCTTGATAATGGTATTTTTTTTCCCTGCAAATTCAGAAAGCTTTCTAGTCTGCACAGAAAAAGTATGTTTACTTGTCTAAGTAAGTAATCTGGAAATGAATTTTTTTAATCAAAAAGTCACTTTTTGATATCATTCTATATTTACTTTTATCAATTTGCTCTAGTAGACTCACTTTTTAATAATACATTTTTAAAAATTAAGTTTTTAAAAACTCACTTCTTAGCCGCTCTCTTATAAACAAGCTCGAAGAGATGGATTAGATGCTGACTTTTCCGGCTTTATTGTACCAAAATTTTCGTGCTTTTGTGCTAGAAGAAATGGAAGGTGGACTTTTATGCAATAACTATCCACTTGATTATTTGTCAAGTTTGTTTGTGTGGGCATATTTGACTCATTTATTTCGACAAAGTGTTCTATATAGACCATTGTTGAGTAAGTAGTCTGTAACACTCTAAAATATCTAAGACACTTATAGAGTAGGATATTATATAAGATATATAAGACACCTAGAGTTACGTGTCAGATATTTTGATAAGTGGACATATTTTATGAAGATATTCTAAAATTTTTATGAAGAAGTATTCTCCACCTTCTAATATAAACAATATTCAACGCTTGTTAAGGAGGTGGAGAGATTAGAAATAAAGAGAAATCTCACTTGGAACAATCGAAAAAATATTGTAACAAAACCTTCAACGTAGTTGTAAGAGTTCTCTTTTCAACTTTCTTTGAGTGTTCATCCTACTTTTCTACTTTCCATCTAATCTATAATGTTATCAACTATCCTTTATAGCTAGGCTGACTTAGTTATTTCATATTGTAAGTAAGTGCCTTACAATCCATAGTAGAAAAGTCAGACTCGTTACAGTTAGCATCATAGTTAATATTCAGCTAAGCGAGATTGCAAGTGACAATAACGTCACTATCCACGAAGGAAGAGAGAACGAAAAGAGAGCTTCCAAAAGTAGAGGGGGGCTCAAGAAGTTTAGGTATGTGGTGGTAGATGTGGACGCAAGGTTAGAGCTGCGTGGCTGAAAGGGTAGACTAGTTGTACGAGTTAGGCCAATACATTGAGAAGCTAGAATGGGAATAAAATAGCTAAATGGGGAGATCAAGGCGCCTTAGTACATGATGGTTGATTCATGATCTAGCCAAAGAAATAGCCTAAAGACTCTTTTTGGTGATATTGATACTCTTAAGAGGGAGGTTGTGACCCGTAAGGAAAGGGTTAGAAGATTGGCCACTGCGTTGGGGGATGTCAAATGGACTTGTCTTACGAAAATAGCGGTTATTGAACGGTAAGTTTTGCCACACTCTCAACTCTATCCCCATCGAATGTAGATGTTCTCAAGTCCAAGACTTACAAAAGGCGATGCAATGCAAAGTAGATCGACAATTCCTATAGAGCTTGGAACAATTTTTCATAAGCGTGGTATCATGAAATAGGCCTAAAATATTGGCCCTTCGTCTTGAAGATTACCGAAAGACTGGTGTAAAAGGAGGCATGGCAATATCGACAGGGACATACTGCAACTTGGGACTGAGTTCAAGAAAGAGCTCAAGCAACAATTCTGTTCATAGAATGCCGAGAATGAAGTTAGGGCAAAGCTTTAGCGACTAACCCAATGAAGCAGCATCAAGGACTATGTTAATGAGTTTTTAGCTAAATCTTGGAGATTCCTAACTTGATAGAAGATTACCCTATTTGCCTTCAGTATGTGTTACAAACGTGAGCCATGATGTATATTCAACGTTGTGCAGCTCAAGATCTTAACACCGCCATTTCTATCGCCAAATACCTCAACGAGTTCAAAAGGCTAAAGAAGAGCAAGCCCTTGAATAGCTTCGAGGGCAACTGCAGGGAAGAAAGCCACCAAGTCAAGGAGGCTACACTTGACTTAGCAGGAATCAAGGGAGGCTCCAACAAACAGCAAAGAAACAGTCGTGACAATCGAGAAACGGAAGGTCAACATTGAAATACCTTTTTTGAAATAGAGAAGAATGGCTTATCCCCTTCGCCTGCTACTTACTCTACTGCTTTGCGAGCTTACAGGAAGGTGAATGATGCTTATGGGACAATTCAACTTTTTGTAAAGTTTAGAGAGGCATATAAAAAGGGAGAACTCAGAAAGGATACTGATGATGGCTGGGAAGATGAGTTTGTCAATATTGAGAAGTTCACTGTTCAGGTCTGCTATTTAGTTATGCGACAGTGGCTTGTAAGCCGGACTGATTTATCTGGTAAAGTTATTGCAGCTGCTTGTCAATACGGATAAGGCATACTTAGACCTGGCAAGGATGTATATGAACGACTTGCATGGACATGTAACCAAGAGGCACATTACACAGTGGCAAAGGAATTGTCTGAAAGAAATAAGGGAAGCGGAGGCTGAAGTAAGCCTATCAGTGTGTGATTATATAATGTGGGTACTAGGGAAGGCAAAGAAGTAGTGGGCTGCTCTTGAAATTTTTGAGGAATTACTTGATAGAGGGCCTGAACCAAATAATTTGTCATACGAGTTACTTGTTTCCCACTTCAATGTTTTGCTCACTGCTGCAAGAAGGAGAGGAATTTGGATATGGCGTGTCAGATTGCTAAATAAGATGCAAGATAAAGGTCTAAAACCGGGGACGAGAGAGTGGAATGCTGTTGAGCAGCATAGTCAAAAGCATTGGAAATTTTTAGAAGGATGGTAGAGCAGGAGGGGGAGAAGCCTACCATGATCTCCTATGGATTCACGCCACAAAACGAGCACCGACTAGCTGAAATCCAGGCCTTTGCTCGGAGGTTTTAGTTACTTCCCATTCACAATTAAATTTTATTCATCTCGTTTCCTGTTTCAATATCTTAGTAGGTTGCTTCTTTTCTTTTGCTTGTTGTAGGTTGAGAGGTATTACAAAATCCATCTCGAGGTACCCAACACCAAAAAGACGTTTTGATGCTCTTGTTAATTCTCTATCGGAAGAGCTTGAGAGGAAGATAGGAAGAGATCAATCATCAGTAAACAGATCTCATTCGGTAGGTGGGCTAAAGAGCAGCTTCAAACAATTGTCAAATCAGTTTTTCTTTTGGAAGCAGAACAAGCGTAAATAATGTAGATAAGATGAATGTTGAAGGCTCCATTCATATTCAAGTGTATACCATGTTCATAGTGAGATTGTGAGAAAACAGCATGATCTTCTTGATGTATAGCTCTCTCCATAAGAATATATCGATCATTTCAGATAGAAGAATGGTATTGTTTGCTCTGGCTAAACGTCTCTCAAGTTAGTTGGTGAGTAATGGTGTTTTCTGAACTTCTGAAAATAGAATTTGAGCAAGTTGTTTCTGAAGCTGAATAACAAGAAGTTGTTGCAGACTTGAATCTCAGACCACAGCAGTTTGTAGAACAGTAGTTTACAATCAGAACAGAAAATTAATCAACTGCGGAGCAAATCATATGGTGATATAAACAAAACAATACCTGCATTTGAACTGATTACAACTAGTTCTTTCTACAAAACAAATGACAAAATTCTTGAATTGAATTGGTCATAACTAGTTCTTTGAACAAAAAAGGTGACATCTTTATATACTAAAATATATGAAATTCTAATGTATTTTGATAAACGGTCAAAGCAGGGAAAAAAAAAGAGCTAATATCTTTTATGTTTTATTCCAGGTAAAAATTTCAAAACTCCACTGGTAACAACTTCTGTACACCAGTTATCATATAAAACTCATATGTACCTCAAATCAATATTCGCTCACTAGCAAAACAACCAAAACGGAAAATTTTCACGTTATTTAATTTCAATGTGTTTTAATTTTTCAAGGCCCTTCTTGCCTTCTATAAACTAGAAGGGCTTTTGTATGACATGAAAGGCATCCTTGAAGACATTCTCTTCAGAGGCAATAGTTTACAGTTTGCAATGAACTTTGCCATATTCTCAATGTATTAATTCGAGGCACATTTGTATGATTAAAATTTTTTATGCATGTTATCTTTTATATTTTAATCACATTCAATCATTTAGAATGCCTAAATTTTCGGCTCTACACAATGTTAGTCCTATTCTAATTTGAGATATATCACTTAAAATCACACAAACTTCATTCACATATGTTAATGATCGATCAACATTCTGCAACACTGCAAGTCATTGCATTTAAAAGTTACAATGAACATGAGAGGATGACCAACATACTAAAAATCATCACCTTCTCTCCACAGTCCACATTGTTAGAATACATGAGCTACGTTACATAAACAATCTACTAATTAAACCTTAATGATTTTTCTATGGCAGGTAGGGTGGTAGCGGTGTCCGTCGGCGGCTGCCATCTTAGCTCGCAGTTTTTGCTCTTTAACTGCCGGGTCCTCAAGCAGCAAGACTTTGTCGCCGTCATTAACTCCGGCCATGTGGAGGTGGTCGTAGTCTTCTCGTTCCTTCCCCTTAAACAAGAGCCGTTGTTGTGCAGGTTCTAATCCAGTAATCAAAGATAACAAGACCTTCAGCTCCCCTGCAAATCATTAATTAAATGAGAGAAAGCAAAAAGACATTTAATATTAAATTTTCAAAGAAACAATCCTCGGCGCTATTTCACGCCTTTATTGTACACAGAGAGGTGAAAAATTTTGGATAGTAGTCTTACCGAAGGTGGCGGTGTCTGTGATGGAGACATCGTCCCACCGGAATCCGGTAGACACCCTGACTCTGATGATTTCGGCTTCTGCTTTACCATTTCCCTCTCTCTTCTGCACGAGCATTCCGCCGGGCCTCATTTCCCACTCAATAATGTTGTTGATACCCTTATGATCAACCGATGCAGTGCCGCCGCTGTTCTTCGGAGCAGTAGCATTCTTGAATAACGTACATCTTGATGATCTCAACTTCATCAGCATCCTCATTTCTTTGTATTCTTCTTTATTCTTCTTGATCAGATCAACAGGCGTTCGTTTATATATTACTTGGAGAAGTAGTACTAACTATGTAGGCGTGCGGTTGAAAAACGTACAGTTGTGATCATGAAACGACAAGCCGGCGCGGCGCATTCATTAAAGAAATGCATGCAGGGAAGCTTTGGGAGCACTTGTTTTTCCAGCGTTACCTTTTGTACGAAACTTTAGAAACATGTAAAAGCAAAAGAGAAAGGAAAGCGAGATGAATATGCTTGATTAACAGTTATTGGAAGTTTTAGTTTAGTTTAGTTTCGGCCGGCGCGGCGCGGAGACCGGGGAGCACATGCACATGAGATGGAACAATGCCCGAGGAAGAGAAGGCCCACGGCTCGTGCGCAAGGGAAGAAAGCAACAACCATTCCTTTGGGCCAACTTGGATGATCTGAATTAAAAAAAAAAAATTTTATTTTAAAATACTGAGTTTAATTATTTTTAATATAAAAATATTTTAAAGTATGTTTACATACAAAAATTATTTAAATATTATTTGGACGAAAAAAATATTTATACATTGTACTAAGAAAAAAAAAATGACTAATTTCATATATAATTTACTTTACTTAACATATTGTTTAAATATACTTAATTTCGAAATACTATATCTTTATAAAAATATGTTGATATTAATTTGTGATCAGCACATGAATAAAAATTCTTAAATTATCAAAAAATAAGTAATTCATTATTTTTAGATATGTCAGTTTATAAGTAATTCATTGAAATACCAGCTACCAGGTTCTATCGTTGAAATATGCCTGGGGCTTGGCCTGGCTCTTCAAAACTATTATATAATTTTAAAATCATAATTTTTTAAATTAAATTTATTCTGATATATTACAAAGTATGTTAATTTTTATTTAAAAAAATTATACATACATAATTTATTTGTACTTCTAATTTTCTTAATTTAAAATATTATTTAAAAAAAATGAAAAGATCTCTTGAGGACACATTAGCAGATTAATTGCACTCTCCTTCAGCTCTTGAGATTGAAAGTTTTTCTTAACATAAGTATGTCATGAGATTGAAAGGTTTTGTACGAGTAGTTCATTATTTAGCTTATGAAATCCAAGAGAATGCATTATAGGCTTGTTTACTTTACTATAAAATAAATATTTATAAAAATAAAATATTTCAAAATAATTCTTTAAAATGATTTTAATTTGTATATTTTAACTTTTTTAAATGACTTTGTAAATAAAATTTTTATTTAAAACATGACTATTGAAAAAGGAGTTAAATTGAAGACAAAAACTCTCCAAAAATCAGTTTACGGTGAAAAAAGCTGAATTTTGAAGCTAAATAAACATGCTCGATGTGTGGGCAGTTGAAGCATAGACTCAAATCGAACCGTCCAAATCAATTCAGAAATTATCGATCCGGACGGTAAATCGCTCTGAATTTGTAAAAAATCGTCTTTGCAATTGATTTATTTTGATCCGCTTGGACTCATTCGATCCGCTTCAACCCGATCGACCCATCCGTCCGAATTAAATCTGATTGAATAAAATTTTAAAAATTAATTAAAAAAATTTAAATTGATAATATATTTAATATAAAAATAATTATTAATAATTCTATGTTAAAAAATAATATGTAGTTTAGATTTTGTATTTGGATATGATAATGCATAAATATCATTGATTATATCTTATATGTAAATATAAATTATTAGTGATTTTTAAAATTTTATATTGTAAAATATTCAGACTCAAATATGTATACCTAAAAGTTGGTTATATCTTTTTTATATTTATCTATTTTATAATTTATCTTTTGTTAATCTCCTAATTTATTTAAATATTTTTTATTATTAATTTTCGTTGTTATTATTATTATTGGTGGTGGTAATCCCTTGGTGGCAATACTTTAATTTTTTATGTGATTGTTATTATTATTGTTATTGATAGTAATGACATAGTATATTTTAATTTTTATTGTAATTATTGCTGTTATTATTATTGCTAGTGCTATAATGACAGTAAATATTTTAATATGATTATTATTATTATTAGTTAAAAATACTTATTATTATTATAATCAGTTGATTATTATTATTATTATTATTATTTATTCAATCGGTTGAACCGACTGATCAATTCGAAAATTATGATTTGGACAGTTTTTCAGTTCGATATTCGATCCGATTCTGAGAACTATAGATAAAAGTGGAAGATGCAAAGGAAAAAAAGTTTTAAAAATTTATATATTTTGTTTACATATAAATTAAAAACTTCAAATTTATATATACGAAAATTTTAGTATTAACTTTTTATTTATGTATCTCATAATATAATTTTAATTTTAATTTTTTAAAAATTAATTGAAATACAAAATTAAAAATTTTTTCTGATCGTAACAATACTATTATTTGATTGAAGTTTTTGGAGCTTCGCGTGGTTTTATTGATAATAAAGAGTACTCAGAACAAAAAAATATTAGAATAATGTATGTTTCTTCATCCATCTGTCTATCCTTCTCTGTGTTTGTCATCCTGATGTGCTCGAGTTTTGAGTGCCTCTCTCAGTCTCTCCTAACAAAATTATGAATAACAATTGTATCACTCATTAATGCAACTTAATTATGGAATGAATAACAATCTTTTCTAATAATTCTTGATCTAATTCTTTTCGTACAACAAATGACCGTTCAATTCACTTCTCAAGAACAAAGCGAGCATGATTAAAGAGTCATTTGAAATTACTTAAATAAAATATTTTTTAAAAATAATTTACTTTTGGTAAAGTTTTTTAAAAATGACATTTTCTTAATTATATAAAATTTGTGACGTAAATTTTATATTTTTTAAAATTTATTTTCTAAAATACTACATAAAAATTTGTCAAAATTTAAAATTAAGAATGAACAAAGAATTTATGTTTTCTACATTGGTCGAATTAGCATTCGCATCAATAAAAATGAATTAAAAAACGAAATATTCTGAAAATGTAGATCCAACAACTTACAGGTTACAGCTTTGAAAATTTTTTGGTATTACATGCACTACAAAAAATTCAAGCGTCACGTGCTGATCCTTACCACCAATTATTTTTAAGTTTAACATTTAACTTATTTTCAATAATAGTATTTATAATAATTTATTTTTAATAATTAATTTTATATTTAAAAAGATACATCTTTAACTAAATTGATATATATAGAAAAAATCACATGCCAGCATTATACTTTTGAGTTGAACATGTTCCATCAATAACAAGGGAATATTTGTGAAATTTTTTTTTAATTTTTAATTTTATATTTTTTGATAAAGTTTTTAAAATATTTTATAGAATTTTAAAAAATTTTAGTAGTAAAAAAATTCGACATCGTAAAATCTTTTATTAATTATTATTATTATTATTTTAAATAAAAAAATAAAATTTATTTTTAAAAAATTTTCAAAATATCTTTTTTTTTTTTAAATTCTTTTTTAATAAGCATTCCCGGATATCCTTTAACTCTAATGCAATTTCAAAATTCATGAAAATTAAAATATGCAACTTTAAATATAAATGATGACGTTGTTACCTTAAAATTAGCCAAAGATTTAATATTGCTTCTAACATAGCTGTCTACCTGAGATGTGTTCTTAGTGTAGGGGGCGTTTGGGATTGCTTATGAAATAGAGCTTTTGTGAAATGAAGAATATTTTTGTTCTTTTTGAAAAACGAGCTCTATTTTTTTTATTTCTAAAAAAATAATAAAAATATGCAATAAAAAGATCTCACTTTGTAGAATTTTTCTACATTTTCTAAATTTTTAAATAAATGTTTTATATATTTATAAAATATGTATTGAAAAACGTGAAATAGAGAATTGAAAAGTTGGATTGGGGGAAAGCAAAGCCAAACACCCCCTTACTACTCCTAACCCACTAAATTTATTTTTTGAGAAATTTATATTTAATTAATAAATAAATAAATAATTTGAAATAACTTACTTTAATCAAATTTTATTTTTTAGTTTTTTTAACTTTATAATACACTTTTAATATACAATAAAATCAAAATTTTATTTTATTAAATATTTTTCGTTTTGAATTTCATTATTTTAAAAATTTTAATTGTAAAAAAATAGAATATTTAAAATAAATACACCGTTTCATCAAAAGCATAGACATCCTCGTAAGATATTTAGCGTATTTTAAATGCTCCAAATTTAACTTTTCTATATAAAATTAAAATTCTGAAAATTTTATACATTATTTATTCATTAAATTGAAATTTTAATTTCTATTTTATTATTCACAAAATTTGAAATTTTAATTTTAATTTTTAACTCACATTAAATAAATTTAAAATATAAAAAGCTAACTTTTAAAAAAATCATATTTTTTACTTTTTATTTTGATAGAATTCATTTTCGCGCATTTAAACTACGGCCTCATTATTTATGCTTAATCCGGAACTTGAAATTCTTTCACGAATAATTACTGGTTAATACAATTTCTAATATTGACCACTAATCATTAGAAACATAATAACTTACTTTTCTAATCTAATATATAACCATTTGTGTGAGTGCGGCGTTTTGGAATTACCTATAAAATAAATTTTTCTAAAACAAAAAAATATTTTTATTTTTTGAAAAATAAATTTTATTTTTTATTTTTAAAAAAATAATAAAAATATGAAATAAAAAAATTTTATTACATAAAATTTTACTACACTTTCTTAAATTTTAAATAAAACTTTTTAAATAATTATAAAATATATATTAAAAAATATAAAATAAAAAATTTAAAAAAAGATATTCGAAAATGCAATCCCAATCGCCACCAATTGGATGATTCTTCAAACGCACTCTGCAGGACAGCTCAAAATTGTTTTTGTTTTTAATTTTACATTTCTTTTTAAGGCCGTATAATAATTTGTACCTAATTATATATATAAATTTTATTTTTCAAAATAAGTAATTTTTAAATTTTATCAAAAATATTTTTATTAAAAATATTTTTTAAAGTAATTTGAAACGATTCTATGTCTTCAATGCTGTAAACCATATTACCTCGTAACAAACAACAGAAATTGAGAAATGGTTCTTTCTTCATCCTACTTTACCTCATAATAGGTTCGGTTCTTTCATTTTTTTAATATTTTAAAATAAAATTTTATTTAAACGAAAATATTTTTTTTTATTTTAGAAATAAATTTTTATAATAATAACAAATAATAATAAAATTTTACAAATATAAAATTTTTTTATTTTAAAATAAAATATGATAATTATAAATAATATATCAAAAATATAAATAAAAAAAATATTTAAAAAATAGAGTAAAATGAAATATTAAACGTCCAACTAGCGTTTGGCTAAACTTTTGTAACAAATAATTTTTTTAATTTTTCAGTTTATGTTTTTTAATATATTTTTATAAATACTAGAAAATTTATTTAAAATTTTTAAAATATAAAAAATTTTATAGAGTAAATTATTTTATTATTTTTTAAATAAAAATTAAAACTTATTTTTAAAATAAGAAAATACTTTTTATTTTAAAAAAAAATTATTTCAGAAATACTCTCTATAACCATAAACCATTGCCATCCTATTTGTACAGATGTTGTAGACGGTTCCTTAAAAAATAATTTTTGTAAAATAATGCACACCTATTAATGCCAATTGATATAAAGCTTTCTATTAAATTATATATAGAGCTATAGTCAGTCAAAGTCTATATGTATTGTTTATATATAGATTATCACATATAGATTATCATATGTAATTCATTCAATTCAATATCAATTGTTTCACTTTCTTTTGCACTTATTCACATTCATGATCTGCACAAAGGCCATGTATTAGTTTCAAGACACTAACATATGACAATGAAAAGCATTACCATAAAAATACATATAAAGCATAAAGACCAAGTTCCAAATATTACAGCATCCTTAGATTAATAACATCAAACAACTAAAGTAAGAATGAATTTATCTTCTTAAAACAAAATACACAAGTATTAGACATAAGAACACTACAAACATAAATAAGCAAAAAACCAAGTAGTACATTACACTACCGGTATGTTTCGAACTTTGCATGCACGAGTAATAAATAAAAGTAATAAAAAAAATAAAAAAATAATATAAGTACGGATAAAAAATAATACTTATTTAATTTTATGATGTTTGAATATATATTAATAGTGATAAATTAATATTTAGATAAATGAGTAAATAAATAAGTAATAAAAATAAAGTTTTTATAAAAACACTCAAATAATATTTTTATTTGTATTAATCTAACTTTTACTAATATAATTTTAAACTATCTTTTTAAAATAACTTTAAATTAACTTTAGTAATATAACTTTTTAAATTACTATTTTTATATTAAAATAATTTATGTCAATATAATTTAACAAATTAAATCAGCTTTTAAATATTAAAAAAATTAATTATACAATTTTATTATTTTTGTACTAATTAAAATCAAATAAAACTAAATAAATATAATTTTTATATTATAATAAAAAACAGTACGTATTAATAAAAAATATTAAATTTGATTAAAAAATAAAAAAAATAAATAAAAGGATTTAGAAAAACAATTTGTTTTCTTTTCATTCAACAATATGTATTCACTGAATCGGTGGTTACATATTTCACCACCGAAAAAGGAAAGAGACTGCTCATATATTTTTTTTTAATGAAACAAAAACAAATACGTTAGTATAAAAATGTTTCACCATCACTATTATCTTTCACCTGTATCTATCATCCAAAGAAATGCGAAATAATACTATTTGATAGAAAAGAGTCACCAATAAAAGTTATAATTAGGTGGTGCAGACTTGGCCTCAAGCAAAGCAAACGAAGCTCATTTTCTTCTAATTAAATAGATATCTGCTTACATACTTTCTTGAGTAATAATGGTGTGGCGATCGAATAAGAACATTTATAATCACCAGGAACAAAATGCATCTCCGTTGCTATAAGATCACAACAGAAGTAGTTGTCCTTTCGACAGCATCAGCAATTCAATTTGTTTTTCTTCTTTATTCTTAAATTCTTATTTGTCTCAACACAACGTTCTCGTTCTTCTGTCCTCTGTGTTACGAACAGAGAGTAATTCAGAACTAACCTCAAATTAGAGCTATTCTTAGTAAGCACAGCAAAATATCAAGAATTTTATGATAAAAATATTACAATAAAATATAAGATAAAGCACATACAATTTATATAAAAATATTTTACGAGTTTCAAAGAAATATTTATGGTAGTATAAAGAAGACTTCTCTTTTAATATTCAGTTACACTTTTCACATTTCTCCAAAGAATAACGAATGCTTTCTTAGTAGAAGAGAAAACAAATTCTATTGAATGTGAAAATCTCACAAGTATACATTTGCTTTCACGCGCGCATTCATTGCTGTTCATAGCACTACTACACATAGTAGTAGTAGTTTGGGATTGCTTATGAAATGGAGCTTTTGTGAAATGAAGGGTATTTTTGTTCTTTTTGAAAAACGAGCTCTATTTTTTTTACTTCTAAAAAAATAATAAAAATATGCAATAAAAAGATCTCACTCCGTAGAATTTTTCTACACTTTCTAAATTTTTAAATAAAATTTTTATATATTTATAAAATATATATTGAAAAACGTGAAATGAAGAATTGAAAAGTTGAATTGGAGAAAAGCAAAGCCAAACACCCCCATAATATAGCTCTGCGCTTCTCACCCACAACAATCTTTTTACGTCCTGCACTGCTGCATCACAGCTTACGATCTGTAGCACTCTGCACGCGACTGCTGCACCCTTCTACGACGGCTGCTACTCTTCATGCAGCTGCCTTGAACCCTTAAAAACCTAACTGGTGGTTTAAATAATTGCATTAGAGTTAATCACAGATGGCGAAACGCCGGCCCTTCACTGCACCGGTCTGATTTTTTTGCGCGTCCCGTTCGACACTGTCGTCCCTGCAATCTGCTCCTCAATCTCCTCCGATCAGTCAACTCCAATCGATCAGATCTGACTCGAATTTCGCACAGGTCACCTAAATGTGCCGATCATCTTCCTTGGCAACGATCGGTGAGCTCGGCTGCATTGCTCCTCTGCATTACTAATTGGGTTTCTGGCCCATGGGATGCTCTTTAGTATGTATGTATGTATGTATGTGTTGTAGTGAAATTGTCGTGTCGTATGTAAAGTGGTTTTAGATACTCAACAGTGTTGTATTTCTTTCCCACCTAAATCACGATGTATGCCATGAAGACTTTGTATCGTTTCAAAGTTATTACCTTTATATGGATCTATATCTACATTTTCAAGCATATGGAAGGCAAAACACCAGAACTTGGTTTCGAAACCCTTTCACCCGTGTTTAAATCCATTGGAGCGGCAATTCTATCTCACCAAAGCTAGCAATTTGCGAGACTTGCTATAAAATTTGAATCTTGACAAAGGTTTCTCTGCATCTTGCAATAAAGCTCTGCTATCTATATAAAGAACATTTCTAGCTCATAGATCGATTCTGTTATGCATTCGTAGGACTTATTAAATTTGTCTGGTTCTGCAGGTAATTGTTCATGCAGTGTCAGCAGAGATCCAACATATGCAAGCGTTAACTACGTACAGTCTCTGATCAGACTAGTGCTTAATTATACCTCTGCAGGCAGGCTATGGTTTTCCTGCTGGCTATTCTCATGGGGATTATGGACGTGGTGGATGCTGTGATTCTTATGCAAGTTCTCAGGCAAACATAGGTGATCATACTGCTAAAGCGGATAGTAGAAAGTGGATGATATATACTAGTGGAACTAGTAGCAGCTGCACAGATGCATACGGTCCATCATCAGTTTCAGTTAGCGTTGCACCAGCAGGGGAGAACGCTGATATAAATGGAGTGTAAGTAAATATGACTTTCGTGAACATCTGCGCTCAACGAATATTTGAGAGTACTTACCGAAAAGAATTTTTGAAAAATGTTAAAAATTAAGTCTTATTCTTTTACTATAAAAAATAAATAATGCAAAAAATTCACGATTTAAAAATTTTTTTATATTTTTAAAAAATTTGTAAAATTTTTCTTAAAATTTTATTTAAAAAATATAAAATAAAAATAAATTAAAAGCTTAATCAAACATCTACTCAGTGGAATTAGCCATTGAGGAAGCTAAGAGCATTTTGTGTATTAGCTCACTAAGTGTCGTGCTCTTGTTAAAAACAAAAGGGGAAAATAAAGCAAGAAAGAAGTTACCAAGTTATTTTCTTGGCAGAAATACCAAAAATTTTTACTTTTTCTGTGGAAGCTCTTTAAAATTTTTGCAAGATTCTTTTGTCGTAAATGTCTTATTAATCCAAGCTCCGCACTTGGTTCCTTTTTCCAACCACATTCGTAGCATACTCTCCTTGCCATTTAATTCTTCAAATACCCTTTATCTTATGCATCAATCAGCTAACAAATCCAGCTAAATACCAAATAGTTAGAAGGGTATTATAGTAATTCGTTACTTGACAATTGACTTTTTCCTTCTGTAACTGTCCATTGGCGTATCTCTTTCTTTCTTCCTTGCACGCACACTCCTTGAGGAATTAAAGATCAAACTAACCACAGCTTGAGAAAAAAATCGAGGGAAAAAAATGGCGTCTTGGCATTCAGTGCCGTTGGAGGTTTTGTACCAAATTCTTGGCTGGGTAGCATTCTTCTCATGGTCCTTTAGCTTCTACCCGCAAGTCATACTCAACTACAGGAGGATGAGGTTCTGTTTCTAACTCTTTCTCAAACTATATCTCTAAAAAAAGAGATTTTGGTATGACTTTCATGATTGGCGCTCGATTTTACATCTGGGTTGTGTTTGGTTTGTTTATTCTCTATGTAGATTTTGTTCTACGTTGTTGTTTTGTATTTTGATTTCGCGCTCCACTCTAATGCGATATAATAAGTTTGAGTTTAGAGTGATTGTTGTTAATGTAATTGGATTATAATTGGAATTTGAATTTTTTGTATGGCTTGATTGTTCTTTCTTACTGAATTCTGTACTGTGTTTGTGGGTTTGGCTTGAATCGTTAGGCTGCTTTTGTATTGGTATCTTGCTCTCTTATGAATTATTGATAGTTATTGTGATAATGCTTAGAGTGATATCCTAAGAGGATATTGTTTTTTTTTATGGATTGAAGTGTGGTGGGGCTCAACTTTGATTTCTTAGTTCTCAACATGGTAAAGCACTCCTCTTATCTCATTTACAACGCAGCAATGTTCTTTAGCCCTGTGGTTCAGAGGCAATACCACGACGAGTATGGTAATGATGAGGTCGGTACAAGTCCATCTTTTTGCTGTCTTTTATATGTTTAACTAATTGGCTCTATTAATTCTTGATGCTTCTGTTTGTCAGTAATGAATGAGTAGTTATGTCATGCTTAGACCCTTTGCTTGAACGAACTATTTAACATGCTTAAGTTTAAGAATTTAGGATTTTTATGACACACTTGTCACTGTAGCATTCTTGACCTTAGTTTGGTCAATCTCAAGGAATTGGAACTGCTCATGTGTTCCTTGCTCCACATAAGTAGGCAAGTCATACATCTAAATCTAGTTGTATAAAGTTGGAATAACATTTCCCCAATAAAATATAGATGCGTACCTATAAGGTGCAATTGCTACTATGTAATGCTGTTGGACTGAGATGTCTAAGTCAGCAGTAGGTACTACTTAATAATATCTCAGCAATTAGAAATCTCTTCTTTTTTGATAGAATCAGCTAGCTTATATATAATTTCTTTTCGGTTACTTTTTTGAGCATCAATATTTGATGCTTTAACTCTATATGCTTGTGTGTTTAACTTGAATTTGCTACTATGTATGACTATCTATTATGTAATGTTGATGTTGTTGGACTAAGATATGTAAGTCAGCAGTAGGTACCACTCAAGAGTCTCTAAGCTTCTCTTCCTTATTGAAAGAATCAGGTAGTTTATATTTCATTTTCTTTTCAGTGATGTTTCCAGCATCAAGCTTTTTGATGAGTTAGCTCTTTATGCTTGCATGTCTAACTTGAATTTGCTTCTTTCAAGCTAAAAAGCCACCATCGAATGTTTCATGTGGCACCTCTGTTGGCAATGGTTTAATTGATGATTTGTTTGGCAGATGATTCCTGTTGCTTTAAATGATGTTGCTTTTTCTACACATGCTGTTATACTAACAGCTGTCACATTGTACCAAGTGCTGGTATATGATGTAAGTGATGCCCTTTTATTGCTGCCTCAATTCAACGATTTATCAAGTTAACAAGCAACATTTATCGTACAGAGGGGTCACCAGAAGGTATCCAAGAGTTGCACTGGAATCACTTCTGCTGTGTTGGTTTCTGCATTAGTTTGCACAATTATTGCCTCATTGAAGCACAGATGGCTTTGGCTGATCTCTGTTTTCAAGTAAGTGTTTTCTTTGTTGAATAAAAGTCACAAAGCAGCCATGTTTTTCTTGCATTGTTTAGGTCTATATTTGCTGACATCTTTGAAGCCCGTTCGATCTCGGAACTCATTTCTACGTGCTCCATCTGACCTTTCCCCTTTGATTTATCACAGCACGATACAAGTATTCATGACAGCTATCAAGTACATTCCACAGGTATAGGAAATTGTATTCCTACTTTTATTGTCTTGCTGTTGCAGTATCAAACTATATGATAGTTTTATGTACTTTACCTTCCCCCAAAAGTCATGTGTGAGGCAACTTGATGCACACGTATCTTCTTCGATACAGATTGTTTCTAGATAAAACGTTTCAAGTTAAACATACAAAAGGAATCCTTCTTTTATATGCAAGTTTAGCTGGAATAGCCAAATCTTACTAGTCCTGGTCATAAAATTTAACCTAGAAATTATAAACTGAGAATTATCTAAGAGTTATGTCTTCGGTCATAGTTATCAGATAGTCGGTTTGCATCTTTTACAAACTAAGTTTTGCAACCTTGTTGAATATTTAAATTTGAAAACCTTCATGTGAACTTCATATCTTTTATACATCGTCTCCCAGATGTTGTTTTGAGTCTCGCTACTTTGCACGCATGTTACCAATTGCAAAGCATTTGTCAAGTTGTGTCTTGCAATAAAGATACGAAAGAATTAGATGCATGGTTTACCTTAATAAAATGAATATTTTTTCTACTCGTACTATTAGAGGACTGAAGTTGAAGGAGGGAAGCTAGGGAAATGCGGAAATTAGTTGTGATCGAGTATAAGAGGGTGAGGTCTAGATTTGCTTGATTTGCAGAGATTCATAATTCATTTAGTCTTTTTGCCTTGGAATTTACCTAGTTGTTGGTAAAGTGTATGGAAAACATAGATGTGCTATTCAGGATCCAATGCTTGCTGTTGAGACTATTTTGCTATGTAGAATGCTCAGCTCTATGGAATCACTCAGACAGCTTTTTAATTCATTTAGATACCTATTTGCAGTGTGATAGGTTTTAGATTATCAGAACAGTTTACTTGCTTGCTCATTCTGACCCTTGGTTCTACGATTATTTAGCAGCTAGTACCGTATACCCATTAAGAGTTTTTGGTCGTATTTACATGTTTTAGGCTGTCATGAACTTCACTCGCAAGAGCACTGTGGGATGGAGCATTGGCAACATTTTGCTTGATTTATTGGGTGGTGTATTGAGCTTCGGTCAGATGGCTGTACAGTCAATTGACCAGGGTAACTGCAAGTTGAAAATAATATCTTAAATATATTAGTGTTTCTTAATACTATTTGTTTTGACAAATTTCCAACCAGGTTCATGGGTAAACTTCTATGGAAACATAGGAAAGACTCTGCTTTCGTTGGTATGTGGTACTTAGCACTTTTGTTTCCATCAAAAACTTTATGAATCAATTGTTCATCTTTAGTGGTTATCATATGGTCTTCTCCTGATATTAATGATGTTACTCTTGTAGTTTTATGTCAAGTGTGCTTTGTTTGATGGACATTTGTCTTGTTCAAATTTGATTATTATAGTAGTACTAGCATAAAAACTTCAGTATAAGTGAAACATGTACAAAAATGGAGAATTGAAAGACCTAGGCTATATAAGTATTATACAGTGAGGGTTTTATCTTGGCTCCTTTATTCAAGGAATGAAGTACTTAAGGTAGGTTGCTATGGGCTCAAGACTTTTTGGTTGAAATTGGAATGTTTTACTTGTTTAGGTGGACACCTTAATCTGCGACTTTTCTTGTAAAAGAATACTTTGAACGGGTGATATTGAACATGAGTTACAATGAGAATTTTGGCATATGGGAAATGTGGGTATGTAAGGTGAGAATAGCTGAATTTAGATGATTTTGATAGAATTTCTTAGCATAAGAAAAAATATGGTAATTTTTAGGTTTGTAAAAAAAGTTGAAGTAGCTTCTGTAGAAATTGAGATCATTGGAAGGCGTGTTAATCGATCTGAAATTAGTAATTGTGATAAAAGATGGATGGCGATTATTATAGTTTGCCAAAGTTGATTTATTTAATTGTAAGCTGCGATTATCATATCTTGAATGTAACACATACTGACTCTCTCTCTTTCTTGTCTGTTTAGTACTATTATTTTGGTTTACATATACGAATGACTTTAACACGTGTTTGCTAAACTCAAACTTAGATGCATCTAGCTCCAATCAAATACGTTAAAAATTTGTCAACAAAAGAGGCTAGTTTGTCAATTGTCAAATCAATTTCTCATACAACTTAATGTAAGATATTGCATGCCCTTGCAGGAAGTGGTATTCTTCGACGTCCTGTTTATTATTCAGCACTATGTTCTTTACCCTGCCAGCAAATCCGAAGGTAATGAGAACATCAGTGAAGAACGTACCAGCCCATTGTTGAAACCATCTGATGACACCCAAGACAATTCGACAAGCGTTTAGCACAAGCAGCACAAAAACCTTGACATTTGTTTCCTTCATGTAATATACATGTACATTTTCTTTCTTTGCCTGTTATTCATCCACTCTCCATATAACCAGAAGGCTTAGGTGCTAGCAGTGCGAAGTAGATATGGACCATTATCATACGGACCGTAGAGAAGAGATTGATTTCGAAATTTGATAAATTGTATACACAGTATAACATCTTGTGCATAGGGCAAGATTACAAATATCTGCTGTTCATAAATGCATTGGTAATACTCGCTATGGACTAGGGAAATGGTTTCCAATATTTTGATCCTTGTTAACTCTCTGGTCTCCTAGTAGTAAGTAGATCGATATGCTATAAATGATGAGTTGCGCTTTTTGAAATGTATCTAGTCTGAAAATAGATGTGAAATACAGGTCTCTACGATAAAGCGTTGCAGGTCGAAGCATTCGTGAGATCATCTGATCTGAATGCCAGAACCTGCTGGCTGAAGCATATATCCAAGCGTTCGGTTGATCGAACGAACTAATCTTCACTGCAAGTCTCCAATATCTGAAGAAGAACAGATGCAAATTTGTTCAACAACAGCTAAGCAAGAATTGTGAAAACAAACATCTACTGAGTAAATGAATAACAATTGATGATAATCACGTAAGGAGAATTAATTTAGTCGAATTGATGAAAAACTTGGTTCAAAGGAAATGGCATGATCGATTTTCTTCCCGATTGCAAAGCAAAGTTTGTCATAGGCTCGGGGTAAACGCCCGACTTCAATATCGTCTTTCTCTCTCATGATTAGTTCCGTTTTTGCCGAACAATTATGGGCCAGTCTCTTCCCACGAGCACAGTTCCATTATTTCTCAATCCCATGATCTCGCGAGTTGCACCAAATCTTCGTACATTCTATTCGAATTTGGCTAAACAATTGGTTGTGTTGAACATCGCTAGCATAACATTTAGACGGCCCAATATAGAACATTATATTTAATTTTTTTAGTTAATATTTTGAATATTCATTTAATCGTATGTAGAATCAGACTTGCTCGAATTGATTTTATCAATAGAATACAATGTCTTTTTTTTTTAAAAAGTAAAGTAGAATGCTGTTTATACTTATAATTTTTTACTTTCATTACTTTTCACGATACTTTAGAATTTTTTTAAAAAAGTTAGATAGCATAAATTGGTATATTATATTTGAACTTATGTGTAAATACATTTTATCTTAGCCCATTTAATAATAGTGTAGTCCTATATTAATTAAATTGTTAATTAGACTTTTATGATTAGCTATGTACGTGTAACTATTGAATGTAAAACAATTATTAACTACTATCATCAATTTTATCATATTTTTTTTTCTCAATTCGTTTCATGATATCAGAGTCATTCGATTTTGATAATTTTTTTAAGTTTCAATTTAATTAAATTTTTTTCATCAAATTAAATATTTTTTGGTCTAATTTGTAATCAGCATGATCATTTGTTGTTCTCATTGTCACAAGTCTGGTCATCTTATGGATAATATTTTTCAACTTCACGATATTGAGAGCAAATGAACGCGAAAGATTTTTTTTCCTCAATTTGCTATTAAGATCCTCAAGCACATATCGTTGATAGTGCACCGACAGCTCGCCATATCTTTTCTGATTTTTCAGATATTAAGTATCGTCTTATCCAATTAGATCTCCAGCTTCAACAATATTCATTTGTTGGCTTCTTTGTATCGCCTCTTCAGGTATATCTTTTTTGTGGACATTAAATTATGGTGCTAAACATCATATAATTTCGAATGAGATTGGATGTACTTATTTTGTGCTTTTTCCTTCGAATGCAAAACTATCTGTAATTTTAGCTAAGTTTGTACTTTTTTGTATTAGTTTCGAGCGTAAAGGATATCGTTGTTATGATCCTTTACCTCATCATTTTCGTATTTCCCGTTATGTCACATTTTTTGAAAACGTATCTTATTTTTCACCATCATCTCTTGATGTCGAATTGTTAGCATCGCTAGACACTTACTTTTACATCATCTACTAAGTATTCTAATGTTTCTATTATTCCAACTCATTTACTTTCTTCTAATAGTATAGTCTCTTCTACGATGGTTCCGACGATGGCACATGAAGATTCTCAATATTCTTTCCCTACTTCAGATTCACTATCTTCACATTCATTACCACCCTCACATTCATCTCAACCACCACCTACTCGCCAGTCACAACGAGTTCATCGATCACTTTATCGGTTTACCCTAAATTATTCTGGTCCACCAGATAGGTTCGATTTTTACCCCAGATTGTTCTATAGGTCATCTTTTCTTATTTCTATATACACTACTCGATAGCCTAATTTTTATCAACAAATAATTCAATACCGTGAGTGACAGATAAAAAGCTATAGAAAAAGAGTTTCATGCTTTTTAGGAAATATGTACTTGGAATGTTGTCCCACTTTCAAATAGAGTTCAGTCTGTTAGTTGTAAATAATTTTTCAAAATCAAATATAAATCCGAAGGATCTATTGAACGACATAAGACTCGTTTTGTTGGTTAAGGATTTACTCAGGAGTATGAAGTTAATTATGATGAGATATTTGCTCCTATATTTCAGATGACCATAGTTCGTATTTTATTGGATATTGCTGCCGTATGTTGGTGGCCTCTTTATCAGATACGTGAAGAATGCATTTCTTCAAAATATTTTATCCAAGATTGTTCAAATGCAACCTCCTCTATGTCTCTCTATACCGCCAGATCATCTATGTCAGTTTCGTCGTACTATTTATGCAATCAAACAATCTCTTAGAGCTTGGTTTGAGTGCTTTACATGAGCCATTATAGAGATAGGTTTAGTAAAGTTCTTAGGATCATTTCCTGTTTGTACGGTCCTTACCGCAAGGGCGGGTGCTTATTTTATTATATGCAGATGATATGATTATAATAGAAGATAATTCAACAGGAATAATAGTAACTCAAAGACATTCGGCAAATTTAGATGAAAGATTTTGTTACTACGTTATTTTTTTGGATTGGAGAATGCTCATAGTGATAGATGTATTATTTTTTCTCAATAAAAATATGCCTCATATATTATTAGATCAATAGATACATTGGATAGTAAGACAGTTGACACGCTTATGGAGCTTCATGTGAAGCTTCGTCCTACTGATGGTGAGCCTCTCAGATCCTAGTCGCAGGTGATTAGATAGTCAGTTTGTACATCTTTATTTGACGAGGCCGAATATTTCTCATATAGTTAGTATTATCAGTCAGTTTGTCTCTACACCTCAATTAGTACATTGTAGTGATTTAATTCGAGTTCTCAGATATTTTCGAGGTAAGATTACTCGCTCACTTTTTATATCTTATACAACAAATTTAAAACTTCGATTCTTTCCAGATTCAGATTGGAGAGGTGATCCAACCAACAAAAAATCTACTATATATTCTTCTATAGATGTAGAGTATAGAGATATGGCTATTACTGTTAGGGAGATTATTTATGTGCGTAAATTGCTGTCTAATATGAATATTACACTTTTAGAATCTACACTTTTATATTGTGACAATCGAAATGCTATTCAAATTGCGAGTAATCTAGCTTTTCATGAATGTCAAAATATATTGAGATTGATTGTGATTTTGTTTGTAAGTATTTTTTATCAAATGCTATTTTCTTGCAATATGTGATTTTTATTGATCAACTTGCAGATTTCTTTACAGAGGCACACCTCGTACCAAAATTTTAGATTTTATTGGGCAAACTCATATCGCTTGATCCTCCATGAATTTGAAGGACGTGTTAGATTGTATTTGGACTTATATATAGTTCCATCTTATTTTGGCCTATTTAGTAATAATTTAGTCCCACAATGATTAAATTTGTTAGTTAGATTTTTATGATTAGCTATATATATAGTTATTAAATATAAAACAATAACCAAATTACCATTAATTTTATAATATTTTTTCTTAATTCATTTCATAAATATATTATACATTATAAAGTCATCAGGATATAGTTTTGTTAAGTTTATAACTAAAAAAACTTATTTCAAAAAATAGTTTATCAAACATTTGACACAAAAAGGAGTGCTAAATAAAAGTAATTTTTGAAAAAAGCTTAAGTTGGGCATTCATACAAAATTTTGAAATGGCAATTTGATTAAAAGCAGCAAATAATGCCAACGAGTTTAGCATATATATTATAAGATATGAATTACCGGTGGATTTTAAAATATACTGAATATTGAAATATATGGATAGCTGATGGGTCCTATAATATGTTGAGCATCGAGCTATAAGATTATACCGAAGTTTCTTAAAAAAAGTTACTTAAAATTTAAAAAAAAAAAAAATTCTTGTAGGCTTATTAGGCTGGATTTTGCTTGAATTTGGTTTAGTCTAATATCGATCACGACTTTTGAGTTGGGTTGTAACATATATATAAATCTTAAGTGATTCTTCATAAGTAATTTCAAATAGCCGCACGTTTCATATGTCATTCACGTGGGTAGTATGGAAGAATTCTTTACATCAACGTTATGACAAAATTTTTCAATGAGAGTGTGCTCGGCTAGTTAGAAAATCAAAAGCAAGAGAATAATTTTGTATTTATTTTGAAGGCATTGCCGTTTTCCTCAGAAAAGAGAATAATTTTTAAGGATTACAAATTTGGGTGCGTTTGGCGTTCTATTTCAAAAAAATATTTGTTTTATTTTTTGAGTACATATTTTTAATATATTCTTTATAAATATTAATAGAATTTGTTTAAAAATTTATAAAATATAAAAAAAATTATATAATAAAATATTTTATTGCTTATAATTATTTTTTTAAGAAGAATAAAAATTTTTTGTTCAAAAATTCTATTTAAAAAAACACTTTTAAATGTCTCCAAAAGTAAAAAATATTATTATAGTTGAATTTAGGATGTGGTCATCTTGGAATAAATTTGATTTTTGAGAAGTAACTTTAAAAGTTTAAATTAAAAAATATTTAAATAAAAATAGAATTTTATATTAATTTTGTGTTAATAGTAAAATTTTTTAAAATTTTGAAAAAAATATTTAGTTTTAAATTTTTTTTTGAGTTTGAAAAAAAATGGAGTTTGTAGTATAAGAAAACACGCCTTTCTATAAAACAACACATGCTGCACCAAACGCTTTAACCGCCTCCTCACTCACTGACTCAGCGCCAACTCATCTCCAGCTGATCATGCAGGCTCCCGCTTAAACCAACTATTTAAACAGCGGTGAAAACTACTCGAACACCACGCTATTATATTAATTCTTGCAGATCAAACACAAAAAAAAAAAAAAAAAAAAAAAAAAAAAAAAAGAAAGGAGAAAGAACAAACGTTGATCTAACAGAGAAGCGATGGAGATCGACTACAACCACAGCGTCTACTATGCATTACAACAAGTTAATCACTCAGATCTGGTCTTCACGTGGGACGACGACGACAGCGACGAAGAATTCGAAACAGAACAAGATGGTGTTAAACAACAGCAGCAACAACACACGTTGCTGCAGTGCGGCCTTTGCTCATCGCACTCCTCCTTGGGGAATGAAGTTAAAGACCAGGACGACGATGAGGAGTTCAATCTTGCGTTAAACTACATTCACTTTGGTGCAAGGGCGAGTCAGTCACAGATCGCCGACTGGCGTTCGGCCAACTTATCGGGCCTTCTGCAAACCAAGAAACTGGTTCTGGTTCTTGATCTTGATGAGACCCTACTTCATTCAGTCTCGCTTGAAAAATTTTCGTTTGCGGAGTTATCCGATCTCTATAAAACAATGGCGCCGTCGTCTTTAGATAGTGACCAGCAAGATTCGCCGGTGTTTGTTGTCGATGAGATTGGGTTCGCCGTGAAGCTTCGACCAGGTGTTCGATGGTTTCTCCGTGAGGCAAGTTCGTTCTGTGAGATGTACATATACACTAAGGGAACCAGAGACTACGCACGGGCGATGGTGAAACTGCTCGACCCTGATAATAAGTACTTCGACGCCCGAGTCATTGCGCGAGAGGACTACGATGTTCCCGGCAAGAAGAGCCTTGACATTGTACCAGATCCTGAGCAGCTTATCATCGTCGTCGATGATTTGCCGCAGGTTTGGGTTGATCACCAACGCAATCTTGTTACCGTGGCTCCCTACGAGTATTTCTCCGTTGACCATTGGAGATGCGGTGGTGGTGAAGACAAGGAGCTCAGTCGGGTTCTGGCAATTATAAGAAGGGTTCATAGTGAAGTGTACCGACTGGCGAATGTGGTAGACATCTCAGAGCGGGACGTCCGGCAGGTGCTCGATAAAATTCACAACCCAAAGAAAGATTGTTCGTATGAAGCTCCGAGGAAGAAGCCCCGGCTGGCTGGATTACTAGAGATTGCTTGGTAAACGTTAGTGTTCATATAGTATTTGTAAAACTTGTATTAATTGATTTCATTGGTTCAAACGATTACCCGCTTTTAGTCCTGAGAATTGTTTTCAACTGTGAAGATCAGCCGTCGTAGAATTTTTTTAATGAGCAGCAAGTTCCCTTGTTGCAGTAACGAATGGACTTGGGAATTAGAGAACCTCGAAACTGCGATGCTGATGGCTAAGCTTTTCAATTCTTTTTCTTTTCAAATTTTTATTTCATATTTTTTAATAAAATTTTTACAAAATTTTAAAAAAGTTTAGAAATTACAAAAAATTCTATTTAATAAAATTCTGTTATTATTATTAATTTTTTAGAAAATATACAGCTTAAAATTTTCTAAATTATTTTTTATTTAAAAAGCACTCTCAACAATTTCTTGGAGATACAAAATTCAATAAGTAATGGGCATAACTTTGAAATAAATGTATAACTACTGTACTAACCATGGAAATAATAGTGCAGTACCTATATAACATTCTTTTGGCTCAAGAGATCGTTCACCATTCTGTTCCGGAACAGTAAACTAGAGGTATATTTACTTGTGCAATTGGACTTCTCCAAGGCCTATGATAGAATCGGTTGGAAGGAGATCATGCTAAGTTAAATATTTGGTTCTGCTGACAAGTGGTGCAAATGGATTTACAAATGTGTCAACTATGCTATTTCGGGTGAATTATGTGCACATTATGCACATTGAATCACAGCCGTCGGATCAAGATCCGACGGCTGTGATTCACACGGAAGAGAAAGAAACGTCGCCTGGCTGAAGGGCACGCTCGTCATTCGCGTGCCCTTTAGCAGGCAAGTTAAATTTTTTTTTTTTTTTCATTTCTCGTTCGTGAGCTCTTCGTCTCCGCTCAAGCGATCGCCTCCCGATCGATTCGGCGCGGTTTGACGATCGCCGGTCCCCATTTTTCTTAATTTCTTCTCCTTTCTTCGATTCCTCGGCCAATTTCATCTTTCCTGCAACCGATAGCCACCCGTAGCTCGAACACCGCGGTGAAACATCCACGTTGCCGGTCGGCGATCATCATTCGGAGCCCAAAATCCGTACTGTTTTCTTCCTCACTTTCTTCTAATCGTTCTGGATTGATCGATTTCATCAATTCCGGCACCGAGCGTGTTGTCGGCGATGGCGGGATCCGGTAAGCTAGGAACTTTTTTTTTCTAATAAATTTTGTCAGTTTCGTTCTCGGTTGATCAATTTCATCAACATTCTACTTATACGCGTTCTTTTCTAATTTTTCTTGAATTTTTTTCTAACTCGGCCGGCGCTGCCAATGACGACGTGTTCAATAAAACTTTTACAGGTATTTCAATATCAATTGCACGTATTTGATCTAGATTTCAATTCGATTGATTTAAATTTTCTTTTTTCTGTGTTTGATTTTAATTCCAATAGAAAAAAAATATTCATATCGTTCCTCTGTTTTTTTTTTCAGCTCGCCATTGATGTAGTGAAGATTGCAGAAAATGAAGAACCCGAACGGAAGAGCCTACTGGTTGTTTTTATAATTTTAATTTTAATTTTTATGATTGAATTCAATTGTTGAAGCTATCCAGTGAAATTGGACAGTGAGTGTATAGTGGTCCACTGAATGTATAGTGGTCCACTGGACAGTGAGTGTATGATTGAATTCAATTGTTTATGATGTATAAAGATTGTTGATGTTAATTCAATGGTCCACTGAATGTTCTCTTTGATTGTAAGAGTCCAGAAAGTTGTTGCAATGGCTTGGATTTGAATGGAATGTAAATGGCTTTGACATTTATAGTGAATGTAATTGTTCTCTTCAAGTGAAAATGCATCAGTGAATGCTTCTGTGAATGTTTGAGTGTATGTTTGTAGAGAGCACAACATTTGATTGCATCTCAATGTTCTGTTTGAGTGAATGTTGGAGCAAAACAGAACTTTTGAATGCATCAGTGAATGGTTGCTTTAGGTGAATACTCATGACGACTCTATTCAAGTGAATGTTAAATGTGCCGATCAATGAATGTTGTATGAATTCATTGGTAATGTTTTATTCAGGTGAATGCTCATTGCGAGCTATGTAATTGTGAATGTAATGCTCAAGTGTGAGCTAATACAAGTTAATGCAAGTGAGCTATTTAAGTGAATGTAAGTGCGAATGTTCATCGTAAGTTATGTAATTGTGAATGTAATGCTCAAGTGGAGCTATTTTAGTAAATGCAAGTGTGAGCTAATACGAGTGAATGTTCAAAGTGTGAATGCAATGCTCAAGTGAGATATGGTTAGCAAATGCAAATGTGGCATATGTTAAAATGAATGAATGCCGATGCTGTGAATACTCTATTTCTATAAAATATATATTTAGTTTATTTCGTTGCATTTTTTACTATTTTTATTTCGCTGTTTTGTTTTACACTTTCTATTCACTTTTTTTTTTCATTATTATTTTTCAACTGTTTTTATTTTTATTTTTCTATTTCACTTTTTTTTTCACTGTCTTTTTTTTGTCTTTTTTCACTTTTCCTTTTCCACTTTTCTATTTCACTATTTTATTTCATTATGTTTTTTTCACTTCTATTTTTACTGTTGTTTTTTCATTTTTTTTATTTCACTGCTTTTTTCTACTGTTTTTTTTTCATTGTCTTTTTTCACTATTTTTTTTTCACTTTTTCATTTCACTTTTTTTTTTCATTATCTTCTATCACTGTTTTTTATTCATTTTTTTTTCACTTCTATTTTTTACTGTTTCTTTTTTATGTTTTATTTTACTGCTTTTTTCACTGTTTTTTTTTTCATCGTCTTCTGTCACTGTTTTTTTTCATGAATTTTTTTCACTTCTATTTTTCACTGTTTCTTTTTCATTTTTTTATTTCACTGCTTTTTTCCACTGATTTTTTTTTCATTGTCTTTTCTCATTGTTTTTTTTTTCACTTCTCCATTTCACTATTTTTTTAATTATTTTTTTTCACTTCTATTTTTCACTGTTTTGGCTAGAAACAGAAATGTAAGCATCAACTTTGTGTTTTGTTGTGGAGATTCTAAGGTAAATAAAATTGTTGTGAATGTTGTAAAGACCTGTGAATGTTGTAAAGATTTTTTTTATGAATGAAATCTTGTTGTCAATGGAAGTGTTCTGGACAATGAATTGATGAAAACTTGTGAATGATGAATGAATGAATCATGAAGTGTTGTGGATAATGAATCATGAAAGCTTCTGTAGAGGCATGTTCTGTTGTGTTTGAAGATTATATATGGCTTTCAATACAATGAAGCAAAAGTTTAATCTTCCAGCAACTAAAAATAAAACCGTAAAGACAAACAAAATAGAGTAAAACAGAGCAAAAATTAAACTAAAGACAAACAAAATCGAGTAAAACTGAGAGCAAATATAAAACTAAAGACAAACAAAAGAGAGTAAAAGAGAGCAAAAGTAAAACTGAAAGATTAAACAGAGAGCAAAAAATGAAAGATTAAACAGAGAGCAAAAAATGGGAGTAAAAGAGAGCAAACTTAAAACTGTAAAGACGAAAAAACTAAATTAAAACATAGAATAGCTTACTTAATAATGAGTAAATTTGTCATTGACTACTAAATTAAACTAATCTATTATCATTAGCTTTCACCTAATCATTTTTTTCCCGCTTCTAGCGTCTCATATCGTCTCCACCTCTCTGTCTATGCTTCATCTGTTTTGCTAACTTTGCAATCCATCATTGTTTGTAAAAAATTTTTTCATATTCATCTCTTCTTTTACTCACAATGACTCAGTTTGACATAGGTATTTCCATTCAAGAAATGATCATGACCTTCTCTTTCTTTTGTTATGGAGTTTTTGACGTTGTTGCTTATATATATATTTTTTCTATATTTAATTTCAGATTGCTAGCTTGGTTCTTCTTCTACAACTCCAAATGAATGCAACGAGAGTGATAAGTCAACGTGCTTAGGGATGACATTTGAAACCCTCAATGCTGCGAAATAATTATATATAAATTATGAAAAAGCCATGGGATTTAGTGTCGTTATTCGATCTACAGAAAAGACACGAGCTAACTCTGATGAAGTCACTCTTTGTCAAATGACCTATGATCGTTATAGAAATCACAGAAGCCGGGGATTGCAAAAGACAAATGACGTGTTTGAGAAAGAAGCAAAAAAAAGAGAAGAACAAGTATGGCGAAGTGTGGATGCTTTGCAACAATGAGAGTGAAAAAGCAACTTAAAGGAATGTGAGAAGTGGTGGGTTATGAATGTCAACACAATCACGACTTAGTTAGCCCGGCGAAAAGAATGCGTATGCCTGTCTGCAAAAATTTGCCCATTGCAGCTAAGAGATTGATTGACTCTTTTCGAGATGAAGGCATACCCGTCGCTAATATTTGACGGAATTCAGCATGGTTTTGATGATAGAGACTGTTGGAACCATTTGTGCCGCTCGAAGGAATATAAAAAACCTATAAGTGGCGATGCTACCGCAGCCCTTGATTTCTTTAAAAGGAAGAGTATAGAAGACTCGAGTTTTTTTTATGCAATACAGATGGATGAAGAATCAAGGGCAATAAATTTTTTTTGAATAGATGGCAGATCACGCACACAGTTTTAGTATTTTGGTGATGTAGTATTCTTTGACACCACCTACCGCACGAATGTGTACGAAATGCCATTTGCGCCATTCACTAGAGTCAACCATCACATGCAATCAATCCAGTTTGGTTGTGCACTGCTTTTAGATGAGACATAAGAGTCCTTTCAGTGGCTTTTTAAGACATGGCTTGCAGCTATGGACGGTGATGCTCCATGTTCGATCATTACAGATCAAGATAGAGCTATGACTGCAGCTGTTGCAAAGGTATTTCCTAATACACGACATAGATTTTGTCTGTGGCATATTCTCAAAAAATTTGCGAAAAATCTTTCACATGTGTACTTCAAAAGTTCAAATTTCAAAAAAGATATGAAAAGGTGTATTAGAAAAAATTATACACCTAGCACTTTTGAGATACGGTGGAAAGAATTATTGTGTGCATATGGATTGCAAGAGAATAAGTGGCTCCAAGAAATATATGAGATTAGACAAAAATGGGCACCCGTCTATCACTTGGATATTTTTTATACCGGTATGAACACTACCGGACGATCCGAAGGTATGAATGGTGTTTACAAAAATTTTTTTCAGTCGAGAACAACACTTCGAGAGTTTGTATTGAAGAATGAAAAGTGTATGAGAGAAATAATTGAGAAAGAAAAGAAAGAAGATTATACGAGTGAACACTCGTGTCGCATTGTGGATGGAAATGCATTTGTCTTGCAAAGTGCAGCAAGAATGTACACGAGAAATGTGTACGATAGATTCAAATAAGAATTTGAAAAAGCTCAAACTGAGTATGTGCTGCATGACGATGAAAAGGGTAGTGACGGCTACACAACATATATTTACAAGTCTCGAGTGGAAGGTGATCAGCGGGAGTGGAAGGTGAAGTTCAATACAACAACAAAGAAAGGTAACTGTGAATATAAGCTTTTTGAGTTTATGGGAATTCTTTATGGACATCTTGTAAAGGTTTTTCTGAGTCGGGATATAGAGATACCAGATTACTTTATTCTTCAGCGGTGGAAGAAAGGGGCAAACAAGTATAGAGCTAAATATGATAGTGGATCTTTAAATGGACATGAAAATGCTGAATTACTCAGAACTACACACCTACAGATGATTTGTAACCAATTGGTTTACGAAGTTGCTGAAACCGACGAGGCTATCAAATTTTGTTGAAAGCACTAGAAGAAACAGCACCACGGCTTAGAAAAGTGAGGAAGCCTAGTGACCATAATTGCATTCCAGCATTAGAAGAAATAGCCCCAGTTGATGCATCTCAAGTCTTACTATTGAATCCTAATATATCACAAACGAAGGGAAGAAAAAAAGAAGGAACTATTTATAAGGGTAATAGTAGAATAAAAGGAGGTTTGGAGAAAGCCACTGCAAAAGCTAAAATAAAAACAGATAGAAAATGCGCATTCTGTAACAAATCTGGTGTTCAACACGACAAATGAAATTGTCCTGAAAATCCAAATAGAAAGAATAAGACAAGTAAGTAAAAATTATTTGTTTAGTTTTGATTAGTAAGATACCTTTTTTTTTTTTTTTAATTCAAACTTTTTTGTTAACAATTATCATCAATTTTAGTTGATAGTTTCTGGAAGAGATGATGCTGAGGACAAAAATAGAGATGATGGTGAATGCGAAGATACTAGTGAAGAAGAAGAATCAGCTACTCGTTTAGAGTAAGATGATATTTTTTTTTTGCCATTTTTTGGAAACGTTTGGATGTTGTATCCAATCTTATTAAGTTGTATTGTATAGGGAACAATTTGTTATATATAGCTATGATATTCAATTCTGTTTGCACTTCCACATAGTGAAAGAAAAATTGAAGTGAAATAAAAAAAGATTTAAGCCAAAACAGTGAACAAAGCAGTGAAATAAAAATTAAAAAAAATAGTGATATGGAAAATGTGGAAGAAAAAACAATGAGAAAAAAATCAGTTGAAAAAAACAGTGAAATAACAAAAATGAGAAAAGCCAAAATAGTGAAAAATAGAAGTGAAAAAAATAATGAAAAAAAAACTGTGAAATGGAGATGTGGAAAAAAAAACAATGAGAAAAGACAATGAAAAAAAAATCAGTGGAAAAAAGCAGTGAAATAAAAAAAATGAAAAAGAAACAGTGAAAAATAGAAGTGAAAAAAAATAATGAAAAAAAAAGTGAAATCGAGAAGTGGAAAAAAAAACAGTTAGAAAAGACAGTGGAAAAAAAATCAGTGAAAAAAAGCAGTGAAATAAAAAAAATGAAAAAGAAATAGTAAAAAATAGAAGTGAAAAAAATTCATTAAAAAAAACAGTGACAGAAGACAATGAAAAAAAAAATAGTGAAAAAAAGCAGTAAAATAAAAAAATAAAAAAGAAACAGTAAAAAATAGAAGTGAAAAAAAATAATGAATAAAAAATAGTGACAGAAGATAATGGAAAAAAAAACAGTGAAAAAAAGCAGTAAAATAAAAAAATAAAAAAGAAACAGTAAAAAATATAAGTGAAAAAAAATAATGAAAAAAAAAGTGAAATGGAAAAGTGGAAAAACATAGTGAAAAAAGACAATGAAAAAAAAAACAGTAGAAAAAAGCAGTGAAAAAAATAATGAAATAAAATAGTGAAATAGAAAAGTGGAAAAGAAAAAGTGAAAAAAGACAAAAAAAACAATGGAAAAGAATAGTGAAATAGAAAAATTAAAAAAAAAAACAGTTGAAAAATAATAATGAAAAAAAAAAGTGAATAGAAAGTGTAAAACAAAACAGCGAAATAAAAACAGTAAAAAACGCAACGAAATAAAACTAAATATATATCTTATAGAAATAGAGTATTCACAGCATCGACATTCATTCATTTTAACATATGTCACATTTGCATTTGCTAACCATAGCTCACTTGAGTATTGCATTCACACTATGAACATTCACTGGTATTAGCTCACACTTGCATTTACTAAAACAGCTCCACTTGAGCATTATATTCACAATTACATAACTTACGATGAACATTTGCACTTACATTCACTTGAATAGCTCACTTGCATTCACTTGTATTAGCCCACATTTGAGCATTACATTCACAATTACATAGCTCGCAATGAGCATTCATCTAAATAAAACATTACCAATGAATTCATACAACATTCATTGATCGGCACATTTAACATTCACTTGAATAGAGTCGTCATGAGCATTCACCTAAAGCAACCATTCACTGATGCATCCAAAAGTTCTGTTTTGCTCCAACATTCACTCAAACAGAACATTGAGATGCAATCAAATGTTGTGCTCTCTATAAACATACATTCAAATATTCACAGAAGCATTCACTTGAAGAGAACAATTACATTCACTATAAATGTCAAAGCCATTTACATTCCATTCAAATCCAAGCCATTGCAACAACTTTCTGGACTCTTACAATCAAAGAGAACATTCAGTGGACCATTGAATTAACATCAACAATCTTTATATGTTATAAACAATTGAATTCAATCATACACTCACTGTCCAGTGGACCACTATTGTCCAGTTTCACTGGATAGCTTCAATAATTGAATTCAATCATAAAAATTAAAATTATAATTATAAAAACAACCAGTAGGCTCTTCCGTTCGGGTTCTTCATTTTCTGCAATCTTCACTGCATCAATGGCGAGCTGAAAAAAAAAACAGAGGAACGATAGGAATATTTTTTTTCTATTGGAATTAAAATCAAACACAGGAAAAAGAAAATTTAAATCAAACAGAAATTGAATTGAAATCTAGATCAAATACATGCAATTGACATTGAATACCTGCAAAAGTTTTATTGAACGCATCGTCACTGGCAGCACCGGCCGAGCTAGAAAAAAATTCAAGAAAAATTAGAAAAGAACGCGTATAAGTAGAATGTTGATGAAATTGATCAACCGAGAACGAAACAGACAAAATTGATTATAAAAAAAAAAATTCCTAGCTTACCGGATCCCGCCATCGCCGACAACACGCTCGGTGCCGGAATTGATGAAATCGATCAATCCAGAACGATTAGAAGAAAGTGAGGAAGAGAACAGCACGATTTTTGGGCTCCGAATGGCGATCGCCGGCCGGCAACGTAGATGTTTCATCGCGGTGTTCGAGCTACGGGTGGCTATCGGTTGCAGGAAAGATAAAATTGGCCGAGGAATCGAAGAGAGGAGAAAAAATTAAGAAAAATAGGGGCCGGTGATCGTCAAACCGCGCCGAATCGATCGGGAGGCGATCGCTCGGACGGAGACGAAAAGCTCGTGAACGAGAAATGAAAAAAAAAAAAAATTTAACTTGCCTGGCTGAAAGGGCACGCGAATGACGAACATGCCCTTCAGCTAGGCAAAGGTGTTTCTTTCTCTTCCGTGTGAATCACAGCCGTCGGATCTTGATCCGACGGCTGTGATTCAATGTGCACAATGTGCACATAACTCACCCGATGCTATTTTTTCCTTGGTTATTATGGAGAAGCACTCTCGTTTGATTCTAACTTATCAAAAAAATAATTTTTTAATTTTTAATTTTACATTTTATAATATATAATTTATAAATATTTAAAAAATTAATTTAAAATTTTAGAAAGTTAAAAAAAAATTTATGTAATAAAATATTTCTATTGCATATTTTTATTTTTTTAAAAATAAAAAAATAAAAATATTTTCTATTTTAAAAAATAAAAAAATAAAAATATTTTCTATTTTAAAAAATAAAAAAATAAAAATATTTTCTATTTTAAAAAATCTTTATTTTAAAAGTACACCAAAATAATCACTTTGTGGATTTCCACTCTCGTTGGCATAGTTACGGTGACCCACTTCTCCACATTTGTTGATACTAGTTTTGGAGGTTCTATCATAAAATAACTTTTACCTTACAAAGTCAGACATGGACCTGCAAATTTCTCATTTGTTATAAGCTGATGACTATTTTACTCCTCTTACAAGCTTCTGTTACTGCTTTGTCTCATTTGGAAGGCTATACTCCAGTTATTGCACTATGCCATCTCAATTTATTGAACTTTCCAAGTCCAATGTTCTATTCTCACCCAATACATGTATAGTTGCAAATATGAACGGGCCGGTCTAGCCTGCTCGGCATGTCCCGAGCCAAGTGAGTACATCGGACCGAGCTGGCCTCATCTAGCTTTAGTACTTGGGTCGGTCCGGCTCGATTTTAATTTTTATAGTCCGATCCGATCTATTTATTCGTTTTATTTTTAAAATAAAAATAAATTTGAAATATTTTTTATTATTATAAATTATTTTTTAATTAAAAATTGAATTAGTCAACGTTCAATGTTGATCAAATCAACGGTTATTGTTGACCAGATCAACTGTCAATATTGACCGGTCAATACCAACAGTATTCGGACGGACGAACCGTCGGTCGGGACGACAAAGACGGCCTGATATTACCTGTAGGATCGGGCCAGGTCGATCTGGTCCTGTCACGGTTCACCGAGCAGGACGGGCCAATGCTCGGCTGATTGGCCGAGCCGCAAGTCATCCCATTTAGCCTGGCCTAGTTTTATATCTATAAATACATTTAATAGGCTGCAAAGAATTTATGCTTCAACCGTTGCCGTGGAATATTTGGGAGTACCACTCAAAGGTAAATTGACTATGGCTACAATTTCAGATATTAAACATCGTATAGCTCTGCAAATTGCAAGGATTAAAGGCAAAAGGTCTACATGGCAGGCAAAAGGTCTCCATGGCAGGTTGTGTCTGGCCATATACATCATAAGGAGCTTCAACTGTTTCATCAAAATGCATGTGTGTCTTAGCAGCAGAAAAGGTATTGAATCAATTATATGGTCTAACGTATGGAGTACTCCTGCACATAAAAGCATAACAATCTTCTACACTGTCATAGTGCAAATGAAATTAAGGAACAACATTATACTTCATTATTAATATTCTTCTCGGCTTGCTTTCAGTTATAGTGAATCAATTCAGGTTGGGCCTCTTCTTCTACCTTTGCTTATATTTCTTGGCTGATGTGGATGAGAAGAAATGCAATCGTCTCTGGTAGCAAAGATTGTTGATTCGAACTTCCAGATTGCAAGTAAGGTTATAGCTTTGGCGAGGGAACATATCAATACACATGCTCCATTGATGTGTACTTCAGCTAAGGATTGCATGTGCCTTTCTAAAGGAAAGCTAATTGACAAACCTTCTATGAAAACTATTCGGTGTACGGATTGTCATCTACAGCAGGTACGAGTACTTGGGTCATGAATAGTACTGATAGTTCTGTCAGAGAGGCTAGTTGTGGAGGTCTGTTCAGATATCCAAATGGAATAGTGGTTGATGCTTTTGTGAAGCCTTTCTCTGCAAGGTCAATTTCAGAACTGTAGCTGATGGCTTGCTTAAAGGGTGTTATCATTGTAGGATCATTATCAGCTCCCTCTCTGGATATTCAACAGACACAAAGCTGTTGTCTGATATCATTAGACTTGATAGGCTCCCCACACATATGGCAAACCTGCACAAGCAACTCAAGAAATAAGGAATGAATTAAGAGTTGTTAATTGAAAATTTTGAATACAAACTTCCTACAATGTATTAGCAGCATAGTTGACTAGAATGAGGCAGTTTCTCAAACAGAGGAAGTGACTTTTAACGGAAATAAGTCAGTCGAAAATTGCATAAGTATAAACGACTGGAATGACACTGTTTCCCTGATAGAAACAAATTAGTTATAAACGGCAGATATATAGCCGAATGGAGTTTTACTATTTTCTGCACAGAGAAGAGTTAGGTTCTGCAATCAAGTTCAAATACAAATAAACAAGAAAAACATTTACCCCACAAATACATAAACATTTACGTGGTTCGTCTAACATTATTGTCTAGATCTACGATTACTCTTCACCATTAGAGATACCTATTAATCTTGACAAATTACTACACCAAAATAACACCCTTGTCTACACTCTTTTTTTCTTGAGACGTAACCACCAGCAGCATTCTAAAAAATCTCTCCAGCTACTCAACTGTAGCTTCTTACAAAATTGGCTTTATCAAAAAAGCTTAGGCAAGCCCTTCTCAATAAGTGCAATTTGTACTTCTCCAATTTCGTGCGTTTGCTCAATATGGATTTAGAGAAACGTTTGAAAATAATTATAAAATAAAATTTATCTAAATGAAAGGTATTTAGAGAATATTTGAAAAAATAAGTTTTATTTTTTTAACTATAAAATAATAAAAATAAACAAAAAGATCATACGTTATACTATGTCATATTTTTTGAAAATTTTAAACAACTTTTATAAAATATTACAAAAAAATATTAAAAATTATATAATTAAAAATTAAAATTAAAAGCTCAAAAAGCTCAATGCCAAATATTAATTTAGGGCATATTTAGGAGTCCTTATGAGAAATTTTTTAAAGTAAAAGATATTTTTGTTTTATTTCAAAAAATGAGTTTTATTTTTTATCTATAAAAATAAAAAATAAATAATAATATATTTTTATGATTTGAAATTTTTTATATTTTTAAATAAATTATATAAAATATTTTAAAAAATTTTATTAAAAATTAAAAATATGAAATTAAAAAATTAATTTCTATAAGCTCTTCCCGACGAATCATAGTTTAATTGCCAAAGAAGGAAAAAATTATTTAATTTGATTTATGCCCCACTATAACTAATTTTTTAAACCGTTTTCATACCTACCACAGTCTTAACTCTTAACCAATATATTAATATTTTAATATATTAATAAAAATAGAAATATATGAAAACTTAGCTAATTTGATTTAGAAAAGCAAAATAAAAATTTATGAAGAAAAGTAAGTAAAAAAATTGAAATGTCCTTGACTTAACTTATAGTACTTTCTTTTATATTTTTTGTTTTCTCGTTACTCTTACTTATTACTATTTTATCCGAATAGATTCTTATGTGTTACCAAATTTTCTACGTATAAAAGTAATTTTAGAAAGTAAAATTACTATTCAATTTCTTTTTAAAATTATTATCAAATAAAAGTAAAGAAGAGAAATTAATTCTTTTATTTTTTATAACTTTATTATACTCAAAATCTAAACACACGGTTAGCGCGTCTAATTTTTACTATCAATCAATCTCCAATTCTATAAAATCCATAGATGACAAAATTGGACCGGACTATTCGGATCGATTCGAAAATCATCGACTTAAACAGTAAATTGGTATGGATCTGCAAATACACCGTTCATATAGTCAACCCGCTTCGACCCGCTACAATTTGCTTAACGATCCGTCTGTCAGAATCAACCCGGTATATTTAAAAAAACAATCTAAAAACCTAACCCGATTCGATCCTAATCTAAATTCCTAATCGCTTCTCTACTTCTCCGTCTTCGCCGATGAGCTCGCCGCATTCTCGACTTCAGCTAATCGTTCTCAATGTCGACTAGATTAAACATTTTTTTGAGATTTTTTGGCTAAGCGTTCTTGACTTCAGCTGGATTCTTCTCTCCTCTCCGGCGAGACCCAGCTCCGTCACCAAGATCGTAGCCAAGTCCGCCTTCGGTAAGACCTAGCGCTGCCTCCAGCTGCTCTCATCTCCTCCATCGGATAACTTAGAGCATCCATTCCCCTCTCTGTATTCTCATCTGCATCTCAAATTCTTATTAAAATCAATTGGTACTTGACCAAATTTTGATTGCCGGCATCTTCTCCGCCTACGAGCTCTATAGCCGCGCTAATGTACTAAAGACGACAAGGAAGAATAGAAGATCTAACTCTTCTAAATGGTATTAGAAAAAAATTGAATTTGTTGAAGTTGAATGGTTGAATCGATGATTGTTGATGAAGGCCAGTGACGGGAAAAATTTTTCTTTTATTCTCGCCGCCGACGATTGATTCGGCCGCTGTGATCCTTTACTACACCGGAGCTTTGACTAACTGATTGTTGCTGCTGCTCTGCTTCGCCACCTCGATTAATTAGATTATTCCTCGTCTTGGCGTTGAATCCGCCACCTTGGTGAACTTGCAATAGTTGTGATCACAGATATGAAGAAGCATCTTCATTAGTAGTCTACCATCCGATCATCCGATGTCAAACTTCATTAGAAGTTCAAGATTCCTCAAATTGTCATGCTTCATTCCGACATCGAATGAATGAGACAATATTCATTTGGATGTTGGGATTCATTGCTCTCGCCTTCGTTGGACGAAGCAATGTTGTTTATTTTGTTATTGTTTTCACCATTATTCTGTTATTGCACCTTTACTTGCTTCAAGTAATACTTGAATCAGATGATGTGATTTACTGGGGATTAAATATTGGTTTTGAAATATATACTTGTGGATTAAGTATTTTAAATTTGCTTGGTTTTTATTTTTGACCAAAATCTGATAATATTACTATTGACTCGTCGGGTCAGTTCGAAAATCATCGATTTGGACAGTTTTTTGAATCGTCGTAAGGTTCGGTTCTTGCAGCTACGATAAGATCTTAATTTGAATAATCGATTTATATAAAACATCTGCATCTCATCAGGCGTGCAATTCCAGAACCCCAAACAATTGTAACGACGAGCTCATTTCTCTTGAAATGGCTGCAATTAGCTTCTCTTTGTCATCGATCTGCTCCGTTTTTTTAAATGCAGATGACATGAACCAATCCTTTGTTTCGTCTCCGGTCGACCTAGGTGGTCGGATTGGGTCTGCCAACACTGGACTAAACCGCAGATAACCTGCTCCTTCAGTGAGAGAAGTTGCCCTGCAGAATAAAAGAAGAAAAAGTAAAGACCACGAGGAGACGTTCATTCAATTCATGACCAATTAATTGATGACAAATTAAAGAAATCTTCTGCATGCAGTCTGTTTTGTGTTCGTACCTTCACGTTCTTCGGCTTTTTCTGTTCCTCCTTTTTCTTTGCGTTTACTGGCTTTCTGTTTCGGGAAAGAGAACGTCATACTCCCTCATTATTTCTCTTGCTCGCAGCTTTCAAGACCGTATTACAATTTCTTAAATTCAAATCACCCGTTCTCTTCAACCTTAGTTCTGCAATTCTCTTAAAATTTTATGAAATCAAATCAATCTTGAAATTCCTTGAACCAGCGCTGTTGCCTGATTCTATGGATTCTGTTCCGATTCCATGTGGGTGGGCTTTCTAGCGGACTGACTGACTTTTAGGAGAACGATGAAGGAATACGACACCGATGAGATGAAAACCGCCCCTATTCAGTGGTTCCCGTTCCACCCAATGGCATCGAAAGAGTGACCGGAACCTGTCCCTGACCAGCTCGTGAGTAGCATCCAGCTGCTGGTCGGCACAGCGTAGCGTCAAATACAGGTATTTTTTGATTGCCTCGCTGACCTTACTTGAAGGGAAGACTAGCGGGATAAGAAAACACAGGGTACAACGTGAGAAATTAACCAAAACAAAATTTAAAAAAAGAAAAAAAAGATTTTGAAGAAGAGAAATGAACTAGTTAGATCGCTGCTGCTTTTAACAGGGATTTGAACAAAAATATCATGGCGCCAAAGCTCACTGCTTTCTCTCGGAAACATCGTGGGTCTTTCTTTAAACCCATGATTGGGAACTACAAAAATTTTCTGGTTAGTACCTATCACAAAATTGTTTTCTGTTTCGCTTTTACTTTCTTAAAGTTTCTATCCTGGATTATTTTTTTCTTTTCGTCGTGGGTTTTATTGGTGTTTTTGTTTGTATTTCCTTTTTGTACTTCTTTTACAGAATATTTGTAGATCCTTCTTAGTGCATTTAGTTTGTTTTTGGAAGGAGAACACTGTTACTGGATATGTTACACAGATGAACTTGATTTTGCTTTTGTTTGACTAAAAAGAAGAAAAAAGTTCAATCATTGTTTCTGAAATTAATAGATAGCCTTATAGTTCTGTTCCATGGAAAAGGCTAAAATTCTGAGCAATTGATGCACTGACTAGTAGATATATTTCAGTTTATGTTCTTCTCTGAAGAAAAACAGTATTTTAATATTGTTACCACATTTCCTTAGAGATCTGAAATGATCTTGTTTTTTTTTTAATGCTTCCCTATAAGAACATGATCAGTATTATCTGTCGAACAGTTGACTCTAATCCGTTACCAGTCGGAAATTATTTAAACGGAAAGTTTTTTTGGTAAAAGAAAAGAAAAGTATAAGAAACAGATGTACAGAAAAGGTATATATATTAACACATTTGCATCTATAGCTATTGAACTCAAAAGTGATAGTTTTCTTCCTTGGTACGATGTTATCTAGGACAAGTTTCATTTTCTTCACTTGTATTTTGAAGTTTCTTGTCATCTGCAAGCTGTTAAGGTGATTTTGTTTCTCTGAATATAAGTGTTGCAACCATAGTAAACTTAATAGTATTAAAAAAGAAATTTTATAAAATTTATCAGTATGTAAAATCTTACGATTTTATTTTAAAATCTCGATTTTACGATTCTACTCAAGCGAAACGGTTCTATATAAAATTTCGATTTTGACAATCTTGCATATGCATGTACCCATGTAGGTGAACTTTGAGACTTACATCTAGGCATACATGTATACACATGTCATCTTTCAAAGTACACAAAAAGCCATTTTCTTAAACCATACTAAGAATTTATGTATTGCCATATCATGTCACTCCATGGTTCTAATACTCTAAATCTGCAGTACATTCCTCCCAGATTTGCTTCAATGTTAAATAACGCCATCAATCAGTATGTTTATGTTCAAGATCCTAGACGGAAATGCTGGAAGATGCGATTAACTTTAGTGAATGGTTCCGTAGCTCTAGTGGAGGGATGGCCAGAATTTGTAGTGGGTCATAACATACAATATGGAGAGTTTGTCGTATTCAAGATCATTGGCAGTATGATGTTCCGTGTTCGTATATATGGCACGAATGCCTGCGAAAAAGTAGTAGATCAATCTGAAAAAGATGCTCCTGGACTCAAAAGAAGTTACAGAAAGGAATTTCTTGACAAGACTTTACAGTTTGACAGCTATAAGAAGCACAAAGACGTAGACCAAAGCCCTGTCAGAGAGAATGCAAATGATGTTACACCGGTTGCGATGGTCCTATGTGATTCCATTGAGTTTGATATCCAGAAGAGCGGGAACTTTGTTAAAGATCAGAAGGCTCTTGATAATGGGAAACAGATGGCAGAGCAAGGATTCAAGCATCATGAGCACATAAGAAGTGGAAAAGATGCAAGAAGTTACAATAAAAAAGATGGAGCAGCTATAGGTTCTGAAAATAAAAAAGAGAAACTACCAATGAAGGGAGCTACTAATGCCAACTATGCCAAGAGACCAGTGGTTCGAGAGGAAGGTGCAAGAGGCGTGAAACTACATGAGAACAATCACACCGAGGGCCAAATGCAAGTTGAAAAAACCAAGAAGTTTCATGCATCTCGTAATGACATCCGTCATTTTGATCAAGAATCTCTTGATTTGGACTGCAACATTCTCATCAGATCACACAGCACAAACAGAAAAGCAAGTGAAGCTAACAGAGAAGAGCTGATGCCCATGGCAGTAAATACATCTGCACCTGACTTTCTTGTCTCAGAGGGAGAGACATGCTACAATGTTGATCTATATTTCGACAACAGATATTGTTGTACAAATGACAAGGGGGAAAGTATATGTCAAGAAAACAATTTGACTGCGCCTCATTTGAACTATCAACTATACGAAGATTTTCCTGTTATTAAGAATCCTCCACTTCCTCCTAAGGATAGAGGCTACGATTTACATGGCAAAAAAGCTCATCAGAGTCGCATAAAAGACAGGTTGCACGAGCCCTATTTTCTGCACATTGCTCCTATTTTTGTGCACATTTTGAACTCTTTGTTTTATTAAATTGCTAATGGAAATGTGGATGTCAGGAATGCAAGAAAAGATCCCTCTTTTAGGCTGTGTAAAAGAACAAGGAATGCAAGAAAAGGTCCCTGTTTTAGGCTGCGTACAAGAACAAGTACCGTTGACTGAGGATGAAGCTAGGATTGCAGCTTACAATGAATACAGGTTAATCATATGTGAAGGTTTGGTAACTTCATATTTTCCAGATTGTAATTGATCTCTGTCTGTTGGATAAATTTTTAAGTTTTGTTTCCTTTTGACTTGGATAAGAAGACTACTTTATGTTCAACAGGATTACGACAGAATGCATTCTCAGAAGCTAAGGGAAAGAAGGATCTTACAGAAGGAAGTATTTGTAAGTTCAAGGTGCTAAAAAGAGATGCAGCCTACAATGAAAGCGAAGTTCAAAAAACAGCATTAGTTCAACAAAGCCCTACGTGGCACCGTACTTGTTGTCTTGTCCGTAATGTTATAAAGACATAGGCTGTATGTGCATGCCAGTATGGTAAAATTCTATCGAAATGGCATGAGAACAGAGATAAGCAAAGGATTCAGGTTTAGAAAAAAGCTTTAATACTCTAGTTGATTATTATTGTTTTTTGTCCACTTTTGATTCTAAATTTTCAGCATGTCAGTTTTTAGGAGATATTTAAAAATGCTTAAAATAAAGAGTTTTTAAAAAATAGTTTATTTTGAAATTTTTTTAAAACGACTTGAAGTTTTTTCATCTAAAAAAATAAAAATTAAATAAAAAAACTGTATGATATACAATTAATCTATATTTTACAAATTTATAAAAAAATTTAAAATTTTATAGAAAATTTATAAAAGATGTGCAAATTTTTTTAAGCATCGTCATAGCCACTGTCAAATATTTTTTGTAACTCTCGCCTGTAATCTGCTTTCCAACTCTAGTATCCATTAGGCTAGACTCTATTTGGCATCTCATTTAAAAGTGCTTTTGGATTTTTTTAAAACCCAAAAAGCTATGCGCAATGCGTAGGAATTTTTTTTAGAAAAATTAAAAAGTATGTTGAATTGTATATTACGGCATAAATATACGGACAACTTTTTTAAAGTTATGAAAAAGAATTCGTCAAAAGCTTTTCTTTTTTTACAAAAAGCTCCACTTTTCGGCTATTCAAACATGGCGTAAAACCAAGTATGTTTTTAAAAAATATTCTCTATTTATCGTGAGCCCCACTACTTACAGTATTTTCTATAAAATACAACCACTTCATGGCCATTTCTCTGTTGATAGGGTCTCACATATACCGTAGTATTCTGTAAATGCCACGTGAGTTGCTGATGAGAAAAACTACTTGGTACACCCCTCTGACCACCATGCTCGTCCACTTTCTTGATAAAGGACTTGATGCATTTTTTTTTATAAGCCTAGATAGGGACTCCAACTATTTTGGACCACCTGATTTTGGACACAAATTATATTTCCGAAAGTTATATATTTTCAAAGTTTTATAATATTCGAAATTCAACTGTATTACATTCTTTGTATAGTTGTATCAATCAATTAAACAATTATTTGTGTTGTTAAAAAAAAAACAGCAATTTGCTGACTTTATTTTTAAAGCTCCTTCAATCAATAATACATGATATACCTATCACAGATCAAAATTCTACCTGCATACCAATACAATTCACCGTGAAAACATCAAGGAAGCAGAAAGAACAAAGGGGTAGAGTACAAGATAGAAGCCTGCAAGCAGGCAAGCAAAGCTCCCATATCTCCAATTCCCTATTACGTCTTTAACATAATGACTGTATACTCATACCAGCACAAGAATGGCCTATCAGATAAAACATCTCCTACCTGGATAAGTTTACCTAACCAAAATAATTTAATTATTAGAACTACAAATCAAAGTGAAATTCAAGTCAGAGATAAGAAAGTTCCAATAAAAATGGGGAACAGCGTCGCATGGAACAATAAAGAAGAAAACTTGCGCATAATCTGTTAGGCATTCTTTGCTTCTAAGTTGAATGCTACATTTATCCAGCAACAGCTTAACCTTCCACAAACCATCGAATGTCCCCTCGTCTCTCTCTCCATCACTTCATAGGATTCCGGTTTCTTGTCTACTTGGTACTTTAATAAGATTCAAACCACGAACTCTGTCGCGCAATCTTCCATACGCTCGTTTTGTTTTGGACAATCAAAGAACTGCAACAAAAACACTATAAAAAAACTTTAAACAAAGCAAAGCTGCAGTGTTTTCCAAGCTTGCAAAAATCACCTTCAGCTGCTCAAAGAAGAATGAAAACCACCTCCATCTCTAACAATTTGCGAAGAAACAATACCTTTAAGCCTCCTGAAACAATAGTAACACCAACGGGAGATAAAGAGAGAAGGACGACATCACGGAATGGCTGGATTCCAAACCATTCTGCCACCGTGTTTGGATACAAGGCCTGATGAGAAGATCATCAACAAATTCAACTTTCCTCCAACTGCAGGACTCCACACCGTGGTCCTACATGTTATGTTTAGAGGTCAAGCATAAACACGTATACAGACGAAACTAAACACCACAAATAGCGCAGCGAAATTATAAAGCGTGCCAAGGATCTTGCACTCAATGGAATGATGAGATAAGATTAAAAGCAATAGACAATAGGCAAAAGATTTTACATAGAAAACCCTTTCCTACTAGACGGAGGTGAGAAAAATCACTACGACAACTGCAAAGAAAACATGACTAAGAAACAAAGCTTATACCACTCTCTTTACAAAGCTACTACCAAGCGTAGCTCTTATCGGAGAGATAGCAATTGTTTCTCACAAGTGGAATTATTGATGGCTACCCTAAGAGCAAGAGTATATGCTTGGATGCTTGTCTTAATAGTTCCAAATGGATGGCTTCTCCTTCCTATTTATAATCTTTCCACCTCTTAATAAAATGTGGAGATGATTTTGATCGGATGGTGGAGAATGCTTGTCAAGAAAGTTTTCCTAAAATATCTTTATAAGATAACTATAATTTACAAATATTTTGACATGCAAATCTAAATGCCATAAATGAACACATAAATATCTCCCATACTTCTAAAAATATCTTAGCACCAAAAATATCTTTGACTATTTTAGTGTATTCGACACTATTCTAGAATCGCATAAAATAATCACTTTGTCAAGACAAAAAGAGTAAGAAAAAAAGCCAAACCAAGCATACCTCAACACAGTGGAGTGGCTTTACCACTCTCACAATCTACTACTTAAAGGCACTCAACAGTGTCTTTTTATTATCTTCTAGCCCTTTTGTTGTTGTTGCAATTTCTTTCATGTTCATTACTTCCTATGACAAAGCCATAGTTGGAACTAATCCATTCAAACTTATCGACTGTAATGGGCTTTGTCAATGCATCTGCTGGGTTCTCCTCCATAAAGACTTTAAGCATATTCATGCTCACACTTTCCAACACATCACCTATAATTGGACACCAATATGTTTAGTTCTGGAGTGATAAGCTAGATTCTTAAAGAGATACAAGGTACTCCCGACTATCATAGAAAAGAGGATAACCTCTTATTTGTGATCAAGCTCTGCCAGAAGTCTCTGTATCCAAATTGCGTCCTTGCAAGCGTGTGTCGCCGCCATTTACTCTGCTTCAGTTGTGGACAACGCCACGACGGACGGAAGCTTCTAGCACCAGCTCACAGCTCCGTTTGTGAGTATAAACACGTATCCAGTAGTGAAACGGCTTCTATCGAAATCTCCAGCAAAATCTGCATTAACATACCATTTGACAAGATATTAAAATCCTTTATAACACAGTGAAGCATCCAAGGTCCCCTTCACGTAGCGGAGAATCCTTTTCACGGCTTACTAGTAGTCACCAGAAGATTTTGCCATGAATCTATTGACTGCTCCCACTGCTTGAGCCAAGTCAAGTCTTGTACAAATCATAGTGAACATAAGATTTTCCCCGGTGGATGTATATTGTTGAGATGATATATTTATTTGAGTTTTATGCGTCCTCTTGGCCACTTCAATTTCACGGCTATTCAGGCTTGCCCTCTCGTAAACTATATCTTGGAGTACTCCAGCTTGCCTTTTTCTTTTATTAGAAGTTCCAACAGAGACAATATGAAGTTAACAACTAGTTTGTTCTTTGTCTCTTAATTCTATCTTAGATGTAGTCGTCTTCTCCCTTTTGCATTTCCAAAATTTGAGCAGCAGTCTTTCTTGTGCCAGCATCTTTATCGTGTGATGTACATGAAATTTGATTTTCTACAAAAATGGCATCCCTAGTGATGATAATTTTGTGAGCGGTGGGATCTCACAGACGATATCCTTTAACGCCATCAGTATGGTCTAAGAAGATGCATCTCCTTGAGCGTGCATCTAACTTTGATCTTTCATGGCTTGCATACATCACATATGTCAGACAACCAAATATATGAAGTCGAGAATAGTCAGCACACTTACTGGTCCATAGTTTTATTGGCGTCTTCATTTGTATTGCCGTTGAAGGCGACCTATTGATTATATAGCAAGCGATATTTGTTGCTTCTGCCAAAAAGAATTGGGTAGAGCAACTGTCCTTAGCATCGCTCCCATCCTTTTAGCAAGAGTTCGATTCATCTGCTCTGTAACTCCATTTTGTTGCGGAGTGTATACTACGGTGGGATGCTTCTTTATTCCTTTAGCTTCCGAGAAGGACCAAATTTGTTACTTAAGTGTTCTCCTCTATTGTCCAACCGAAAACACTTGATCCGTCTATTAGATTCAAGTTTACTCGTGCCTTGAAGTTTTGAATATTTCAAGGACATCTGATTTTTTTTTTATTGAAAATACCAAGCAACTTCTTGAGTAATAGATATCTTGCTCCTTTGAGAGATGCTTCAGGGGCTTCCCATAGTTATAGTGTATCAAGCCCAAAATGCCTTTGGAGCATGAGAGAGATCTTCTTAACTTGCTCCGATTTTGTTTGTTGGTTATGCAATCTTCACAAAATCGTAAGTTTACCATCTTCAAGTCCTTTAAGAGTTTGTAGTCGAAGAGAATTTTGAGACCCTTTTTTGATATATGGCCTAAGCATAGATACAACAGTTTCAAAAATTCCTCTTCTTCTGCTTACTACGTGATACTACTAGTGTATCTAAGTTTGAGATGGTTTCTCCTAGCACTTTGTAAAAATTGATACCAATCTCCATAATTCTATATTCAACATGGGCCTTGTACCTCAAATCATCCAACGATGGTGCGAATAATTCCTCATAATTCTTCGTGAGACCTTCTATGTGGCGAACATCCTCTATGATGCAAATGGCCCCATTAAATGTCTTGATCTTCAGATCTTATTCCGATGATCTTGTAGGTATGATTATTCCCCATATAGACCATGCCCATAGTGATTGGTGCATACTTGAAGAACTAGTCTCTTCGGAAGATCATGCGCCATGTAACTCCAAAGTCCAATACCTAGACGTTTGATAGTTCTGTGTTGTGTACTTCTCTAAACAATACCTCGCCCTCTTCAGTAATGTGTGCCACGCTTGCCTAAGCATTAGACTGCTTTACTTGTTTCTTCTTCTTGTAGTGCCAACAACCGTCCTTCACATGCCCATCTTCTTGCAGAAAAAGCATTTCCTTTTATCCTTCTCTTTCTTTCCTTTAGCCTTGTTGGGGCTCTCACTAAAGCTCTTGCTTATGGATCTGCCCATTGCCGCGAGCGTTTTTACTTGTCGCAAAGTAGACACATGATCTTTCTTTGTTTTTCGCCTATTCTCTTCATAAAATAGCGCTGCTACAATATCATTGTAGACTAGGCCTTTTGAAAAAGTCCTGCTTGTCACCTTGATAACAAGATAAATCGTAAGAATTGAGGTGAAAGAATTGAGCCTTTTGATTTGGTGTTATATTCTCACCTAGTGATGCTAGTTGAGAAAATAACAAGTTGAGATTAAATGTTTGGCGATGGTAGTTATTTCTGGCATCCGTAAATCATATAACTTTCTCTTTAAGAAAATATATTATGCTTAGATTTTACCTTATATTATTGATATAATGTGTTTCATACTTTCTGTCTTTACACACTTCATCTCCAGCATGCTAGCGAGGACTGAATCTCCATATGCTTGTCAAAACTTGCTCGTGTATCTTTTGCCATTTCTCGTCAGAGCTGCCATCAAATCGTTCTTCAATTGCTCTTAGAAAAAAATTTCTTTGTGAGGATTACTTTTATTTTTTGCCACTTCTCGTTGAGATGCCATCAAACCGCTCTTCAAATTGCCATAAAGAAAAATTATTGCCATTGAATTTTCCAATATTCTATTTGGTTGTCATCACAAAAATCTAGCTTTGATACCAGTTGTTCGGTTTAGAGGTTAGAGACAAACACAGTGTGCAACGAAACTAAATACCACAAATAACGTAGCGAAATTATAAATGTGCCAAGAATCTTGCAACTTAAGAGAACGATGAAATAAGATGAAAATTAATAGATAATATACACAAAATTTTATGTGGAAAACCCTCTCCTATTAGACAGAGAATGACAAAATTACGACAGCAACGGAAAAGAAAACTTCACTAAGAAATAAGATTACACCACTCTCTTTATAAGGCTACTACCAAGCGTAGCTCTTGTTGGAGAGATTGCAATTGTTTCTCACAAGTGAGATTGTTGCTGGCTACACTAAGAGCAAGAGTGTATAGATGCTTATTATTGCTAACTTTCTCAATGGTTTCAAATGGCCTACTCATCCTCCATATTTATAGTCTTTCTTTCTCTCGATAAACAGTGGAAATGGCTTTGATCGAATGGTGAAGAATGTTTGTTCAAAAAGTTCTACCAAAATATATTTATAAAACAACCGTCATTTACTAATATCTTGGCACGCAGATCTAGATGCCATGAATAAGCACATAAATATCTCCCATACTTTTAAAAAATATCTTGGCATCATAAATATCTTTGACTATTCTAAATTATTCCACACTACTATAAAAGAATGTAAAAAGATCACTTTGCCAAGACAAAAAATATAAGGAGAAAAATCAAACCAAGAATACCTAACACAGTAGAGTGACTTTACCACTCTCATATTACACAAATGTAACAACCACTCAAAGTACACCAGCATGTGCCGCAAGGCCAGGTGCTCATCATGCCATATCCTCTATGTTTCTAGTTCCAGGGATAAGGGCAAGAGCACGCACAAGCTCAAATCCTGCGATGTAGTGCTATATAATAGCTTAGTTTTTGGAGAGTAGTTGATAAAGATTACGGTTTCAACTATACAGGAATTCAGTTAGCGGGATCTTAAAGTATTTATATAGTAGCTATGCTGAAATCGATGATTATGGTGATGAAGACAATGAAGAAGAAGATTTCAATCATGGTGGTGGAGAAGAGTTAATTGGACCAAGTAATATGCCGGAGCAAGAAGGGGAAGGGTCTGAAGAGAATATCACTGTGATGGAAGAAGATGAAGATATGGGTTTGTATGAAGCTGGATTCTTCCTGAAGTACCAAGACGGAGAAGATTGGTGCATCGTCATGGAGATGTGAAGATGAACGGAAGCAAGAGAAAAACGATAAGGGGAATGTCTTCTCAATATCACTGCTATGTTCTCTTTCATTTTTATTCATTGACTGTGTGTTCACATCCTTAATCATGTAATTTCGGTAATGTTATTTAACATATACATGAAACTGATGCTAATACCAAAAAAGGTTAATTTATTGCTTGACCGGCATTATTCTTTGCAGAGATACATAAAATATTTCCAAAGTATTAAGTTCATTACCTCATAATAAAAGGTGAAGCAGTAACAGTTGCACGCCAATGCAGACTGATCTTCAATTATACAGCTGAACCAATTTCAGGATTGTGGCATATGTAGAATGTACCTAGACATCAGATAACTCATATAGTCCACTAGATCGATTATTACTTTTTTTTTTTCTTCTTGTTTTTTTCTTGGCCAATTTGCACAGGCAAACACTCGAAGATCAACTTACTGTGGAGCTAACACTCATAGGATGCTCCACCAAGCATCATAACCTGCGAGTAAGTAAACAGCACAACATTCAACAAAAATTATGTTTTATAGTAAATATTAGCTAACCTTATTGACAAAGAGCTAACTGCTGGAAGACCATCTACACATAAACAAATCAATAATCAGTTCAATTAAATAGGGAAGTACGCATTGAAAATAATAACTAATCTAGGAACGCAATGCTAGTGCTTTAATGATGATCAACAACAAAACAACATAATTTACTTGGTAAAAACATGTTTGCAAACCTCTCACTTGCTATTGAGTATGGGAATACGATAAATAAAATTTTTGTATCATAGTAACAAGTCTCTATAATTGTTTAGCAACCAGATTGCTATTCAACAGATTGCAGTGAATGACCATGGAAGGCCAACATTAAAGGGATGAAGAAGCATAGTCGTCAAAGAATTAGCTGGCTCCAAACTTAACAACATAGCCAAATAATTGATATAACTAAACCAAAATAAAACTAAGCTAGAGACAATCTAAAGCTAGGTAACAGCCCTACATCTATAAAGAGTAAAGAAGTTCGAACTTCAAAAGATGCCACCTTTGACCCAACTATTAGATTCTACGATCAAAAAGAGATCGGGAAGAATGATTTCAGAATAATAATCAACATCTAGCTGCAGATAATGCGTATGACTAAGGAATCACAAACTTCCTAAATATTTACTGAATTACCATAGTACAAGTAGTGAGCATTCGAACTAGTACAGACACGGGTTATCATTTGTAAGCGCCAAGTGGCGGAGTCAGGTTTATTCTGTTTGAGGATTTAACTAATGGAAGATATTCAAGACATCAGGAGAGAGGGAGATTAACTACTTTCGGGAGGATTTATATCTTAAAACAAAAATATGATGGAGATCAGCACAAGAACAAGAGGTAGATACATTTAAGAGCAAGTTAAGTCCTACAAAAAAACATCTGAGATATTTCCAATAAAAGAGGGACAAGGCTCACTTTGAACCGCCTTTGACTTAGTGAGATTATGCTCTCCTTTTCTTGCTTCTTTTTCCTGTAGGGGCTTAGCAACTGCTTACTTCACATATACCTGAATAACATCAATGATCCAAGAAATTAGACTATCAGAAAATGGAACCAAAGCCCAAACCAAAACCAACAACCACCAGAGAATACTTCAAAAACCTTAGAGCATCAGGCATTTAGTTGGTTGTTCTGAATTAAGAAGTGAATATAGCAGGTTTTTCGTGGAACTTAGAAAAAGCAAGATGTAATTTGTATTGGCAAAATAGATCTTTCGTGAAAACATCTTCAATCTTTCAAAACTTTATGAAGAACTCTCTTTGTTTCTTAAACTGATATGATCTCAACACAATCCAAGAACACAGGTCATTAATGTAAAAGTAAATGGTGCGTGCAGCTTGAAATGCATGTTGTGTATTAAGGCATAACAAATCCAAGAAGCAATTCAGGTTTGAAAAACAGAGTCCAAGGCGGAAATCTTCATTATTTATTCGTCATCAAGACCATTCATTCATCTCTGTAACCTTTTCAACCAACTTTAGCATTTAGCATAAACATGCTCCTTTTTTGAAAGCTTTTTAAAACCATATAGTCGTAAATTAGGGGAGTATTTAGATCCACAGTGCTGCAATGAGAAACAGTTTAATATATAATCTTGGCAGGCTATTTGTAGATCAGAAAGGAACTGAGTTCTAGTTGCATTTTGGGAGGAAAGGCTCAATTTAAGTCACTTCGAGTGTCTTTCTCAGGAACAAGACTGAACGAATTTTATTTGGCTAGTAATAGTGTAACAAATTGGCCTACCAGCACTAAGTAGTAGTTCTATTGTGGCAACAGTTAAAACATCTAACTCTGTGAAACAGGATTAGCACAAAAGATGACACGAAACTAAAACAGAAACAAGATATCTTACCATAAGATTATAACTTACACAAAAGCTTAGTATATCTGCTATTAGTACTGTCTACTACCCATGTGAGACCCTGAAAGCCATGCATCTCTTCATCTGAAGAAAGAAATTTTCGAAAGTGCATAAACTCAACTAGTACAAGAAGATGACTGCAACAGTATGACTGACCACTATTGATAAATCTGTTGGTACTTCTGGTTCTTGATTCTTGATGCTTAAAGTCTATACTGCACGGATTAATGTTCCAAAATGATGCCATTATCAAGGACAACCCTGCCTTTGTACCTTAACCAAGCAGTAGAGAGTTACCCAAACCTGGACAAAACCAGTTTCCAAATTCAAATCATTTCAAAAACATGCTCAACTTTTGAGGAAAAAGTATCATGCACAAATACAACAGCGTAACCTAGGTGATACTAAAGGAATACCTTATATTTAGTTGAACTAGCCACAGCTTATCTAGGAAAATTAGAATAAATGAGTTAAAACTCAATCGCATACCTCTACTTTAACTTCTTCATGTTTTTCCCACTACAAAAGCACGCATCTTATTCCCAGTGTGTACCCAGCTGAAACCTGGGTTCTTCTTCACCTTCCTAGACTTCATTAGTTCCCTGATTTCATTTGCTTCATCCCATCTCCCAACCTCTTTATACATGTTCGATAACAAAATATAGTAACCAGAGTGTTGTGGTTTTAGTTCAAACAAGTGCTCTGCTGCCAACCTAGCCAGCTCTATATTCCCATGAACACGACATGCACCAAGTAGTGCTCCCCAAACATTGGAGTCAGCCTCAAATGGCATGCTTCTGATATAATCTTCTGCTTCCTCCATCAGCCCTGCTCGGCCAAGGAGATCAACCATACAAGCATAATGCATTTGCCCTGGCTTAATGTTTTCAGTTAACATCTGGTTGAAGTACTTCTTGCCACTGTCCACTAGTCCTCCATGGCTGCAAGCTGATAGGACTGCAACATAAGATACATGGTCATACTCTACTCCATCATCCTTCATCATGTCAAACAAGCAGACAGCAGTGTGAAAATCACATTGCATGCCATATCCTAGAATCATGGTGTTCCATGAGGCAACATCCCTGTTTGAGATCCTATCAAAAATCTTCGTAGCAAGATCCAGCCTCCCACTTTTGACATACAACTCTAAAAGTGAATTTGCCACAAAAAGATACATGTGCAACATTTTCTTTACAGACAATGCATGAACCTCCCTTCCTTGCTTGAATGCAGACAGATAGGTGCAGGCTGACAAGGCACCCATGAAAGATACAACATCATAATCATGACCAGCAAGTCTCATTTCTTCAAACAGAATCAGTGCTTCAGCACACCAGAGACTCTCAGAGTAGCCAACAATCAAACTATTGTAAGTCACCTGATCTTTCTCAGAGATGTCGAACACATATCGAGCAAGATCCAATCTTCCACACTTTGCATACATATCAATCAATGCGTTCGAAACAAACAAGTCAGAAAATAAATTGTCCCGGATTGACTGAGCATGGATTTCTTTACCCTTCTTCAGTGTAGCCATCCTTGAACAAGCAGGAAGGACATTTGTGAAGGTAATGGAATTAGGACTCTCACCATTTAGCTGCATCTCCCGAACAAGATTAAGAGCTACTTGTCCAGCACCATTTTGTGTGCAATTAGCTATCATTGCATTCCAAGAGACGACATTCCTATAACACATTTGATGGAAGAGGTTTGATGCTTTAACAAAACATCCTGACTTTGCGTACATATCCAAAAGTGAATTAGCAACAAAGATGTCAGAATCTACTGCGGTCCTCATACTGAATGCATGTACTTCTCTACCTATACTAAATAGCCCCAGCTCGACCAATGCAGGCAACAAACTCGAGATGGTAATTGAATTTGGCTTCTCCTCGTCAACAGCCAACAATTTGCGGAACATGTTTAAAGCATCTAGAAACTTCCTGGTATGAACAAGAGCACCTATAATAGAATTCCAAGAAACGTTGTTCCTCTCGAGCATACAACAGAACAATCTCATTGACGCCTCTGAATCCCCAATCTTTCCATACAAATCAATGAAAGCATTACCAACTGCAACGTTAAAATCCAACCCATTCTTTAGCGCATACCCTTGAACTCCCTCCCCAAATGCACGATCTCCCATCACAGCACACACTGGCAGTGTACTTATAATGCTGACTGAGTTAATTGCCAACCCACTCTTACATAGCTCAACGAATGTCCTTGCCGCATCTAGCAGAAACCCACTATCCGCAAAGACTGAAATAATCGTGTTCCAGGAAATAACATCCCGTTCAGGCATTTCATCGAACAACTTTTCAGCATCTTCAACAAAACCGCACGCACCATAAAACGACACAAGAGTATTATTCACGAACACATCAGACACAAAGCCAAGCTTGAATACCGACCCATGGGCTTCTATACCTTTATTAAAAGCTCGAGAGCTAGCGCAAGCAGTGAGTAGGAAAGGAAAACTGTGGTCATCGGGAAGAACTCCTGACTGAATCATGGAGTTGTAGACAAAGAATGCTTCGGTGTCCAAATAGTTGAAGGAAAGTGAGCGAATCGCAGTGTTGTAGATGAACGCGCGGCGAGGAAGGTTGTGGTGGCGGTGGAAGAGACTAAGAACGGAGAATGGGTCGTGGAGATCGGCGTAGGTGTTGATGAGAGTGGAGATGGTAGGGATGTCCGTGTTGGCGAGGCCGAGAACGACTGCTTTGGCGTGGAACGCTTGCGCTGCAGCGGCGGCGGCAGAGCGCGCCCGATGGTGCATGGGCAACGTGCATATACGGCATTGAATGTTGGCTTTCAGGAACCAGTTTGGCGCCTTTTTCTTTCTGCCTTTGCTTTTGTATTTTTATTTCCTTTTACTTTCTTTATTTAATGTTCTTAGATAATCATATGATTATCTTATATATTTATTTACCCGTCCGAATCAATAGGATGTTTGAGAGTACGTACGAAATAAAATTTTCTTAAAATAAAAATATTTTATGTTTTACTTTAAAAAAGAATAGAAATATATAATAAAAAATTTTACTATATAGAATTTTTTTATTTTTTTAAAATTTTAAATAAAATTCTATATATTTATAAAATATATATTAAAAAATATAAAATTAAAAATTAAAAAATTATTTATTTGATAAGCAATGCCAAACAGGGGCAAATAATTTGAAAGTGTTTTGTCACCAAATTAAAACCTTTTATATCCCTCATTTACTTAATTAAGTATTCTTTTCTTTGACAAATAAAATATCAGCAGCAAACGTCGGAGGAATTTTAAGTGCATTTTTGGAAGTGCTTCTCTAGCTTCATTTAACTTTTTAAAGAATTTTAAATAATATTATAAAACCATTTTTGAAATGCAAAAATATTAATAAATTTTATTTATAAAATTTATAATAATAAATTTATTTCTTACAATAAAAAATAAATTTGTGTATTGTAACAAAAATATTTAATTATTTTTAAAAAACTTTTAGTTTAAAAAGTTTTAAATAGATCCTAAAAATCAGAAAATGTTTTTTAATTTTCATTATTTCAATGTCTGTTGAAATAATGACTTTAAACTAAACTAATAGAAACATAAATTGGTACTTTTATCGTGCTTGATTAGTCCACAATTTCTTAGCATGAAAGTTTAAAAATTTTTTAAATATGTGACCTAAATTAATTGTAGATTTAAAATTAAATATCGGATCAAAATATATTTTTATTTTTGCTACTTTCAATTTATTCATGAATTTTATTTTAAATAACTCCTTTAATTAAATCAAAGTATCGTTTTTGACTAAATAGCTTGCTTATAGACTTAGAAAGTCCTTTATTCTTTAAGAATCATTGGAAAGTGCTATACAAATCATTTCTTTTCAACAACTTATTATCCGTTTTTTATTTTAATTATTTTTTCATCTTTTTAATAAAATTTTTAAAATTTTAAAATTTAAACAATATATTTTAAAATTTTTATATTATAAAATCTATTATTAATTATTTTTTAATAAAAAAATATTTTTAAAATAAGTTTTATAAAAAAAATTTATTTTGTAATAAGCATTCCAAACATCCGTGTAGTCAAATCTGAATCTCAGTAGACAGGTCGAGTCCAACCGTAAATTAATGACCCAGCGGCCGTTTCAGGTCGAGTCACTTATTTACCGAGTCACCGACCAGAGACGACGGAGAGGCGGCGAAGCGGAATAGCCTGTTGTACTCCAGCATCATTTGCTCGATATCTTCATCGTTGGTAACAGAGATTAACGAGTCGAGATCTCCCTACAGGAAGCTTATACTTGACGCAAAACTCATCAATAGCCGCGCCGGAGAGGGAGGAAAGCCTAGAGAGCACGGCAATAAACTTGATCGAGCGAGAGAAAGAGAGGCAGAGCAAGAGCGAGAGGAATCGTTACTCTACCTTTCCAAGAGTACACGCGAGTGCAGAGCCAACAACGCCGGCTCCGTCAATGATGACGTCATAGCCATCGCCGTCGCGGAGAAGAAAAAGAAAAGTGAGAAGGGAGGCGATGGCTACTCTGTAGAGATAACTAGTCGGCATCCCTCCTCCTCTTTCAATCTCTATCAAGGGGATTTCTTTTAATTTCTCCAACAAGAAAAAAAACTGATTTGGTTTTCCTGTTTTTGTATTGCTAATTCTGCAATGGGTTGTTGTTGGTTGAGCTAGATCGGCTACCTCTTCACTGATAGCTGCGGTGATCACCGAAAATTGTGGTGCTGATTACTGATAGCTGCTGATCACAGATCGCCGCCGGCAAAGTTGACCCGATTTGTCAATTCGGTGACCCCCCGGTAAACCCGGTGCTCCGGTAGGTTTTTGGATTAACACTCGAGTTGGGTCTGATTTTATGATACAAATAGTGTTTTACGAACTTCTTATTATGTTACTGGGAAAGAAAGTCCAAATTTGATGCTCTTATAATAACACTTTCCTGAAAAGTACTACATCCTTCAAATTTTTAAACACATATAACACACCACAGTCACACAAAATCAAACATATGATTATTATATACCTGAAACATTATGAAAGCAAGTTTCTCCCAATTCTAACAAAAATTGAAGACGATAATCACCTGATGACAACCGGCATCGAACTCTTCAGACTCGTTATGCATCTGTATGCAACGTTAAGAAAATAATAATGAATTGAAAATGGTGAATAAGAACCCATGCTCCATATGTTGGACTCAGGAGTTATCGCTCTTCTCAGTATGCCACATTTACTGGTTATTTCCAAATCGGGGAATTTGTAGGTCGTTTATGTTCTTCCACAGCTTCTCTCCTTGAAATGCTTGGCCACTGAAATGAAGACTCCTGAAAATGTTGAGAGTGTCTTTCTTTGTGATTGGTTTTTCTTACAAGCATTTCAATGTAGCCTACATTCCAGAGTGTCAAATTACAAAAAAATTATATTGATCTGAAGTATATTGAGAACCAGCATCTTGATCAAGTAAACTCTTAGTTCTAATCATACAAGATATGGACTTGTAAACATTTGGTTAAAGAATGAAGATTTCTTAGACATGCAGATAACATGCACTTCTCAATAAATGTAAACCTTTCTTCCTAGATTGTCTTCTTAACATCAATAACTTCTAATTTTCAATTTGCAACATCTCATAAAACTGCAACTGTATTGGAGACTTGAATTACGGGTACTTTAGTTTAACCTACTAAATCATTGAACTTAGGATCTTTTCACTAAAAGTGACAAAGGGACAAAGAAAGCAAAGCTCCTTTTGTGCACTTCCTCACAAAATTCTGTTCTTGCACCTCTATCATATTCCACAACTTTCTACAAGCACTAACACATTACTTCTTTCTTATGTTAAATCTGCACCGTTGCAACTACATATATCTATTCACCAATTTATGACCAGAATCAATTACTTAGTGATAGCTCATGTTTCCAGTTTCATCCTTTCCCAGGAGGATAATCTACACCTTTCTTTGTCTATATAGAAATGGATGGAGAAACTCAATGAAGTTATTAACATGTACACATACAAATGAGCATAAATCAATACAGAAAAAATATCAAACTCTATATAATAAAAGAAAAGAAACACAATAAACTTGAAAAAATCAACACGAGTGTTCTAAGATGCCAAACTGTTATATAGACATAAAAGTCCAAGTAGGAAAGCTGACTACCTGTCCTTTAGATTGGAGCTGCAATCTTTTTGGCTGGTCACTGACCACATTATCCTTAGCATAACAGCACACCTGGAACAAAGCCTCAGCCACGTAAAACCCTATTTTAGGATTTCAATTAATAGCCAATTTAAAACTGCTGCAGCTATATTTCAAAAAGTATATACCTGTAAAGAACTTCCATCTTTGCTTTTATCTGCCTTCTCATCGACTGGTATGCTTAAAGAGGATAACACACTCTGAATTCTAGCGTGCTTTCTTCCAGAATTTGGCATTTTTGAACTGTAAAGGGATGAAGTTGAGATAGTGCAATGCTTCTATCAGCAACTAAAAACAGATTCAGCCATAGCGTGTATTACCAAGTGGAGATAGCTTTGGCTTTTCTATCTATATTTACAATACCTGATAGTATAATGATGGGCGCGCTAACATGAATGGCAATTCTAATACTTGAGTTAAATATAACCTATTTAAGCATACAGATAACAATGTGAAAGTAAAACGAGTAATTAGCAATAAAGATTTAACAGCATGAAACAGGTTATCATTAAATGGTACCTTCGACTATCTGCTTGAGAGGGTTTTGGTGCAACATTTGTTCCTTGACTTGGAGATGCCTGGAATAGCAGTTAATGCTTTATCAAGCATAACAATTTCTATATCCAATTCAATGCATTTATAATCTTGATTTCTAAGACTACTCACTATTATTGATGATCTGGAAGAACTACTGCTCGCTTTAGAAGGTATGGATGGTAAGGTTCTTGAAGTTTGGGAATGACCATCAGAAACCTTTAACATAGGTTTACTGACAGGTGGAGCACGAGATGCTGTCACAGATGGTGTTTTGAGGTGATGATGAATGTGGTCTCCAGAACCTGTTGAGCTCCTTTTTCTGGCAGTTTGTGAGCAATCCTGAGAGGCCCTTGACAAGTAGGTAAAGGCCTTAATCTTCTCTAGAACTGATGATGTTTTAAGTAGAGAAGGAGAGATTTCTTGAGTACGAGGCTGATAGGAATCAGCTGACATGCGTATTGCCCTTAGTGCAGATTTCTTCTTTTCTCGACAAAGTTTGGTGATTGATGGTGACTTATTTTCTTTCATACATAGCACTGGAGATACATCTTTTTCAGGTAATGGCAAGACCTTTGGCGATTCATGCACAAATGTTGGCTTTGGAATAGGCGCTTTTAGTATGTTAGTGTCTTTGACATTCCTCTCGTTGCTCGTAATTTCCTGAAAAAATGTTAATTTGGGCACATTCAGAAGAGAACTCTGGCAAAGAAACATGTTTATAAAATTTAATTTACCTTCAGTGGTGGTTGATCAGATTGTCTGATCCTATCAACCTCAATTCCATTGCCACTCTTTTGATTTTCAATGTCTTCAACTACTTGCTGCACTCCCAACTCAGTTAAAGAGACATCAAATGCATTAAATTTTACATCATTGATATCTAGCCAATAATTCTCTTTATCCAAATCAATTCTGTCTATGCTTGGTATAAGAAAATCATTACTCGCTCCTGCATCCAGCACTTCCTCTTCCTGATCTGAAGCCACATCAAAGGCAAAATTTTGAGACTGAACGCTGATGTCTAGCGGTTCAATATAGTTGCTACTATCAGTCACGGAAGCGCCTAATTCTCCTTCATGGCCATTTTGGGTATTTGAATTGTCTAGACCAACCTCAAGTTTGGCTAACTTCTTCTGGTAATGAGCTTCAAAGAAAGCTTTTTTGTCAGCTACCGAGCCGCGGACTGAGTACCTCTTTGCATCTTCCAAGTACCTATTATAACGGAAAGATGACCATTTGCCCCAATCTAAGGACTCAGAGACAAATCTCCCGAAAGAAACTGATGATCTTAATGCTCTCATCAAGCTAACCTGCAACAATCATATATATGGCAACTCTTATCATAGACAACCACTTCACTTATTCTAAGGAAAACTACGAGCGACAAGGGTTACAGAACAAACCTGTTACTTAAAAAAAAAAAGAAAAAAAAAAGAAGCAGAATTGCAGAACAAAGTCGAGGAAAAACAATTCAGCAATTGCGCACACAGAATAACAAGAAAGTATTTACGGATCTTCCAAAAATCGTAAGATTTATATTAAAACAGTCACAAAGAAATTTTGAGAAAAAGAAGAGTTAGTATTTAATATGCTAGATGAGAAAGAAGTACTTTATATCAAGGGGAAAAAAGAAAAAGAAATAACTCATCAGAAAATTGAGAAGATCGGCACGGATTGGGGGAAAAAGAGGAATCAATGAAGAAACACGTGCAAATGTCACCAGAATGTCTAAGAAAAATACGTACAAATCCTGACTTCGAAGATATCACGATTAAAAAAAGATACACGAACGTTTCAGATTTTTTAAGAATGAGAATAATAATAGTTCTAATGAAATTAAAGAAATTTGGGAAAAACAAACAAACTGCAAGAGACAAACTTTTCCTCAGAATCAGACCAAAAACTTGACAAACTGGGAAAACCAACAACCGCAACCTCACGTTTGAATTTCTCTATCTCACTTTTTTAAAGATTTTCTTTTTTGGAAAGAGTAGAAGATTAGTTCAATGAATTAAAACTTTTTGAGAAAACCATCAAGATACAAATTTTTCATCGGAATCAGGTTGGCAACAGCACAAACCGTCATGACCCACAACAAAAACTATCGAAACGATTACAAATTCTTAAACGAAAACAAAAACTTACATCTCTATCGGTTCTGGTGGGAGAACCACAGTCCTCCATTTCAAAACCGATCGTCGTGATCCCGATCGAATTTGAAGAAAAAAAGAACTTCTGAACACTAGAAGAATGTCTACTACTGGATCACTAATGACTGTTGTGGTGAATGATCATTTGATGGCTGGTGATGAGATGAGGGAACGGTTTCTGCGCTCTGTAGATTTTAATTAATTAAGTCTGTTTTGCGTTTTCTTTTATTTGAAAGAACCACTCAACGACTATAATTTCTTTACCATTTTTAGCTTCTACTTAAGTAAATTAAATTTAATGTCTATTTGGTGGTATCCAAATTCCACTGATCATCAGCAGCCCCCACCATGCAATTTATATTTATAGTGCAGGTACGTGTTTAAGGGAACATTTTGTGCAGTACTTATAATAAGAAATTTTTTTGGAATTAAAAATAAGTGTTTAATGGAACATTTAAGAGTGCTTATAATAAGGAATTATTTTAGAATGAAAAATATTTTGAAGATTTTCGAAAAACGAGCTTGATCTTTGTGATTAAAAAAATATTATAAAAATTATATATATATAAATTATATGATATATAATTTTTTGGTACGTTTTAAATTTAAAAAATTATAAATATTGTAGATTTATTAAAAAATGTGTGTCTTTTTTAAATGAAAAGCACTAGATAAGATGAGCTAAAACATCCCATTAAATTCGAACTGACCTAAATAAAATATCCAACCCGATCCAAATCGATCCAATAAGTTTGGAAAAGGTTTTTTTCAAATCTATTGAGTCAAACCAGGTCGTGGTTAGTTCAAAATACCATAATATTATTTGAGTTACTAAGTCTATATTATAAATATTCAAAAGACCAAACCAATCCATTTCTTAAATGGAATTGAAATAACTCATCCGAATTCACTATTTAGATATGATATAAAAAATTAGCCCAATGCTAGTGAAGGATCCGACCCGATATATGCAAATTTTGACACAATTTGTTTTCTTTTTCGGAATACTTGAAAATGCTTAGATGGGATCCGAGTTTGCATAGAACCCACAAGCACCCCTATATACGGTAGCCTTACACTATATTTTGTTATTAGTATTGAATTAGTTTGGACATGATCTCAGAGAAGTCGCTATTTTAATTGTTACGGGACTACATCTCACCCTGTCAGTGCCATACGATAAAGCACCGTAGTAAAGGGCTTACTATCTTGCTCCATCTCAATATGGTGAATCCTTCTGGTTTTATAGTTCAGCAGGCACAATGTCGTTGAACCTATAGGACTAATATGTTTTGTGTCTCCTTTGAACTTGTCAGAGTGCCTAGACTCTTCCTCCTTACTATAGCCTGGTATGTCGGTTGTTCCTTATTTATTCCTTTCTAAAATTGCATGACCAAAATTGTAACAGCTTGACTTAGTGGGTTAGACTAAACCAACTTAGAAATGAAGGCCCTAATATGCAATTTGTTCGTTTCTCTTTTATTTCCTTCTTCTTTCCTCTTACCTCTTTGTTTTTTTCCTCCTAGCTCGATTGCGATCAACACCTCCCCGGCGCGCGATAAATCTTCTTTGGCGATGACCATCTCCTCGACCGCTCCGTTCATCATCTCTCCCTCTAGACATCACTATTGCGACTTCGGAAAGCTAGAATGCACCGTACAAAAATTAGAGTTTTCGTTCGATCATTTTGCCAACGTTTGGGTGATGGTAGGTAGCTAGAAATACTCCTCTCAACTTGCTAAATCTTTTACCTTAATTAGTTGCGCTGATTTTCTCTACCTAAAAATACTCCTCTGAACTTGTTAAGTCTTTTTATCTTAATTGGTTGCGCTGATTTTCAACTCCGGTGCTTGATTGCACATGATCAAACCATTAAATGTTATTCCGTCAATTTCGGCCGCCGGCGTCAAAATTGAAGCTTGTCATCACCTTCTTTGACTAGCCTAGTGTTGCTGATATTTCTCGCGGTATTTAACACCCTCCCGGAACCCTAACTCGCCGGAATCCGACGAACTTCACTTTCCGCGGGCTCGAGCTAGGTGGGTTAAAAATTATCGTGTCACGCATTTGAAATTGCTATTAGATGAATTATTGATTAGTTTCATTCAAGGTAATCATTGGATTGAAAAATAGACGAGTTGTTGCCGATTCAATTCGCTTTAGAATTCGATCGTCTTGTCTCGTCGATAAGCTTTTTGGATTTGTTAGTTTTAGTATTTATTGTGTAGTGAATAGTAAATTGAATGAATGACTAAAAGGATGAAATTATAAAATGGTTCGCCGTGTGCTATTGGACTTTAGACATGAACTTAGTTATGCATTTATTACGAGTATTTGGTTTAGCCTTCGTTTAGCGTGCTTATTTATTAAATATGCTTGCATGCGCATTAGGTGGTACGAGCGACTTAAGCTCGGATGGTGCGGCTTAGAGTAGACAGTTGATTTAATAATTGCTTGAACCACAGGTGAAGGTTACTGTGCCTTGTTTCAATAGCTATATTATTAGGCTACCGGCACAGATAATATTTGTTTTGGAAATTCTATCATACATTGTTGTTCTTCTTACAAATTTTGATTTTTCCTGCATACTATATGTGTTTGTGCATGCTTATGCTTACTTGACATCATATTTATAATTATTTATAGCATGTTAGTATATTGTAGACAATGTAGCATAATTGCACATATAATTGATATACATGTCAATACTTATATTTCAGATATGCATACATATAATTATAATAGCATCGAAGGTATTAGGCATAGCATGTTCATTGTGTAAAAACTTATTGTATTGCATCTACTTTTTAAATACTATATTGGTATGAGACAATGCAAAACCTGACAAATATTATCATAACTTATATTATGGATGCTTACATATACGGTGGGTCCTAGAACATACTGGACACCGAGAGATATTGATTGATATGATGAGTCACAGAATATATTAGGCACCAAAATATAGGGATAGTCGATGGATCCCACAGTATACTGAGCATCGATTTATAAGATATAGATTGCCGGTGAGTCTTAGAATATACTGGGCATCGAATTGTGATGGTATTATTTGCTGTGGATACTAGGACATACTGGAAACTGAGCTTGTCTGTGGCTATGATATATAAAGGTATTATATATGTATGCTTGTATGATATATATAGCAGCGTGATCCGAGTTAAAGATGTGGATGCACTATATGGCTACTACTTGTAAGGTGCATTTGCATGCATCATTATATATACTTGCTTGTGTGGATGCACTATACATATATATATTATTTATAGCGTTGAGAGTGCTGAATGATATTATCTTATATTATCATATGCTCTGTTAAAAACTGAATCGGTATGAGACAATTCGTAGCTTAGTAGAATCTGGTCTGATCTATCGTTGCATCTATTTCATATATATAGTACTACAATACCTAGGTAATATATCAGTTATTTTAATTGGGCATTCTGTTATTTCATCTTATTGAGACTGGGCTCTCTTTTTTTTTTTTTTTTGGCATCCTCCAGATAAGTCAAAAGTTAATGAATGCTGATTAGATCTTATACTATTGAAAGGAGAGACGTGCTGAGAGTATAGTAGTAATCATTTTGGCATATAGTTAGCTTGTAATCCTCAAAAGACATTAACTTTTGTTGTACCTTATTGCATGCCAAGGTTATCAAAATCTCGATTTAAAAATCCTACGATTTTATGATTTTGCTTTACCTAAACGATCCCGATTTCAAGTAAATTTTTTTTTGAGTAAAATCTCACCTAGATCCCGATTTAAATCTTAAAATCGGTAAGATCCCGATCTTATACGATTTTACTTTTAAAGAAAATTTTGTAATTAACTATATTTCAAAGAGTTTTTATAAAATTTTATAGAGTCTTTTATAAAATTTTGAAGGTTTTCTGAAAAAAAATATAATTTTGAAAATTTTTTTATAAAATATAGAGGAAATTTTTTATAAAATTTAAAAGAATTAAAAATTTTTCTCAAATGTACTAAAATTTTTTTTTAAAAAAAAATATTAGAAATACTTTTATAAAAGATCTTTAATGGTATTGAAAACTTTTTTTATAAAATTTATCGGTATGTAAAATCTTACGATTTTACTTTAAGATTTCGATTTTAGGATCATACTCAAACGAAAAGATTCTACGTAGATCTCGATTTTCAACCTTATTGCATGCAGTATTGTGATAGTATTTATTGTAGATTGTAATAGGTGTTACGGCTATCGGTAGCCACTAGTAATATTTGGGCGTAAATTGTTTTCATGTTGGTCGTTTTCTTTGTTTTGGTAATTGGTGATAAGTATAGTTAATGTTATTTTCACAAGTTCTCCCTCTTGATTAAGTTGCGAGTTGTTGGTTTGATTAAGTTTTGGATTAGGCTTATTAGATTGGGTCGAATTTGGGCCTCATCTGGGCTCGATTTAATTCAGTGTCGATAAAGGTTTAATTTTGGATCTTGACAAAAATAGTCTTGATTTGGATATTTATTTTTTGCGATAAGGATACTATGTACATGTTTTCTTCTTTCATGATACACATGGTATAGACATAAAGGATAACTTGGTTCGTGAATTCAATTCCATGAATATGTGATAATCATTCAAATTCACAATAGAGAAATATAGGACGCCATACCACTCTAGTCATGTGTGGTACATCGGAAAGAAAGTATGTCAAAGGTGGTTTATCGTTTCTTGGGTTGTCATGATTGCCCTTCTATCCTTTCATTAGAGCCTCTCTTGATGTCTACTTAGTTAAGAGATGCTTCCTTGGCTTGGCGACCATCTCCTCGTTGTTGCCCTTGGGGTTCTTCTTCTAAGGCTTACTCTTTTGGGCTTTTGGAATTTAAAATAAGGGACTCAGTACTTTGATGGCAAAGTTGAAATCTTGAGCTCCACTATGTTGGACTTTCAACATTACTCATATGTTTAATCCATCCATGAAATAAAATAGAGCCCCTTATTAGGTAGGTTAGGAATATTTAGAGCAGCTCCCTAAACTCATACACATAGTCCCTGATGCTGCCTTATGTCAAGCGCTTATGGTTTACCCTTATCTCATTCTCAACAATTTTCGGACAGAAATGCGATTTAAATTCGTTCTTATTTTTCCCTGCATCCATAAATTTCTCCTTGCACTACTTGGTGCCCTAGTGAGCACAGTAACGTCACTGCCACTTGTCATTTTTCTTTAGCAGAACCATAGGTGTGACATCAACAGTTACGAATTTAAACTTTTACCTAGATCCGTGCACTACTTAGTCACATCCTCTTGACAACTAAGTCAACATTACTTTCAGAGTAGTTACCAATAGCATATAAGAACTTTGTGGCTAAAACGATTTAAGGGAAAAGAGAACAACATTCAAAACATAAAAAACTTTGAAAAGAAAGCTTTTACAAAGTGGAAAAAAGAACAACATTCAAAACTTTATTTAAAAATCTTTTTTGAAAAGAATTGCTTTTTCGGAAGATAAATTTTTTTTCTCTATGATGGTCTTATAAAGTATCTTTTATGAATACATTTCCAAAGGGTTCCTCCACAAATATTTTATTTTTAGATATTCCAAAATTCTATCTTTTTTAGCAAAAAGATAGAAAGAAACGACAACAAATGTAATGTGATATAATACATCATAAGTTTAATTCCATTGGCCAAATTGTTATTAGTCCCCAATTTGCAATTTTTTCTTCTGGTACATTGAAGTATATCTTGAATCTTCTATTAGATGGGTTAAACCAAAACCTTTAAAGTAAAAAATTTTGATTTTTCTCTAAATGATGGTAAAAAGTTAAATTTAAAATTTAAAATATTTTATAAAGTAAATTTTAAATTATCTTTTATAAAATAAATTCTTAATTAGAAAAAAACAAATCTAATATTTTGCAAATATTTTAGTTTTTTTATATTAAGTATATCTTGAAAAATTAGATAACAAATTTTAAATGCCTTTTTTATGGATGTTAAAATTTTTTTGATTATTAAGTCCAAACGCTAAGACAACAACTTTGAAATAAACTCACTTTGTTGAAAGAAAATTTAAAAAGTTAAATTTAAAATTTAAAATATTTAATAAAAATACTACTGTATTAAAAGTAAATTTTAAAATTGAAATTTGAAAAAAGATTTTTAATAGAAAAAATTTATTTTAAAATTTTTTGTTTATTTTATATTGAACAAATCTTGAATGAGGTGTTAGATAAAAAATGGGGCCACATTCTTGTTATTGCAAAAAAGGGTTAAACCAAAACCTTGAATGGATAATAATGTTCGAACACGATTGGTGCTGACCACACTAAAGAGGATAATAAAGTTCAAAAGGCAAGCCAGTGAAAATGGCAAGAACCAAAGTTGTGAATAGGAATTGAACAACTTAACAAATATGAGAATGCAAGGGGCAAAGCAACAAAAGGTTTCGTGCTTATGTAGTTCTCAGCTTTGTGTACACTACTCCTTGTACGAGGATTGAAAGTAACTCCAATCAAAATCACAAGACTTGATGCTAAATAAAGCATAATGAGAACCCACAGTGTAAATTTTACACGTCCTTATGTTTTAACAGTTCATTGTGGTCAGAAATCAAACATAGACAAATATATTAAAAAATCATAAATCTTATGTGTGTAACGTAAATCATATTCAAAGTGTTATGGAATTTTATATGTGATAGTTTTATTTTTTATGATGACATCTAAATATTTGACAGTGAATAAACTTTGGTGAATATACTGAGCATAGAAAAATTTTCTAACACAAGACATGTTTGGATTTGCTTACAAAATAAGAGCTTACTAAATTGAAAAGCTTATTTATGAGATAAGAAGCTTACGCTTATTTCTCAAATAAAAAACTTTATCTCATAAGTATTCGTTTAGATAAAATTTATTTATATGATAAAAAATAGTGTCTATTAAAAAAAACTCGTACACATTTCAACTACTATCCAATACTTATAAATAACTTATTTGGAAAAATAAACTGACAAACATAAGCTAAAATAGAAAAAGCTCACTCACTGCAACAATTCATAAGAATCGAATCTATTAACTAAATTGACCCATTTAAAGGCGACATTTCTTTCAAGTAGGGACGACCATATATAATCCGACCTAAAAATTCAATAAAAAATTGACTCATTTAATTAAAGTTAAAGTTAAAAATTTTAACCCGTAAATATAAGTTAGATTAAAATTGAACAATTTAATCTGATTATTAAATAAATTAACCCTATATTAACCAACCAATTTGAATTGTCATATTTTAAAATAATAACTCTTGTTTTAGTTTTTACTGTATAACAAATTTTTTACAATAAAAAAATTAATAATAATAATTTATAAATTATTAAATTATATTACAAATAGTGTAATAAAATTATAATATTATAAAAAATATTACTAAGTGTTTATTTAATGATTTAATTTAAATTTTTATAAAAATTTTTATCAAAATTTATTAAATAGCTACATTTATAAAAAATTTTTATCAAAATTTTTAATATATATTTATAATAATAAAATTTTAGCTATTATTATATATTTTTAAAAAATAAAAAAATATTATTTAAAATATTCTAAAGACCAATACAATTAATAAAGAATATATATTTTTACAAACACATTATATTTTTTACCAAAACTCGTACATTTTTACAATAACTGATTTTATAATTACGCTCAAACTTAAAAATATAAAATTAAAAACTAAAAATTAATAATTTTAATTATTAAATAAATTAATCTAAATTTAATTTAATTATTAAATAAATTAAATTAAAATTAATAATTTAAATTTATATAAATTTATAAATTGAATTAAAATTGAACGAATTAAATCTGTTGTTAAATAGATCGATTCAAAATTAAACCATCAGTTTAAATTGGCACCGCTACTTTCAAGAATGTGATCTTCACTTTTTTTAGAATTTTAATTGCACCTTCTAGAAGCTAAAAGGTCGAAAGGTTTCGGTTAAATAATATTAACATAAGTAGTCAAAATATCTATCAACTAATAACCGTACAAGATGGCCAGTGGCTGCTAGTCAGTCACACATGACAAGAACTGTATTTCTCTTTGGTTGAACTCATAACCGCCGCTATCTTCGTGGCATCGCCTGGTGCTTCCTTTTATTATCCCCCTTCTTTCTTGAACTGGTTTCTCCAGCTTCCTCCTCTTCAGCCTTCTGTTCTGCCTCCAATATGGCCAACTGCCAAAAAGGACACATCATAAGTTTCATTTTCTGTTTCTTATTGCTCTTTTAGAAAGAGAGAGAGAACCATTCACTTAAAAGATCAGTTTCAGGGATGTTAGATTGTACTTACCTCATCAAGTATGGGTTTAAGCTCCTTGAATCGAGCGTCAGCAAGATCAAATCCATCCTTGCGAAGCTCCTGAAAGTTCAGAAATCTTAGAAGAAGTAGAATACCAACCATAGAAGCAGGCTGAGAGTACATCAGCTATCTAATTGTTTAGTTAAAACATAATTTCTTGAGAAATGGCAGCCTCATGCGATATGGTTTTTGTTTTCTGTTGAGGAACAATTTCGCATATTCAACATGCAAAATTCATAAATGCACCTTGTTAGAAGTAAAGCAACCAAATGCCAAGGAACAATTATGGTACCTTTTAATATGCTTATGTTTGCTAAGAGATAAATTTTCAGATGTAGAAACTACAAGTTGAAGTTGTTACGCTTATCAAATCACAAGAATAGCACACTTATGCAACTCTCAGCTAATGAATTGAATTTGTTTGCTTCACAATTAAAATGGTTCCTCTCATCATACTTAAAGTTGATTTATTAAAGAATTAGTAAAATTTCAAACCAGAAAAATTGTCAGTGTTGTTGGTACTACATAGCTCTAAAGACGTAAATAACCTTTCCAGTGTGCTGAGTATGTTCGTATGCAGCCATTTGCCAGTACAAATTCGTTCTTTTGTAAAAGTCCTTCAATGATTCTCCAGGCTGGAAAACAAAAAGAAACTTGAAACTTCTGCAGCAGTTCGTCACTATAAGTCATAAAATCATCTTCTAGCAGGAAAAGCATGAAATCTTTAATTTGTGGAATGAAGTTGCACGAAGTGAAATAATCAGTTGCATATGCAATGCAAAGTCAGAACAAGCAAAGCCACTTCCATTTAAAGAGATGCAATTATCTCTTTTTCAGGTAAGGCATTTGTTTTTACCCCAAAGTATCGCCATCAATTAAACTGGAAACAACTAACATCCTACATTTGTTTCTAAGACTAAGATAAGCCTTGGCGTACTACCTCTAAGTGAGTAGTAGGAAGCCATACAAAGCAGGGAAAAACTTTTGACATACATCTCATTTGGCTGTTAAGAACTAACTGCTCGCAACAACTAAGTCCAATCTTAAAACCATTGTAGATTTGTATACTAGCAAAACTATATTTTTCTATGTATAACTGTGATCGAATAGGTCAGGTCTCTGTTGTGTTAATCTCTGACATACATGGTAACTGGAAATATCACCACTCCTAAATATCCGATTTGAAGACTGGAACTTTTGGCCCTTCAAGTGATTCAACTTATTTCCTAGAAATTCTTCAATATCACTTGAACAGGAAAAAAAGAATAAAAGAGAGCGCAAACAATTTAATTAGTTAAAAGAATCACTTCCACTTAGTGGCGGAACCAGGACCCAAGATGATGGACTTACACTAATATATTGAATCATTTTAAAATCTAATATCAATTTCTTGCGTTCCTTATAAAAAGTTTAAAATACTTGAATATTAACAACAAAGTTTAGTACTTACGAAGATTGAGTACAGATAAAAACTTCCATTAGTCATAGTCATATTGTAACTCATATTCTATCATGTAAAATTGTTAAAGAAGATCAACTGATCTACTGAACTCCCAATCATGTAAAATCACCAATCCCTAAAGGAAAGTAATGAGACAAACACAATAACGGTAGAATAAAATAGAGAAGTAGATGCCTAAAAATTAAATATAATCAGGGTTCGAAGTATCAGTTTTGGATTTGTTTCTAAGCAAAACTTCTTGCCAGTTTCAGTAATTTCGACCGATGTTTCGGGATGTCGGTTTTGGCCAATTGATTACACCAAGTAGTAAGTTTTAACTTTGAAAGAAATATTAAAATTTTGAATACCTTTCCAAGTAAAATACGAAGTAAAGTGATCTCTTTGTGGGTTTGATTGGGCCCAACTTGTGTTTTGGCGAAACAACAAGTTTCTTCCTGTTGCGAGCCGAAACAAACATATTTGGGCCTAAACATCCAAAATAGCCAGAACTGGGCTGGCATGGTAAGCCAGCCAGACAAAATCAATCCGTCTCGGCCTCGCATCGGTTATGGCCAAAACTTCAAACCTTGAAAATATAATCCTTACATAGCATACATGTGGGCGATATTATAGAGGCTAATGATATTCAAAGTATTACAATTTAGAGGATGACTACCAAAGAAATCAATCTTAGTAACCATAAAAAGAAAACAGAAATCATTATCTTCATAAGATATTACAACAATTTAGTGAACTACCAAATAAATGCTTTTCATTATGGGGAGGAAAGCTTCAAGCTAAGTGTGAATCATGCATTGACTCATGATTTGCTGGACTTGAAAAGTTGAAATGGAGAGAAGGGGGTCATGTTTGTAATTTTGGGGGTTCATATATTAGAAAACTGGTTATGCATATTATGGGTTAAGCTTTAATTGGGGGATGCACCGGACCCCACTCTTGTACATGTGGGGATCCGCCCCTTGCTTCCAACCTCAATCATGGGAGCATAAGTCACCCTTAGACAAAGCCCAGTGACATACAAAGTCCATACACTAGAAATCATGAGATTTTGTTTCGTTTGTTTGATACGTCTTATGTAAGATCTTAGTTTTTGAGACTTTGACTAGAGCACAATTTATTGCTAATGCAAACCCAGCTCAGCAACAAGCAGTAGTTCAATGGTGATGTGCAAAAGTTGTTAATTGATGCAATAACTATTTTCTTATAGTTTTCATATTAATGGGAAAGATTTATCTTGTGAAAAAAGGGTATAATTACCATAGGGGTCCTTTGTGAATCCGAGAGACCAAGGGTGATCCTTATCTGTTCTATTCTGGCACGTTTCTCTTTTCTGCGTAAATTCTTTTTTCCCTTTATTAGCGAAACGGCTTTTTCCACATCCATTGCATCTTCACCATCAGACTACAAAAACACAAACTAATAATAAGTTTAAGGAAGATAGATAAAAAAACAGGGAGTAGAATGAGATTTTATTAGAAAAAGTGAGCGGCAACTTTCTTTCGTTAGTGAGATTTTATTTATGAAGGATCATTACGAGAGAAGGTAGAGTGTACTTTCTTTATGAATTTGATACCAAAATGAAGATAAGCTAGCACTATCAATTCTGTAAAATGTTAAAACAGGTATGCAACAAAGTTTATAAATTAACATGCAATGATTTGTAAAACCCATCTACCAGAATGTATAAAGGAAGATGATGCTACAAGAAAACCTAAAACACCAGGATCTGTAAAAGAAATAAGTGTTTAAGCTGACAGTTTGATGAACCAAAATCCTAAAACACCTTCAAAACATAGTTCCTGCTGTTAAAGGTTTTACCTTGAAGATTAGTTACATCTCTAGGCACAATGTCAATTTTCAAACTTGTTCATTAAGCTTAAAATTTGAGTTTGTTCCTCTGAAATGTCCATGTGAATATTAACTACTGGTATTAGGTCTGATATTCTCTCATAGCCATGAGATAAAGATCAGATACCTCTTCTCAAGTGCATAGAGAGATCAATACTTAACTCCCACATATTAGAGGTTAACTGTGAAGGAATACTTTCTTACATATCAGATAAGTCTCAAGTTTAGGTCATCTAAATCTAAAGTGAATCTGGCAAAGGTCATAAAAGGAGATGACAACCTGGAGCATGCTACGACAAACCATAAGGTTCTCAATATCTGCACATAAAAAGCAAATCTTTTTTATTAAAATTTAAAATAAGCATCCCTTCAAAGAGAAGAGTAGCTATTTGGATCAGCCCGCTTATCCACATACAAAAGTGCGAGGTGCCATGTTCGGATATACGAAAGTGCAAGTTGCCATGTTTACTCGTTTGATTCCCTTAAAAGATTTATCATTATATTCACTACTAGAAACAAGAACTCATTCACTATTAGTTTAAGCTCTGTCCATTAGGGTAATGCATTACTAAGTACACAAATAGAATAATGTCAAGGTGGCCGTAGCATGGGATGCGGGTGAATCAGTATATACTTCAGATAGCACAAATGCGTATTGGGACAGAGTGAGTCACCTCATTGCCATCATCATCATCATCATCCTCTGTCTCATCGCTATCACCTTCATTGCTTTCTTCATCTTCTGTTTCATCCTCATCATCCTCAGATGCTTCAACCCACTCAGATTCAGAAGCCTGAATAGAAAAGATATAAATTAACAAAAAGATAACATCCATTTAAGTCTATGCTCCTAGTTCAAACAGTGATCCATTATTTAATAACAAAACTTGGAAACTTGCTCTCAAATGAAGTTAGGAATTGGACCAACAGGTATTAAAGTTCAATAAAAAGAGCATATTGCTAGAAGCTAACTCTACTCAAACAATAAGCGAGGGGATGGTAAAGCCTATGGCAGAAGAGAAAAAACAAATAATTGCAAAATATACATACCTGTATTTTCTTTGCTAATATGCAGATTTTATATACAAAGAAAAAAAGTTAAATAACTAAAAATAAATCTCAGCTGAGAGGATAATGTCCTTATACTGCGATTTTCATAAGAAATAGAATTGAGCAGTATAATATTTGCAAGTATTAAGCACAAACCCACAGAAAGAAGTTCGATCATGCAGCAGCACAAAGAAAGGGAAATGTAACAAACCCGAATTAGGCACTTCCACTCATCTAGTTTACTAAGATTAAGTGAATGGAGATCATCAAGTGTTATTTCTTGATCCCTTATTTCCATCATGCCTCCATAGAGGTATAGTGTGTCCCTTGCGATGACCATGCACGCGTTAATACGGCCACATGGCTTCACTGCCTAAAAGGAAAAGAGGAAACAAGTTAGAAAGAAGAATCTAAACACCACAACTGAGGAAAAAAGTACACAAAATAGATTATTTGGTTAAGGGTGTTACTACAAACATCTGAACTAGAGGCTTGAGCTTCAGCATCAACAACAAGCTCTTGCACTTTGACGTCAGGTATCTTAGATGAAGCCACTCTTCCAAGGGAAAGGTTCTTTGTCATGGAATCAGAAACTCCTAGGATATTGTGCTCTTCAGTAGATGCATCATAGTCCATAATTTCATCCTCATCGTCTTCAATAGACATATCAAAATCATCTGCACTATCCTTAGTGGAACCCAAATCATTTGGAAGATTAGCTTTCTTCATGATTTTGGACTGTCAAACAGCAACAGGAACAACACTTAAATCAGACACAATGAAAATTTTACCAAAGCATGATAAACAGTTGAACAGTCAAAGAACTGAAAACAAAAAGTTCTCTTACTGTACTTTCTTAAAAGGAAAATTGTGAAGAGAAAAGAAAGCACATCTTTGGTTAAAATGTCCATTGTGATATCCAAAAGCAACCAGAAGGATTTCATTCATGTATAGATTACACGCATTTAAGAAGTTGTAAGAATATTAGTGAGAAGCAACAAAAGACCTTATCTTTAGTAGCTTTATCCTTCCGCAACTCCAGAGGGTACCTAAAATATAATCAGAAAGGACAAACATAAATATGAATAAAAGAAGAGTTCAACACGATACCTTGTTTTGGAAAATTTAGCAATTAGCACCTAAGCCTAGGAAATAACAAGTTCTTATAAAGTTCAAAGCTTGCTTTAGATCCTTCCCAAAAAATATATATGGAATTGCTAGAAACTTTGTGTTATGAAAGTTATCATTAGCTGTGTCTCGCTAGAAGTTTGCTTGATTCTTATACAATGTCCAGGACATTTGGTAATGTTTCGAAACAAATGTATAAAATGGAGAGAAGAGATTGAATAAGGATGAAGAAGTAAGAGATAAGCAAAAACAAGAATAGGTATGACATGGTAAGGAGACTTATGCAACTGTTAAAAAGAGAGGACTAGAGTCATTTAGATCTATAGTAAATGGCTCGTAAATCTTGAGTAAATAGATTTATGGACGTGGTTTGGAGCTCATTGTGTATTAGAATTTAGAGTGTATGCAAAATAGCTCTTTAAGGGTTATGTCAAACAACACAACAAGGAGTAAGGGCTTAAAACATGTTTGACTGCAAAACCTGACTGAAACTGATAACACATATACAAAAAAACACTATAACATGAAACAGAAGAGAATCCGATTTATTTACTAAAAGAATGAGACTAAAAACGTACCAACGCCAGTAATCTAATTGGAAACCGTAAAGCTCATTCATGAATAAGCTCATGAGTACATCACCTGCAAAGATGTAAGTGGATATATAAGGTCTACGAATTTTTAATACGCACAAGTAGCCCTTCAAATTATATCCACAAAAGAAAAATGAAAAAAGAAATTGATGAAAATGCACAAATTTAGTATTGCTGTGCTCGTGATACACATTCAAGAACTTCCAAATAACTCAAAAGACAAATTATTAACGTTACGAACTAGAAGCAAAACCCATACCAACTAGTAACTTTATCAAACTGGAATTGCCTACTTTGCGATGAACTTACAAAGAGGCAGTTAAGTATTAAAACCTTCTCCAAACATTCTTTACAAATGAAGATTTTCTACTTCTAGTATAATTACGAGAAATTCCCATGCAATAGATAAATAAGATAAATGCCACAAGCGTTATTAGGTTATTTTGCCACTATTAAGGCTTTGCTTTGCTAGTGCTTATTGTGATTGCTTCTGCTAACTTTTTCAGAAGTTATTTTGGTGTCTGAGGGCTAGAAGAAACTAAATTCTTTTAGGTGCTTCTAAATGCCTGTTCTGGGGTAAGAACTACTATGCTTTTGATAACTGATGTGACAAAACTACCCATTATATATTCTCAAAAGTTAATAAGTCCACCTTTAACATATTTCATTCGAACTTTTAACATACTCCCAAATAAAGTCAACAATTACTGATAAAAATATAACATAATACAGTTTAAATATTTAAGTAATTATGTCAAAGTAATAGTTACAAGATTTTCCTTTAACTATTAAAAAATATTACCAAAATAGTATAATTAGAAAAATTTTATTGTAAGTGTCCATTTCCGTCGTGTCTAATATTTTAAACTTCTTCAGAATTACTTTAGCAAGGATGAATTTTGATAACTCTTAGGTGAAGTCTCAGGTAAGTAGCAGTTTGATGACAACTTTATAACAGCAACTTTTAATAGCAGCTTTTCGCAAGAGCTTTTAATAAGCTACAGCACTACGCCACTACCAAACAAAGCCTAACTAGGGAGAAACCTTTGTGATACTTGTATTACTTATGTCATGAAAGTCAATATTAGGTAAGAAGTATCCTATCCTTAGACAAATTACAAGTCGCATGTCAGATATAATTTTCTAACCCCAACCTGCAACTTAAGATGACAACCTTATCTAAAATCAAAATCTTATTTCAGTTTTCAAAGCATATTATATCCATTTGATTACATCTATAAACTTCAACTATCAAGGGAAAGAACATATAAGAAAACAAGATACCTTCAAGTACCAAGGAGCAAAGAAACACAGTTAAACAAGTAACAAAACCAGCCATAAGAATAGATTAGTAACTCATAAAACACCAACAATTTAGTAGCTTACAGTAAATGGTGTGTCCATGTAGTAGTTTGATGAAATTACTTAGCTCTGTTCTTTCTGTTCTCAACATCCTTGTGCAAAATCTTAATTTAATCTCCGAGCCTACCATATGCTTAAATTGATCCTTAAATTATACCATGCCGGAAGCTAAATAAAAGAACTTAATAAACAATCAAAGCTCATGCTAACCTTCCACTTCCATATCCACACACCCTCCAAACAGCACCGCCCGCTTTTTATGGACACCCATCGAGAAACCAGCTCGAGGACCAGGAGGCATCCCACCTTTTTTAACCTATTTAGCCAAGTACAAATAGAATTAAGAGGAGAACTCCATAATTGTAACCACATTTAAAAATGATTCAGTTAAATAAGAAAAAATATTGAGGAATCTGTGTAGACAAAAAATATTGAGGAATCTGTGTAGACAAGTTTTTCTCTTGGGTCGAATTTGGCGTTTTGACACAGAAACTTGACATAATAGCGCCATAATAACAATATTGCACCAAAGTCTACTTCCAGAGCAGCAATTTTACTTTTTTAGCAGGATAAATGAAAATCCACCAGAAGCCCCTAAAAAATAAAAATCCGTTAAGGATATGCATCACTAGGTATGAGTGTATGACCACATACTAATAAGGTGCTGATTAAGTATAACAGAGTCACCCGACATTGATGCTTTAGGAAAATCACCACATTCCGAAAACATCTATCCTTGGGATATATAAGCATATAGATAAAGTAACACTCAATGTAGGCATGAAGCTCCTTTGAAATATCAAATCACTAATTAAGTTGAAAGGTACAGAAAAAAGAAAGAAATATGATATAACAAATAACCTTGTTCCATTCCCAAGTGCGTGGATCGAGAGACCACATGTCAGAGTGAACAATCCCCTTCTCCGAGCCAGGTTTATCAGATGTTATTTCCTTCGAATAACCACCATACAAAAATACCTAGAGATAAAAGTGACTCAGTTAGACGGTATATAGATCATTGAACATAGCATGAATATTTACAGTAACTAGAGAGGCAAGTAAGAATACTAGCATAGGTGTGAAAAGCTAGTGCTTGCGTGAAGATGAACATGCACTATAGACTTTTAATGTAGGGTGGTCAAGTTCACATATTGTTTTACATTCCAAGACATCACTAAATTCAGTTACTGAGATTGCTGTTCGTAGCCTGTGATAAGAGGGACCACCAACCTTGTTCCATTAATCCCAGATTCTTCTACTTCTAAGGTATCTATCTCATAAATAAAGTATTCAACTCAGATTGACTGTAAGAAACCCCTAAGTGTTAGGCAAGCCATGATACATAGCAACACCCCTTATTGAGCAGATCCATATGGAACATAGGTTAACAAGCTCATGATCTTATGAGGGCAAGCACTAGATGTAGACTGTAGACAAGTAGGCTGATGCCATCCTTGTTACCTGCTTTCCACAAAATCAAGTTATGATAAGATTGAGTTAAATGCAATCACGTCCTTTTGGATTGTGACTAAAGAAAAGGATCACTTCAAGTTCCATTATTTCCTCTAAAAATTTGTTTAAACTTATCACCTTCATAGCTTTGGACTAAGAGATATAGCTCCTGGGTTAATCCCATGTCTCTATTACGACTGCTTGATGCTCAACCCACAATACCTAATCTTTGAAGTTCTTTTAATTGCATCCTGCTTATGATATCAGCAGCTTCTAGTAGAACTTGTATCACATCTAAGAGCAATAATAATTGTCCTTATAGTGCCAGTTATAAGATGACCTAAAAGATAGAAACATGACAACCAATATGTCGAAAGCATTCTTATCTCTCAGAAGTAGTTGTATAGTATTCACTACTCAAAATGCTAGATAAAAACAAGAGTGTAGCCTCACCTCATCTTGGAAGACAAAAAGCTGAAAACCACTCCTTGGGCTTGGCCACAAAGATCCAGTCCTTGGCTTTATTTCTTGCCACTGCAAAAGGACATATAACATCATTTAATATAGTTAAGTTAAAACTAATACAGGTAAAAGCACAGGGGTGTAGTCCACCATCACCTTAAAGAGATCGAGATCAAAGATATGGAGATCATTGTAGTACCTAAAACAGAAAGACCAAAATTTTAACACAACCATAGAGCACAATTCTTAAAATCAGAATTGGCAAACCTATGAAGGATCTCTGTATCTAATTATGTTAGAAATTGAAAAAAAGTAGAGGTACATGCACACATTTGGATTAGATTAAATCACATATTTCTTTCAAACTGTACTAAAACAAGGTTGGGTTATCTATTCTGCAGCTAGTTTAATGATGTCAGAGTTCCAATAATGATCCTCATTTGAAAGCAGGAAAACAGGTCCCTGTCTTTCTTATTCATCAGTTTAAGAAGCCACTATTCCAATCTAAGAAGTCGAGAAAGTCAAATTCAGTATATATAGATAGAAGGTACCAAGCTATTCTTGAAAAGCAGCTGATGGTGTTAGGCCCCAATATAATAATGGGATGACACAGTACTTAAACAAGGAAAAACAACATCAATTCACCTGGAAGCACATACATTCTATCTCTATGGGCTTGAATGGACCACAAGCTATACATCTTCTAACATCTATTCATTCTGATTAGTTAAGGAAAAAAAAATTCTTAGATGTGACAGAAAATTGACAAATCCATAAATTCTAAAATACGCAAGGCTCGAAAATCTCTGGCAAAAAGCAGGTGATAATTCAGAGTTCAAATAACCACTTCTTTTAAGAAAAAGAAAATTCAAGTATACTGAACAAATACGCACGTAATTCTTAAAAGAGAGTTATCCTTCTGCAATCTGCGCAAAGTATTTCATGAGACATTTTAAGAGTGGATAGAGTTTACCATGTTATTTAAGCACTTCATGCTGCGGAGAATTTACATCATCGAAACACCTTGTGAAGTGTTTATGAGAATACTGAATACATCTTGAAGCAAAGCTACCAAAGTTCTACGTTCTACTGTATCTCTTGGGCTTCATTGTAATTCTATATTCGCGAATTGCTTTGCAAAAAAATTGCTTGACCAGCAGAATCTTAGGCAATCCAGCAGTAGAAACTACAGAGGTACTGTGTTACAAGTTCATCATCCTTATCTTACATGTAGGCCTATAATAAAGGAAAGTTTTTCTTTTGAGGATAGAGGTTATCTTAATTAGCCAACGAGGATGTCAATTTTAAAATGTTAATATGGTGTTAGTCAAACCCAAGACCACAATCTCTAGTTTGATGGACTGCCAAGCAATATAAGTCTGCATATTAATGGTCAAACCCACCATGACATGTGATTCCAGCGAGTACCTCTCCAGCGGAGGAACGATCACATTAAACAGCGACTAAATCCCTCTTCAAAAAAAAAAAAAAAAAAAAAGGAAGTCTTGATTCCCTAACAACCTGTCATGTTTCAGCAAAGATAATGCAAATATCAAAGAAGTAGCAACTGAGTAATCAGCATCACATAGTCCAAGCATTTCACCAAGGAGCCTATAGGCATTGACGTCAACGAGGGGGAGCATGTCAGCAAGATCTATGTTAAGGATATTTAAGCTATTTTCACACAAATATGGCCGACACTGATAATGGAAAACTTCGTTGGTGCTTGATTAGTGATGGCAGTGCTCCTTCATAAATGAGTTTCAAGATGGTTGAGCACATGTTAAGAGTACTTCCATTTTTTAAAAGATTGGGTGGGACCTATAATTTTGTTATTGGTTAAAATTATATGTTTTGTGCTTTGGACAGTTTGATGTCAGCACTTAACAGTTCAAGGTGCCATCTCATTACTAACGGTGAAGATGAATTCTAGTATGTACTTATATTGTACAGGACAAAAGTGAACAATATGAAAGTAGAAGATGACAACAAACATTTTGCTTGAGTATAGTGATCAATGGGCTTTACACCAAAATGAAAGTTAAAAAAAACTAGTTTATTAATCATCCCAAACTTTTAAGCTCCAGAGTTGGATATCACCAAAATAATGAAGCCATACTGAATAGAGGAATTATATAAATATAATAATGATGTAAAACTTGAGAAAGGATATCTTGACCAATAAATAAAACAGAAGTTAGAAACTATATAGTGATGCTGTAAAACTTGAGAAAGTATGTTTTTAACCAATAAATGGAACAAAAATTTGAAAAACAAATACTACATTAGACATGCATTAGATTATTACAAAGAATATAAAGGAAAAAAAAAGTAAGTTAGAATATTTTACACTACCAATATGTCCCAATGAGGGCTTAAAAGGATTAAGGCTAAAGGACTTCAACAACTTAGAATTGAACTATAGCATGATATTGTAAGCGTATAATTATATGCGCTTTTAGCATCTTTTCTCTATTATATAAATGCTAGCTTTCCATTCCTATGAGCTAAATTGCCTTATATTTGTGAATCTTCAGGAAAAGGAAGAAAATCAGTGAGAATTGAGCCATGATGCGCTTGAGGAGAAGACTATGCATCTTGAGAAGGTTCGCAGAAAACGGTGCTGACATGTCGATTAGGGACCTAAATATGGCATTCTCAAATAGTAGTGGCCCTACGTTACAATTCAAAGAAGCATTATAAAAGATGAAGAAGAAGAGAAGTAAGGAGATATTTTGCAACCGCAAGCTTCGGCTTGTCCTCATCAATAGCTGCGCTTGCAGCCACATCCCCTTCTTTCTTCTTCTTTCTTCCTCCCGTATTTCTCTTTCCTTCTTTTCTTTTTCTCTTCTTTTCCTTGCTGCATGAAGTCGCAGTCATCCCCTTCTCTCTCTTCTCCTCGTCCTGGATCTTCTTCTTTTAATTTATTCAGCTTCTTCTTCTTCTTCTTCTTTTAAAAACAACAGCGATCAATAGAGCAAAAGCAACAATAGAAGCAGCATAGAGAGAGAAAGAGATTGGAAAAGAAAGAAGATGTAAACGGTGACAGTCCGACCATTATCTTTATATTCTTCTCTTTTGCATTGTGTTAAGATGAACACGAATAACTAATTTCATTTCATTTTGAGTTTGAGATTTAAATATATTTTTTAATCTTAAGTATATTATGGCTTGATGTTCGATTGATTGTGAAGTTTTTATTTTTAAATTGACAGAAATTTGAATATTAAATTGTCGTGCTTGATCAACTTAATGAGTTAGATATGAGTTATTTGATTTATTACGTTTGGGAGGACCAATCGGAATATGATATAAGATCTTCAAACAAAAAATTACAGTTAGCACCTTCTTGACCGAGGTTATTACGACCGTTTGAATTTTTATTTAGCGAATCTTAATGCATTTCTAGTTAACTAAACCAAGAGTTACAATAAAATAGTGATAGATGATTTTAGTTGGCCAAACTTAGACATCATATTTAAAAATTTAATATAAAGGCTAGACCAAAGTGTTAGAAAGGAAACCTTCATAAATAACATACTTCACCACTTATATTGGAGATATTGATTAAGAAATCGAGTGGTGAATTCATAAATCTAATTTTAAACACAATTGCATTCTAAACTTGAGAACTACTCTTCACATTTTATTTTAAACACTTTTAAATCATAACACAATTTTCAAGCAATCATTTGTTTTATTTTGCTAACTCGGATTACATTTAAGTTGAACCAATTCCTTTGGAACAAGCCCGACTTCTTGCTATATCGTCGTGACGACACTAATAAATTAGGGTGAAACTCCTAAAATTTTGGTATAACATGACAGCGATCCAATTTATTTTTATAACATATGATTCGTTAAGATGGTTATTCATACTCGCAACTTTATAAAACATACAAATATTTAATAATATTAATACACGTGAAACCAATATAACTGATATAAAGAATTTCAAAAGAAGAACACTCTATATGAGTATAATATGCATTACACATTTCCAAATTATATAAAAACCAGGCTTTATCAAAATAACAATTATGTAGAAGCTTTCTAATAACAATGTTATGAAAGATGCATTCCTAACAACAAAATTAAGATGCACTTCTACATATGTCTTGAGTCTTCTTAAAGCAAACTTAAATTTTTGCAAAATCATCATTTCTATGCATGTGAATCTTGTTTCAATGATACAACATGCTCAACAAAATTGCCTTCTAGTTACTTCTAATTTATTTTATAATAACTCATCAATCATATTATATGAGATATCTTTTTCCTATTTTTAATGTTTATGGGATATGATGAACACTAGAATTTATAAGTATGATCAGATTTGAGATATTTTCAAGAGAAAGTATAACCAAAACGTAACAAGTACCAAATGTGGGACTATTTTAACATTTTGCTTTCCTTCCTACGACATCTATCTAACGTTTGAATTAATAATTTGCAACTTACATTGCAAATGACACAATTCTGAACACGATTTGGGATCCAACTCTAACACGAAAATCCAATTATATATTTTGCCTGAACACAAATGAGAAGTGAACATGAAGAGTGGTTTTGATAAGTATAAAAGCGGTGGTGGTGAGGATTAATCAAACACATGGCAGTGGTGAAGATGGATTTCAACAAAAGATCAAAGAAGAAGAGAAAGCCTACGGTATAAGATTAGCAACATAATGCTCCTTATTACATTTGCTAGTAATTTGAGCCTAAAGATCAGCTTTTGTAAAAAATGATTCCAAACTTTTATGTTGAGCTTCTTTGTGTAACTTCATAAAAAGATCATACACTCATATCTAAAGCAAATGGATCCCGTGCTTTAGATTTATTTAACTTGACAAATCCAACGCGAACACGTACCAATTTCCGACACTCGTACTCAAGTCCTAAGTAACATAATTTCCGATGAACAATAAACATGCTTATAAGTCATTGTATGTCCAAGATTGACTCACTCATTGAAGATGCAAACTAACATTTGGTATTTTGTTTTATAATTAGACATTTATATTGCGAGTATATGAAATACAAGTATCTATTTTATGATATACAAAAAGCTGACGAAAATATTTAAGTACAGCATGGGTTACAAACTTGTTATAGTAAAACATCTCTTCTTAATGATCTTATCAAAAACACAAACAAAAGCCAATAATAAGATATTTATGATTTCTAAAGCAATACTTTCATTCTATTAAAATTGGCTCACACCTTAGGGAAGTAATAATTGATGATTAGAACACAGACCTTACTTCTCTGAGTGTATCATAGAAACCGCCAAAAACAATGATCTTGTGCTTGTAAAGTACCTACATACACAATCTGGCTTAGAAATGTCAAAGAAGCATACTATGATAAAAGTGAATGTGTTGACAAGTATCTTGTAACAAATAGAGAAAAAACACAAGTAGATTCAACGGCCAAAGCAAAAGTATCCTAAAAAAAAAAGAAAAAAATGAAAGTAATTACATTTTAAGAATTCTAATGTACACTTTACGAGTTAAAAGATACATAATAAATCGCAACAATAATGATGTTTAAACCAAATATTTTAGCAAAGTTATTAACCAATAAATAAATCCATGTTTTATTTATTAGTAAAATAAACTCAACAAGGAAGATAATAACACGAGTAACCTGTTTATGTACATTTATTGCACTAAAATATAAAGTATGTCCTAGGTAATTGCTATTAGCCTGGTATATTTAATGTTACATCTCGTAGCTACCTAGCTTTGTAATAGCACATATATTAACTGTTGTGCAACAACATTTATATTATAGTAAAATAAAATAAAATCTACCAAAATATAACAAGTGTCAATGACAATTCTAAAATCCTTACACCTTGTGCATTTTTTTAATAGTGTAGAACTTTACGACTTCCATAAATCTAATTCTATCAACTTCCACAACTTTAGATCATTACAATTTCCACGTAGTAAATTAAAAAATAATATTTGCAAAAGAACAAAAAGTTTTGAAATAGTTAATAACAATTTCAAAACATTTCACCAAACACATTTCCAAACATTTCAAAATTTTCAAAATCTTTTAATATTAAACTTCTTCAAAAATAATAGCACATTGCTCATAATGGTTTTGAAAATTAAAAATAACTGACTAAAATTAATTATTTTAAAGAACGGTTTGGAATAGCCAATCTTAAATAACACCACTCGACCTACTTGAAATTTACAGTAGGCATGCTCTTCCTCTTCTAAATAAAGAAAAAGAAAATTCCAATTAATAAAACAAAAGCACACGGAGAACCATATCCAAATCTGCTATGAAAATTTTTCCAAATACGAAAGTGGCAAGAAATATTTTATGCAATAACAAGAACGTAAGTAAATAAAATCATAAAGACTTCAAAAATTGCTAACTCATTTATTCAAAATTTAAGTACGATTGCTCCTTCATGGGCTTTGCTTCACTCTAACTCTTTTAAAGATGTCACCCAAAAGGTAGATACACCTTGTTGCCTAATAAAGGTGACCTTTTTTTTCTATGTAAATTTATGTAGTTTTCCATATCGTCTCTATACTATTGTTAGATTAATCTGCTCTTACTAATTGACACTATATCTCTTAGGTCAACTAGAAAAATTTTAGTTCTTAAGTTTCATTGCTCTAATTATTAAAATGAATAACAATGCCTCTTATGACAATATCTCCATAAAAATAAAAAATATAAATGTAACAATCATTATAAATTTTCATTTTAATCTATTACAACTCATGCACAAAATTATAATAGAAAATTTGTTTTAACTCCAAGGACTTACTCGAAGTTACCAAAAATTGCCTTTGAAAGCTTAAGATTCCTTACAACTTACTGATACGAGATTTACCTACATCCATTCATTGGTATAGAGATGAAAAATATTATTATAGATTCCCTTTTACATGTATATATTAGAACGCCTATGTGATTTGACATGAATATTATATTATATAGTCTTTGTAAAATGACGAACATATTCCTCGATAAAATAATGTTCTTTCAGGATTGAATGATAAATCCATTTCAAAGATTACAACATACACTAAAGTACAGTATAAACATATATATTGAACTTTAAAAGAGAAAAAAATAATTTTTAAAAGAATATTCGAGACCTTATAAATATACTTACATTTCCATTGCTCTATAACCTAAAATTTTAATTTAAAACCTTAAATTCAATCAACAATGTGTAGCACAAGTTCTATGCTAGTAAATGGTAAAGCTAACATATTTAGCCAACATTTAAGTGTAAAGAACTCTGCCACTCGGACACGCCATTTTATAGTGAGTACTCATGTCAACACAACATGACCATGACCTTAACTATAATCTGAGAATTATGTTTTACGTGAGCGTTGGTATATAAAGGTTTAAAAGGCAGCTGTAGCAAAGATTTATCAAGATGGAGAAGTGTTAGTTATAGAGAATATGGGACAGAAGATTACTGCAGATTAAAGATCACGAAAGAGGAAGTAAAGAAGATGAATGGTTTTGCAAAAGCAGACAACTTTCAGATTTTTTAAGAAGGGGCACAAAGTAAGAAGTTTAGTAAAATAAGATCTCTTATGTTAGTGACTTCGTTAATCAGGCCTCTGGCTTACTTCTTATGAGAATAGAGCCATTTATCTATAAAAGTTAGCATCACAGACACTAGAACACGAGTTCTAGCACAAACTAATTATTACGTGTATCTATCCAGATTTTCTATTTGTAGTTTCTCAAAGGATCCCAATACCCGTATTCTTCGTTGGATCACCTCTAGTATGTTCTATACTTATTCAACTCGAAGAATCCAACACACTGGTACTTCCGACACCCTTATCCGAATCGGAGTCACATAGCTAAAGTGTAATCTTTATATAGTATGACACCAACAAAGGTTTCAACTTGATAGTGGTCCTATATGTAACCATACTGTAAAGCAATAACTAAAAAAATTAATTAGTTTCCCTATTTGATGCATTTTAGATTGGATGAATGATCCAGGTGACACAACAAAAATTTGAAATACGTACTATAACAAAAGTCAAATATGCGTACAGGAAATGAAATTAAACAACTAGGCAGAGATATAACTTTTATTCATAAAGTACCTTAAATGACCATATTTTATATCCCAACACTTCAAATACTCTATGTTGAGATTGGAGTCAATTTCAAAGGATTGGAGTCACTTACTTGGCTTCGAATGAGACATAACAAAGATTAAAACTGAAAAATAAAGGCTGATTACGAAAATAACTCGTCGGCTAGAATAACCTTACTATCATCTTTTTACTAGTTATGCTTCAAAACTACAACCACATTGGTTAACTCACAAATTTTAGTTTATTTTAAGGGAAAAATGGTTAGTCAATATAATTGAACTTTTTGACCTAACAATGTATCTACAACTGGACTCGCTTCTCTAAAGACAAACGAGAACGATATGGCTAATATACAATATATACAAGATGAAAAAAGGTTATCTATATTGTAAGAGCACATAAACACTGAAATCTTGAGTCTGTTGAAAAATATCAATACAACATCATCAATTACTTCCAATCTTCTTTCCAACTTTCATTTTCTTAAGTCATATTCCAAACATTTTAAGAAAAGTTAATAAATTATTTTGAATAATGACTCAAAACTTACTAAGCATTGCCAAAGTTATACACTGGCTGTCAACCTACCGTAACCTCCTTTATTAGGGCTTCGAACCGGCTATGAAAAAATTGCGTCGAGTGAGGACAAGTTAAGCGAAGATAGACTTAAGTGGTTCAGATATGTCTCGCATAGACTTCAAGATATTGCAGTCCATAAAAGCTATGTGATTTCATTATAACACTTTTAGATAAAAAAAAAAAGGTAAACCAAAATTAATTTGGTCTAGAGCGATGGCGAAAGATTTAAATGAATTAGATCTTTTGTTGAATTTGGTTTATAATCAAATTGAAAGAAACGGATTCATGTACCCACCGCCACTCAAATGGGATAAAAGCTTAGTTTATTATTGTTATTGTCTCTAATATTTTAGGATATGCAGAAGATCAAGACAACTCCATTATACAAGTGTGTAGTTAACTAAGGCTATCAATCTTTAGCTTCATTAAAACTTGTGGATCATTGTACTCTAATTGGTGCTTCGTGACCTAAGTGTGATTTCTAATCTTTCATAGAAAAGAGAAAACTACTTTTCATTTATTTTCACCATATAGAAAATCAAAAACTTACCATGCGATGACCTGAGCGCGCACTAGGGGTGCCTTTTATAAGTATTTGCTCCCACTGATTAGTTTTCAAATCTAGCATCCAAAAGTCCTGCCACATGTAAAAAGAGAGAACTTTATGCCAAAATAAGAAAAAAAACATAAAAATAATGTAAAATATTAAAACAATTTTAAAAATAAATTAGTAGTAGCTTATGAACCAAGATAAACATAAACTGTCAAATTACAACACCAACAACAAATTTACCATGTGCATCATTCCATCATAGCAAAAAAGTATTTATGTAACATACATAAAGTGTTGATGTAAGCAAAACGAAACAGGGGGCATTTGGGATTGTGTTTCTCAAACGCTTCATTTTAATTTCCCATTTCACGTTTTTCAATACGTATTTTATAAGTGTAGAAAATTTATTTAAAAATTTAAAAAGTGTAGAAAAATTCTACATAGTAAGATCTTTTTATTGCATATTTTTATTACTTTTTTAGATATAAAAAAATAAAGCTTGTTTTTCAAAAAGAACAAAAATATCTTCCATTTTATAAAAGCTCCATTTCATAAGCACTTCCAAACGCCACCACAATCTTAATAAAACAATTACCGAACGCAAGAAAAGAAAGAGAAAATAAGAAGAGCAAGAGAGACATTAAAACCACAAAGTCAATCCAAAAGGAAGGACTACAATCTTTATAATTGATTTAATTAACTTTTAAATTACAAGTTTGTAGCTGCAATAACACTAACTTCTACAACCTTTTGAGAAACCTTCATATATTTTTAATTATTATTTAAAATTTTAGAAAAAGGCACAATAATATTTAACTAAGTTATTAGATTACTTTTGATAGAAAAGAGCAAAAGTAAGTCAATAGACACATGACATAGATTCTTTATAAATCTCAATTTTGTGGGACGAGGCTTAATTGTTCAAGAATAAGTCCCTTGATTAATTATACCAAAAAAAAGCTCTTGATTTAGTTTATACAACAATTTTGTGTAATCAATCACATGTAAAATTAATAAAATTTAAAGGGCCACCAAAAATGTTGTGTGTATGATTTTTATACAAGTACTTATGTATTACTTCATTTCATTTTGCTCAAATTGAAACTCCTTTGGAAAATTTAATTCAAATGAAGAAAATTACAAACTTTGGAACATTTTTACCCAATTAATGCTACATCATTATACTTATACATCAAGTACTATATGAATATGTAACTAGCGAAAAGTTAAATTACTAAGGAAATTCACTAATCAAAGTACCTAGAATTAAAATTTAAAAAAAGAACGAGTTACTACATTATCATGACTTAAAAAGTCATTTGTAACAAAATATAAAGCTAAATAAACCATAAATAAAAAATATTAAACTACAAGAAGAGGTACTGCAACACCAACTTGAATAAAATGAATGAAGACATGTGAGATAGGCTTTCATCTTTAATAGTTCACTCTTATATGAGAAACACGGATGAGAGCCAACAAAGAATAATTAGAATTGAAGTCACTGAGGGCAATTATGTATTACAACACTAATCACACCGTACATCCTACTATGAGAAATTTTCATGGTGAAATGCATCTTACACCTCAGTGGAAATACAACAACAACATAGATCTTTATTCCACTTTAGTAGGGTCGACTACATGAATCCTTTCTTGTATTCATTCTGTTCGATTATAAATCATATTCAGCGAAAAATTTAATTCCTCTAAATTATTCACCACCACCCTATGCCAAGTTAATTTTGATCTATCAAATTTTCTCCTAAGGTGTTCAAATAAAATCGCATCACTATTATACACTATAGCATCTTTCGGTATATGCAAGATAGGTGCAAACCATCTAAACCTTCCTTCCCTTAACTTGTCCTTAGATTGACGTGAATGTGGTTATTGACGTATATTATCATCTCGTATTTTGTCCATTCTAATATATCCACACATACATTTTAACCTTTTCATTTCTGATGCATTTATCTTATGAATATCTTAAGTTTTAATAGTCAACATTCATTATCGCATAATATTGCAACCTGTTTGACTGTTTTATAAAACTGATCATTTATCTTAAAAGAACTTTTCTTATCACAAAAAATTTCAGTAGCAACTCGCCATTTCAACTATCCAGTTTTAATCATATGCATCACATCTTTTTCAATTCTTTTTTTTCGTTATGAATAATTGAATCTAAATATATAAAACTATTATTTTATCGTACAACATACCTCTACGTCAACACCAATATTATCATCATTCTTATGTTTCTGTTTCTAAAATGATAATGTATCTACTCTGTTTTAATTCTACTTAATTTAAGACCCTTTAATTCCAAGGTACTCTACCAATTTATATATTTTAATATCTTCTTCGTCTCATCAGTAAAACTATGTTATCGGTGAACAACACACACTATAATACTTCATTCTGAATAGGTCGAGTGAATTCAATCATTACTAAGCGCGTGTTTATCATTACTTTCTAAAAATTTACTTTCTAATTTTTCATTTTACGTTTTTCAATAAACCTTTTATAAAATTCTACAAAATTTATTTAAAAATTTAGAAAGTATAGAAAAATTCTACGTCATAAAATCTTATTATTGCTTTTTTTTAGGTCAAAAAAATAGAACTCGTTGCCGAAATAAAACAAAAATACCCTATATTCCATAAAATCACTTTTCCTAAGATAAATAGATAAGGACTTAATATTAAACCTTGATGTAAACCTACAATAATAGAAAACTCTCGATTAATATCACCATTATAGTGTACTCGAGTATATATATATATATATATACACACACACACAAACATATTAGGTTATAATTTTTCTTTCTAACACCCGCTAACAGTTCTCCACTTCTCCACTATAGGTCTTGCTTCTTCTAAGTTTATATTGTTCCATCAATCTCTTGAGTAAATAAATTGTTTTTATAGTAAATCTCTCTGGCATAAAACCAAACTAATTATTTGAAATCTTCAAATTATATGTTAATCTATGTTCAATAACCACAATTCGTTATATATCTCATGAGCTTAATTCTTCTATAATTCATACAATCTTGAATGAATATATGTATATATGTACATATATATGTACATACATATATGTACATACATGTATGTATATACATATATGTACATACATGTCTATATATATATACATACATGTATGTATGCACTAAAGCACTTTCCACTCTTTAAAATAATATTAAAATTTTTGTTAACCAAGTAATTCTCACTTAACCTAAATACCTCTAATTTTCAATTTTCTTATCTTTATCTTTTCCAAAGCTTTCCTAACTTTTGATAGTTGGATTCTTCTAACATAATTGACATTCTTATGTACATCAACATCCATCCAGTTAGTTATATCCAAGTATCTTTCATCAAATAATTTATCAAAATAGGTCCTCTATCTGTTTGTGATATCAATACCACGAAATAATATTAAATGATTCTCATACTTAATGCATCTAATTTGATTTATATCTCTACTTCATTTTTCTCTATGACGTATAATTCTATAAATAGCATTCTCCCCTCTTCAGATATGTATATAACTTTTCATATTTTGTAGCACAATACTGACTAATCGCTTTCTTGATTTCTTTCTTTTAATTATATTTTTCAAATGCTTTCATATTATTTTCTTTTGGAAGAATCCTGTAGCATTATCTTTTATACTTAACTGCGTTATGTATTCATTCCACCACTAAGTTTCCTTATTTGAAAATTTTTCACCCTTTAATTCTCCTAAGACTTCTCTCACAATGTTTCTAATACAGTTAGCCATTCTCATCCATATCATATTGATATCTCTGTCTACATCTCAGTTTTTCTCCTTCAAGATTCGGGTTATAAATACTTCTTATTTATCTCTTCGTAAGTTCGAGCATCTCACCCTACGTATTCCATTTGATATTTAGCATAGCTAAGAATCAATAGAGAAGTCCACTACTTCATTTGTAGTGAGCTTTTCATTTGCCCGTTAAGGCTCGAAAAGTTGCAAAAATCCACCTTATTTAAATGTTCAGTATTATCAACTCCAATTACTTTATAATTTGCCATATTTAGTTAATAGTTCTCTTTTTCTTACAAATTTAGATCAATGTGATTTAAAAGTAAGAAATATTTACAGAGCTATGTTACATATACAATATCAAAATGATGCCTTGAAATTTATAAAAATTGAGAACAATCGTTTAAGTATGCAATAGTGGCGACAACAAATGGGACTCATGTATGGTTCATTTTCCAATTGTAACACTTGTTCTCAAAATTTCCTCTCCTCTTTTCAGCTTCAACCTTCAAATCAGTTTATTTTTATCATCTTAAAGCTCACCCCCTCTCTTCTTCCTGATCAGACCGCATATTCAAAGTGCTAGTAGGGCCACTTAGAAAATACTAGCAACTACAACATATTGTTAGACAAGAAGCGAAGGAGTATTTTTTATGAAGAAAAGTAGCTATAAAGTTTCAATTTGAATTGAATTAAAAGATGATGGCCTTTAAACTTTTTTGCTATTGAAGTTTAAAATTGGACCTATATTGAAGGCAATCAATTCAACGTCTCAAAATTGGGTTTGGTATAGATATCTATTATCTCTTAAAATGGTTTCAATTTGTTTGAATCTAGCATCTTCTCGAGCCTTAAGATAACAGCTTTAATTTAAAGGTTGCTTCTATATTTTGTTGTAGCTTTCTTCAAGTGATAAATTTCGTATAACAAAAAAGATCAGATTAAAAATTTTGCAAACCCTTTCACATTTCAAATATAGATAGAATTACCTTTCACTATGGTAATCCAAATATAGAGGGTGATATCTAAATAGAAAGTTGAAAATTAAGGAACTCTTTTATCTAAACAAAGAGTCGGAAGGTTAGATTTAAAAGCCACTAATTCTTTTTCATTGAGAGCTAAAGTTTCATAAACAAGCAACAACCTAACCTCTATCTAAAACCGAGCAATCAATATGTTGATCTATTCGAAATTATTTCTCATGTACGAAACTTAAAACTACTTTCATCTTTATGTATAGTCTTGCTACATTTACAATTATTTTTTGTCCAGATTATAATCTACAATTCCACTAGTTTTGATGCTTTTTATTTTTAGTTTTTACTCTATATGCAAATCTAATGCAGCTAAGCTTTTGAGAAATGGTCTAAACTTAACCTATTCATGCCATAAAAGATCTAGTAATGTCGTGTGGCGATCAAAGTATTACTGCATAAATTGCATCATAAGGTTTGCATTTTGAGCCATGTTCATAAGATTCCAATAATCCAAGACGAACATATAGTCTCCATCACAACTTCTTTAAATTATTAATAGAGTCATTTTCAATAATTTCTAAAGTCTTTTATTAGTTTGTCGAATAATATGACTAGAGGAGAAGTAAACACATATTTGCATCCACTAACAAATAAAAAGCTCAACTTGATGACAAGCCTCTATAAAGTCATGTCAAGATTCATTTACACTGAAAAGAGCTTGCGGAAACAAATTTGATATGTAACTACTACAACAAATATGACTAGTTCTTACTCGAAGGTCAAAACTCACTTATTTAGTTCCCAATCAAAAATACAATGTAACTTGAACCTTTTTGAAGACTCCACACATGATGTGGAATGACAAAAGGCAAGAGAAAGCATAGGAGCAAGATAAAGGAATATTATGTGATACTTCCATTGGCATCAGACTGATCACAGAAAAAGAAACACAAACTTAGAGTTCCACCGAAAGCTTGCAATATCTCCCAAAACAAAGAAGCTCATGCAGCCGCATGTGTGTTCTAGAAAAGGACTTATGATTGCATTCTATAAGAATCGTTACTCAAAAGGTACTCACAAAGATTGGAAAAGGCAACTTTTAATGTCATGCACCACCCACTTATAACAACCTCAACAAAAAACCACAACGGACATGCATAACCACAAGATGCTTCCGGCAATCAAAAACACATCCAAAAAGAAAAAGAGTTACTATTTGCTCCTATGGATTGTCCAATAAACAAAGCCCCCTTATAAATTACGTTGCATAAAATCTGCTGGTGAATCTAAGTTTCTAAAAGCATTAACAATACAAGTACTAAAGCTTAAACTATAAAGTCAATTCCACACCTTTTCCAAGAAGCTATTAAGATGGAAATATTAAGGAACGAGTTATCATCAATTAACAGCATCAAAAGTGCAAGCGTGACAATTATGACAAAGTATCCTCACATATTCTGGTTAATGATATATGCATTCTTAACAAATGGTCATAATATGGCAATATCTATTATTGAAAATATATTGGAACTAGCTGCTTTAAGGGGACGTTAACAAGATTCATGTCTCACGTTTAAAATGGCTGACTGTCATTGTAATTGCTAATTGGCGCATTCATCAAGACTCTAGTTAGTGTGTTAAGGCAGTAGATTAGATGCTTGCTTGCTTCATTTAACACGTGAAATACAAAGATTCATTTTAATTTTGAAATATTTAACAATATCACTCAATTTACGTTTTTTCTCTTATTTGTCTCTAGTAATTTTGTTGTATCTTGAATTTCTACTCAAAGTAAGGTCTGTTATTGCTACCAGATTAGTGATGAGGTTGCAAAACTTGGTGCTTGACTGGTGGCTGATAAGAAGAATGTGTCCCATACATATATTTTGCTTGCTATCTTGGTTTGACAAGCTCATTGCAAGCTATTCCATAAAGATTGTCATTTCTAGAGATCACAACTATCAGTTCTGTAAAGGTTTAAAAGCTGGGTCAAATTTCAACTACTGCACATTCAAGATTGCTGACATTGTCTTTGATTTGGTGATTTAACTCATATATTGAACCAATTGTGATCTGTTAAGTTGTGATTGCAGAACAATAAACATAAGGATTAGGAGTAAAGCATTTTTTCTCTACAATAAAGCAAAGCTCATTTGCAAATGCAATCCATGGTTTAAGATTCTTGCAATTGCAATAGCATGGTAGTTATAACTACATGACAAATAACCCTATTCTATCTGACTGTAAATCAGCAGAGAATACACGTCAACATTTTCTAATGTTGATAGATTAGAGTATGTAGTAAAAACCTATTGCTAGGAGAAAAATTGTAAAGCTCCTTTTTATAATTCTACATTTTAAAGCTCCTGGCACTGGAGTGAATTGCTTGGTAAAGTTTGGAGAAAACTTGTTTAGAAAGTCTTACCTTGTAATGGTGAAATCTTTCCTGGTTTGGGGAAGTGTATTCACCGCCTGAAACAAAATAATCTCAGTATAAAGCTCTTACTTTATAAACCTTACAAAATCAAGTTGCAACAAGACAAACTTAAATCTTTACCAAATACATAAATACGGTCCTTCCACGCAACCACCTGGTGAGCGCTACGGGGAGGTGGACTGTTAGGACTTGATATCAACTTCCATGCATTTTTGTCAACGTCATAGCGATAAAGATCACCATAAACAGAAGTCTGCAACAGGTATATGACCCAATTAGAGCACATGAAACACCAACATCTGTGATTACAAATACTTCATAAGAGTAGCATAAAACCTGCATGATACAAAGTAATTAGTAAGAAAAAACGCTCTTCAAATCGAGCTGATCATCACACAAACTATTATCTCAAAAGGAGTTATTTTCTAAGAGCGGAATAGAGATCTTCTAAATTAGCCCCTCTGGTTTAGATAGATTTATAAAGAAGATACCTATACAATCTTGAGAGGATCCATCACACAAAATATTTATCTGAATAGGACTTACATTTCTACAACAGAACGGAGATCTTCTAGATCACTTCATCTGGTTTAAATAAAATCACAAATTTTACAACAAAAGTAGATCACTAAATTGAATTAAATTTACATGAAGTTCTCAAGAGGCTAACATTAAATATGAAAACTAAAACATTAAGAAAAAATGTATCACCTTGTTGCCGTTGTAAAATTCCCCTCCATACAGAATAAGCTCCGTCTCTTTTAAGGGATTGACAGTAAGCTACAATAAGATAAAAACAATTACTCATAAATATTATGCAGCATAGGGTCCTGGATCTGCCAAGTTTATATGGAATACTAATGCATACCAACTACTAACTTAACAACTACAAAAAATCTTTTCAAGCACGAAAAGTATATTTAAATTAGAAATTCAACAATGGCATTGGCAACAAGCCACATTTTCTCCTAGAGCGCGTTTGGAAGAGCTTTTCAACTTTTCCCCATTTCACATTTTTCAATACATATTTTATAAGTATATATAAAATTTATTTAAAAATTTAGAAAGTGTAGAAAAATTTTACGAAGTGAGATCTTTTTATTGTATATTTTTATTATTTTTTTAGAAGTAAAAAAATAGAGCTCGTTTCTCAAAAAAGACAAAAATACCTTCCATTTCATAAGCACTCCCAAACGCCCCCCTAGTATCTTGCTGTAAAGTTAGATTACTTTTATCCAGTCCCCGTTATGTATCTTCATCCATTAGCAAGTAGTATGCAAACGTTAAGCAGTTTTTAACTTAATATTATTACTCAATCATACTTATTTATTTGGCCTAAGAAGAATTGGTCAGAGACTATCAAACATGACCTATTCTCAAGTGTCCTGACTGAAGACAAAAATCATAACAGAACAAGCTGTAAGAGGATTTATATAGCCAATTCCACTTAGTGGCATTAGCTTAAGTTGTAATTGTTGATGTTGAAGTTGTTGATGTGCTTATATTTATTTATTTATTTTGAAAACCTGTTTGGACAATAGTGACATGCTGACATGCTTAATGCATGTAAGCCCTGTCCTTAGTGTACGAAATTTACATCATAACAAGTTTTTTACATAATAACTTTCACCATTATTCTGTTAAATGTAGGTCGACTCCACATTTGAACATGAGATTATTTAAATATATAGGAAAAGTTTCAGTTACAAGTCCACCGGCACTGCCAATCATGCATGGCACCTCTCTAGGTCTCCTACACATCCATGTGTAACCTTTCAAAGGTTTGCCCACACCATACAATCCCTACAAGTAAGCTTCTAGTTGTTTTACAAATTGTTCTTTGCCAAGTCATGTGTTTCCTAAACCAACCAAAAACTCTAGAGAAGCAATAAATAAAATATGACATCTAGATGATCAATTAGTGTAAGAAAATTGACACTAAATACAATAGACACACAATTAGTAGCCATCTAGTAAAACCAAGATGAGGACACCAAGTCCTGGTGTCCCTGTCACCAAAATATGTCACCATCATGTGTGAGACCCAAGAAGCAGCCCCCATTAGTAGGGGGTTTTCAACTAGGTAATGGGACACCAAAAGATGATATTTGATACATAAGAAAGTAGACCTGAAACCAAAAAGGTAACTATTTGAAATACAAAATTAAGGAGACCAAGTAAATAGTAAAACACTTGTAGAACAAACCGCTTATCCTACAACATACATTATTATTGATCATGATGTCAAGAACAGCTAGGTATGCTACTAGAATTAAGAACTTGATATTTTCCAACATCAACAAACAAAAGACTGTATTGAAATTGCAGAAAGCACTAGGATTTATAAAAGGTCAAATGACAGAAATTGGGTTGTGGATAGTGAACTGCAGCACATATTCAGTACCAGGTCAACTAACATCAATACCTCTTATAAAGGATTGGATAGTATTTTTTTAATTCAAAGAAATGGAGAGCATATTTGCACAATATTTTATCCATTCAAAGAGGCCCGTTAATTGCATAGACTTGCCAAGATAACTAACAACAACAACTAAATCTTATCTCACTAGATGCCGTCAGCTAAAAGTTGCTGCAATGATTGCAAATACATATTAAAAATTACGTTCCCATACAATAGCCAAACAAAATGGGGTTATCTACAGAATACAATGGTATTATGGTTAAAACATGTTTTGCAATGCATTGTTATGGTATTGAAATCAAAACACATACTAATCCCCAAAAACTACAGAATTAGACAACACAGGAGAAGGGTTAGTATTCAACTAGAATACCGTTTACCATGGTTTAACATCCAATACCAAACTAGCATGCATAATCTCCTAAAAACTATTTTATTAATGGTAAGCTATCATGCATACTTTTACAAACTCACTAATCTAATTACTGTAGTATTTCAACAGCATCACGAGCAAACACTTCAAGAATTGATTATGGTATTTTATTGTATTAAAATGAAAATGCCATTTTAATCCAAAAACATATTGTTAGAAAACATAGGGTAGGGCTTAGTATTCAAATACAACACCCATTACCATGGATTTAACATCCAATACGAAACTTGTATGCATAATTTCTACCAAAACTAATTCATGAACAGTAAGCTATCATGCATATTTTCCTGACTCCTCTTATGCACTATACTATTTCAAAAGTATCACAACCAAACACTTCAAGAATTGATTATGTCATAAAAGTAATACAATGGTATGCCACATTCAATACTATTGTATTATAAAACCACAAAAAAACTATTTCAAAATGCTTGATGTTTCTTTTGCAATTTGTTATTCTCCAAAATATACCGAGCAGTTTGATCGCAGGGATGGTGCAGGGACATTTTCTTCAGCATGGACCTCTTTTTTCTTAGCTTCCTCCTTCTGTATGCTTTTCTGAAAAATGAAATGAACAACCAAAACGAAACCTGTTGAATTGCTTGCAGTAGGTTGAATTCTCAAAAAGTTGTTCTAAGAAAAATCCTATTAAATGACAGCTTAAATAGTTACGGAGTTGTTCAAAAACTCCATGAAGCTAAGGAACAATAATAAGTAAAGAAACTTAGGAAAATGTATCGTGGCAACCAGCAAATATTCCTAGAAAGCAACGACAATGCCAGAAGATAGCAACAATGTATCAGCATACTGAGTCTAAACAAACACTTATACATCTGGTGTACAGTATGTGTTCTTAGCTTATTAGAGACTATAATTTCTTCCACAATGAATGCCAAATATTTCCAGTTTAAGCTCTAGCACAGAATGTTTCAAACATCCAGAAATGAGAAGGTCAAAGACTACGCTGCAGATGTAAATAATAACAGATACAAAGCTCTATGAAAGTTGGATAAAGAAGTTCTCTTTCATTCACGGATCAATATCAACAAAAAAGCCAAACGCAAGACATGAAAGAGGTATATATACAGCATGAACTGCACTACTCAGACAGCAGAGAACTAAAAGGAAAAAGTTTATAAAAAACTATTGAAAGAACAACTATCCATTTCAAAAAAGTAGAAGACACCCACAGCACAATGTTCCTGACTCTGGAAAATTGCTTGAGGCTAAGAGCTTATACAGCAAGAAATGATGTTCAATAACTCCTTCCACAGTGATCACCTACTACTTTATGTTTAAACTCTATGAAAACATGTTTCGTGCATTCAGAGAAAGAAAGCCACAAACTCCAGAAAACTAAGATAAATATTACAGGGAATAAAAAAAAATTCAATATTTACAATCAGAGAACAGCAACTGAAGCAGAGAAATGAAATTGATTTTTTGTTCAAGAAAATGAACGACTGAGAAAATTTGAACGTCATCTTCTTAAGAGGGCTTGATAGTATATCTTTTAGTAGATTTAGAGGTTATTGTAGCATTATAACACCTTCCTCAATGAACATCTAGCAACAAGCACTAAATTGATCTTTCAGACAAGTAAAAACTTAGAAGAACAACAAAGCCTAAGCAACTACAATTAGAGAACGATAGCTAAGGCAGAGAAGTAGAGTGGAAAATTGAATCAATGGGAGGATCTGAGTTCAGAAACGTTACGAGGATTGCGTCAATGTCGTCTTCCTGGGAGAGCTTCTTGTCCTCTCTCCTGGAGCGCTTCTCCTCCGCCTTCGCTGTTTTCCTCTCTGTCTTCTCTTTCCCCTTCCCCGGCTTCTTGTTCTTCTTCCCCATCTCTCTTCAGTCTCTTCCCAACTCGGAGGCGGGATTGAATGGCTGCGTAACAAATGAACTGCGGCCGCGGTAGCAGCGGCGGTGCGAATTTCTGTTCGGGTTTTGGGTTAAGGCGTGGATTTAAAAATTTAAATTAAAAATCAAAAATATTTAATAAAAAATAAATTTTATATTAATTTTATATTAATAGCAAGTTTTAAAATTAAATTTTTAAAAAATGATAAAATTTTATTTTATTTTTTTAGTTTATTTTATATTAAAAGTGAGTTTGAAAAAAGTGGAGTTGGAATGTTAGTAAACGCATCCTAAGTGAGAAATGACTGAAATTTTAATTATTAAAATATAAGATATAATAATATAATAATGATTTAAGAATATTTATTCAGTTTTCATTTTGAAAATATGTAATTAATAAATTCTTCGGGAGTGATTGGAATATTTATGAAAAATATTTTTCTGAAATAGATAATATTTTTATCATATCTTAAAAAATGAGCTATATATCTTTCTAAAAAAATAATAAAAATAAGTAATAATAAGATCTTATAACGTAAAATTTTTTATACTTTCTAAACTTTTAGATAAATTATGTAGAAGGTTTTTTTAAAAATGTAAGTTGAAAAATAATTTTCGAGAAAGCACAGCCAAACTCGCTTATTTGAAAGTATATACTTTGGGAGTGCTTATTAAAAATAGTTTTTCTGAAATAAAAAATATTTTAATAATTCTTAAAAAATAAACGCAATACTTTTATCTTAAAATTAATAAGAATAATAATAATGATAATAATAAGTAATAAAAATATTACGATATAGAATTTTTTCATATTTTCTAAATTGTTCAAATAATTTTGTATATTATTGTAAAAAAATTATTGAAAAAATGAAAAGTTGGAATGCAAACGAGTTGAAAAACACTTCCAAACACCTCCTTAATTCGAAATATTTGGAGATTTCTCTTTTCTGTTTAAACGTCTGGAATTCAAATGCTAATTTCAAAAATTGAGGAGCAATTTTGGCAACAAGTGTTTTCTTTTTGAATTGGAAGGTAGTTATTGAAAATGAATTACTAAAAAGTGAACTACTATAAATAATATAATTGAAAGTGAGTTCAATTTTAGTTTTTTTTTGTAAGAAAAAGTAAGCTAAAAATGACTTTTTATGTTATTTTGTTTAGCTGAAAGTAACTTTTTAATAAAACAAAACGAGTTCTAATAATAAAAATAGCACGCTCACATGAATGAAGTTGGAGGATTACTTTTACAAAAGACATGTTCAGATTGCTAGAAACTTCACTCTTTTTCCCAAATTTTGAATTTGGCATTTTTTGTACTAATTATCACTCCAAATTTCTCTTTCACATCAAATTCTACTTCAACTGAAATTTTATTTTAAATTTCACTTTATGTGTTTTAATTATCATTCTAAACTCTATTTTCACCGAACTTTATTTCTTACCGAACTCTGCTTTCACAAAACTCATCTTCGTGAAAGTTACTTTTATATGATTGAAACACGCCCAAAAACTCACCACACCTTTAACCTTAAGTTACCAAACCAAAAGTTCCGCGTTTAAATTTCAAAAAATTATTACTTTCATTAGTATTGTCTTCACTTTTATTTCTTGCTTTCTTTTTCTTTTTTCTAAGAATGAAGAAAACGATCACAAGATTTCGACTGCGGTGGCTACTAGATTAACCAAAAAAATCTAATATTTTATTGCCACAACAATTACAAAAAATAAGGTCAATAGCGAGAATGCTACAGTTTCCCTTATTATTTTCATCATTCTTCTGTCAATTTAAATAAACAAATTATTTTCTCCTAAATTTTTCTTATTTAATTATTGTTCTTGATTTGATTCGAAAGATCTTGCTGCATTATTTCTTTATTAGATAGATGCTTTTTTTTTGTTTTCTTCAAATTTATTATAGAGCGGAATCCTTATAATAAATGTTGCAATGTCTAAGCTTTTTATCGAATGTAATTAGGAGTTTTGTTATATTTGTAAGCTTTATAGAAGTATACAGAAGCATTTGTCTTTATGGCACTTATCAAAACACTCTTATGTCTCTACAGTTATAGGTTACTGACATTTTAGCTACAATTCTTTGCAAAATAGAGTCATGTTTTATATATGACACTATTTATTCGCTAAATTGAGACAATTCTGTAAAAATATGTTTAAGCCTTTCGCCATTGGTGGCAATTCTTTTTTTTCTCTGCCACATAATAACAAGTGATAACTTTTAATTAATGTATGGTTTGTAGCACATGCTCTCTTTCCATATTTTTCTCCAAACAAATTTTCTAAACCTTCAAAGCTTCTTATTAAGAATTTAGAATAATAACATAAACTCTCAGGATTCTTAATTGGATTTTCTTTCCCATTACCTACAGATATTACGATAGAAGACTGTGTTGCCACCACATTGTTATTTGTGGTTGCACGCATTAGAGAGCCAACACAAGCTGTTGTAATTCCAATCAGTTTACACTGTCTGTGACGAGATTTAAATCTCAAAGCAATGCTCGTGTTGCCATGTGCACATGGTTTCAAAGAGAAGCTCTATTTCTTTGCCATGAGTACGAATTCTATTTTAATAGCTTTAACTTTAGTTGATTGTACTTTTTCATATTGATATTAAGTAATTGGTTTTGCTTTTCTTATAGTTTACAAAATAATAATGGAATTGGTTGATTTTTTGTTATAGTTCTTGATAGTAGATTTTTGTTATTCTCATTCATTTTATGTTTATTAAGGGTTATCAGTATGCTCAATCAAAGAAATTGGTGTCGTAAATCTGAAATAGTGCAATTATATCGTAGAAAGCAGAGTAAGCTAATCTAAAAAAGCAAAACTATTTAGTATTCATCTTCTTTTGCTCATACATAGTTCCAATACACTTATATAGCAAGCATCAAGCATCTAGAAGAACTTTTGAAGTAAAGGCATGCAACCTTGTGGTGGTTAGTAGATATCAATTGAAGCTAGCCGCTGGCATGCAAGCTCCTGGTTCGAAGCCGAGAACGGATATGACGAGATACTTGGTTGTCGGGTGCTTGAAGATGGTCTTAAAGTGCATCATTTCTTCTGCCTTAAGACAAAAATTTTGTCCTTAAGATAAGATTGCCGCAGAATAGTAGTCTCCTAGATGGCGTCAAAATCGGGTGTGCACTCCTAAGCCACTAAAACTTCTTTATGTGAAGTGTCTCCATAAGCTAGAGTCTAATCGATTCAGTATTCTATATGGATAGAGACCTAGGTAGCTGTCATTTAGTAACAAGAGAAAAGCTCGTACTAATAGATAGTAGGTACACAGCATACGCCCTTATATTGAGAAATATGGAATATTATATGAATTTAAGAGTATGAAGGAATATCAAGTTTATATGCCACTGGTTCAATTTGTTACAAAATGATAAACGATCTATAGAAGCGGTCTAAGTGTTTATAATGACAACGATTTGTGATAGATGCCTATCAGTATGGTTAGAGCTTAAGATAGACTTGATCACATGTTCAAAGTGTTTGTCGCATTAGTGACGTTCTGCAATTTGTTTCATTTTGTTTTGTGCTTATGAAGGTGAAATTTTAAATCATAAAGAATATCATCACAATTTCGGAGCTGTTTGCCATAGTATATAATACGTAAGGCCCTACAGTAAAGAACACCAGCTAGGAGGTGGTCTTCCGTATACAGGTTTTAAAGAGGTGGAATGTGTAGCAAAATGAGCGCTAATATTATGATAACATTCTACCCAATCACAACTACAAAAATAACTAACATCGACTGAAATTTACCGAGTTATTTTAAACCTTAACCATAAAGAAATCTAGAAGTTTCCAAATTCTCAATAAGAAACCCTGGACGGATTTTTTTAAAATAATGACAATAATCAAATTTAGTCATCAAGTGGCATGCATGGAAGTAAATCATGCTTCTTTTAAAAGTTAATATTTAGTCATGTTGTAATTAATTTTAAAGTTAAAACAACAACACATCGATGACGACTCTCACAATTATATATTTCTAGAACTTTATATTCCTTAAAAGTTAATTTCTTTAGTATTATTGTTGAAACTTTTTAGACAGGTGCTTGTTATTAATTTATCTTTATGGTGCCATCAAGTCTACTAGAAGACAAATCTCGCAATTACAACCACTACAAAGTATCACTCATTTGGAAACCTAAAATCTTAATGGCTCTAACAACAATAAGTGTTTTTTAAATTATTTTATTAGTTATTAATTATTGCACCTCATATTGTTCCTCATGTTAGTGTCCGTTGATACTCAAACGCAACGTGCTCGAGTTAGGAATAAATATAGTGATTTGGAAATATAATATTGAAGAATAAAAAAAGGTAAAGATCAATATTTTAGATGACATATGGAGACTAGTTGGTGAACATGCTAACTGGTTCGCACGGGAGATGGCTTATCTAATTTGTATTTATGCTCGGTTAAGAACGCTAAGGGTTGGAGTAGGATCGATAATTCTATTAAAAATGAGATTTATTCTATGATGAATGTAAGTATCTCAACGCTTTTATAATATTTGTTATTAAGATTAATATTTGTTAACAAGTACATTTATCATTATACAACAAGTTTGAATTAGATTTGTCCGATTTTAGAACTTTACAGTGCTTACATAGTACTAGATCCTACCGATATAAATATTGTCGTTGCGAATGTCATGACTAGTACAAGAATCTTGGTGGTAGAGAGAGGGCTTGAGCCAATACTTATCAGCAGACCAACGGAAAGAATGGATCTGGTTATACAATATATTTGACTCGCTAGAATGGATCGTAAGAAGCATTTATTTACTTATACTTTTTATTAATTTCTTTGTCTCATAATGATATGTTCTACAAAATTACGATTGTTGTTTGTAGAATAAATAGAAAAAAATAAAAGCTGCTTGTCCATAAAATAAGAGCAAACATATAGCAAGGTTAAGAACTTTTGCATCAATACAGTGGGAGTAGGTATCTTGTTATTGCTAATTCAATTAGTTGCGTTTATTTTTTTCCAATATGACAAAGACACAAAGGTCTTTTGTATTAGCAAATCTCATCTCTTAATAAATTTACAAAATGCCAACTGTATTGATTTACAAAGAAGAGGAGTTTGGTGTTGGAGGAGTCGCACTTAAATTATATAAGTAAATACTTTTCAAATTACTAAGCAATTACGACATACGAATTTTCAAATCTCTAATATAATAGTATATTATTGTTTTATATGAAATATAGAATATGTTGGAACTACAAATCAAGTTTCAAAAAGATGGGAGTGCCGTCAGAGACGAGGAAATCTACCTATAGGTGCTTGGGAAAGCACGCGGATATTTTGTGGGTGTTGACGTGGACCCATACCACTTATCAAATATATCATATTTAATTGAAATGTTCGGAAACCTTAAAAATATTTTTGGAGCACCAAATGAGTAAGTTATTTGTTTTATAAAAAAATAAATACTTTTTGTGTCAAATTCTATCAAAATATTGCACTCTTTCAAATATAAGTTAAAATTGAATGTTTTTATTTTCAAACTTAATTAATAAAGTATTAAGATATATTAAGCCAATTTTTGTTATTTAAATATTATGGTAATGGATGTTCTGGTGAATGAATGTTATTATATTTTTTAAAAGTGTAGTGTTAATTGGTTAGATTGGATGTTTTAGTAGAAATATAGTAGAGCATTTTTTTTGCAAAGTTACCGACTATAAAGCTGTATAATCGGTAAGCTTAGCATGTAAAAACTAACTAACCTATAATAGTCGGTTTGTTTCAATAGATATTATCGACTAATAGGATCCTTAATCGATAAATCCTTTTAATTTACTAACTAACTAACGTAATTAGTTGGCACATTATAGAAGTTACCAATGAATACATTTCAGTCAGCAAATTTTTTTAATTAACCTAAATAGCGGCCGAAACTAGCCATTTCTCTTCTTCAAAGTTTTCTTTCTAGGTTTTCCGCCTCGCTGTGATTCTCTACCGACCAACCCTTCCTTTGGAACTGCAACGTTGAAAAATTGCCATCACTCTTCTCGCAGTTTTTGAGCTCTTGCCCTTGCTCTCCATTCATCATGCTAGCTATTCCCGGGTGGCTTCACCTCACACGAAAATGGCTATTGCCCTCCCCACTCCACTACTGTCTAGATTCACTATGCTCCTTGTGTAGGTCACCGCCAAAACAAACTTTAGAACACAGCAGTGTGTATTGATTAAAAATGAAAGAAGATTGTTAGAAAGCCAGACAGAAATAATGACATAGCTGTGGTTTTCAATTTTTATTAAATCTGAATATTGTGAATATTTGGTTTGAATGTTGTTAGATGGTTTTTGTTTGAATATCATTAGTTGAATTTGGTTTCAAATTGTTTTTGTTTTTTTTTAATGTTATAAGGTGGATATGTGGATGTTTTTAGATGACTGTTGTTAAATATTGGACTTCAACTAAATATGGTGAAATTAACTTTATGGGTTTGAGTTAACTATGTTGTTATAAGAAGATATTGATTGATATTGACTGAATATATATCTTGGAGCACTAACTTACATATATGACAATTAATTAGTTTGCATATAAAACAGTACGTCTAGCGTTACAAAATTTTGAAAAAGAATGGATAAAACTTAGATATATATTACCAAAAAGCTACGGAGGAGTACACAAGTAGAGTTCCCACGATTTGCTAAAGATTATTTAAAGAATGTTACTGAGATGTACAGTCCATGTCGACGTTGTTTGAATAGATATTTAAGCACCCTTAATATAGTATAATGCATTTCCTTGTCAATAATTTTATTGCGTCTTACGCTACATGTAACCTTTATGGAGAAGTCTTTGTTCGAGACAATCAGAATCTTGGTGCTCGTAGAGATAGAACTCCAGTGGGAACTACTGAAGACGAAAAATATGATAAAATATTTGAAATTCTAGAAGATATACATAGGGGTGGTATTGTGGACCTAAACATCCCTCAATTAACCGGGTATGGCATGCATCATCAATCACAAGATGGTGAGGGTCGAATCGGTAAATGTAGATGATATTGATAAATATGATATTTTACTTGCAGATGTTGAAAAAAAAGAAACCATTATATGAAGCTTTACAATCTCAAGATTATCCTTCCTTGTAAAGTCTGCTCCATATGAAAGGTACTTAGTCGTTGGAGCAACAAATGTTTGAATATGTTAATTGATATTTTGATGAGGCTTTTAAAAAATGGCATTTACTACCATCACCTTACTACCAGTGTAGAGAAATTCTAAAAAAATTAGATTTGGATGGGAACCTATTAATAAATGTGACAATAATTGTGTTCTTTCATAAAACAGTTGCCAAATGAGCCCGAAATATAATGTAATAAGGTGGAAGGATAATTATGGCAATGATAAGAAGGTTCTAAGAAAGTCCTTCGCCATTTTAAATTAGTACTCCGATTGTGTAGATTTTATGCCAAAAAAGACAATTTTGAATATGAGATGGCATAAAGAGAGAAGAGAAGATAACCCTGTCATTTTGAGACATCCTACAGATGCTAAGGCTTAGAGGGAGTTTGATGTGAAGTATTATTGGTTTGCTAATGATGCTTGTAACTTTAGTCTTGAATTGGAAACTGATGGATTTAATCGTTTTGGATATATGAGAAATGTTTATAGACGTTGGCCCGTTATCTTAATGCCATTATAATATGCATCCGTAGGTGTGTATAAAAGAGCCATATTTCATAATGTCACTTTTAATTCCTGTAAAGAAGACACTGAATGGAGACATTAATGTATATCTTCAGCCACTTATAGAAGAGTTGAAGGACTTGTGGGAGAAGAGGGTCTCACGTACGATGTTGTCTCGAATACTATATTCCTATTGCACATAGCTGTACTTGGATTGTCAATGATTTTCTCGCATATGGTGTATTTTTAGGATGGAGCATTATATGTTATATAGGATGCCGTACATGTAACAAAGTCTCATATGCTAAAAGACTTAGAGACAAAATTGGTTATCTTGGTTATCGCCACTATTTAAATAGTAAACATCCATATAGAAGGAGCAATAAATTTAACGGAAAACAAAAAAACCGAACATCGCTGCCAACGTTGTCGATTGATGAACTATAATAGATTAGATGAAGACAGTTAAAGACGTGAAATTTTGAAAGGCCCCAAACGATAAGAAGAGAAAGTGCATTCCTTAAGAACTGAATTGGGTAAAAAGATATATCTTTTTGAGCTATCATATTGGAAGGATCTCAAACTTCAGCACAATCTTAATCTCCTGCATATCGAGAAAGTATTTGTGATAATATTTTGAAGAATTTATTGAATATAGACAAAAAATAAATGATACCTTGTAGGCTCGTTGAGACTTATAGAATCAGGGTATATGACATGAGTTGCATAATAAAAAATTGGATACAAATAAGTGAAAAAAATTTATTACAGCTTACACACTGTTTTCTCAAATAAGAAAGAAATTTTGTAATTTTTAAAAATCTGTGAGATTTTCTAATAGATATGCTGTAAATATCTCACGCTATGACATATGATGGATGGCATAATTTCAGAATTAAGGAGTCATGGCAATCATGTTCTATTGTAGCACCTATCAACTATTGCAATGCATTTATATCTTAAGAAAGAAGATCTAAAAGTAATCAGTAAATTGAAAAGATTTTTCAGAAGATTGTGCCAAGACATTAAGATTGGATGTATTAAAGAAAATGTAATAGACAATTGTGATTATTCAATGTAAGCTTGAGATGATATTCCCTACAATTTTATTTTATATTATGATACATTTAGTAGTTCACTTGCCGAAAGAAGCTATAAGAGGAGGTCCCTTCATTATAGATGGATGCATCCTATAGAGAGTTGATATCGCATGAATTTGAGTCGTACAATTCTCGTTTACTTTGGTTTTTATTAGGGGTTTATAAGAAATCTCTTCTTTCTTTGAATAATAATTTTATAGAGCTCTTAGTATATTTAAGGCGTATGTTCGCATTAGAGCACGTCCTAAAAGCTTTATTACAGAAGCTTATACAGTGAACGAGTGCCTAACATTTTATTTTAGGTACATCTGAGGAATAGAGATAAGATTCAATTCATAAGAACGACATAATGCTAGAAAGAGGCAATTAGATAGAACAATGTTTCTGAAAAGCTGGGGTTAGGTTGTTGTATAACAATCAAAACATCGATATTAATTTCATCCATCTTTGTTTGGATAGAACAGAGATCAAGAAGATACAAATGCGATTGATGCTGTGACTATCGTAGATAATGATGCTTACCAAGAAGAGGAGTGTTCAAACATAAAAATAGAAATGATAGTATAGAAAGAGATCAGTTGAATAAAACAGTCTCGGTTGACCATAAAGTGTTAGAAGCTTTGGACAACAATAATGATTATAATTGGATGATGAATGAGTTAAATTATAGATTACATGTGAGATTTTATCTCAACTCTCATAAATTATTTATTTATTAATGATTATAATTGGATACTAATCTAATATGTTTTTTGGAACTATATTTGTAGGTGCTTTCTATTAATTTATCTTGATTGCCGTTATCAATTTCAATAGAAGACTTGCTATTTTGGAACTCAAGTATGGGTAAGTGTTTATGAATTAATTTAAAGTTAGTTGAACATTACATCACACCCTATTCTTTATAATAGGATCTATTGAGACACCACTATCCAATTCTAGTTTGTTGATTGAATGTTATGGTGGACGCATAATTGAAAATACTATATGTTTGAAATGTTAAATAATGTAGTTAGAATGTTGTAATACTTTGGAACATTGGATATATTGTATTATGTTGTTATAGCTAAATGGTTAAAATATTAAATAATATAGTTGGATTGTTATTTTGGAACATTGATTATTGAAATATTGAATTATATAATTGGACTGAGCAAATGTTGTATACTACCATATTGAATGAACGAAGTGGTTACTGTATGAAAAGTTGACAATTTTGCCGACTGAAAAGCTAGTCAATATTAGAGATTTACCATCTAGAGAAAATAATCTATAAAAGTCTATGCAAATTTATTATTGCTGACTAAAAATTTTATCAACAAAGTGTCGACTAAATCACCAGTCGGTAAACACTAATGAAACGCTCCATTGGCATATTATCGACTACAAAATTAGTCGGTAATTTACAGACGAGAAAGTTGGACGGTAATATGCCGATTGAAGCTTAGTCGAAAATGTACGACTATAATGCTAGTCGATATTTATCGACTGCAGCTTTGGTCGATACTTTATCGACTACCTAAGTGGTCGCTAAATTACGGAATAGCTTAACTGTCGGTAAATTGTCGACTGTTTATTAGTCAGTATAATAATGTCACCTATTGACTGAACGTTGTTGTTAGACGACAATCTGTTTACCGAACTGTTGTTGCCGATCGTCTGCTAATTGATAGAAAGTTGGTAATTGTATTTAGTAACTGAAATTTTATAAATTGTGACTATTTTTATCAGTCGATGATTGTCTTATTTGTACTAGTAAATATAGCCAATGCATTCCGCGGTATGAATGTTCTTCCACAAAGCATCGTATATAAGCTTCAAGCTCCTACTTCACTACCTGTATTTAGCAATTTGTTTGGGGATAATAGGCGGTTCTCATTGTAATATCGTGCCCTGTAAGTTGTGTATTTTTTTCAAAAATTATTAAGAAAAATAAGGTTGTGATCACTTACTATAGTGCCTGGTTTGCCATGTAGTTTTAGAATTTCCATAGTGAATGGGTAGTGAGTGGGTGGCGCAGAGGATTAAAGCATGTAAATTTTGAAATGCAATCGACCACAACCATGACGAGGTTTTTTTTCATTAGACAAGAGTAGGCCGTTGATGAAGTCCATAGATACATCTGTCTAAATGTGCTATGGAATAAATAGGGGTTGCAAAAGACCAACTGGTAAGTAGACTCTTAACTTTACACTCATGCAAATGTCACAAGCTGCAATATGACGTTGAACATCTTTAGTTATACCATGCTAATTGAAAGTGTTAGATAGACACTTGTAGGTGTGAAGCTAACAATGTCCTTCGATAGCAGGAGTTAATAGGCATCAAATAATAACTGCTGAAGTAAAGTAGTATGGTTGGGTAATCAAATAAGCTTGTATAAAGGAGGAAGTTATTCTTAATATGAAAGTAAGGTCGTTATTTGTGAGTGCCTATTTTAGTAGGAGAGCAGTAACTAGATCATCCTATAAGGCTTTACACTAGTCGACCCAAAAGATAGGATGAGCAGTAGAAAGGACACTAAGATGGTTGGCGTGTAGCGTGACAAGGCGTTCACGACAATGCTATCTTTCCCAACTCTATATTCAATAGTATAATCATAATCCATTAATTTAACTAACTATTTTCTGCTCCGTTTGGACAAATGCTGCTCAAAGAGGTACTTGAGGCTTATACGGACTATTTTGATTATGAAACTCTTTCCTAATAGATACAGCCTTCAAAATTGAACTATTAAGACTAATGTCATCAGTTCTTTTTAAACGTAGATTTTGCTAATTCCTTATCATTAGTGCCTGACTGAAAAAAGAATTGGGTCTTCCTTTTTGTGAAAGTACTACACGATACCTGTACCCAATGCATCTGTTTCAACGATGAATGTTTGAGAAAAATCAAGGGTAGCTAATACATGTGTGTATGTCATAATGGACTTCAGTTTTTGAAAATCAGTTTCTGTTGTTGGGGACTATTAGAAGAAGTCTTTCTTAAGTAGAGTTGGTTGAGGGGCGGCAATGCTACCGTCGTCCTTTACAAAACAACAATAGTGGCCGCATAAGTTTAGAAAACCTCACGTTACTGTCAGAGAGCGACGCAGTGGCCAATCTATCATGTCCTGTATCTTGGTAGGATCCGCTGCAATACCATCTATGGAGACGATATCTCTCAAATATTCTACACTTATACTACTCAGAAGACACTTGGAGAGGTTGACATGTAGATGGTCTGTGTCTAGGATTTTTGAGGTGAAGTATGCAATTAAAAAGAAAAGAATTGTCACTATAGATGTTTTGTTATGGTGGCATACCAAAATACCTCTGTTGTCACATGTATTGAGGTGAAGTATAAATCACCTCAATATTCCTCCAGTCATGGTGCTATAAAGACATTTTTTGTAAACTACTTTAGAAACTTGCAAATTTTATTGAAAGCAGTTATATTTTTTTAATACCTCTATAGTTAAATTTCTTATAGCAGACGTGTGATGAACATTTCAGTTTCTTGCTTAATTCAGAGTTTAGTAGTTCCTATGATTCTATATTTGCTACTGTAGCTGTAAGAAATTTCTGTTCAAGCCTGATTAAGAACATAGCTTGATAAGAAGTTATCCACGTATTTGTCTATTTACGTAGATAACAGTTGTTCAAGCATATAATATATTAACTTAATATTGCTCGAGCCATGACATTTAAGTATAACGAGTTTTGTATTTTGAGTAATTTTCTTAAATTAATGATTAGTAAATCATTAACTTTTTATGGGATGTTCAAAACTGAGGAGGGTGCATTCCAATCTTAATCATATACATATGTAAAGAGAGAAATAGTTTTTGTGTAGGTTCATTTGATTATAGAGGAGATGACGATCTTGGCATAGCATTCACTTGAGTAAGAAAACTGTATCTAGTTGTGTACTCAAGTTCCAGTGCATCTACAAATTGAAATAAATATTTCTAATATATATTATTTTGATCTAAAGAATGAAAAGTATGCGAGAGTTGAATACATGCATTTTTTCACACAAGTGAGCCCTACTGAGAAGCCATATCTTCAAGAGAACACTTTTACTAAATCCGAAAAGGTATTTTACGTTCTACTCGTATTTCCATGGATTCTTGTGCTCTTTGACAAGAGACACATTTACACTATAAAATCCTTACAAAATTTTCATTTTTTTAATTTGGCAGTTGGGTTGAACAATTCGAGTTTTTAAGTAGATGATTAGAATAGTTGAAGTTGATTAATATAACCTCATGCAACACGAACGGAAAGTCGTACATGGTTTTATACAACATAACGTAAACTAAAACCACAGATAAACGAAAAAAAAAAAAAGGATGTTCAAGTACGAGAAATCAGACAACAAGCTATACGCATATTTAGCTTGAAAGATTGGATAAACACGTCGATAAGATGATGAAGAGAAGGAGGAAAATGATGATCACTGGCCTCCACGGCATCCGTATATTTTAAAGCAATGCTCCCTGGATCCACGTTTATTTTGTGCGAAGCAGTTGCCGGTGTACCTAATCTCTCTGCAGCTCGGTCCCGGATTGAGCACTCTATAGGGGAGCTGCAGAGTCGATAAGGCAGAGGGAAATCTTGTGAAGAAGAAAGTTGCCATGAGAAGGAGGAGGAAAGTTGCTCTCTGCTTCCTCTCCATAGCTTCTCTTCTCCTTATTCTTTTTGAAATAATATGATCATTAATTAGGACACTCTTCCTCTATATATATTCTCGTTATCTCTCCAACATGTGAAACTTATCGCGGTGGTTGTTCTCTGATAATCATGATTGTCCTATAATAGGAATAGCTAGTGATGAGAGAAAAGAACAAGTAGCTAGTGACCAAGTTTTTATACTGACCTCCAAGTTTTTGTCCTCTGATTTGCTTGTTTGCTTCTTTAGAAATTTGAGCGTCCGTAGTCCTATAGATCTACCACAAGTCCTGATGTAAAAGAGTAACAATTCTAGCAAACCAACTAAGACATTACGTTATAATGTTTAAATAACATGGCATTTTCCCATACATCAAGACGCTATCAGGAAACTACTTTTTTTATTTTTCTTTGTATATTTATTGATGTCTCTCAGAATTTACGGACGACAAATATCACTGTTTGTTTTTATGAGTAATGAAATCTTTGTGAAGCATCTTATCTAGTTTACAGAAGGACTGTTTTCCCTTGAGGAGGAGATCATGGGGATAACACCCCAAAGGCCACAGAAAAGAGCTCATTTGACAAAAGGAAGCTTTCAGGATTCCAGAAAGATGAATACGTGCAGTAGTAAATCATCATTGAACTGCTATTCTAAAAAATGATCAACCAGCGGTCTTCTCTCTTCTTTCACTGCATCCACAAGCCGGCTTGTCACCTACGGCTTGAATGCTTTGCACAATGAGACTGCTAACGAGTTCCCATAATGTTGTGGAAAGTTTATGAGATCCAGACCTGCTGGTTCTAAGGGACAGCATCACAACATCCACGGCCATATCCTTTAGATCAACTCTTTTCAATCTTCTTGGCCTTTAACCTCACTCTGTTGATTAATAACTCGCAGATCCAAGACCAAATCCATAAAATGGTTTGTTGTGCTAGTATGTGAGGTTGTCTTACACTCGTGTCCGGAGTTTGAGTAACTGCTGATCTCATAGTGATTATACCCAGCCTGAGAAATCTGTGATGCTAATCTTACAGAATTCCGCAGACTAGTTCTCTGATGAAAGAGGAAACTCCTCTGGGGTATACCTAAAAACATCAAAATCAAATGAAATTTGATTAAAGCAAACAATGCAATCAAGGTTGCTACCTTCTAGTATTTCTCTACATGAAATGCAAGAATGATTCCAAGATTCACATACAGAACCGGGTTCTTTGTTTCAGAAACGTTAATCATGCATGATGGTATGAATCACTTGAGCACTCTTTTATCCTCCTGTAAACCTCCAGTTATATTTGGTGTCAGCAGTTATTCATGTACTAAAAGCTGTTTAAGTTAAATCTCATATCCTATGTGCTCTTTGATTTGCCATTCCATTTGTTAATGCAATTTGTGTCATGTAACCACTCAGCCTAAGCGTAATACACCAAAACAATTGTTATGCTAGAGGAGAATTCTTATGACAATTTCAGCATACTTTGAGCCGAGCTAAGTTTTCAAGTTTTGAACACTGATTGAAACAAAGCTTTGAAGAAATCTTCGTGGGGTGATTAAACTAAAATTTCAAAACGGATCATATTAGAAAAGGGCAAGATTAATGTGACTTTTGTTATGATGATTGTTCGTAGAAGAACGTAAGCGTCGAGTGCAGCTTAACAATTGCCCAAATTTTGTCCCTCTCTCCACCAGCAGGTCATACACTGACGCATTCTTTGTTCGTAGAAGAATGTAAAGTGTTGTGTAATATGAGCTACGAAAGCTCTCTTCATGTACTGTGAAATATGCAATTTTGAAGGGAGTTTTGAGGATGATGCACTGGTAGAGAACACGTATATAACCTTTTAAGAGGTGAAAACGAAGGCTAAAATGCCCATGCAGATGGGAGGCTGAAGTACCTCATAAATGACGCTCGAGATTTAAATGTTAAAACTCTGTTGCTTGCATAGCAGTTACTGCACATTAATCTTTATATATTAGTACCGTTCACAAACAAGCTCAGCGTCAGATATTTTTATAAGAGAATTAATCAATTGAATCAATATCAGGTCAAATATTTAAACAGAAACAGAAGAGTCGTCTGCTTTCCTTCCCATAATAGGTGATGCGCTCTCAAAAGCTGCAAACAAATCTGCAAGGTATCTGCATAATGAAGATGCAGAGGTTCCTGAACATGATTCCTGGCAACTAAGAAATACCAGCATGGAACAAACAGAACATATTGCATACAAGCTAGAACTTTGCTTTCAGATTCCACAAACCTGCATACTAGACCTTTGCATTTACATCAAAATTCCATAATACAAGGGCATAACTGAAACAGGAACTGCTAATATCTAGCAGATTTACAGATAAAACTTTTTGATATTTTTACTGTAACTTACAAAATTATATTTCTTGATTTTCAGGCATCACCGATACTTGTACATACATGAAATGGCATATCTTCTAGTTCAACCTTCATGCAATACATTTTACCATGTACGGGCCCTCGAGTTCATATCCCAACTTCCTATAATAATGACGGGTCCCAACACCAGAGATCACTGCTAATTTTTTTGATCTATGTTCTCTTCTAGCAATTCGCTCTGCTTCTTCCATCAGAAGTGTCCCATAACCCTGCATGTTCAGATGAAAACGTCCTTCATATTTTAATCAAAAAGCATGAGGCGGAAGGTGCTGGAATATCCTGATATGACTAGCATAAGGTACATTTACTCCACCTTAAAGAGGTCGACTCTTGAGTTAAGCTTGTTCTGAAAGCTAACCACAAGAATACAGTCAATGACTAAACTCACTGAAAAATTTTTCCAGCTTTGCTTTTCAAGGAACCAACAAACCACTTATCAGTCCCATCCTAACCAACTCTATCACTACTTAAGTCTCAAGGTATAACCCACAAACACTATCCTTACTCACACTTAACAATGCTCATCCACAAAGCCACAAAGATGATCTTTCTACTTAGTCTCTTATTTCCCAATTCAGTAGCAAGTTTCTCCAAAAGGCAACAGAGAAACAACCTCCATGACAGAAAACTATGTTTTGCATAAGCGAAATCTGCTGCTCACAACAATTTTACCACAAAATAAACTAGAAGAATGACAAACTACCAGGACATGTATGTACTGTCAAGTGTATGTTTGATAAAAGCCACAAAATGCTTCATCTAGCATAGAACTGACTAAGGACTCCAGTAAGTCGTAGCCAGCTGTAGTTTCTTCAAACTATACCTCAATTTATCCACATTCGTAAATTTCTAAAACGTGATTGTCAATAAGAGGTCAAGTCTACCTGGTGTTGAAGTTTATCAGCATCTCTTCCATGTACAGGAACTGCAGTTCCATAAACATGAAGTTCCCTCACTATCGAGCATTTTCCCATAAGTTCTGGGCAAGTAGCATTACGGCCACACTTCCTCAGACGCAAGAGACCAACAAGGATATCCTGTTCCAAATACACAGTTAATTAGATCCCAAACGTTAGACAATCTGAAAACTGAAGGTTTCAAATGATACTCATAGTTGGTGCATTTTAATCGGAGGAGAAGCATGAGACATTTGCATATGTAGAAAGCGAAGCTTCTGGAAAATACTTTCAAAGATAAAATTTACAAACAAAAGCATAGAACACAAATGCATTTCCAGTTTCTGCATTCCATAGGCATATATGTTAATTTACCTAACTGACGAATATCCAAGGACTTCCCTATACTGTTATCAAAGTCCATTTGTTTCTATTATATAAAAAGCACTGGAACTCTACTTTGGCAGTGGGAGAGATCAGAGAAGAAACCACATCCTATCACCTCAATAAAAATATATGATCTTTTCCAACCTATAAGGCCTGTGTCATTCACTTAATTTCATAAGATTTTTACTGCTATGGCAGAGATTATTTGCAACGCAATTTGCTTGTAATAAGCACAAGATAATTTGTCCGTACTGAAGGAGACCGATCAATGGAACTCTGTACGGTTATCAAGGGGAATAACATTCCTTGAACATCAGTGACTTTCCGCAACTGCCACACCACATGTTATGTAACAAGCAAGTCCAGATCAGTAATGCATAGTCCTTAACTGACACCCACCTAGTCGATTAGGGTCCTAGTCCTATCTTTTAAATCATACCAATATTTCCATTCTACAATGATCAGAATCAGTCATCCGAATTTTCAACAGTTGCAGCTATGGTGTCTCTTATACACTTAATTCTGAACCTTCAGACCCTCAAGTAGTGCCTCTTTTGAGATCATATATCTTGTCCCAAAACATCTTTCAAGACACTAAACCAAAAACCGAATTACAAAGAAAGTTTACCAGCAACCAACTTTTTGCCTCGATTCACACCATCAGGCCATCAAACTAGTGGGCTACTTCCTAGTATTCTGCAACCTCCTACATTCCTAAAGATAAAGATTTTGCATGAAGAGGCAAAATATACCATAAATATACCGGCAACATACCTCCAACACAGAATAATAAGTCCTTCAAACCTAGCAACTACAGAGGAGCAGAAGAGGAAGTTTCCAAGTGCCATTAGGCTTAAGTCTAATATAGACTTTATAACACTTAATTATCATGAATCTTTAGCTACATCATATATACAGGTTCTTCAACAAAAGATAAGACTTAAATATCAGAAAGCAAATGTTTATCAATGGTAGCATACTGCCGTAAGTTGCAATGTCTGTGATGTTCTACTTTCTAATGCAGTAGAAGTTCACCTGCCGCGTATCTTCATATGAGAGAAATGTCTCCCAGCCCTCATTTGCTGCATAATCACGGCGAACTAGCTCTACTTCTTCTGGCTTGATTTTATGGTGGATATCCTGAAAACAATTTCCCAAAAATTGTTAAAAGATAAAACAACATTGAATATCCATCTCAAGATCTCAAACTCACAAATATATGATTACCTGAATTCCAGCCTCCCGGGTCCTAACATCTCGGCACTTTAGACCCAGATCTTCCATTCGGGCTAATGCAAGCTCACGAAGATTTCCTTTTTCAACACCAGAAGTTACAAGGGGCATAGGAATATCTCTTTGTACTCTGTAAACACGGGTCCATGGTGGAACCATGGATAAAATCCTTGCTACAATATCTACCAATAGCTCTGGAGGATAATTCTTATACCTGCAGGGCAAGACAGCTAAACATGAGATTTCAGTTTCATCAAATTAAACAGCAAGTAACAGATGTTGAAGCAGCAAATAACAGATTCAACTTCAGTTGTCGCTTTACAAAGTGCATTTGTCAGATGAAAGTTGGCACAATTCTACTCCGATACAAGATGAATGATCATAAAAAGTTTAAAAGAACAACTACCTGCCAGTTTTCCATAGTTCATATAGACCAGTACCACGTATTACAAGTGTTGGGTAGATCTTAAGTCCATCTGCTCGAAATGCAGGGCTCTCAAAGAATTCCCGAAAGCTTTCTAAATCTCTCTCAACACCGACATTAGGAAGATCAGGCATCATGTGAGCAACAACCTGTTGTACATTAAGGAGAATTAATAAATTAAACTCACTCTTACGTAAATGATTTTTCAGGTATATTATAAATTTCTCAATACAACACTGCAAGGGTTTATACAAAACAGTTGCTAGGTAATACTAGATTTGGATAGCCTGTACCAAAAAGAAAAGGCCAAGAAGAAATGCAGGCTCATGCATATAAAAAACCACTTTACATGATTTGAGAGCCTCGAAACGAGTATGTCAGACATCCAAATGTCATGATCACAGAAAGGAGCAGTGAAAAAGCAGGGGCTAATCAGATGCACATCCATGGAATCATATCACAAAATTAAGGCAAGAGAATATAGATAAGTGACTAGTTGAATTGTCAACCATAAAATGTGAATATCCAGTTGAAGCCAACTTAGAACTCAAGACTCCTTCTTGCATTTCAACTCCAAAGAGCAAATTTCTAGACTATGCATCAGAATAAAGGATAATATATTGCAAGGTGAATTAACAAATCCAAAGACTCAACCTGGAGAAAGTGTAGTTCAAAAGAATGAAGAGACCAGAATTCGGAAACATTTGACACTGTTTGATGCTTACAATGCCTTAACAAAGTCATTCACTACAGTCAACAATAGTAAGACAATCATATGCACTTTAAAACCAGCATCCTTTGCCAAACAAAGTCTTAGCTACAGTCAACATAGCAAGACATTCATATGCACCTTAAAACCAGCATCCTTCGCTAAACAAAAGCAATCTGCTACGGCAGCAACAGTGTGACCTCTGTTTGTGTCACGGGCAACATCTTCATATGTGCTTTGCACTCCTATCTCAAGGCGGGTGCATCCATATGACAACATTTGACGTAAATGAGGACCCAGGCAGTAATCAGGTCTCCTGATAGTTAACCAAAGGAAAATATAATACTATTCTCGTGTTCATAATATGGAACAGAAACTAATCAGGTAAAGTATACAGGAGGAAAAAAAGAACACACGTTTCAATTGTCATGCCTATACACTTAACATTGCCATGCTCCGAGTAACGTACAGCTTCTTCCACATTAGCTGAAGTATGACCTGACAAAGCATCATGGAGATTCCTAATGAAATAGTCGCGATAATCAGCAGGTAAAGACATGAAGGTGCCTCCCATCAAGATGAACTCAACCTGCAACAGGACAACAGTTTCAACACACACTAATAGAAGATAATGGATGAATCTTCTGCTAAATAGAAGTCTGTCCATGAAACAAAAAGCAAACCTTATCCACACTATGGCCAAGCCTCTTTAGCTGATCTATTCGACTCCTAGCTTGAACATATGGGTTATATCTGAAGTAACAACAATATAGAAGAAAGAAAACTTGAGAATAGGAAAATAGAGAACCCTCATGTATTGTAGCATATAAAATCAACCAAACAAAGAAAGTAACAGTGCATCAATTGGATTCCGAGCATTAAGCAGATAAAGAAACTGCCACATATTAGAACCTAGACAAGTTCAGCTGTGTGAATTAGGCCAATAAAACATATAAAACTGAAAATGCCGACAACTCTGAAACCCAAAGATCAAAGCAATTAAAAAAAAAAACAATCATGTCACAACATCAGGAGTTGCACATAGAGTTCACAAAATAACAACTTCAAATAGGTATGCAATAAAATGGATGGAATAATGGAATAAAGGGCACAGTGCTATGGCTAACAATAAAAGTAGTAAGACCAACACTAAAATGCCCTAAAACCACAAGTAGACCAAACAATTAGTGACTAGTGAGACCATAAAATAATTCAACTATCTCTAACTATACACTAAAACTCACACTCGAATTCTCCTTCCCTCAACAATCTGCATCACCTATATCCCACCTCTTCCTTCTCTTTCTTTTAGATATTAGGTGAAATGAAGATCCTTAATAATCAACTTCCAAAAAAGTAGCGTTTTCTTTTTAAAACTTAGTACAGTGAGGCCCTTTGACAGTCTACTTTCACAATAATAAGACCCTAATGCTAATTCATACACATACATACTAGTATATAGTTTTGCTGCCACTACTTAGTGATGGGGCCTTGCAAATTAAATAGATTAAACCATAATACCAGAGCAAGGTTCACAACTAACAACAACACTTTTTGATTTTGGGTGGGAGCACTATAGCGTACCACAATATGAATTTCCAAGGCTACAGTTTATCTTTATACACGACAAAGTACATCAAACATTTACACCTAAAGAGAGTGGACTTCACAAAAACATAACAACAACAAACTAAGCCTTATCCCACTTGAGTGGGGTCGGCTATATGAATCCGCTTTTTCCATTCCTTTCGCTTTCCACCAAATTCAGGAAAAGACTTAATTCCTCTAAATCTTCCACCACCACCCTAGGCCAAGTTAATTTTGATCTACCCATTCTCCTCAAGTGTTATACTGGAATCGCATCACAAAAAAATACAAACCTAAAAAGCATCCCACGAATTCTGAACACTTTAAAGTTCCAAGTTTAATCAGCAACGTGCAGTAGCAACTTAATGCTTACAGAAATAACAAATGAAACAAGCATCTTTGTAATCATGAATACACAGATTTTTTTATCTTCTTTTTGTTATTGCAATAATTATGTCCTAAGTGATAAGACTTATTTAAATTAAAAAGCTAATAATATATTATCAAGTTCTAAACAGTACTTAAAACATGCAACTTGTCACTATAGTATGCTAATATAGAACTAAAAAAATAAAACAGGAATGATGTTCTTAAAGAATATTCAGAAAGATATTCACAAGCAAGAAATTTTTTTTAAAATGAAAAAATACACTTTTTAACAGTATATCATTTTCATTTAAACTCTCACATTACACATACAAGAAAAGAGTATGATTGCCAACTGATATGAATTTAAAATAAAAAAAAACAAAGGATATATAACATCTTTCTATTTTGAATCCACCCGAAACCAAGCATGGGGATGATGACTAGTTTAAGGATATAAACATAATCATGGTGCTACCATTCTATATGCTGGCCATTGAATCACAGTATGTCGTAGGTTAATTGTAAAAATTTATTGCTACATATGGGCAACATCTGAAAATTTTCTCCTTCAATAATACCAGAAATTTTTTTAGACATTTCACTTTGTAATATAAGTTAATTTTGCTATCTATTGATTGTTTCCATTGATCACTAGTTTGAAATCATCATATTGTTCACCAGACCCTTTCACAAATCATAAACAATAGTATAAGCTACAAGTATATCCAAATATGCTTAAAATGTTTAACTTTCCGCTTTCTGTTGGCATGGTAAGATAGACTCAGTGCATAGAACAGGGCCAAGCAAATTAATTGCACATATTAAAACCTCAGGGAGACAATAACACATAGACAAACAACATTTTGTTAGAAGAAAGGCAATCAATTTCTGCAGATTCAAAAAGAATGTTAAGAATTATCAATATATCAAACAGAATACCAGCTTATCAGAAATTTAGTCAATTAACTCAACAAAGCTAACGTCACTTGGATAGAAGTGATCGAGTCAAGAAGCATCACATCTAGACCAACCAACAACATTTTCATTTTACTTCTTAGACTGGTAAAAGACTCTCATATCAGAACCCCAAATTCTTAGAACATCCTAGATGAAATCAATCTTTGTTGTTTCTATTGACGTGCCAGTAAACAGAACTGCAGTATATGGGTATTGCCCCATTTTCTCAACATCCTTGTTTTACTTTACGTAACTCAAACCATGACAGATATAAACTAAAAGGACAACATTGTTATTTAGATATATAAGCAATATTATTTTCAAAACAATACCTATTAATGATGTTTCTTGGCTACATAACCATAATCAGACATGATTTAATTGGCTGGCAAAGAAGAGCTCTTTTATGAAAATGTTACCAGTTTCTAGAAAAAACTACCTGACATCAGATGGATCATGTGCTACTTGTATTGATTGTTGATGTAACAAATACAAGAACTTAACAAATAACATCACACAGGTAAGCAGCTACTACCAACCATAATGTCAGTACTTGTGTTCATTACATACCAATCACAACATCCTCCTTACCTTGCTCGAATCGCTCGCATACTGGTGGGTTCATACCCAGTATACGACTGGGTGCTGTACTCAAAATCAGAGTCCGGTCCACCAGGGCAATAAACACAAATATTCCCTGTTGTCGCAATATGAGGACACCTGTGTGGTTTCGACATGACAGCAACAACAGCGATTCCCGAAGCTGTCCTGACAGGTTTTGCTTTAAGGCGTGGGAGAAGAATCTGTTTATCTGCCTCGGGTACGGCAGCAATCATCTCGACAAGCTTAGGCGCGCGAGCGAGGCCGTAACGCCGGCACGCTGCGGACTTGAGCGCGTTAAGATCCACGTCCTCTCCCCTGCGAGACAGTTCGGACATGGCCGACACGATCTCCGAGATCGCGCGCACGCGGGCTTCTTCTTCTGTCATGCCTGCGGGAAGAATAACACCTCCGCGGCCGGGATTAGGTTTCCGGCGAGGTTCTAAAACCGCCGCCGCCATTGATGGTGATCGCCGGCGAGAGAGAGAGTGAGGGGGAGAGACGGAAGGGCTTTTACTTGTTGGGAATCGGTATGACAAAACAACGAAATTGCTTGCTTTTTCTAAAAATATTTAATTTTTTAAAAATGAGTTAACTTTCTACATTAAAAATATATATAATAAAAATTTTATTTCGTGCAAAATGTATTCATTTTTTTTTATGTTATAAATTAAATTTCAAATACTACAAAATTTATCCAAAAATAAAACATTAAATAAACTTTAATAAACATTAATGAATACCGCCAATTTACACGTAAAAGAAGATGTTTTCTTTTTATTGAGTGCGGGACTAATTTTTCCCAATTGTAGGCACACAAATTTTATAACAGGACACTCATAACTCATAAGCTCGAAAAATTTATAAAGCTTGAATATCACTATTATCGAGTCACATTTTCTATATAAATGAATAAATAGTATAAGTAAATATATTATTAACATTTTTTTGCGGTTCTTAAATGCAAAAACTTAGAGGATTAAGTGTGTTTGGCTTTCTATTTTAAAAAAAATTTTTAAATTTTTTATTTTACATGCTTTAATATATTTTTTATAAATATTTAAAAAGTTTATTTAAAATTTAAAAAATATAAAAAAATTTTATATAACAATTTTTTTATATTTTTTAAATAAAAAATAAAATAAAATTTTTTTAAAATAATAAAGTATTTTTTATTTTAAAAAAATTTATTTTAAAAACACTGTCAAACTCTTCCTAAGAAGACCATTGGAAATGCACTTACAAATATATCTAATATATATATATATATATATATATATAAAATTAAATTTATTTTAAAAAAATTTTAAATTAATTTTTTGAAAGAGCTTCTTATTCTAAGCGCTCTCGAATTTCTCCTAAGAGACTACCGCGATTATATCATTTTATTTCTCATATTTGTAACCAGTCCAACATGTCTATAGATATGCTAGACTTGAATACTTTATTTCAAACTTTTCTGCATGGTTTAAAGAATGTTTCCTGGGTCTTTCATTTGAGTTTTGCAAGAATAATAATGCTAATTGTATACAAACTTTTATGTATCTACCTTCTCACAATAAAATATATTTGTAAAATTTGTAAAGTGTAACTGTGTTAGAAAAAACTCGAAAAAAATATTGAGGAATATTTATAAAATAGAAATTTTTTAAAATAAAAATTATTTTGAATTTTTTTTAAAAAACTAGCTCTATTTCTTTTACCTAAAACCAAATACTTATGATGTAAATCTTTTTTAATTTTCAAAAATTTAAAAATTTTATAAAATATTATAAAAATTTTATAAATAAATTTGAATAAAAATTTATTAAAGAATATTGTCAAATGGTGCTAAATACTTCTAAAATTTACAGCTACACTAATAAATTCCGACTAAAAAAGTTGTAACTAGATTTTAGTGGTCTTCTTTTGTAACATTTCTAATCTATAGAAAATGTCAAAAAAGAGTTCTTGTTCTCTCGCTTCGGTCCGAGTTGGAGTTTATTTTGCTTTCTGGCCGTTAGCCATAGAGTTTGACGCGAACAATAGAGCAAGAGGAAGAAGAAACAAAGAACTCGCTAAGTAACAAGCTTCTACATAAAGTTGGCGACGTAGTGACGGCTATAGAGATTGCGACGAATGGTGGCCAAGTCGTCTAAGCTCGTCACTCCCTAGTCGTCTTGCTCTTCCTCGTCGACTTTGCAATCGTCACTGGCAAACATTAGTTGATCGACTAATTTGATTTTCTTTTGGTTTTCTTAGTGTTTTGTGTCTACTGCTTTTTATTTCTTTTTAGTTGATTTCGATCGTATCCCATTATTTGAAGGGGATATTGATCAACAGTTTAATCCCCGATATGTTTAGCATATTAGAAAATTTTGAAATAGAACATTTCCCTCTAGTATGTGGTAATGTTTGCGTTGTTACAAATGATCTTAATTGTGGCAAAGAAGTAGTCATTTGATTCCCATAGTATTGATAATATATAGAGCAAGAAGAAAATAGAGCTCAAAAGCGATCTCTACACTTGTAATTCGATTAAACTCTTCTTGCTCCTTATGCTGTAAGTTGATACCTAATATCATATAAGATTTTTCAACATGCTACTTCTGTTAGTTAAGAACAATTGACACACGCACGCTGACACGCACACACACAAAAGCATTTACAATTAGCAATATTCTCTATTAGAAAAATCAGCTTTCTCTTCAAGTATATTTGCTGCTTTAACCTTTTTTTCCGCTTATGTACTTTGTCTCTGCATATAATAGGTGTTCATTTTAATTATAATGCTTGGGTGCAAGTTCTGGTATTTTGAATTTGTATGAATATTTGTCCATAATGAATATGTAAGACGAGACATGTTTTACAGCACCAAGTTGTGAGGACATTTAGAAATCTTTTGAAATAAAACTTCTACGGAATGAAATTTATTTTATCTTTTTTGAAAAATAAGTTTTATTTTTTGAGCTAAAATAATAATAAAAATAAGCAATAAAAAGATCTTGTTATATAAAATTTTTTTATACTTTTTAAAATTTTTAATAAATTCTCTAGAAGCTTGTAAAAAAGGTATTGAAAACGTGAATTGAAAAATAAAAAAATTATTTTTCTGAAATAAAATGCCAAACGTCAAATAAAGGAGTTCTTTGGATTGTCAAATACTATACATTTGATAAGTTTGATGGTTATCCAAATGTGATATGTTCAAGGTGGCGTAACTACTAGCTAGGTCGTTTAGAATTATTTAAAACAAATTTATATTTTAAAAAATATTTTTTATTTAAAAAAAATTTAATAGAAAAAGTATTATGATATAAAATTTATTTATACTTGAAATATTTAAATAAATTTCAAAATATTATAAATAATTTATTAAAAATAAGAAGCTAATAAAAATAAAAGCATAGATAATGCCAAACTCGCTTATTTACTAATAAATCGATGTGAGAAGCTTCATCTGTTCATTCACCACTAAAATCCTTATCGTCCTCAATCGTTACGTGCATGTTGGTTATTTCCTTATGCAATTAGTATAAATATATGTATGCTGCAAATAGGTGTCAGTCTTGTGCTTCACTTATGAGTTTCTATAAATGTCATCCTTAGGAGATGGTACAGTTACTTTGGACACTATCACATTAGATGGTCAGAGAATGTATGTCTGACATGTGGAGGTAAAAACTGGGTCACGCGATGCACTACTCACACGAGGCTACACATAGCAGCTGCTATCAGCTACATGGAATATCTATATAAGGGCTTGCTTAGGAATAACAATGATTGATCAATATGCATATGCCAGATACACTTGTATACTATGTAATGATTAGGTATGAGTTCATATTTAAGAGTGGTTGCTACTCTATTTTTAGTTATTAAATGAGAATAAAGTATATATTTCATTAAAAGACGGTGTTTATCTTGAAGTATTACATTGCTATTACCTAGTAGAGATTCAAAAAAAAAACAAACTTAAAATATGAGGTGTACTTATTTGAAAAGTATGTTCTTCATAGAGTGAAATGTTGTAACATTTTTATTACTCGGTGTTAAGCTAGCATAGAGCGTACACTTCCTTAGAAGATGCTATTCTTTCTACAAATGAAAGGCTATAGCGTTGCTATTACTTAATAGAGTTCTTCGTGATGATTGCCTCTGAGTTTTTTTACTCTTATTCAGGTAGAGGTTTTTCCCACCTAAATCTCATGTTTGGTGATTTTGCATCTCCTCGTTAATACTTTGCTAAATTGTAAGGTTCTTGGAAAGATTGTCTTGTTGACTTCTGCTGCAAGTCCTCTACACGGAAAAATGTTATCTCTCCGCTCTTGCCCAAACTATAGTACAGTAAATCTTGATGCATTCAGTAAGCAATGCTCTAATGCATATGTGGCTGTCTTAGTGGCGTGTTAGTGAATAGTTGATTAGAAAGTTTGTTCCTTATCATTATGGATTTAGTCTTTTTTATTTGTAAAAAAGGGACATATTGTTGCTAATTTCTGATGCCTTGAAGTTTATTTTAGCTTATAACTTACCTTTCTATTGGAGGCTTTAAATGCTCCTCTATGCATGGAGATTAGCTTTAGTGTACTTTGGTATTTGGCTTGGATAACTTATTTCTACATGACGTCTTTACAATATGTTACTCTCTAGCTTGCTCAGTTTTTGTGCATTTCTTTTCCTTAGAAAGCTTAAGAGCTTACTGATATTACAACCGTCTTTAATTGCAAGCCACACCAGCAAAGAGAGTGGGTTACTTCTGTTAACAACCCATGGTATATCCGAGCAGTCCTTGGAAGGAAATTAATTTTGGATACAGGTGCTTCCTAATGTTTGTCCCAAAGTTATGAAAGAGGGTTGCCTTCCAAACCCTATCAAGTAAAGATGGGAAAGCAATCTACACGGACTCTCACAAGATTGATAGCTCTCGAAATGGAGTCCTCAACTTGTAAGTTCCATATAAATACACTTATTTTTTTATGCTTCTAGTGATGAAAAGGCAATAACGAAAAAAAAATGGTATAGCCTTGTGTGATGGGATTTCATTGTTCTTGGAATATTGCTATACATGCACTGATTTTCTATATCAAATGCAATGCATTTAGAACCATTAGCTCTAACCCCCGCACTTCTTGATATGTTAAGAATTAGGTACTTGATGAAAGCCAAAGTTTAACATATTCATTCCCATTATCAGGGTAGTCACAAATCATGTTGAAGTATATTTTAGAAGATTTGTCCCCTTTGCAGTATTGTTACTCAATATCTATCATGCGCTGCACCTACGCTTATTGAAGGAAACCACGAAATTCAAGGACTAGATTCGATCAGATTGTTGGCTCTACATGTCACGGAGTCGGACTTTGAGACAAAATAATAAACTGTAAGTATATAACAAGGATATATATGTGAGACGCACAATAAATTTAAATTCAGTAGTTTGTTTATTCATTCTGTAAGCATATTCATCGTTTGAAGTATTATTGCTTGTTTGAGCTAGCATAATAACTATGAGTATACTTTGCAAATATTATTGGAGCAAAGCAAATTCTATTGAACCAATCATACAAAATTATGTTAAACTTTATGTCACTAATCAATGCATATGGTGTAAGTTAATCTTGACCACAAACATTCACGGTACAATTTGATTAATCAGCTGTGTTTAAAATACTTTCTTTTTCTTTCTATTGTGAACTCCAATGATGATCAATCCTTTAGTTTCAATTATGTATCAACATCATGTGTAAGTAGTAGCATTGGTCAATTCTATACCTTGACAAAGTTACACGTGTAAAGCAAAGTGGATGTTTGGAGCGTTAAATGATGTAAAATTATTGGTATTATTAGGATAGATTAGTTATTTACTTATAATGCGATACAATGTTATAAATTCTACCGCTATGCATGTAATTCTACTTTTTTGCCCTCATTTTGTTGTATTGCTTTGTTTGCTATAAGGGGCGGCTGATCCGGCGATACTTCGTTTATTTATCTCACATAGTATCAAAGAAGTTGTTTATCTTTACACTGCCTTCGAATTTGTTTTTTATCTGGCATTTTCTGAAGAAATTTTCCAGATCTGATATGCTCGTTGGTTTGTTCTACCTTCACATCTTTTGCTCGCTATTGTTCAAATTACTTCAATCTCTCCGGTGAATCACAATCTATCTTTAGATCTTGTTCTTTATTTTTCGCTGGTTTGTTTTTAGTTGGATCTCAATGGATTGAAAAAAAATGCCAAATTTGTTGTTGTTGATTTTAATGATGGAGTTGATGTGTTGATGATGAATGATTTTGTTTGTTGATTATTTTGTATTGTTGGTATTGATGCTTGTTGGTGTTTGTTTCTATAATATTGCTATCGTTTGGATATGGTTGTGGTTGAGTGTTGATGGCTGGTTAGTATGGATGTCGAAGCTGCGTGTAAGGTGTTTGATAAAATGCTTGTTAGAGATGTTATTTTTTAGAGGTCTGCTTTGGATGGGTCTTTGAGGTGTGAACTATTAGATGATGCCTAGGGCATGTTTGTGGCTGTCAAGGAACAACATGATTATAGCTTTTGCTTGAAACTATTTGCCCTTATTTGGAGGAGTATTTCAATCTTGCTTTTAGGCATGTAGGTTCACGTTTTGGATTGAAAATACATTGTGATTTGCACCATCCCCTCTATTCTGTAATGATTAATCTTTTGTTCTACTCACTTGTAATTTTGATGCTACTGATTCTGCAATTTGTTCAACTTGTTGCTGTTTGTGATTCGTCTTTTTTTCTGTTGCTTGAGATATAATTTGGATTCTCTTATTCTTCTATGCCTTGCAAGGAGATTTATATTTGGTGCCGAAAGAGAATTTGGATCTTTTATGGTTTTATGTCCCTAAAAGAGATTTGAATTTGGATTCATATTTTACCCCGCAAAGGGATTTGCATTTGGCGCCGAAAGGAGATTGTTGGTAATTTTTTATATGATTCTTCTTTTATAATTTTTTTTGAAATAGATAGCCTTAAAACTATAATGCAAGTGTACATTTTATGTTTTTATTTTAAACTCTCGATGTTAAGTACCGTGAGTTTAAAAAGAGATGTTAGATGATGTAAAATTATTAGTATTGATAGAATAGATTAGTTATTTATTTGTAATACTATATAATATTATAAACCCTATCTATATGTATGCAACTCAATTTAGTTGCCATCATTTTTTGTGTTCTTTTGCCTTCTGTAAGGGACACCGATCCGGCGGCTGTGCCGTCGGTAGCACTCTATTTGTATCTTTTTTATATTATCTCACATATAAATAGGTACTAATCCTAATGTAGCCCTTGCGGTCCATGCTCCACGCGAGGGTGGGTGTGACAATAGTTCTATATTGAAAATTTGGATTAAGATAGTGGGTGTTATATCAATTGGACACCCTTACTTCAATAGCTAATTTTTAAAATATAAATTATGTCTAATTTGTTAATATAGTATCAGAGCGGGCCGTTTGCTGTAAAATTTTTAGGGTGGAGACTAATATCGCATAGACGCCTAATTTCCTATACAATAAAATATAGATGGGGGCAATAGGTACTAAGCCTGACGCCTGCCCTTACAGTCTATACCCGCAATGGGTGTGAGAATAATCTATATTAAAAATTTGGATTGGAATGGTGTGTGTTATATAGATTAGATACCTTTTTCTCAAAAGCTAGATTTTGATGTGTAAGTTCTGCCCGATTTCTTAACATGCAGTGCTTTCTTAAAAGTTAAAACACACTCATATTGTTAATAGTTTTTTTTATATTTTAGAATTTTTTCATATAGACTATATAGATAGATTATACGTTATAACATTTGTATGTATACAATGTTTATTATTTTTAGTTAAAAAAATAAGCTCGCTTTCAAAAAAACTTTTAAATAAATTTTTTTTTATAAAAAAACTTCTTATTTTAAGCACTTTCATACGTCTTCTAAAACTGAACGAGTTAAAATTGACAATTGTCTATTTTTATCCTACCCGTTTATGGCTAATATACTTGATATAAAAATAAAAAAAAAGTAAACAATGTGTCAAACTTTTAAATTAACAGCAAATAGTTGAAGAGATTATAATAGCTATCATCATCACTATTTGCTAACACTTTAAATGAATTCTCATCAGTTTGATTGATGATCAGCTATTTCAATTGAGTTTTAATATTGCACGATGCAAGTTGAAGAAAAGTAAGTGAATTAAAGCGTTACTTGTTTGTAAGAAAAATATTGTATTTAATATATTACGTAGTAAGTTCCAAACTCGAGGAACTATTACATATATAGAGAATTGCAATAGACATTATAAGTATCATACATTATCCTTCGGTGTTGGAAAATAGAAGGTAGTTTTACATTTTTCTCATTGCAATCAGTTTCAAATAAATTTAGTCTTTCTTAAAAAGTCATATTGACTGAGAAATTGGAGGGAAGGTCGCATTTTGCTCACTTCAGATTTATTTGATTGCGGTAAAGAGAACTTTTCAAAAATAAATTTTTCAAAAGTCAGTTGAATTTTTTGTTTTTAATTATAAGTGAGTTTGGAATTAATTATTTATGCTAGATTGTATTTGAAAATAAATTTAGAAGTGACTTTATTATCAATAAAAGGTAAGTTATGGGAGAACTGAAATACGTCTATTTTAGGAACAATTTTGGTTGAGTTGTATTTTTTGAACTTTCTAAAACTCAAACTAAGGGATTAGGAAACATCTCTAACCCTATTTTACATAACACATATTTTATCTTAGCCTAAATAAATTTACAGGTTTTTAACCAAATAGCTTCATATGTAAAATCTCTTCTAGGAAAGAATAATTACTAGAGTTGCTTTGGTAAAATATATTGAAACTTAACGTCATAACTTGTGCGTTGTTGTGTGACTTGAACTCAGAACTTTTGGACTATATTTTTTATACAATGTAATAAATCAACTCATCCAAAAAATTAAGATAATATAAAATTTTTGTAATGAATTATATTTTAATATTTATAAGTAAACTTTGAGTGTTAAGAAAATTTGGGACTACAAATTCGAGTATGAGCCACCTAAAAAATCAATCATCATAAATGTACGTATCTAAAATTTAGGAATGAAATCTACGAAGAAAATCTTTCAAATTCACGAAAGTGGAAAGTAAAAAATAGAATTATTTAAAAAGTGGGTTAGAAGTGAGTTAATTTGTGTTTCATAAGTAAAAATTTAGTTTTTGTGTGTTAATTTTATTTTAAAAAGGATTGTAAATAAAAAGTTGAGTTTTAAAAGTTAAAAGTGACGAGTTCTTGAATATTAAAATAGAAGTCTCAATTCAATGAATAATTGAACACATGAACCTTCAAGAACTCTAAATTTGGTTGGAAGAAGTGGAGTTAAATCATGCCCAAAATGAATATCTACTACCATTTAGAGGATGTATTAAAATTTTCATAGTAAATTTTCTTTTTAAGTGATAATATATCAATAGCGATATTAGCTAATATGTTAAGCTAAGGTTATTTAGATTATTAAGAGGACGTTCACGAGTGTTTAAAATAAAGAGATTTTTTAGAAGAAGTTCAATTTGAAATTTTTTTAAAACGAGGTTGATTTTTTTATCAAAATAAAATTTATACATTTAAAATTTTTATTATATATAATTTATTTATGTGATCTAAATTAAAAAAAATTATAGAAAGAGAAATTTTTGTTCCCTCTATTGAGGCAGTGCTTTGAGAGTAGCACCCGAAACACACTCCCAAACAACACCTAGGTGTGGTTTGGCGTTGTTTGTCGGCCCCTTTATTTCAAATAAACATCTCGTTTACTAATAACTATTTTATAAAATTTTAATTATTTTTTAAAATTTGGAAATATAAATGAAATTTACTCCCTAAACTTATATATATATATATATATAATTTCTGTTTTTCTAAATTTAAAATAAACTTATTTTTAAAATAATAAAATTTTTTTTCATAAACATTTTATATTAAATAATTCCAAACGTCGCTAAGCTAACTAGTGACTCGCTATAATGTCGAAGTTTATCGTATCGTAATTAATTCACTCGGAAGCCGTTTATTTGGATCCGGTCTACTCAATTCGGCCACCCGACCATTCGAAGGTTCCCAGTGTTGGATCCCGTCTAAACTTCAAACCGAAGCCCTTCGTTGTTCTTTTCTAGTTCTCCTCACTACAGCTTGCGATCGCTCTCTTTTTTATCCTTCAGTCATCACTCACTTCTCTGAAGCAAATTTCAGCTAAAGCAGAGCACATTGCTGTATCAGTTAATGGAGGGCGAAGAAGGCAACCAGCAGCCGCATCTTACCCTCGCACACAATCTCTTCCTTCTCTCCCATGCCGACGTCGACGATATCGAGAAAGTTCGAATTCGATCCGAAGTCATCAATGTCGTCAAAGCCGACGGTAAGATTATAATTCTCAGATTCGATCAAATCCCTAGAAATTTTTTTTCCTTGATTGTGCGCTTGTTGGAGAAATTTACTGGTTTTGGGGGACTTGGTTAGGTATTGCACCGCTTTACGAGTCCCTGGCGGCGAAAGGAATTGTGGAGGCGGATGCCACAACGATCGGTGCGATGAAGATAAACAACGAAGAAGAGATTAAGAAACTCGATGACAAGTAATAATTCGAATCTTTTTTGGCGTTATTATTATGTCGGTTTGTGTTTTATTTTCTTTTGCTGGTGAGTTGTTTAGATTACTGGTGAATATTTGGGTTGCTTGTTTGGAGTTTCTTGCTTATGTGCGCTGTGCGGCTGATTGTTAATTGTAGATGGCATGATGATATTTCCATAGTTAACAACTGGTTTCATCAGTGAGATTTACATCTGGAGGACTCTGGTATTTTTAATTAAGATATTTTCCTGCTACACTTTTCCTATATACAATACGTTATATAAACTCAAGGAGAATTGCGCTACAGTTTTGATCTTTGCAGTGTTTTTGTTGATCTTTTTTTGATTTTGTTTGTTTTATGTTGTCTTGTTAATGCATTGGTTGATGTATTGGGGTCAAATTGTAACTCAAGCCCTTCTAGTGCAATCTTTCTTCAAAAATCAATTCATCCATGAAAGGAATGGTAATACTAACAATCTTGGGACTTGTGCTTGCATGATAATTGTGTTATAGAGATAGAACACTAAATGAGTGAAGCATAAAGCAAAATATGAAATTGCTCTAGTAGTTCAATGTAACTCGTTGTCGTCAAACACGGCTGATTAGTTAATGCTCTGAGTATGTGATGCTGGAGTGATTTGGAAGAGTTATGTCTATTCAAATTTGATAGGAAACATCAACGCTGTACTACTTTTGGATTCAGTAATTAATCAAATATCAAATTTGCAAGCATCCAGCACCGCATAGGCTTCATACTCTTCATCCAGCACTGCGTTGCTACTTCAATAGAACCAAATAAAAGTTTTTTCCTCAACCTGATACGACATGTCCATCAGTTAGTTTAGTTTCTTTTGTAAGAAATGTTCAACTACGTTTATATATACAAACGGAGTGTCTTAATTAACCTTATCGCATCACTTCTTAGTAATTGCTTTTTTCTCTAATTTCGAAGACCTCTAACCATAAATTGGACACAATTTTTGGAAATTGTGTAATATGCTTTTCTAGGTGTCTACTGCAACGAGAAAATTTGTTGCAGATGCTTAGTACAGAGCCTCTAGATGCTGCATATGGTGATTGTGTTGGAAGTAGCGGTAAAGCCACTTCGGCAATGCCTTGGTGTGTATGCTACAACCACATGGACAACATTGTCAAGAGCTTTGAAAGAGCTGGTTTGACAAGGCAGCAGCTGTAGGAGGAGAAAGCAGCCAAGCCTGCTTCTACTCCTTAGAGCTGCGGGGCCATGGAGCCCTCTGAGCTCATGGTAGGTTGCTGAAGAAGACAGCAATGCCAAGAGTAGTGGTATAGACATGTTACTTTACAATGCCTGAATAAGTTGTCATGGGCATAGGCCTACTAGTTGGCTGAGGTAAATGCCCTCTCTGGCATGGGCACACGAGTTGCCTACGCCTAGGTAGATTCTCTATCGGTCATAGGCAAGTGAGGTGGCTGTACTAGGCATGTGCCCCCCGGGCTGGTGTGCCCAAGATTAAGGATCACGGGGCAAGTGCTGTGCGATAGGTCCCAAAGGGGCAGGTATGCCACAGCATATGGACAGAGTTCACAGTGGTGTGCCAAAATTCCATGTGAGGACCAAGTATGACCAGGCACAATCTTAAGTGTGCCCGGCAGATGCATTCAATAGTGCACAGACCAAATGCACTTGCGGATTCACAGGATCAGGCATCGAGCTTGGTGATTTGGCTTGAAGAGGCCTTGGCAGAAACTACTGACGGGCTCGGGCAGAACTGCTGCACGCCTAGGCAGAATATGTCGGCGGATTCTACCAAGCGTACCCTGGCAGAATGTGCCTTCAGTTCGCGCCTAGGCATGACCTCACGAGTTAGCAGATTCTATTTATGCTTATGCTTCACAGGAAGCTAACTGGCATGGCCTACACAGGCTGCCTTACCATATGAGGCCTTTGCCTATATAGGGAACTAGGCAAGAGCATATAAGACATTCTGTTAAGGCATTATTTTTTTTTATGGCATTTTGTTAAGGCATTTTTTCTTACCTCTTCGGTTGAGTCTAACTAGCTTTGTGTTAGACTTGTTCATAGTTATTTCTCTTCCTCTGTACTGAGTATAAGATTTACCTTTAAGAGGAGACCGGTCTCTTCATTGACAGACTTGGACAATCTTGCCTGGATTTGAAGTATTTTGCTGTGTCCACTACTGAGTCTGATTTCTGCAGTGGTCACATGTGGAGTTTTTTTAGCCTTTGCTTTTCTCCACGCAAAGGTTCTGGACCGTAGTTGTTACATTGAATCCGAGTCTCAATTGGCGCTGCTTGTTTGCAAGATCCGAGACTTGTGTATTTCCGCTGCGCACTTGCCAGGGGTAGCATTGTGTTGGTATGCTCAAGTTACCTCCAAGTGACAGATTGCACTCTGTATTAACTTATAAACTAGTGCACTCCTATGAAATGAAGTAATATGAAATGCGAGCAAAGTTTTCCTAGCCCATATACTCAGCTAGTGTTTTTGATTTTAGAATAAATAAAGTAAATAAGATCATTTGAATATTAGACGAATTAAGAAACCTGACAAACAAAAGAGTAATCTATGGGATAACTACCTTCAGCCTTTTGAAAAGCTTTCCATCCTTAGAAGTGTTTGAAAACATTCCTGATCTTTTGGAACAACTACAAAGATTCGGATATTGAGTAGCCATCTATAGAGCGTTATCTTTTGTTCTGCCTACTGCTGTACGCCAGTACTTTCAATCTATAGGTAATCTTTTCTGCATTGGCAAATCATCGTAAAATTTTCCATGTAGTTTATTGATATTTCTTTGTTTTCCAAACTCTTTGTAAACTCAGGAAACAGTCTGCCTTCGATTTTCTGTATGGGCTTATTGCTTTAGTTTGAAGAATCTTGGTGCTTATTGTTCTGTCCATTCTTGTTGTTAGGATTGAGAGCAAAATAAATCTTTCATGTCTTGTCTTGGCTGCTGCAGCTTTTGTGAAACTGAGCCTTCTGTTAAATTTATGATGGGCAAGCAGGGTAGATGGAGAATTATAATTTGGGAAGAGTCAACACTGATAAAGAGTTGTTTGTAAGTTCTAATTAGGTTTATCCTTATCAGGAAAGTGTTTGAGTTAGTGAGAATTGACAAATTAATTTTTTAGAGGTTGATCTTAACACTTTCAGCTACACATTATGCTTCATGAGCTATTAGATCCAAAGAAACAAGTTCTCTTTTCAGCTATCTAGAAGCACAATGTGTTTGTTCATGCACTTATCCTTTGAATTTGGCTTTTACTAGAATTGTGGAGTGCCTCTTATGTGTTTTGTTCTTCATAACATTTCTTTATCTCTTGCAAATTAGGGAATCTTAACATGTACATACCTGCTTAATTAATAGATTTGGAGTTAGAGGATTAATTTAGCCGACTTAGTTGGATAAGGCTCGGTCGTTATCATTTTTTTGTTTCAGTTTTGCTGTTTGTAGTATAATTTGCTAGATTAATTGCATATGCAGGATCGCTGATGCTGAAGAGAACCTTGGTGAAAGTGAAGTGCGTGAGGCTCACCTTGCAAAGTCTTTGTTTTTCATCAAGATTGGTGATAAGGTATGTCTATGGCAGGTGCACCTTCTTTAAAGTATACCTATACTTGTGTTAAGAATGTATTTATGCCCATATTTGCTATTTGTAGGAAAAGGCACTTGAACAACTTAAAACCACAGAAAGCAAAACTGTTGCTGTTGGCCAGAAGATGGATTTAGTATTTTACACGCTACAACTTGGTTTCTTTGATATGGATTTCGGTCTTATCTCAAAGTCTATTGAAAAAGCTAAAAGAATGTATTTCTCCGAACTTAGGCTGAGTCACAATAGTTTTCTCACCTAACTCTTGCAGCACGCATACATTATTCCTTCCTCACTGATCTTTCTTGGCAGTTTATTTGAAGAAGGAGGTGATTGGGAGAGGAAGAACCGTCTAAAAGTATATGAAGGTCTATATTCCATGTCGACTCGAAATTTCAAGAAAGCAGCTGATTTGTTTCTGGGTTCTATATCAACTTTCACAACTTACGAGCTTTTCCCCTATGATACATTCATCTTCTACACTGTGCTTACAAGCGTAATATCGCTGGATAGAGTTTCACTTAAACAGAAGGTGAAGTATATTCTAGTTCCTTATGTCTCAGCAATTCATATGTCTAATTTGTGAAGCATTGTAGGTGGTGGATGCCCCAGAAATCCTTGCTGTGATTGGCAAGATTCCTCACTTGGCAGAGTTTCTCAATTCCCTTTATGGATGCCAGTACAAGTCATTCTTTTCTGCTTTCTGTAAGTGCATATACTTTCATGTTTAGTGTTTGCTTATTCTGGAATTGTTTTATTCCCTGCTTCCACATACAGAAGTAGTGCATTTATAGATACATTGTGGTATACCTAGGACACTGTTATGAGTCTGAGTCATCTTTCCCTTAGAACTTAAATCTCAATGACACCAACACAGTTGTAACTGGTTGACATACATTTATTGTTCTTTTGTGAAATTACCTACATATGCTTCCTAGCAAAGTGAAGAGTTATTCTACATGGAACTAACATGATAGGTTAAGAGCAGGTTTAAAATAACTGTAGTCTTCCCTGGATGTTAGTTTATAAACTACAGTTTCAAAATATCTACAAATAATTGACATTTTTTTTTTGAAAAAAAATTATGTGGTGTGCTTGGTTTTGTGATTATGACCTTGTCCTGTTTCCCCTTGGTTTTAGTCTTTGCATTGCTGTTTCCTGCCTATGTATGTGGTTTATAAAGTTGTTGAAGAAATTAGATTTAGAACTTTTGGATTGATTTTATAATTATATTTGAGTGTCAGTAATACACAGCTTTATGTTCTCGGTTCCCATTGCATTAAAAACACCAGAATTACCAACATATAACTTGATTTAACCCTTGCAGGCTTGAAAAAAATATACCTGTACTATAGGTTGGTAGCCAGTTTCAGACTTATACTGCATCTTTATTAAGGCCATTGTGATTGTTTGTTTGTTCATGTATGTTACACTTGTATAAATTGATCTGTGTATGTGTATCTTATTATCTTATCTTTCAACTTGTAGTCTCACTTTCTTATTGTTTTGCAATTACTAGATTTGTAATATGTCATAATGAATGTTTTTGCAGCTGGCTTGACAAATCAGATCAAACTAGATCGCTACCTCCAGCCCCATTTTCGCTATTATATGAGGGAGGTCCGTGCAGTCGTGTATTCTCAGTTCCTTGAATCTTACAAAAGTGTGACCATGGAGGCAATGGCTACAGCATTTGGGGTAACTGTGGATTTTATTGATATGTAAGTATTTATTTTCCTGCAGTTCAATAGATGTTAGATACTTCAAGTTCTTGCTGCATTATTGTAGGAGTAAGATCCCTCTTTTTCAATTTGTAGAATTCTTTATTAGATTGCTCTAATTAATGTCTACATAAAATTCTATTAGTTTTTTGTTGTACTTGTTTTCAGGGAGCTGTCTCGCTTCATCGCAGCTGGTAAACTTCATTGCAAAATAGATAAGGTTGCAGGGATACTAGAAACTAACAGACCAGATGTCAAAAATGCTCTATACCAGGCTACAATTAAGCAAGGAGATTTCTTGTTGAACCGCATCCAGAAGCTCTCCCGTGTTATCGACCTGTAAACAGTACGTGTTTGTTCGATCTTTTGCTGAATTTAGATGTTTAAATATTTGGAGATAATTCCTCTGTTATGGTTGGATGGGAAATTTTTTGGTTGGCCCATCTTAACTGTAATTTTCTGCATAGATGAGGGGCATGGTCTTTTACAACCCAGAATAACAAGATGATATTATTATTCTACAGCATTACATAACAATTGTAGGATATGCTATCGATGGGCAAATTTTATTGAATCAGATTTGAATGAGGAAGAAACTTTTGTGGGTCTCATGGAGGGACATAACCTCTTATCAGGTTTCCTTTCTAATCTTTTACAAAACTATTATCCTTTAGGACCTTCACTGCAGCAGTTATATCTTTCTAAGGTTTTCCTGTTCCTAGAGTCTAATCTGTGAATTGAATCATGACATCTATAACTAGGTATAAACGACTGTGAGGAAATTTGAATTTAGAGTGATGGTAATGTTTTTGATCTTTGGAAAGAAACTCCAGGGGAAGGTCCATAGTAACTATGCTTTTTGAGAAGGCCATTTACATTAATTAAAAGCTGAAACTATATTTTTGAAGGGATAAAATAATCTCCACTGATATACAACATATTACGTAGAGTATGCAGAAGAAGTTAAAATTATCACTTTTTTGTGAATCTAGTAGGAAATTATCAAATAAAGTAATATTTCGGATTCAAAGTACAAAATCATCACAATTATAAGCACATTAACATTGAAAACTCCTCAATGCACGGTGATCGATAAAATTATGCTATCATAATAATGAAAACTATAAATTCTTTCTAGCTAAAATTAGAAGCATAGAATTATATATTTCAACATCTTACAATCTTGACAAATTAGAAAAGAAATTAGAGAGATTTTTTCAAAGCCAAATGCGTTATAATACGCACGGATCCGTGCATAGAGTACTTCAAATACAATCTTCACCTTTCAAGATGAAGAACTATCTGTTAGAAACACATTTATCAAATTTCAACTCATCAAACATGAAAAAAAAAGCATCTGCGTTTGATCAAAGTGGACAGCAAGATACACAAGCTTTTCTTCCTCCTTTTTTTTGACTATTTGATAAGGTTTAAAAATTTTAAATTCATTTAAAATAAAAGGGATAATAAGACGTTACCTCTTCACATGAGCTCATCCATGTGAGCTTTGGGTCACCCCTACGAAGGAGGAAAAGGCCGACAAAGTTTCCATTTTTCAATATGTGAAGGGAACTGCTATCATAGAAATCAAACAACACACTTTAAGCTTTTTTGGGTTAGTGTTTTCATCAAAATATTATAGCTATTGAGATTGATGTAAATCTTACTAAATTCAACAAGTTGTCATTGAGAGCATCACTCAGTAATGATATCTCATATCAATGATCTTACAAGAAAAGTAGAATGCTTACTAAAGTGAATTAAGCTTTGATTATTACAAGGTAGCACATATCACAAAGTAGCACATAAGCTTTTCATCTATAACAATTTTTTACCAACTTCCGTTGCTGTAATATACTCTCTCTTAGTCGTAGAATGTGTAACAAATAGTCTCGATTATCAAGATATGACCCTACTCGAGAATGTAATGAAATAACTCTAAGTAGACTTTCGGAAATATCTTCTGCCATAATTGAATCAGTGTAGCCAACAAAAACTAGTTTTCACCTCCAAAGGTGAGTCTTAAAAGAAGTTGTTCATCGTAAATATCTTATAATCTACGTCACTTTATTCCAGTGCTATCTTCCTGATTTGATAGAAAGCGGTTAACAATACCAACTACATAAGCTATGTCTGGGCTTGTGTACTCTATTGCAATACATTAAACTTTCAACTGCTTAAGCATATGGAACTCTTCTCATGCATTTCTTCTCCTAATATGTAGAAAACTAGTTTAGGATTTCTATAGAATCAATATCTCCTTCCATATACAAATCAGTGTAGTGAACAAAACTGGTTTTTACCTCCGGAGGTGAGTTTTAAATCAGTAGTTCATCATAGATATCTCATAATCTATTTCACTTTATTCCAATGCTCTTTTGATTTGACAGATAAGCGGCTAACAATACCAACTACATAATTTATATATGGGCTTGTGCACTTTATTGCATAAAGTAAAGTTCCAACTGCTTAAGCATATGGAGATCTTTCATACTTTTCTTTTCCTAATATGTGAAAAGGCATTGCTCGATGCTTAACTTAATATGAGTAGTAAGAATAGAGTTAAGCACTTTAGCATGAACCATGTTAAACTTTTCAAATACTTTTTCAATTAATTGCTTTTGTGACATATATAATTTCTTGAATATTCTGTCTCAATTAATCGGAATACTAAAATTTACTTTGCTGGCCCTAAATCCTTCATTGTAAGGATTTACTTAACTATTTCTTTAATCTGTCAATTAAAGAAGCATCATTCTAGCAATCTATATGTTATCAACATAAAATAATAATATACAAAAATTGTCATAAGAGAATTTATCAACAAAAATATAGTGATTAGAAGTTATTTTTCAGTAGCTTTACTTTTCCATAACTGATTCAAACTTTTTACACCATTGTTTTGGTGCCTTTTTCAATCCATAAAGACTTTGTTTAGTTCGCACATATAATCTTCTTCTTTTTTTACTTTGAAATATTTTGGTTGCTGCATGTAAAATTTTCTAAGTCACCATACAGAAAGTAGTCTTTATTTCCATCTACTCAATCTTCATGTTAAGACTAACCGCTAAACTCAGAACTAAAAGAATAGATAACATCTTAACAATAGGAGAAAGGTTCTCTTGATTACCAGTCTGATTTTGTATCTGGTTTGAAAAAGTGTTCTTCTTATTTCAATCTGTACACCCACATGGTCTCTAAAGCTCTTTTCTTCTTAGTTATTTTACCAATTTAAAAATGTTATTCTTATATAACGACTTCATCATATCTTACATAGCATCAAACTACTTTCTCTTGTGTTCATTTTTACAGTTTCTATATAATATTCGGCTCTTTTCGTCAGTCAATAAAAAAATACTCATTAATATAATAGCGATTGGAAGATTGTTGGTCTTTGCTAGACTTTCTAATTGGGACCTCTAGTGTTGTTATGTCTATTAGGACATTTGACACTGATGCATACTCGTGTATCAATATACATCTCATTCACCTCAACTTTTGTATGCATACTAACATCACCTGTATTATGCTAGTTATTATGAACTACATCTCCAACTTGTGTAGGCACATGCATTAGAGAAACTAGATCTAAGTCAACCATCACTGTAGTCTAAGCATCGTAATATTTGTTTTCTGAATATCACGTATGGTCTACTTTTGTATAGACACAACATTTAGGCTTCTAACTAGTTTCTTCTGTACTAGATTATAAAATCAGTAAGCTAACTCATCTTGTTCATAACTATAAATTACACACTATTTTGTATTCGGATCAAATTTAGACCTCTCATTTTTAAAAATATGCATAAAAGAATTATATCCAAAGACAATAAGTGATCATAAGAGACATTTTTGTCTAAACAAACTTTATTTAAAATATCAAACTCTAGATAAACACATGATGTGAGATGTTGTACTTGAAGCCTCCACCCAATAAGAATTTGGTAACTGTACTTGTGAAAATAAATATCTCACCCTTTGAACTTATATCCTATTCATTCCTTCTGCTAACTCATTTAACTGGGGAGTTTTAAAAGGTGTATTTTGATGTCTAATATCATGATGTCCACAATACTCATAAAAAAGCTTGGAATGCTCACCTCGATTGCCTTCTAATGCATTTCAATTTCGGACCAGTTTATTTTTCAACTAAAGTATAAAATTGTTTAAACACATTCAACACTTAGTTTTTGTTTCCAAAGTGTAGACCATGTCTTCCTTGAAAGCAAATTCACAAAATAAAAAGAACCACCAATTGTCTTCATTTTTATTGAGCCACAAAAATCAAAATATACTAAATTAACTATATCTGGTTTTCTTAAAAGAGGGGATGTGTTAAAGGCAATTCTGATTTGCTTTCCTGCCAAACAATGAGCACACTTTTTTAATGGTGCATTTTTTATTCCAGAAAGGAGATTTTTTCTTGATTAAAATTTGAAAACCTTTTTCGTTCATGTGACTAAATCTGTTGTGGCAAATCTCAATGGTACCATCACTATTAACTGTATTGATAATAGAATCAAATAACTTTGCATGCATTAAATAAAGTAGGAATACTTTTGCTTCTAACCACAAGCATGCAGCATAACGAGTTTCCACCTACCAGTACTAAGGTGGTGGAAAATCTCATCAAGCTTGGCTATAGCGATCAAATTCAAACGAATGTTATGATTAATAAAAAAATTTCAGAGTAAGCATGGTATCATTATTTATTTCCAAACATATATCTCATGTCAGTGGTTTTGGTTGAGCAATCATTATCCATCCTAACACTATCAAAACTCTCAGGTGTGTAAGCTGCAAAATACTTCTTATGAGATGTATCATGAATAGAAGCACCACTATCAATCACTCAATTAATCTCATAAGAAGCAAAATTGACATCCTTATCATACCAATAAGAAAATCATGTATGACAGTAACAACTTTCTCTACCTCCTTACAATCACTATTTTTCATTTTCTTACTATAATATTTTTTTATTTGTCCCTTTAGACCATCGCGATGATAATTAACAATAGGAAGCTTTGCTCAAACTAATTTTACTATTTTCTCTATTCTTCGAACCTCTACTTTTACTTCTCACTTTTTTTTTATCATTAGGACCTCTGACTGGAAAGACAAACTCTGTGACTTTAGCCTTATCTCTTTATTCAAAATGCTACTCTTAATCAAATCTATAGTGATCACACAATTTGGAGCCGAGTCAATCAAAGACATTTTAAACGTTTCCGCATGAGTCCTTCGATATATAGAGAAACTATAAACACTACACTTCATTATCAATTTGATATTCATACAAGCCAACTAAATAATAATAATTTGAAATGTATTCAAGTGATTCCTCATAGGAGTTTTATCCTAATATTTCAATTCATTTTCTGCTTAATAAAAATAACTTATTATTCTCAATTTTTCTATCATACAATTGATCAAACTTGTTTTATAAAATATATAAAATTTATCACATATAATATTATGTAGTTTCTAAATATTAAAAATATTTGTTTAGATATTATAAAAATTTATTATAAAAACAAAATATTTAAATAAAATAGTAATAAGCACTGGTAAATAATACCAGCAGTGTTGTTGCAGAAATTTATAGTTTGTTTATTTTGATATTAAACTCACTTTTTTAAAATGAATTTTAGTTGAAATAAATTTGATAAAATGTAAGTTTTAATTTTAAAATTTAAAATTTAAAAGCAAGTTTTTGGCCAAAAAAATTTAGTTTAAAATTTATATGTGTTTTAATTTAAAAGTGTTGAAAGTTCAAAATGATTTGAATAAAAGTGAATTTAGAGCGTGCGTAAATAAGCACTTAATACTACTGATAAATCACACTTGACTTTGCTGTAGTCCAAATAGCAAGACGAGTTCGGTGATTTTCTGTGGTGCGTTATCTTTTCAACAAAGTTTCTTTATAGTCTAGAATTTTTTTAAAAAAATCAAAATATATAGATGAATTCTTTATTATAAATTATTTATATTATATATATAATTTAAAAAACAATAAATTCATTTTTGGAAAAATCTATGTTTGAAAATTTTATTTTTTGGCGATCTAAACAAGACGTTCGTCCATTTTCGCAATTGTGAATGTAATAGATGAATTGCTGACATATAAGCAATGGCTTTAATCATGTTCTTTGGAACCTTGCTTATAGTATACACTGGGAACTTTCTTTTAATTCTTGACATAAACTTAACTAATCAACAAGCAAACACCTGTGACTCATTTAACACATGACAATATTTTCTCGAAACACTTTTTTTTCCCTCTTCATCTGTTTTTACCCCTTCTCTTCCATCTCTTCTTCAATCCCACCCCCAGCAACCTAGCTTCTGGATCCGATCACTTGACCGTACTCCGGCAAACCTCGCTAGTAATGATCGTAAGATTCTGATGACCTCTTGTCAGAGTTCTAGTGAGTTTCGGATTCCACCATGGTGGTAGCCAGACTGCGCAACACTTGTCTGTTATAATTCGACCAATAGTTTGGTTATTGAATTGTAGCAACACTCCTTAGAGCTCCGGTGAACCGTCGATCGGTGACGGTAGAGTCGGAGCTCGGGTGATTATTTTGAGATTAAATTTTAATATTTTTATGAATTTTGAATTTATTTTGAGGTAAAAGTTTATATTTTGTTTTTCATTTTTGTTTTCTTGTTTTCACTTTTGTTTTTCTTTTTATTTTACATATTCTTGAAGTGTTACGAAACGGATTCTTAGTTTATTTGCTAATCACTTGTTCAAGTCACACTGAAATTAGCATTTGCTGTTGTTATGATATAAAAACGTAAAAGAGGATTGAAGCATTCATTTTTCTGTTACTTAATTTTTTACGTATTTTGTGAAAGGTGTATCTACTTTGATATTTTCATGTTCACTTTAAGAGCTGTTATTTTGTCTTAATGTGATTTTTCTAAACAAAAGCCATTCAAAGTGATTGTAATTGATTCTTCAGAATATAACTAATATGCATTACAAATTAGTCGGTACATAATTAATTTATAATTTATAATAATTTGATATTATATTGATTAATGTTGTGGTTCAGTTGATGATTAATGTTACTTAAATATTTTGTACATAATAGCAACCAATTCTTCTTTTGATCGCTAATGCTAGTCGTAAGCAAGTGCAACCATGGATGTGTTGGTTGCTAGTACTCTTACTAAAACTGAAGAAAAAATATTTTGAAGAATTTTGAGAGTGTTTATGAAAATAAATTTTTTTAAATATAAGATATTTTTTTCTATTTTAAGAAACAAATTTTATGTTTTATTTTTAAAGATTAATTAAAAAATATTTTATTATATAGATTATATATATTATATATATATATATATATATATATATATATATATATATATATATAATTTAAATAAATTATATATAATATTTAAAATATTAAATAAATTATATATAATATTATTAATTATAAAATATAAAATGAAAAATTGGTAATTAATTTATGGGGACGCCCCCTTGGTTACTCGTACGAGTGTAACAGCGAACTGTTCTACATTGGTTGCTTTTATCATCATTGGCAACTATTTTTATTTGTCCTTAAAATTTTGATCGCTAAAGGGTCTTTCTTGCAGTATAAGTGAACGTTAGAAATTAAGAATCTTAATGTAGGTATTAGTAATGCATGGGTTCAGTTAGGTCAAACTTAACTTACAAGATTTTGGGTTGGAACGAGTTGCCACCTCTATCTCATAAGCAGATACAGATAAATTTATTGTATATCTTTTAGGGATGGCAATATATAATCCGATCCGAAAATTCAATCCGAAATCGACCTGTTTAATCAGGATTAGAGTTGAAAATCTTGAACCGTATAAATATATGGGTTGGGTTAGGATTGAACAAATTTGATCCGGTTATTAAATGGGTCGATCCGGGTTAACCCGAAATTGATCCACTAATTTGAAATATCATTTTTTGAAGAAACAATTTTTAATTTTTTCTTACCGTATAATAAAATATTGGCAATAAAAATAATCGATAATAGTTATTTATAAATTATTAAATTATATTATATTTATAATTAATCTTTATTTTTATACGTTAGTAAAATAGTATAAGATGAAAATTATAATATTATCAAAAGTATTACTATGTAGGTAATTTTAATGACGAATTTAGATTTCGTATAAAGATTTTTATGAAAATTTTGTTAGATAGATATATTTATCAAAATTTTTATCGAAATTATTAATATGTATTTATAATCATAAATTTTAGTTGTTATCATATATTTTTAAAAAATAAAAATAATATATATTTTTTATATTATAAGGACCGATGAAGATATTAAAGAATGCATATTTTGTCGGACATAATTATATCTCGTCAGTAAAAATATCGTGCACTTTCATTCGAACTGATCTTATAATTTCACTGAAGCTTAAAAATATAAAATTTATAATTAGTAATTTTAATTATTAAATAGGTCGACCCGAATTTGACCCGGTTATTAGTAGGTTGAATTAGGGTTGACAATTTTAACCCGTATAAATTTATGGGTTGGGTTAAGGTTGAACGAATTTGACCCGATTATTAAATGGGTCGATCCGAAATCGACTCACCAATCCATATTGCCACCCCTAATACCTTTAGGTTAATTAAAAAAAAAAGGAAAACCTTAAAGGTTCTCAGTGCATACTCATTTTTTGTCACATTAGTTGCAACTCTTATATTTTTTTAAAGTTCTTTTATTCTAAAGAAAGTGCAAGAACTTGTTAGTATCTAACGCTCTACTATTTCCACGAAAGGCAAGAGGAACACTTATAATTAAAACAAAAACGAAGAGAAAGAAAAAGAAACAAACAAAATAATGTTTTTTTATCCCTACCACTATAAATCGAATTTGCGTGCCTCCACGAGTAATCCTCTTTCCCATTATTTGAGCTGTCTTTGATTTAACAATCACCATAAAGTTTAAAGTCAATACTGCAGTTGCCGCTTCTCCTATTTTATTTCTGATTCTTTTTGTTCATACCTTGCTAGAGAGATTTGGCATGCACCTAAACACATTTTTGAGTATCCTCCATAAATTTTTCTGTAAACATATTCGCCTTGTTACTTTTCTAACGGAAAACTCAAACTCATCTATAGCACATCAAAGTGAAATTTATTTTTGTGATATAGTACTTTCAAGTGTTATACCTAGGTCTTTCTAGAAAATTATATATACATACACATACATGCATGCTTTGGATTGCCTTGGTTGTTATTATTCTAGTGTCACTCTAGATCATTATGGATACTTTTCAAACGCCCCCATGAAATTAAGCGTTTTTCGAATATGCATTATGTGAGAAGGAATAAAATCTTCACTTGTAGCATAACTAAAAGATTGTAGATCATATAGTATTAAAATTTCGTAGGAATACATAGTACATGTTCGTTCCTGCGTACATTATTCTAATGTGATTTATAAGTCAATTTAATTGGCCAATGTATACAAGCATTTACTCTAAAAAGATTCTTCATATATAGCAGAGTTGCTAGAGGTCATATATAAAACCCCTTATTTGCTAAAGGCTACCTTATAATAATGTCGTAATTATGCTTCGACATGTATTGAATAATCATGGATGTCAAACTAGACCTTAAGTGTTTTAATTTGAAGTCAATGTAAATTATTGCTTTTTATTTTTTTGTTATAAAATCATCGATAAAACACCAATAGAAGGATGCGTTGAAGCATAATTGCATATGGCCAAATTCATATAAGACATTACTTATTAGCTAGCTACGGTTACATGCTTACCACTTTCAAATCATTTTGTGAGTTTTTTTTTTCTTGCTTCGCTTAAACAATATTCTGCGTAATTATCATGAAGCTTAATATTATTTTGTTTTCAGAGACGCGTCTAATAGATTCTTACTAGCTGCAAAATCAAATTGTTAGTTGTCATGCAATTCAATTAATTTAGCGAGTTCTAATACAATAAAAGTTTCACCATTGTTAATTAGCTTATACAGCGAACAGAAATTTTATTTTTACTTTAGAAAAGAAAAAGAGAATCTCAACCTGAAACAGTTCGTTGGTTGCGGAAAAACTCAAATTGTTAGCATAATATATTAGCCTTTCAAAATCTTCTGTGATTTTTCGCAAGTTTAGATACATAATCATTGCAATTACTGTTTCAGATTATATTTGTTACCGCCTCTAAAATTAGGCAGCAAAACTTTAGAAAATGTCAAATGCTGGACATTCAATTTCTTTTTCTCTTAATTTGTTTGCAAGAATTCAGAAAGGAATTATATAGCATAAGAACATCTCTTCTTTTCTTTTTAATTTATATTTTTTTATAATCATAGCACAAGAATTCTTTAAGAAGAACGAATTATAAAGAATCAACTCTTCATTTACTATGGTGCAATTATTGGTGAAAATACTGAAGCATTTTCTCACCGAAAGAATACAAGCTATAACAAATTAATGTAGTTAAAAAAAGAAGAAATTCTTCAAACTACAATAATATTCTCAAGATATAAAACAAAAGAAAAGAATTTAACAAAAACAACTTCAAAGAATTTTTGACAAATAGAGAACATCAGTGCACTTCTGTTTAAACAAATTAATAATCTTATTCCTACTATCTCTGTATCTACAAATATTGAAGTTTAGCTATAAGGATAGTCGCCAAAGTTACTGAACATGTAATCTTGAAGGTGATAGAACGAATCCCAAGCGGCGAAAGAATCTATTGCATCGTTCCAACCGAGAGTAGCACTACAACTTTCAAGGCCTCCAGAGTAGAGATTACTTTCATCCAACGAAAACGATGCAGTGCTGCAACTACTTGAAGGGTTTCTTTGTTGTTCCCCCATGTCTAAGTTTTGCCATTTTAGATCATTGCTCGTAGAAAGATTATGAACAATATTGTTCGCCTGCTCAATCTCTTGCTCAACAACTTGAGCTGTGTTTGTGGTACTATCAACAATCGTACTCTTGTCCTCTTCTTGTGAAGTAGTAGTAGTAGAATTTGTGAGCAACTCTTCATCATGGGTTTGTTCGCATTTGTCTGCTGGCTGCTTGATTGGCTTATGTGTTACAGGGTCTAAACCAAGGAGAGACATTCTCTTCTTGATTCTTGTGTTCCAATGGTTCTTGATCTCATTATCCGTTCGACCCGGGAAGTAAGAAGCAATCTTCGACCATCTGCAATTAGTAAAACATTCACATATATATACTACTGTCACATATGTACATGCAATTCATTTCATGCATATGTATATATGCCGATGAAGTACTGCTTGATCAATGAAATTAACCAACCTGTTACCAAGGCGTGCGTGTAACTCGATGATTTGATCCTCCTCCTCTTCAGTTAGAGCTCCTCTCTTGAGATCTGGCCTTAAATAGTTTGTCCATCTTAGCCTGCAGCTCTTTCCACACCTCATCAACCCTACAATAAATGAACATGCATTGCCCGCATAAATATCGTACAGAGCAATTACGTACGTACCATGAAAAATTCAATCAAATAAAATCAATGGTGATGAATATATTTTACCTGCAAGCTTTGGAACGAGGCGCCAGCAATGTATGCCATTGTTGAGGATGAAGCTGGTGAGTTTCTGATCTTCTTCGATTGTCCAAGACCCGCGTTTCAGTCCTACCTTTTCGCAACAAGGCTGCCTCCCCATGTACACCGTTAGATAGCTAGCTCCCTATATCCAAAACGATCGATATAGAGCTAGCAAGCTAGCAGAACCAATTTAGAAGAGGAAATGTAATGTGCTTATATATGTATCAGAAAGAGCTTATTGAGTCTGTTAAGAAATTTCGTGGAAAAGGTGACGCAAAGGTGCCAAGGGAGATGTTTATGGGGAAGCATATATATTTGCATAAGACAAATCTGTTAAAATGTGTATTATTTTACAAGTCAATGCCAGTTCATGTTAGTGGTTTAAGTTTTTGATTGAGGGGACACATGATGGAATAGAAGACGAACATAACTAAATTAAGATGCCAAAGTTTAACAAAAATAAAAAAATGCTTCAATAATTGGAAAGACTCAGCTGTCTACGAATTAAAACAAATGAAATTGAATATATAGTGAATTGGGTGCTGCAAGAAAATCGGCGATGGAGTTATAATATTGGGGTCTGAGATTCTTTGTACATCGTGCCAAAACTTAATTAAGTGGGAAAATTTAAGCGCAAATCATCTACACATATATATTGCTGACTTGAAGTATTATAAAATGTTTGGAACATTACCTGTTTTGCAATGCTTCTTTAGAAAGCTCTTTATTAATTTTTTATTTGATATTTTCAATAAAATTTTTATAAAATTTTATAAAATTTATTTAAAAATTAAAAATTATAAAATTTTTTTATATATCTTATTATTTATTTTTATTATTTTGTAAAAATCAAAATAATAAAATTTATTTATCAAAATAAAATAATAATATATTTTATTTCAGAAAATGTTCATTCTATAAGTATTCGCAAACTACTTCTTTTCTGGAATGGTGATTTTGAGTTCCTGCATGTTTGCTATCACTGTAATACATTGTGAACCATTACGTCTCAATATGTAATATGTCAGGACGGACTTCAACCTGCATTTACTCATTTAACTCCCATTTGCATCGACCTATACTGTAAAAAGGCTAACAGTACTACTAATTATTTAGTATAGCACTAGCTCAACGATCAACTTTTTTGTTCTACGAGCACAACACTATTACAAAATGAGCAACACCTACTAAAAATAATCGACTGACATAAAACGGTCAGTAAATTTTGGAATTGCTGACTAAAGTTTCAGAAGTCGGTACCTTCAAGAATTTACCGACTAATAGATCAAGATAGTCGGTAAATTTCAGAGTTAGCGACTACATGCCAAACTCAGACAGTAGTTAGTAAGTAATGCCAAATCGCATCCAAACCGTGCTGGTTTTTTTAGGTCTTGTCTCTCGAGGCAAAATCTAGTCTATTTTACTGACTAATTTAGTCTGTCAGTCGATAAATTAACCGAGCAATTTAGTTTGTCAGTCGATAAGTCGATACTAAATCAGCTACGAATGCATTATTTCTCCCGTTTTGTCTTTTTCTCAAACCTATCCGCCCGCAGATTAGCTGCTCCGCCGCTCCACCTCTTGGCCGCCGAATCTTGCCTTCAATAGCGCTGTCGGCAACGCTCTGACTTGTTGCCGCTCCACTTCTGGTGTCCAATCGCTACTCCGTTGCGCCATCTCTCGAGTTCATTGCAGCCTCCGTAGCGCCGCTACACGCCGTCAAAATTTCATATAAGGTGAGTCTTATTTATCCGGTAAGCTGAGATTAATAAAGATAAATTAATTTGTATGAATTAATTTTTGTTAGAAGTTTCATTGTGTCAGTGTATTATGCTGTGAACTATCCGATATGAATTAAATTCTTACAATGTTAAGAATGTTGGTTGTTTTGAATTTGGATGTAAAACAGTTTGATCATGAAGTTTAAAATCATGATAAATAGTTGTATGATAAAGCTTGTCGATTCAAGCTATGTGGTGTACTACTGGATAGAAGTTTCGCAATTTAATAATAGCAGTTTTACATATAGCAATTTTACAATTTATTTGTTTAGCGATTTCAGTAATCATAATGCATGCTAATCAGAAAATGCACATAATATATGACATAATCAAGAAAGAATTGCAAGCGCTAAGAAAGGAAGATGCATCATCTTAGCAGTTGCCGTTTAAAGGAAGTCCTTCATAGGGAGGGAATGAAAGCAAAAAAACAGAGAAAAGAAAGAGAATGTTGTAGTTGAAACTTTATTTGTTGATGTTAATTTTAAAGGTTAAAACAACATCACATTGATGACAACTCAAAAAACATTATAGTTGGAACTTTGTATTCCTTAAAAGTTGAACTTTTTAGTTTTATGGTTGGAACTTTTTAAGCAGGTGGTTCTTATTGATTGTCTTTATGGCGCCATCAAGTTCTAATAGAAAGCGACTCTTGTAACTAAATTATCGCAAAATAATGCCGACCTAGAGACTCAAGATCTTAATGGTTCTAGTAGTAGTAAGTATTTTTTGAACTAATCTATTATGTTATGTGTTAATTATTGCACCTCATATTGTTTATCACGTTAGGTCCTAATACTCAAACACAATGTGCTCGAGTTAGTAATAGAAGCAATAATTTGGAGATGTACATTGAAGAATTTAAAAAAAAAAAGTAAAGATTGATATTCCAGATTGCATCTGAAGACCAGTTGACGAACATGCGCAATGGTGGGCAAGGAGGTGACTTATCTTATTCGTACTTATGTTTCTGATAAGAATACTAAAGGTTGGAGTAGCATCGACAATTCGATTAAGAACGTGACTTTTTTCTATAATGATTGTAAGTATTTTAACGCTTTCATAGTATTCATTGTTAACATTAATATTTATTAACAAATATATTTATCACGAAAGGACAAGTTTGAATTAGATTTGTTCAATCCTGAAACTTTCCAATGCTTGCCAATACTGGATCCGAGCGATATAAAATTGACGTTATGAATGTTATGACTATTATAAGAGTGTCAGTCGTAGAGAGAGGGCTCAAGCCAATCTTTATAAGGAGTTTACTATATCAACAGACCGATGGGAAGAATGGATCTGGTTATGTGATATGTTTGACCCACAAGAATAGATCGTAAGAAGCATTTATTTACTATCTATTAATTCCTTTGTCTTGTTATCATTAGTTCAAAAAATTTTGCGTTTGTTGTTTATAGAATAAATCGAAAAAAGTAGAAACTGCTTGTGCAAAAAATAAAAGCAAACATATAGCTGAGTCAAGAACTCTTGCTTGAATACAATGGGAGAAGGTATCTTGTTATTGCTTTTTCAATTAGTTGCATTTAAACTTTTTTTCCAATATGACAAAGACACAAAGATATCTTATTATCAGCAAATATCATCTCTTAATTAATTTGCAAAATACCAACTGTATTGATTTATATAAGAAAACACATATCTCAAATGCAAAGAAAAAGAAGTGGAATTAGGTGTCGGAAGAGTCGCACTGAAATTATATAAGTTAAGCACTTTTCAAATTGCTAAAGGATGACGCTACACAAAATTTCAGATCTCTAATATGATAGTATATTGTTGTTTTAAATGAAATACAGAATCAGATGTTGGAAATGCAAATCAAGTCTCAAAAAATGAGAATACTATTAGCAATGAGGATATCTGCCTATCGGTGCTTGGAAAAGCACGTGATATATTCGTGGGCGTGGACGTGAACCCAAACCATCTACCACTATATTTGCTACAGGTTCCTCAAATCAAGTACGTAGGAATAAGCTTTTGCATGAGCAAATTGTAACCCTGGAGGACAAAAATGAGAGATAGCAGCTTCAGCCTGACAAGGCGGTAGCTGAGCTTGAGAAGACTAAAGAACGCCTCTAAGAAAATGAATCAAAGATATGATATCTAATAGAGATGTTCGAAAAGCTTAAAAATATTGCTGGAGCATAAAAGGAGTAAGTTGTATGTTTTATAAAATTAATAAATATTTTTTGTATCAAATTCTTTCAGAATATTGTACTAGTACAAAAATGAATTAGAATTGAATATTTTTATTTTCAAACTTTATTAGTAAAGTAAGGATATATTAAGACAAAGTTATTTGAATGTTATGGTGAATGAATGTTATTATGTTTTTTGAAAATGTAAGGTTAATTACTTAGAATGGATGCCTTAGTAGAAATGCAACAAAGTTTCTTTGTTATTACAAAGTTACCAACTACAATGGTGTGCAGTCGGTAAGGTTCGCATGTAATACCGACGAAAAAACTATACTAGCCCGTAAATTTGAATAAATATTATCGACTAACGAAAAGCCCGTCGGTAAATCCTTCAAAATTACTAACTGGATGATGTATATAATCAGTAAATGGTAATTGCTAAAAATTACCGACTGAGATTGTGTCAGTCGGCAAATCCTTTTAATTAACCCGAGTAGGGCCCGAACCTAGCCATTTCTCTTCTTCAAAGTTTCATTTTTAGGTTTTCCCTCGTGATTCTCTGCCGATCAGTCTTTCATCTGGAACTCCGAAGCTACTAAATTTCCGTTTCTCTTCTCCCATTTTCTGAGTTATTGTCTTTGCTCCCCATTCATGATGCTAGCTCATCCCGAGAGGCTTCGCTTGGCACGGGGCCTCTGCTGTTTTGATTCGACATTCTCGTTGTCTAGGTCGCTGCCGAAAATTCTTGAGAACGTACCAAGGTGCGTTGATTATAAATTTTGAAGCAATATTGTTGGAAAGGTCGATGGAAAAGAACGATATAACCTTGGTTTCCAATTTTGAGATGGATTTGAATATTGTCAATGTTTGGCTTGCATGTTGTTAGATGATTTATGTTTGAATATCGTTAGGTAAATTCGGTTTGAATATGGTTTTTGTTTTGTTTTTTTTTTGAACGTTATAAGGTGGATATTTGGACGTACTTGTAGATGATTGTTGTTAGATGCTGGAGTTTAACTAAAAATGGTGAAATTAACTTTGTAGGTTTAACTATGTTGCTACAAGCATATATTGATTGAATCTATATCTTGGAATACATAACTTACATATATGACAACGAATTAGTTTGTAATTAGTGACGAACATTTTCGTTAGCAATTCACGGACTAAGCTTGTTCGTAAGTTACTGTTAAGTACCGACTACAACCTAAAGTTAGTCGGTAATTTGTTTACCAACCGATTATTGCCAACCGAGTGCCTGCTTACGCTTTGTCAGTCGGTAATTATCTTTTACGACTAACTTGTCGTATTTGCCGACTGTTTGCTTCAATCAGTGATTGTCTTATTTGTACTGGTGAAGTCTCATATAGTAATGACAACTTGTAAACAAGTTTGTGATGATTAAAATTTATTTTGGCATACACATGAATAAACAAGGAGATCAAAGTTAAGTAGTAATTCTTTATATATATAAAGAAAATGGATATAAACACATATGAAACTGCAGCCACATGCAATATATATACCGGCCAAAAGTAGCTAGTGGATTTTCAAATTCATTAGTTTTTATTAGATATGAAAAATTATGAATAACAAATATATCAATAAAATTCAGTGCAATCAGAATACAAATCGATGCCGACTTTTTGATCAATATGACAAACTCTTATAAAATTGATAAATATATATATATATATATATGGCAGCAGATATGCGCACACACACCACTGTACGCGCACATCGTGCACATCAAATTTGGACCGTCCGATTGCGATCAGACGGTTGATATTCCACCCGCGTTTTATCTTTTACGTAAACACTGTATAAGGGCACGATCGTAATTTTGTGTGCCCTTACACAGTGTTATATTGGTATAAGTGTTTTTTCTTTTTTTTTTTATAATTTTCTTCCCTCATTTCTTCTCCTCCCTGTTTCTTCTCTTCTTTGCTGGAGCCCGATCCATCGCCTCTCCGAGCCGGCGATCGTCGGATTTCGGCAAAAATCTTAACACAATGCTGCCTCCTTCTTTCTCCCTTCGCTCAATTTGTCATTCAGCTATTCCATTATCGCACTCAATCGGAAATCCGACGGCGGGCCAAACCTCGCGAGTCGGCCGACGAGCATCAATTCGGTAAGCAAATCGTGTTTTTTTTCTTCTCCTCCTTATTCTATTCCTATTACCACATTAATTTCATCAATTCCAGCATTGAGCACTGTCGATGACGAAGTCGATCGCCGCGGGTAGGAGAGATCCCCTGCCAGTGAGCTTCAACCCTGCCTAAATAATTCCGATTACTGGTATTCGATGTCTTTCGACTTTTTTATTACTATCTGCTTTTTTATTTTTTGAATAAATTTTTTTTTTGTTTTGCAGTGTGTTTCTAGTGAGGCGCTCGAGCACCCGTAGGAACACATAGTGAGCAGGTTAGTATTCAAATTTCAAATTCATTTGTCTGTTTTGATTTCAATTTCTTATGCAGTTTCAATTGTGGGACTAATTCGAGCAACTAATACAATTTCATTAAATTTTTTTTCTTAGTATTGTAGTTGGTGATGTGCGCACAAATTTCATTAAAAGTTTTTTCTTTTGTTTTGCTTTTCAGTGATTTTTTTTTTTGCTTTCTAGTGACAGAGGAGGACTTGCTTTCTAGTGATCAGATCAATGCATACAGGTGCCGAAGATTGAGCAGCTATTATTTTCCAGTGATGAGATGGAATACAAGATTGCCTTTTCCTTCTTTATTTTTTTCTTTTTTCCCCCTTCGTAATTTGGTTCCCTTATGATTGCTTCAGCAATGTATGTAGACAGGTGTAATGGAAGTGAGTATAAGTGAATGTATTGCTTTCCAGCAGTGTATGCAACTCTAAAGTGCTTCAACAAAGTGAATATAAGTGAATGTTATGCTTAGGTGGTGTTAAAGTTAAACTTGTGAATGTAATTTGGTATAGTGTAATGTTATTATTGTGAATAATGTTACAGTTTTTGAATTCTATGAATGAGTTTCTAATGAATGTGCTGTGAATGTTTTTGTGAATGCAAGTTGCTATGGAGACTTGCAATGATGATAGTTGAAATAAAGCCTCTGTGAATGAGTAGTGAATGTGAAGGAGTGGTGAATCTATGCAGTGAAGGAGTAGTGAACCTATGCAGTGAGCTATATGTACATGAATATGGAGTGAATGTTTGCAATGATGGTTGAAAACTTGTGAATTTTTCAATACCTAGCGGTGGTAAGCATAACTCACTGGTATCCTAACAGGTGAATACCTGACCGTGAGCTATGCTAGCTCACTATTAGCAACAGAGCTCACTAGTCTACTACCAGTGAGTTGGCAACCTCATGCCAGTGAGCTCACTAGTCAACAGAGCTCACTAGTAGCTCCTGACCAGTGAGCTTTCTTAGCACACTGGTAGCTAACTAGTGAGCTAGCATAGCCAGTAGGGTCTACCCTACCACCAGAGAGCTATGCTAGTGAGCTGAATAATACATTAACATTTATGAAACATTCACATTGTCCACTCCATTCCAATCAGTATAGCTCACTAGCATGTTAATTTTGTAATATTCACTTGTTTTTGCAATTAGTAATACCAACCAGCATTACCAACCAACATTACTAACCAGTATTACCAACTAGCTTTCAGTTGTCCATTCCATTCCATTCAATCAAATTCACATTCCCAGCATTACCAAATACCAACCAACATTACAACAATCACATTCCGAAGACTAGTTTGAATATTTATGAACACAACATTCACATGTCGCTACCAACCAGCATTACATTCAAATTCACAACTCACAGCCTCAGTTTGATGATACTCATTCACATTCCATTCAAAAACTCAGCATTACAATCAAAAGTTTTCACAAAATATTCCTTTCATTGAACAAAACATTCTTTTAATTAAACAACTCATTCACAAGTTCAATATCTTACACCATCAAACAATTTCATTCTCAATAATGCATATACATTCACATTAAAAAAACAACAAAAAAGCAGAGTGAAGAAGAAGAAGAAATTAAATCGGGTCTTCATTGGTCTCCCTCTTCAGTGGTCTCCTGAATCTTCTATCTATACATCTGCATACAACAGAAAAATAGAAAAATGAATTACTCCCATAATCGAATCAGTCCCACAACTGAGAAAAATTGCATCTGAAATCGAATCAGTCCCACAATCGAAACTGTATAAGAAATTGAAATCAAAACAGACAAATGAATTTGGAATTTGAATACTAACCTGCTCACTATGTGTTCCTACGGGTGCTCGAGCGCCTCACTGGAAACACACTACAAAACAGAAAAAAAAATTTATTCAAAAAATAAAAAAAGCAGATAGTAATAAAAAAGTCGAAAGACATCGAATACCAGTAATCGGAATTATTTAGGCAGGGTTGAAGCTCACTGGCAGGGGATCTCTCCTACCCGCGGCGATCGACTTCGTCATCGACGGTGCTCAAGGCTGGAATTGATGAAATTAGTGTGGGTAATAGGAATAGAATAAGGAGGAGAAGAAAAAAACACGATTTGTTTACCGAATTGATGCTCGTCTGTCGGCTCGCGAGGTTTGGCCCGCCGTCGGATTTTCGATTAAGTGCGATAATGGAACGGCTGAATGACAAATTGAGCGAAGGAGAAAGAAGGAGGCAGCATTGTGTTAAGATTTTCGCCGAAATTCGACGATCGCCGGCTCGGAGAGGCGATGGATCGGGCTCCAGCGAAGAAGAGAAGAAACAGGGAGGAGAAGAAATGAGGGAAGAAAATTAAAAAAAAAAGAAAAAACACTTATACCAATATAACACTGTGTAAGAGCACACAAAATTACGAACGTGCCCTTATACAGTGTTTACGTAAAAGATAAAACGCGAGTGGAATATCAACCGTCCGATCGCAATCGGACGGTCCAGATTTGATGTGCATGATGTGCGCGTACAGTGGTGTGTGTGCGCATATCTGCTGCCTATATATATATATATAATTATGATAGTAAGTGTGAATAGTTCTTCGCTTAATTGCCAAATGAAGGGAAAAATGGTTTTCAGCTAGCTGTATATATATATCTAGTTAGTGAGTGGATGAATGAAATTTATTGCTCTACTGATTATACTTCTTGTCTATTACCGGGAAGAAGGTTAAAGTCTTCATCTGCTCAAGAGAGAAGACTACTGATAAATATACTTCCTGTCTATGGTGGGTCCTTTTAATTAAAATTGAAATCCATCAAGATATATAGAGATTTTTCCCTTGAAAATGGAGTAATACAATGCCAGATTTCTTAAGAATGAAAGGGATGAAGTGCAGGTGTCCTGTATTTATTTATAATTATGATAGTAGTGAATGGCTACTTTAAATAAACAAATAAATAAATAAACAAATAAAAGATAAAATAAAGAAAAGAGAGGAATATAGTGATAAAGACGTGATACGGTTTATTTGTGTTGTTGTCTACAAGGACGACCACTTGTTTCCTGCAGCACTTAGTTTAATTTTATTTGTTCTAGCTTTTTGTTCCGTGCTTAGTTTTGGTATCCATGTCTCAAGTTGCACTGCACCAACGCATCCTCATTTTACGATAAAAATATTTTCCTATGAGAAAAGCTACACGTTGTTATGAATTGAGTTGCGAATTATAAAGAGAGCGAAAGATCAAAAGATGATGGCAAATTCGATTCTTAATTTCATCGTCTAAATTACTCTAAACATGGCCAGTGGAGCCAGGAATGTTTAAATCGAGCATGTAGCTCGTAAAGCAAGCCGTGCAACATTCTGTGTCACTGAGAACGACATACATCAACTCTCAAAAGTGCTACTTCGAGATAAAAGGGTAACAAAATGGTTTCTTTGCGAGACTTTTGTTATATACACAAGACTCTGCAGGGTTTAAAAGTATAACTAAAGTTATGTGCATCAAGAAACTTCCCTAGTCCTCCGCCTTAGATTCTTCAGCGCTCCACCCTACAAATTTCATGAAACATGTAACTCTTCCCTGTGTTTGTAAGAACTAGTCCGCAATCTAGAACGTCAAACTATTCCGAGATCAAATTACTAAGATAAGTTATTGCAAAAAATGAAACATCACATAGCTGATATTCTAGCTTTCACTTTCCTGTAGACAAGCAACGAACAGGACATTGTGAAATGTCAGGTTTCTGTGATGTTTAGCTTATTGGAGAACCATTGGGAAATAGATAATATCCCAAACATAAAATTATATTGATAACTGCAATATAACAAGTTAGCTGTTGCAACTCACTCTGATTCTGTTTCAGATTCTTCATTAGCTGCTGGACCTAGACCAGTAAGTTCTCCAAATGATTCTTTGGCACCATTTGCAGCATCACCAAAGAAGTCCTTCACCTTATCAACTACTGTTTTAAGTTCTTCTTGAGGTGGAAGCTGAAAGTTACAACAAGAAATTTGGTTGACAAACAAATTTCTCATACAATACAGTAAATCACAATGCAGATACAAGGGAGAACATCATTAGAAGTAGAAGATGCATGCTAGTGTTGCACCAGGTAGTTTCATATAGTTTTTGCTCCTTTTTCGTCTTTCTCATTTCACTTTTAGGGAACTTGAGTTCAGCAGCTTATTTCTTAAAGAGAAACAATATAACTCACAGTAACCTACACATTATGTAGTAACCTAGAGATGATTATCATGGAAGCCCTTTGATATAAGAATGACTTGGTATGAGCGTATGAATAACAACTGCAGAAGAGGGAGGAGGCCATACTTCAACTACATCATTAGTTGAAAGTGCAGCTCTCAAGTTGCCATTTTCCTGCAAATACAGTATACATGATCAACTAAAATATTGTTCATTAAAAAAAAGAGGAGGTTCAAACATTTTATTATAGGGTTGCAAACTACCACAAGTTTATATCCATATCTAAACTGATTGGTTGATCTTAGTACACGATATTGCTTGAATGCCATCTTCTGTATCTCCTTCTCATCCTGTTGCAAGAACAATTTCCAGAGTTGGATTGCACAAAATTTATTAGTTGAGAACAACCATCCAACATTAGCAATAATAGGTCTCTCTTTCCAGTTCAGAGGAAACCTGAATTCACAAATGTATGAATAACAAAAAACACAGCATGCACAAATTTTAACTATTTAACAATATACTGTGTAGCGTATGAACCCTGTATAGCTGTTGCAACTTTCTCACAAAACATATGTCGAATGTAGGGACATTTTTTGTTTAATGAGACATTACCCAGGTTTGAAAGCCAGCCACTTCGGTGTTGCAGTGGGATGGATGTGCTTATTAGTTACCACCACTGGCAATTGCATGAAGGGACAGTTTTCAATGAACAAATGACAAAGATAACAGGCTGCTAATCTGAGCTGGTTCATTATTTAACAAGAACCTTTCTTTGATTACTCTTGAAACAAAAGTTTAGCAATGGTTCTAGATTCTAGGACTTTTTAATCTTAGTTATTGCTGTCAATAATCCTAATCCTGGTCCCCTGTATCCTAAAGAATTCCTGCATCTTATACGATACATTTCAGAAAATAGGCAATTAGTGATCTTCACTTTAAAATAAGAACTGCAAATCTACAAATTACTTGGCAAAGCAACTTGTCATCAAATTTCACATTCAAGTCAAACAAATCTCATAAGTTAATCATTGATCAACAATGTAAATTGCTACGATGGAAAAGTATCCAAGTTTAAGCAGGATTTTGAAGGATAACAAGAGAAGTATCACTCTACAAGGGGATTAGCTCCAGAAAAAGAATAATAATGAAATGTAGACACGCTGAGATATTCCTGGTTCTGTTCTATGTTTTTTTGAACTTTAAATTATAGTGGTGGAGCCTTGATTTGTTCTTAGTCAGGGAAGAAGACTAAGGTGGACAAACTTATATAAGAATCATCCATACTTATTTATTATAGTGAAGATTCAAATGAGCATCATATGGGTGCTGTTACTAATTTGATGAAAAATCGGAAGCAGAAATAGAACCACTGGCAAAATACCCTGTATACTACAGCAGCAAGATTTCTAGCAATGGTGTCTTTGTATATATATTTCCCAAGGAAGTTATCCTTAGCTGCAACCATAATCTTTGCGGTTGTCCCTCCAGTAATGACGCTAAGTGGATACCACAGGTACACCTGCAGGCATCGAAGCCATTATTAGTTCACCAACTTTTTACCAAAGTTACCATATGATGGTTTACCTATAGGAAGAGAAGAGATTGTTTATAAAAACAAAAAAAATTGCAACTGTAGGATAAATGGTTAAATGCATAAAGCACTCATGTAAAGTCCCAAGCGAAAAAAAAGAAAGGTAGAACACTAGATTCACTAAACCAGAATACAAATTTACGCCCAGCATTTGCTACTCTAAGACAATTCCAGTTCTTTGTGCCATATACTCGAACACATAGCATGCAGGACATACTTTTTCCAGTTCAGCCGTCCAACTAAATTCATAGATAGCATTGCAACTTTAGCTGTCGGTTACCTACATCCTCAAAATATTATGCGCATGCTTGCCAGATGATTCTGATATGTATGTTGTTCGTCTTCCTTCACTTCACTTGTAAGATCTTAAATGAACTTTCATGACAAGCATAATCCTAATATCAAAGTTCGTCAAAAGTTTGGTTATCATGAGACGATCATTATACACAGAAATCCAGCCATATCTGCAGTATCTAGCATTAGATAAATATCTTCAATTGAGAGTAGAACCAAACAATACAGCAAATTTTAAGTAAGAAGGAAGATTAGTTGGAGCTACTAACGTTGGAAGTCCGGATGAAGATCACGAATCTCGGGTTGCCGTCATCCTCAATCTTCGGCAACGGTGGCGGCGGCGGCCGTTGGAACTGTCTAGCCATCATACCTTTCTTCCCTTTAGCTTCCACCACCATTCGTCTTCTCTGCTGCCGCTGTTGTAGTTGTCGGGACTCTTCAGTTCTCCTCAACGGTGCACCGAAAAGGCCATCGTCCAAAAGTCTCCGATGACCTTTACCTTCGGCGAGCGACGGGCACGACAACCTGTGCATTGAAATCCCCACTTCCATGATCTGTAATGAGTTCTTTTTTTCCTTCGCTATATCTTTCTTATCCAGAAGCTCTGCTTGCTACTTCTCTGCCGGGGGAGCGTGTTTCTAAATTGTTGAAGACGGACGGATGAGATTGATTTATCTGGAAGTAATTTCTATAATTAAATTATTTTTAAATAATTTGTATTTTTTTATAAATAGTTTTGTTGATTCATTTTTATAATTTATTTCGAAAATTTCATTTTTACAAACTCATACACAAAAATCCGGAGAGGTATGTCCTCGCTCAGTAGCTTCGGAACTCTCGAATAAAATCGCATTAAATTCTTCAGGAAAATATCAAGCACCTTTTTTTTTGTGTGCAAATTTCTTCAAATTTTTAAGTATGCTTCTTTGGTAGATTTCTTGAAATCTACTATCATGTATGATGTTGTTTGGCAGAGGATGCGCTGTATTAATAATCTTCATAAAGTAGCCTCAATAATCATCATAAACTTAAGTAAATCTGTTCTGAAATTCGGCGAGTAATCATGCAAAGTTCTTAGCTGACTTTTCAGAAGTTTATTAAACTTTCAGCGAATTTTGCAGGTGAATGTGATGCACTGATCGATCTATTCTTGAGTGCATTTCATATATGTTTGTCGCTAGTTGAAAATTTGTGAAGTGACGATCTCAATTCTCAACTATTAAAAACTTTGCGAAAGTTATCAAGACATGTTTTATCTTCATGTGCTTATGAATATTTATATAAAAGAAGACCATGCTTAATTCTTATGTTCTTCTCAAAGTACGAATAAAAGCTAAGATATGCTTACAAAGTATTCCCCAGTATGCAATGATAGGTAATGCTAATATGCGGACATGCTACATTGAATTCACTAAAGTAAACGAGGCAAGGCTAGTAAGTGGATAATGATATTGTTGCATTTGTTATTAATTTGATTATATTGTGTTGCTAAGGGGGTGTTTGACAGTGCGTTTGGGGAAATTTTCGTTCCCCAAACGCACTCCACAATATAGTGTGTTGGTTGAACGCGTTTGGTTGAGAAACGCTCTGTTCGCTGAACCAAACACACGTATAGTGTCATTCCCTTATCAATTATATGTTTACTTAATATTTACAAAACGTGCCATGATATAAGCATAACTTACTTCAAACCGAACGTATTTGCAGGCGCAGCGGCGGTGTGTTTCCTCTCAAGATCCTCCTTCCGCGCACAGCTTGCTACGGCGGTTCTCTTCATCTGGATTTCGACGTCGGAGGAGGCGAGCTCACCGGAGAGCTACCTGGAGTTTTCGTTTCGGCCCGTCGTCAACAAAACAACAGAGGGGGAAAAAAACCAGGCCTTGTTTTGTAGATCTCGGTCGGCTTCCTCTCCTCGATCCACAAGCCCTCTTTTTGTTCCCCTTCTCTGGTGAGTCTTCTTCACTCTTTCCCCTTCTCTCTTCTTTCGATTTCGATTTCATTTCTTTCTTTGCTCTTTCGGTTTGATTCTTGTTGTTTATTTTGGTTTTGTTCTCGATTAGTTCACTAGATCTTGTTTGAATAGGTTTGATCAGAGAATGTAGTTGGATTACGCACGATTCGCATGCTCGAAAGGATTTTTAATTGATGTTTTTAGAATTAGACGTAACTTGGCAAGTACAATGTGTGATCTTCTGCTAATTGGTGCCAAATTTTATCAAATTTTGGCGGCATTATATAGATTTCGGTGTCTGACAACTAATCGAGGAGATTTTAATCGTTTGCTAATAGTGGAATGTTGGCTTTTGCATATGAAACGAGTCCTGCTATGTGTTGATGTTTTTATCCCCGCAATTGCTACCAGAACAGTGCTGTTTGTCATTGTTTGATTATCCAAAAGACAAAACCGAATACATTTATTTTTCTTGGAACAACTACAGAATCAAGTTTTGCTTGGTGACAGTGGTTACACCATTCTATGGTGTCTGCCTACTGTCTTCTTGCGTAGCTTGTTACTTCTGATTGTAGTGGAGGGGGGGGGGGGTGCAGTAGAAATGTTTGTTAAGGGGGGCAGTAGTAGAGTTTTGTTAAGGGGGGGCAGTATAAATTTTTGTTAAGGGGAGCAGTAAGGGGGGTTTCCTAAAGGGGGGGCAGTAGTGGAGCTGGGCAGTAGATATTTTAGGGGGGGGGGCAGTAGTAGAGTTTTGTTAAGGAGGGACAGTAGAAAATTTTTTAGGGAGCAGTGGCAGTAGAGTTTTCATAGGTAAGTAGCATAATATAACTGTGGTGAAAAATTTGCGTGCATCATAGGTAACTAGTTTGATATAAGATTATAACTGCGTAGGATTGGTTTGTTGTAATTCTTGTTATTGTAGCTTATTTATGATATTTGCGACATAAGATTTTTTTTTATTATACATTATAGATGTCTACACCAAAAAAGAAGCGTCGTAGTGAAATAGCGCATTGGTCGGAGGTTTACTGTAGAAAATTTGTTGAACTTGCTGAAGAAGAGATTCGAAAGGGTAATAAGCCTACGACTCACTTCAATACAGAGGGTTGGGGTAATATCCGTCGTGCATTTAATGGATATTTTTGGGAGACGTACGACAAAACTCAATTCAAAAATCATTGGGATAATATGAAGACTGAATGGAAATTGTATAAGAAATTAGTCTTCGGTGAGTCAGGTTTGGGATGTGATCAACGCAAATAACCACGATCATCATTCGATGATGAGTGGTGGGACGCGAAGATTAAGGTACATTAGCTGTTTGTTATTTATAAACTGTGGTTTTTTCTTTTTATAATATTAGGTTTTAATTGATTTTTTATTATTTTTATAGGCTGACTATAAGTTGAAGAAGTTTAAGGGTAGAGATTTATCCTTAATCCGTGATCGATACAGTCGTCTATTTAAAGATAGTGTTGCGACAGGGAGCAATGCAAGGTCAGCAGCTACAGTTGGGAGAGATGTCGTAGCTGAAGGCACGCCTAACTAGGAGAGCAGTGATGATGGTGATCAACCTCCACAAGTTGTTGCTACTGAGCAAGATTTGTTTCCTTCGAGCTCGAGGTCTGTTTCCAACACAGCTAAGAGAAGACGAACACTGCAGGAGAGTTTGGATACACTTGTGGATGCCATCAGTGCAAGTAACCGGACAACGTCTACGGAAGTAGAGAGAGAACAAGTAAGCAGTCAAATGAAGTGTATGCGTCTGCTCAAGGAGATGGCGGGAAAGGGAATCGACCCGGGCACAACAATCTGGAGCTACGCCACGAGTCTTCTAACCAAACCAGCTAATCAGTTAGCTTTTTTAGAACAGCCAGATAATGATTGTCGTTTGGCGTGGTTAGTGTTTAGTTATAATGAGTATATGAAGAAAACATAGGGTAGTATTTGAATTGTTAATGTAAATTTGGAGAATTCTTATGTTGGTTTCGTGAGTATTATACTAAGTGTTTGTTTTATCGCCTTAATGAATTTATGTTTGCTGTTTGTATTGTTGAATTCAAAGTTGTGATTTTATAATATTATTTAATATGAGTGTTAGTTAAGTTACAGAGTTTTTACGGTAATGCATATATTTGTTTAGTGGTTGTTTTTCAATACTGATTGGTATATTTATATTTGTGTAGTAAAATGAGTGATTCAGATGATTCGATGGATTTTTGGACGCCCGTTTTGGATGATCGGGTGGATATTTCTGAAAATGATGCGAATAATCAAGATAACGATAGCTCGGCACAAATCATGAGACGCGCTGGTTATCTTGTTGTGGCTATATGTGTACACAATAAGATCAAACATCCGTGCCGTACATCCATGCGCACAGGTCATCGATTTATTTTGGAAATATTGGAGGAAAATGAGAATCGCTGCTACTCAAATTTTCGTATGAAGAAAGATTTTTTCCGAACATTATGTCAATGTTTGACACGTGACTACGGTTTGAAACCAACAAGATCAACAACGGTCGAGGAGAGCGTTGCAATATTCTTTTTAGCTTGTGCCCATGCAACTTCAAACAGAGTACTTGGGGAGATGTTTAATCATTCGGGAGAAACAATTTCTAGGCATATTCATAAGGTATTGCAAGCTCTATTAAAATTATCAAAACAGTTGATACGGCCGCATCGCAACTATAATGAAGGGGTCATCTACCACAAACCATAGAACACACAATATCTTCTATGGTTTCAAGTAAGCAATTAGTTTTTTATTATAATAGCGCATATTTTTTATAATACTCTAAATTTTTTTTGCCGATTTGAACATTGGATATTTTATTATAGGATTGTATTGGAGCAATTGACAGAACTCATATCAAAGCTATACTGCCAATTGGTCAGCAGCTACCTTACATTTGCCGTAAAGGATATCCTATTCAGAACGTTCTTGCAGTCTGTGATTTTAATATGTGCTTCACCTTTGTATTGGCTGGATGGGAAGGAAGTGCTCATGACAGTATGGTTTTACACGAAGCATTATGTAACCCAGAGCATGAGTTTCCTCATCCTTCAGGCAACAAGTATTATTTGGTGGATGCTGGTTATGCGCACAGAGTTGGGTATATGGCGCCGTATACAGGTGAAGGCATCAGATATCATCTCAGCGATTTTTGACGTGCAGGTACAGCACAACTACGGAAACCAAGAGGTCAAAGAGAAAAATTCAACCGACTCCACTCTTCCTGCAGAAGTATTATCGAACATACATTTGGCGTATGGAAAGCTCGATTTAAAATTTTAGAAGATATGCCATCATATAACATTGGTAATCAACGAGATATTATCATTGCTACAATGACAGTTCATAACTTTATCAGAAAGTACGGTACGTCCGATGTAGCGTTCTCAGTAGCAGAACATGAAAGTTTTATTTCGTCAACTGTAGAAGCATCGTGTAGTACGTCTCATGTTATGCTGGTAGACATAGATACTGGTGAAAATATTTCGGACTGGCATGTATATCGCGATGATATTGCTATGAGAATGTCAAATGTATAATTATTTTTAACTGATTATTTATTCAAACTTTTACAATTATGTCAAAAGTACAAATATTATTCAAAACAATTTAACACATAAAATAAGAAATTATTAAATACAGTTGATACTTTTTCAATATTTAATAAATTTTTTAACTATCAATTATTTAATAAATTTTTTAAATAATTATTTAACAAATTATTTTTTAAAATAATAATAATTTTAGTTTAAACAGTTATTTATATAAAATAATTCATTTAAATATTTTTATTTAAAAAAAAATCAATACAAAATTATTTTATTGAATATAATATTTTTTACATAAGCATTTTATTCAAAATAGCATCAATAATTTAGTATATATATATCAATAACTAACACAAAACACCAAAGGATAAATCAGTAATTTTCATATCTCTTTATTTGAAAAGCTGCTTATTCAAAAGTCCTACCAAACACCTTTCTAGAAAAGCTCCTTTTCTCTCCATTTCTCAAAAGCTCTTTTTCTTTTCAGAAAAGCTCCTTTTCAGAAAAGCTTCTTTTCATAAGCAATCCCAAACGCCCCCTAAGTGTTGTTGTAGTCGACTTTGCACACAAAGGTCTTGGTACTTGTTATGGTTCGACGACTGATTGTGGAAACGTTTAGACCTTATGTTAGGATCAAAGTGGAGAAATCGATTGTGTGACTTAGCTTTTGGTAACCAAGCATTGTTGGTGAATGGTGATTGCCTAGGATCTTTGGAGAGGGTTACTCGTGTTTTTCCCCTTTCACTTGTATCTGTTTACCTATACGGGGAACTACTTACCTTAATTACTCTAGCATGATTTGCCACATTTTGTGCATAATATGATGTACCGTCATCAAACATACTGGTTATGTTTAGCATGCTTAGATATTATTTATGCATTTTGATATAAGGGCTAGGTTGGATGTAAAGCCATAGTAGCTGTGTTTAGCAAGCAGTCCACAAATAACTAGTAGTGGTCCACCATTTAGTCAGCTATTATGGTAGTTATGAATCGAAAAGACACTTCGGACAAAAGAGTATGAGGTAGTTATATTCAAATTCATTTTCATTGGGTAGTTATTAAATTCTAACAATCATAGAAAAGTCATGCCAACGAAAAATTGCTAGCGAGGTGATTACAAGCCGAAGAATTGATTAGAAAATTAGTTATTTAAGTTGACTAACTATAAAAAACAGAACATCTTCCGGCATCCTATAAATATATTTAAATGTGTGATTTGACATATGAGAGCAACAAGAGAGAAAGTAAGAATATATTTCTAAGTGCTTGATAAAGAGTACTGATTTGTAAACCAATGTTATAAACTAATCGTATAGTGATTTTTTTAGGTATAACCACACCACCGTGGCTTTTCTTTATTTTTTATCACGTATATTTTTATATTATGCGATTGCCTATTCATCTATAAAATTTCAATTTGGATTGTAAAATTCTAATGTGTTTCAAATATTTTGATTAGCTATATTATGATTATTTTTATAGTAAATAAATTTGAAATTGAAAATTTTGATAAGAGCAACTACTCGTTATGGAGGATGAAGATTTTGGCACTTCTAACCAAAGAAAATTGCTTTGCCGTATTTGAGAATCGTCTTGATGATATGATGAACAATAGATGACAAAAAAATGCAAAGAAATATTATGGCAAATTTCTATCTTACTCTTGTTTATCATATATTGCTTAGTGTATCAGAGCAAAAGACTGTAAAAGAAATTTGGGACAAACATGAGAAATGTATACGAAAAAATTAAGATAAAATACCGTATTTTTGATACAAAATTTGTATTCTCTTCACATAACAGAAACATCTTTTGTGGCTAACCATTTTAGTGTAATGGAGTTTTTTTTTAGCTGACAACACTGATAAAAAAAATAGACTGATGAGCGTACATTGATTGTATTTCAAAATATTTTAATTTTCTGTAATGAACTTGTCGTAAATCAAATAAGTAATAGTGACTTGAAGTCTTTTGTATATGAAGATATTCTAATAGTTGTTTTGAGAAAAAAGTCGTCGTAAAAACAAATTTAATATTTTGCCTATGGACATCAAGCGGAAGTCTTGCTCTTGATACAAGATAAGAAAAAAAAGTAAACTTCAGAAATAGTGGCAGGGACAGCAAAGAAAGTACAAGCAACAAATAAAGTATTTTGCTTGCGCAAAACTTGAGCATACAAACGTGAATGCAATTTTTTGGCCAAAGCAGGAGTTATACAAACCCTTAAAGTGTCAAGCATGCATAGCATGTGATTCATATGATGGCGAGGCTTTAGTTGGCAAAGTTGAAGTTGTTACAGTAAACAGAAGCATTCCTATTGTTTAGATTTTGAAGAATAAGAATGATAAGATAACTGTATTAATAATTTACGTTGATAATGATTATTGCAGACAATGATAAGGAAGAAATTCAAAGTTTAAAGAAGCATCTAGAATTTGAATTTGAGATGAAAAAATTTGAAAAGTTAAAATATATTTTATGCATTGAAATGATAAGGTCTAAATCAGATTTCTATCATAAAACTATTATGTCCTTGATTTATTGATGGAGACATGGATGTTTGATTGTAAACCAGCAACACACCAATTATATACAATCATAATTAGAAGAATATCTTGATCAAGTACTAGCATCTAACGAGAAATACCAATTATTGGTTGAAAAATTAATATACTTATCACATACTCATTATGATATAGTTTATGCACTGAGTGTTTTTAGTCAACTTATGTATTTTTAAAATGTGGATCATATAGAAATTGTAAACAAAATTTTGAGATATTTAGAATCAACATCAAGTAGAGAATTACTACTCAAATAATATAACTATCTAATATAGATAGATTTAATGATACAGATTGGACATGAGACAAAACAAGTAAATATTTAATATTTGACTATTTTATATTTATTGGTGGTAATCTAATTAAATCAAAGAGAAAGAAAGAGAAGATTGTTCATCGATCTTCTACTGAAACTAAATTACCTTTATGATCTCGAATTTTATGAGATTGTTTTGTAATAATAATACTGTAATAAATATTACTTAATAATCTAAAATACTATAATCACACCAAATATGTTGAGGTGGAGCTACACTTCATCAAAATAATTATAGGCGAAATTAATTGAGTTATGTTTTATGAATTCAGAAATATAGCTAGAGACCGTATTGATAAAATGAGTCTCAAGTAGAAGTTTTTATGAATCACTGAAAAGGCTAGATATCGATATATTTTTGTACCAACTTGAGCAGAAATATTAGTGTGAGTTCACGTATTTCTAAATAGTTTGTTATACTAAAATATTGTTAGTTATTTAGAAGTTTTCTTATTTGTTATGTATTGATATTATATATACATATGTAATATATAAGCATCTACAGAATACACCTTTTATTAATCTACCTTGTATGAGTGATGAAGAGTGTGAAAAGATTCAAATAGATTTTCTATCTCTGTTCTTTAGTTTGTCAATGAAAGGTCTCCGTCGACCTTAGAAATATTGAACGGGAGATTGAGATAGTCGATATGTCGAGGTCTTCATAGTGCAATCAATCAAATCTGATTGTTGTCCAAGTCAATTGCTCGTTTGGCTTGCTAGTTCTGTTTTCTTTTTTCTTTGTTCGGAGTTTAATAGCAAGTCAAAGCGAAGAAAATCTGGTTGTGGCCCAGTTTTACTATGAGATTGTTTCTTCATCTAGCGACGCGGTTTCACCGTTCAGCTGAAGAAAAAGCATCCGCGTATAATCACTATGCATGGAACTGTGGAAGACGTCTAGACACAGTGGAGATACGGCAGAAGCAGAAGCCGATGGCCGTAGTCCACTTGGTCGTGCTGCTTCTTTTGCTCTACATCAGGACTGCCTTCAGCAGCCTCACGTCCGATGAGTTTGCTGGCCGTCTTCCTCTTCATCAAGTCTTAACAGGAAATACAGTCTCACGTAAGAGCATCAATGTGTCATCTTCTCTACGAATAACCATGGCGCCGTCACCTGCACCAGTATCGCCTCTGCTTAGCATGACTGAACCTACGATTTCACCTGTAGGAGCGCCTATTCCGAGCACGTTTCAACCCACGAGTTCACCCGCAGCAGCGCCTATGCCGAACATGGTTGCGCCCATGGGCGTGCCAGTACCAAGTGCAGGTCAAGAATTTGCTGGTTCAGGCACAGACGAACCAACTGCAGATTCTGAACCATCAGGTGGAGGAGAAGACAGTCACAAACATCACTTCCGCATGCGGTATTCGATACCTGGTTTCTTGCTGGGTGTCGTAGGAACATTGTTGATTTCCACGCCACTCATCTTATTCGTTTTTCACATACGGAAATCCTGTAAACCTACAAGTTTGACTATTTATGGCTCAGTCATCAAGCAGGCGGAGGACTTGGCATTTTTGCAACTTGATGATGGACTTGATGGATGCGACTTGATTGGCGAAGGAGGCTGTGGGCAGGTGTTCAGAGCACAGCTTCCAGGCACCCTAGAGCGCCCTGGCAAGTTGGTTGCAGTCAAGAGGATCATGAAGTATTCCATGGAGGCGTCGCAGGGCCTCCAACCGGGCGGTGACCATCAGAAAACGAAGTTGCTTGACAAAAGGATGAGACAGATACATGCTGAGATTAAGACAGTGGCGCAGATGCAGCATACTAACCTGCTACCGCTGCTTGCACATGTCGCACGTTCTGATCGGCACTATCTTGTATACGAGTTCATGAAGAATGGGAGCTTGCATGATGCTTTGCGGGAGGCTGTGGATGGACGACGAGAGTTGGGCTGGTCAACACGAATCTATATTGCATTGGGAATCACTGCTGGATTAGAGTATCTCCACCACCACCATGTTCCTCATGTTGTCCACCGTGATCTCACTACTACAAATAACAGCATCACCGACTGAAAAAAAATAGTCGGTACGAGTCAAAAATAGTCGATAAAATACTTTACCGACGGAAAAAAGAGCAGTCGGTAATCCGTCGACAAACACCGGTCGGTAAATTATTTACCGACTAAATAAAAAATTCAGTCGGCATGGCACAGTAATTTACCGACTGAATAAATTTCAGTCGGTAATTTTATTTTACCTACTGAAATTTTTAGTAGATAAAATAAAATTACCTCCTAACAGATTCAGTCGGTAATTTTAGATTACCTACTGAATTTTTAGTCGGTAATTTTAAATTACCTACTGAATTTTCAGTCGGTAATTTTAATTTACCTACCAAAATTTTTAAATTAATATTATTGAATTCATTTGGTGAATGCTTAAATATTTTATTTAGAATAATTCACTACTAAGTATAAAAATATATATTAAATAAAAATTAACTCAAATTTATATATAACATTAATCAAAATTTATATTTACATATCCATTAAAGTCATCAAATACACTGAAATGATCCACTTGCTAAAACACTAATTTACACTGAAGACCGCAAACATCCTTCTTGACGACAACATGGAGGCCAAGATAACTGATTTTGGCCTCGCAAAGAGAGTACCAGACGCATGCACACACATGTCAACCTCAAAAATAGCCGGAACCATAGGGTACATCGCTCCAGAGTACTACAGACGCTTAAATTAACAGATAAGTGCGACATGGACAGTCTAGGTGTAGTATTGATGGCACTGGTTGTTGGTAAGGAGCCAACAGATGAGTTTTTTATGGAGGCTGGGGACATTGGTATCGTCAACTGGGTGCGTAATGCCATGAAGTTGGATCAAACTCAACCAGGCACTCTGACGGAGGGGGTTGTTGATCCCAAGTTGCGGGGTAGCGGGTACGATTGGCAGATGACATCGGTGCTCAAGGTTGCTTGCTTGTGCACTGCCGATAACCCTAAAGACCGTCCCACATGCAAAGACGTGAGATCCATGTTGAACTTTATTTTAGTCTCGAATGTATACCAATACTGCGCAAGTGAAAGGTAAGAAATTAGATAAACGTAGAATTATGCCAGTCTCCTTCTTCATGCCCTTTTAGGTGTACCTTGGAAATGGGATGAGATACGTTACCTGTACCGATCGATATCACTGTACTTTATCTGTTACAATGTTAGAAGACCATGACTCAATTAAGAAGACTCTTTTAAGTCCTCTAGACTCTTATTATACTTCTACCTAAACTGTAAAACTTCCCGTTAGTGGATGCGTTGTTATTGATACAATTCATCGATGTTCTCTACACTTATAAAAATTTTATAAACATCGTGAAAGAATTTTTTTTAACTTCAAAAAATTTTAAAAAAAACCTCCTAAAAGTTCCTAAGAATATTCCGAACAAGCCCTTTCATCAAGGTTCCATCAGAAAACCTATTGCTTCATTACTACTTGGAGACTTGACGAGTCTAACTTAAGTAATTGGAATGGATAGAGACATAACGTAGAAAAAAAATGAACAAATTTAGTGGATGCTTTGTGCTGGCTAAAGCAGATTAACAAATATTTAAATTAATTAAAAGTGTTGAGTATGTAAATAAGAAACTTCAAAGAACGGAACAACAGTGTTGACGGGAGCTAGGATTAATAGGACCCGATGTGATACTCGATCCTCTAGTCTTTGGCATTACTTTAACCAGTTTGATTCTGTGCAAGACTTTTGAGATATATTTTTATCAAAATAGATGTAAGTCGTTTCGATCAAATAAAACTAATACGTAATTGCATATAATTAAAATAAATAGAGGCTTATATTAAGAACACCCACTCAACACAAAATATAATTATCTCGATAATTCAAACCCTGCTCGTACCTTTATCTAATCAACATTGTTATTGATGGAAGGGAGACATGGATAGATGACTTCTATTTTTTGCATAAAGTGCTAAGATTGTTGAATATTAAAATATATGATTTATGCCCATAGTTATAGTTAGAAAAGAATTTATGTATTTCTATTACTATAATAATGAATATTTGTAGTTTTTACTTCCTACGTTGAGAAAGTTGTTTACAAAAATTATTTATATTGGTGTGCTTAAATTGTGGTAATTTTTTCATATTTTGAGCATTCATTGAAATATCAATCTATCTGACGATTTCCTATTAGGTTCACCTAAAATAGGAATAATTTACTCTCACTGTATTGTCTTGTGGTTTATCCTATAAAAAAGGTACCATAATTTATATTTAGGTGATTTGTGTCTTATGGTGAACAATGAAAACTGATACAAATAGAATGATTAATTTCAATTGTTATATGTGAAAATAAAGACAAAAATTTTGTTATATATAAAAAATTATTATCTATCAGTATTTAGCACAGAAAGCCTACAGATAAAACTGATATCAAATTGAGTTCAACTCATTAGCAAGTATATTAGTTTTATTAGACAATGAATAGATAAGATTTTAACTATTTTAGTGATGATAAAATAGTTAAATTTTATAAAACAAGTTGAGTAACTTTTTGGTAGAAAATTGAAAATAATAAGCTACTTTGATTAAGCAGATGAAGAATTTAAAATATTAGAATGAAACTTTTTATGACAAGTCATTTGAATGCATTCCAAAGTAATATTAATCAGTTAGCTGAAATAAATATTAAGTTTGATGATGAGGTGAAAGTTTTATTAATTCTTAGAACATTACCGGATTTGTGATAGACGCAGTCCCAGGACTTATGAAATTTATAATTTTATTATTTTAAATTTTGCCAAGAGTAGTTTTGAATGAATAGATGACAAAGAAAGCCACAGGGGGTTTCTATTTGAAATAGAGATCTTAGTTATTAAAAAAAGGGAGGTATAAAACACAAAAGTTCGAATAATAAAATAGAAGTAAAAACAAGTCTAATATGTTTACGGATATTGTGTTTATCATCATTATCTATATAAACCATATAATGAAAAATTGTAGAAAAATAAAAATGGACAACATATAAGACAACAGTAAGGAAAGGAATAATAATAACGGTAATGAGGTTAATAAATTTGCTACTATTATTTATGACTTATTTTATATAATGATAATATTATCAATTGTACTTCTCATGAGACTAATTGGGCGATTGACAATGGTGCTTCTATTCATGGTAAATCACGTAAAGATTACTTTACATCTTATACACCGGGATTTTGGGAATGTTAGAATGTGTAATGATGGATCAGCGAAATCATTAGGATGAAAGATGTGTGCTTGGAGACAAATAATAGTACTATTCTGACTCCGACAATGACAAAAGAACTTCAATAGTAATAAATTATTAATCAACTAAAACAATTTGGAATATAGCTACTCATTGTTTCATGATTTTTATCTTGTAACGATGTACATGACTGAGAGTATTATAGTATATAGTATGCTGTGTAATTTATTTCAATTCTTACGTACCTTGATTTTGGAGCTTCTAATTTGTATGAATTTATATGTGCTCTTGTACTAGGTATTGTCCAATACGAAATCCTTACATTCAAAGTTGAAGTAGAAGTAGTAGACTTCAAATAGAATTTAATAAAATTACTTTGAAATAGGAAGAAGAAATTCTGTGAAGTAGACCACAAATTCATATAGTATATTAAATTCTCTAGTTATATCAATTCTGTCAATTTATCAAACATATCTCATAAAAGGTGTCGCATCTCACTAGTAATTTTGTGTCGATTTTATGCTCCAATTATTACATGAATATGTGTATTGGCATAGAAACCTGAAATGCTATCATCTTGCAATTAGTTACAGACAAGCATCAGGCTAAGTTATGTAGGAATCAGGAACACAGAGAGCTAAGAACTAGAAGGATAAGCATAGATAAGATAGAATCAAAATCCCTATAGCAAGGAGCATAATAAATCACCACAAGTTTATAACTAGGTATATTTTGATTGTTCAAATTAATAGCTTTTGATTACTTGAACTGTAAGCAGTCCCAGAAAGCACAAAAGTTTTTATAACTTTGGATGTATCTAACTATCCTAGATGCACAAGCACAAACTTTAAAGTTATAAGCAACAGTCATTTATCCTTCAACACATTACATGAAGTAAATGTTTAATGCAATCTTATTTTATAAATTAATCACGCATCTGCATCATAAGGAACATATAACTTTTGGTGCACAAATTCATGTCTAAAGCATTGACTTTGGTATAAATTCTAAAAAAGAGCGGCATATACAATATGTTGCTATCATAGAAGTAATAAGAATATTTATAAAAGGTAAACCTCGTACTATGTGTTATAGATCATTCTCTGTCATTAAACGTTGGTCTCGGTTAGAGGTTCCACTGTCACAACTCAAACAAGATAAGCAAAATAAGTTAGTCTCTACTGCAAAAGTAAATAATTTACAGAAAATATTGAAACAATGTGACTAAGCACGTTTTTAACTGTATATCTAACACAAAGTCATGTACTCATCAAAATGTTGTAACAGATATCCTAGAATCAGTTATACAAGCAAAGCTTCTTATATATACCACATCTAGCACAATGCATAAATAGCAACCAGTCTCACAATGTATAATATGCATAACTAAGTAACTATCAACTGGACGCATATGCATTCTCTATACACCAGCTTCTAAAAGAGATCTATAAATGTTTACCTACAACAGAGGTACATGATTCCAGATAACCATACCTGAACTCTCCTCCTTAGTGAAGTTTGCATAGTTATCCCATATGTTGCAAATTTAAATACTATTCTAACAAATATGAAAAAATAAACAAAATAAAACTATTAAATAATTCAAACATGTATATATAGAAGCATACTATATAATAAGCCTGTTACCAAACAGAAGCACAATATAAAAGCGTGTTACAATTCGTGCTTGTAGGTGTTAAACATCAATTAAATTCTACAATAAGTTAAAAGTGTTAAACAATAATAATTAGATAGTATTCTTATCAAATTTATCGATGAATTCATGATCCTGTTATCGTAGTGAGACTAATAATCTTTCTCTTCACCATCATCTTAAGGTCTTTAAGGTTCTCGATATCTATAAAAGCATAAACCATTATATTTCTTAAGCTCAATTATTAAGTTCACAAGGACTACTAATTAGAAGAAAAAGAAAAAGGGACTTCTGTCATTGAGTTTATCTCGAATTGATTATGCTGCCAATTATATATATAGTGTATGTAACTCTTCATTAGCTAATGTCAATATCTCATCCATGAGTATCCACTCATTATTGTGAAGTCCTTCAAATCTATAGGATGATACTTTTAACACTTGAAAGTTTTGTAATATATATAAATAATTTATCAAAAAAAGTATATAGCGAACCAAACCCCAGCCATTCCTCTCACTCCTGCTAGGTTTTCGTCGGATTGGTTATTTCGCCGAATCTTGAGATTTTGTCGGGCGTTCTATGATTGTTCCCCCTTTTGCTAGCTCCGTTCCGCTGATCGCCGGCTATTCTGTTGTTGCTCCTCCGCCTACTAGCTTGATCTGTTTCACTGATCTCAAGATTTTGCTGATCTAGCTTTGGAGCCCTCCATCAGTCAGTAGAATGGACTTGGCACGTGCTGTCGACTTGAAATATGGCGCTATTCAGGAGATAGATGCTGCCATTGCTAGACTTGAAGGTGAACCTGGTGAGAACTTGATGCTGACGGAAACAGTTAGTCCCGATCAAATAGTAGAGGTATGTTATGGAGGTCGTCTGAAGCTTATGTCTTAAGACTGTATTTTTTAGTTGGTGGCTAATGCAATAATGGATAGGTTGTGAGCCGGTGGACCGAAATTCCAGTTACTCGTCTTGGACAAAATGAGAAGGAAAGACTGATTGGTCTGGCTGAGAGATTGCACAAGAGAGTTGTGGGGCAAGATCAAGCTGTTGAAGTAGTGGCGGAGGCAGTGCTGAGATCCCCAGCAGGACTGGGACGGCCTCAGCAACCAGTTGGCTCATTCCTGTTTTTGTGCCCAACAGGTGTTGGTAAAACCGAGTTAGCGAAAGCTCTGGCAGAGCAACTAGTTGATGATGATAACTTACTGGTTCGTATTGATATGTCTGAGTACATGGAACAGCACTCTGTTGCCCGTCTAATTAGTGCACCATCAGGGTGAGTACACTTGCTAACCTGATCAGGTTGGTTCTTAGTTGTGTGCAGCCATTTGTAACAAGTAGTTATGAAATCATTATGCAAGTCATGCTATCAAAAGCTCTGGCTCACTGAATGGTTTCCGTCTTTGATGTCTGATACATAACTTCTCTGTGACTGACAGATGAGAATGCACTTTAGACCGGAGCTGCTCAACCGTCTAAATGAAGTTGTGGTATTTGATCCTCTGTCACATGATCAGTTGCTGAAGGTTGCAAGGCTTCAGATGAAAGATATGGCAGTTCGACTTGCTGAGAGGTGTCGTACTTGCTGTTACTGATGCTGCATTGGACATTATTGACTGAATCTTATGATCCAGTAAGTAGCTGTCCATGGATGTTGAGGTTGTCTTTCATCTCTCTTTCTAGTGAACTTTTGAAACATTACACTTTGTTTCACGTTTGCAGGTGTATGGTGCGAGGCTGATTAGAAGATGGCTGGAGAAGAAGGTGGTCACTCACTTATCAAGGATGCTCATAAGGGAAGAGATTGATGACACTGCACCAAACAAGAAGGAGCTTACGTACAAGGTGGAGCATAATGGGAGACTGGTAAATGCAAGTACAAGAAAGAAGTTGGATATTTTGATTGAGATTCCTGATGGGGCTATGAAGTCTAATGCTGCTCAAGCTGTGAAGAAGATGAAGTTGGAAGTGAGTGATCTGGATGATGAGATGGAGGAAGAGTGATATGATTATGAACAGAGATGCTAGCTACGGCCGACCTACTTTTGTAGCCTTCAAAAAATTTGCTTGCCAACTTACTACCTCTACTTTGTAGTTGGCTTGTGTGGTGTCAGATGATTTAGAGTTTGGTTGATGGAGTATACGTTGTAAATCTCCTGTGAAATGGTCAATCATTTTTTAATAGTAAATGTGTTTTTGCGCTTTTAGTTTTCGTTAGAGATAGAAATGAGTTAAGCGATTTTTTACTTTCATTGGAGCTCAAAACTCTCACTGAATAATCAGTGATATAATTAGTCAGTAACAACGGAATAATTCAGTCGGTAGTTACCGACTAAAATTCAAGTCGGTAGGTACCGACTAATTAATTTCAGTCGGTAATTTACTATTTAATGCCGACTGAATTTTTTATTTAGTTGGTAATTGATTTACCGACCAATATTTACCGACGGAATGCCGACTGTCATTATTTTAGTTGGTAATTTAATTTACCGACTGAATCTTGGAACTTACCGACTGATTGACTCAGTCAGTAAATACCTTATTTCTAGTAGTGGAGGATGGTAACATCGATACTTCTTTTGATGCGCAGCAAATCTAAAAAATACACATTTCAAAGCTCGAACACTCAACTTGTTATGTTAATGATGGTGAAGATGTACAAATGCCACACAACTAAAGATAAGATGGGGCAAGTTCGAAACTGCCAGCACAACAACTGCTTCCAAAAGAGATGTAAATGGTGTCTTAAAATCTATAACGGTTTATAATATATGTTGTAGAGCCAAGTGCTTCTCACTAATAAGTTAGCAGTAAATGAGCTTCTATCAATAATGCACGAACAACTTCTAATAAGTGTCAATTCTTTCTCTCGGTAATTCTATTCTGTTACGATGTATTGTGATATGTACTTTGATGAATTATACAATTTGCTTCTAAATACTGCTGAAATGATGAATATGTATATTCACACTATTATTATTAGTACTGAATTTGTGCATTGTACTGAATCTGAACAATCTTATAAAATCTTTGAAACAAACAGTTCACTTCACCTTTAGACTTCATCAAATGTCATTCTATTATGGTCATCATATAAATAACAAACAATCGTGATCTACATAATATAGTAATTTTATATGAACCCCAAACAGTAGAATATAATATCATAAAAGAAAGTGAACTTTTTTGAAAACACAATGGAAAGAAAGTACGATGACTTTTTACCAGCTCATAGGCATCACATTGAAGATAAAAACATCAAGTTTTGTAAATAAATTTGAAAATAATTTCTTCATATATCCAAAAGAAGCATATCCTAATCGTTGATATCAAAACAAGATCTCGGATTTCATCTTTTCACTCTTTAAACCATCCACGATCAAAGCTTGGTGTAACTTATCGAAATTCTTTGGCACCAAATCTAAATAATACAATTGCCATCATTTAGTACCATAATCAATCGTATGTTTTGTTGGATGTTACTAATCACACAATATTCACGCAAAAAATTCCAACACAAAAAAAATTTTTAACTATTTGAGAGACAAATAAAATATTATACTCCAAGAATGGAACAACAAAAATTGAATCTAAATTTAAATTATTAGTGAGGGATACAAATCCTTCACCAATAACGGAGTTGAAATTACTATTTGTAGTTGAAACAAAATTTTGTGAGAAAGGTTTAAAACTTAAGACATGCCTAAAATCAAAAGTCATATGATCTGTAGCACAACAATCAATTATCCATATACTATTAGAAATAGGTATAGAAGTATGTAAAATTTTACCTTCATTGTGTGTATCAGCTACAAATACCGAGACCCTTTTAGCACATCGCTTGTAACCTCGCTTTTGCTGATCACGATTACGATCTTACCAATTTATAGTGGTGACAATTTGAGTTTGTAGGTCAGTTTTGGATCGACTAATTTAATAACCAAGTCAAATTCATTTAATCATAACACAGTCTATGAATTTATACATATCAAAATTGTCAATTCTAACCCAATCTATTAATAACCAGGTCAAATTTTGATCGACTCATTTAATAATTGAAATTATTAATTTTTAATTTTATATTTTTAAGCTTCAGTGAATTTATAATATCAATTGTAATAAAAATGTACGACTTTTTTAGTGACGAGATATAATGAATATACATCAAAATGTGCATTATTTAGTATCTTCATCGATTCTTAAAATATTCAAAAAAAATTATTTTATTTTTTAAAAATATATGCTGATAGCTGAAATGTTATAATTATAGATACATACTAACAATTTCGATAAAAATTCGACGATAGTAACAATGGCGATACTGACTTGGCATTTTTTTAGAGATTGATCAATCGAGACTGTCGATCTGTGACAGCAATAACGGTCAACGGCAACGGTTAGTAGTTATCCGAATAGAATATGATGGTATAACGATGATAGAATCAGGTTTGGCTCTGATACAAAGGTAAAATTATAAGTATAATTCACTTGTTATTTCTCTATGAAAGAGGTACAATATATATAGAGTACAAAGAATCTAAATTAGCAAGGATATCTAATATTGAATTAGGAAAGAAATCTAACTAGATATTTTCTTCTATATCTAATATCTAATTAGGAAAAAAATCTACTTAGATTTTTCAACAAATACAAACACGTCTCCAGTAGTGTTCTTGTAGGAATCCACTCATTATTTTTATTTTTAATTACTGCTGTACCAGATTTATTAGGTACTATTTATACATGACTAAATTTATCTACTATTAGAGATTAAATAAATTACTCCTACATCATGCAATTTTAAAACTTCAGCTCTAACTACCTCTTTCATGTTAGAATTTGATCTCCTTTAGCTTTCACATATAGGGTTGACATCATCCTCCTTTAAAATTTTATACATACACATTAAATAGATAATATCTTTTATGTCAGCTATTGTCCAACCTATTACTTTTCTATGCTCTTTTTCGAATCCTTATTAAACTCTCCTCTTCTCTATTATAAGATTTGAAGATACAATGAATGGGAGGGTTTCATTATCACTTAAGGATGTATTTTTAGATGTTCTGGCAATGATTTGAATTCTAACTTATGATGAATTATAATAAATGACTCTATCCTTATCTTATTAATCTTTAAAGGTTTAAATGAGGCTCTATAATTAGGATGAACTGATTTTAGCACATCTAGGATGAGAAACATATCATTAGATTCATTTCTTTCTCCCACATACAAAATCAATGCAGCTTCCTAAGTCATCCTTACATTATTTGTAAAACAATATAACTAATTAGTGGATCAAATAAGTCAACAGAAAACTAAGAATCTGAGAAAATAGAATGATGTTTAAGGGCATCAAATACTTTAAATTTAACAGTTTTGTCCAATACTGTCATTGTGAGAATTTCTTTCTTCATATTAATATATGTATCTGCAGTAGCTCAAAACGGACAACAAGAAATAGGAATCTCATAATTGCTCCTTAAAATTTTCTCCATATCTAAAACAATAAAATATGCAGGAAGCATAAATTTATCAAATTGATCAAAAAATATCTCAATAATACCTTTGAAATACTGTATGGAATGGCCAGAAAGTTAAAGTCGTGTAGTAGTTTTCTTTGTTCCTTCTAAACCTAACTCTTTGTAGACTGAGAATGATATCAAATTGATACTTGCCCTTAGGTCCAACATAGCACGTTCAAGTCTCTTGGCACTGATAGTGATATATAAGAATATGAAAGCTATCTAGATCATCAAGTTTAGGTGAAAGCTCGCTTTCAGCAGTGCACTTACATTCTTGTTCAGCTAACTCTTTCGTTCGGTGCAAACTTGAGTTTGCGAGCATTCAAATTTTTTGAGAAATTTTTCGTAGGTTGAAATTTGTTGAATCATATCAAGTAAAGTAAGATTAATATGCATTTTAGTTAACATATATAATTTTTTATAAATTACTTATCCTGTTTATTTTCTTTTAGGCTATCTGAAAATGAAATAAGAGGTGTATAACAATCAACCACTTTGTGCAGGCCAAAATGGTGATGGGTAGATTTCTTTCCATGATGCAAATCACTCTTACATGGGATTAGCTCTGACATTTTTTTCTCTTATTTAAGATTTGGCAGCTCTTCTTTTTCATCACTTGCACTATTAATTCATTGAAATATCAAATTTATCATCATTATTAATAAGTTTGCATGACCTTAACTAAATGGCTTTTACTTGTTCATCATTTTGTGGATTGATATTAGATTGATTAGAAAACTTATCATACTCTTTTTGACTCAAAATTTAAGCAATTTGATATACCTGAGTTTCACACTTTTATTGACCAATAGCTAACTTTCTTACTAAATCCTCTAATAAAGTTAATGGACTTTGGTTGAGGTGGAGGTTGGTGTTGTTGGTTGTTCCATGAGAAGTTGAAATGAATCCTCCATCTAAAATTGTAGGTATTTGAATGGATCATATTAATAATGTCGGTTATAGGAACTTACCATTTTTCTTATTTATAACAAATTCAGAAAAATTTACTCATAACGGACAATATATAGTAGAATAACCAGATAATTTCAAATACTACATACCATTTGCTTTGAGAGTTTTCCGTTCATGACGAAAAAATATCCAATTTGTTAGCAATAGCTTTGACCTAGGTTTTAAAAACATACTCATTAGTACCACTTGTCTTATAAATTTCCTCTAGTCTTTCTTGTAAATCTATATATTGCATATCAAGAGCTAGATTCTCGAATAAAGTCTGATATTCAAATGGAGTCTTGTTTCTAATAGATCGACTTTCATTATTTTTCATTACAGTATTATTAGAAACGGTTAGTACCTTATAAAATATACTCATGAATACTAAAATAGACAAACTATGGTGAGGACATTGAATGAATAAGTTATTAAATTGTTTCCATACTTCAAAAAATGACTCATCAGATTATTGAGTGAATTGTATGATTTTATCTCTTAATGCATCAGTTTTCTAGGTTGAAATTTCTCTAAAAATTTATTTTAAATCTCAATCCAAATAGTAAGTGAGTCAAGTTTAAGTAATTGTAACTATACATTTTCTTTGTCCATTAAAGTGTAGAAAAATATTTTCATGTAAAGATATTTTCAATAACCTTATCTGTCAAGAGCATGTTAGATAACCTGTAAGATCAAATCAAAATGGGAGAGATGAATTGAGTTGATAATTAAAAATTTTTATTTAATAAAAGTTTCTACAAACAACAGGTAGTCAAATGGATGTGTGTATGATAATCTCTGCAAACAGAAGATAAACACAATATATATTGCAGTAAGACAGTCTAAGGATAAATAAGAACTAATTAGAAGATTTATATGGTTCGATAAACTTCAATGTCTTCATCCACAGGTGCTATATCATAAGAGCTGAAACTTTATTAAACTTTTAACAAACTATATAGATTAAGAACAAAGTATTTCACCAAGCACATTTGCTCTTATGTATTTTCGTACACCATACAACTCTATTACAGCCGAATGGACACACGTCCCTGACTTAATAACTTTAGTAAACCATGCTATTATGTAATTTTTAAAATTCAATCTGATCTCCTTTCGTTTGTTATTTTTTCGTCAATTTTATTATCCTTATTATTATTTATTATAAATAAAGTAAAAGTTCAATTTAATTCACCATCATAATAAAAAATTATTTAGACTATATTGTATTACATTAAAATATATGTAAATAAATGTTTCATATATGGTAAAAAAAATCGATAAAAGTTTATTCTTTTACGAATAACAATTCAGATTGATGGTTCAATTTTTTGTTAATTCAGATCGACCAATTTAATAATTGGGTCAAAATTATTCAATCTTCACCCAAGTCATAAATTTCTACGCCAAAATTATTAACCATAATTTGAATTAAATTGGTCAGTTTTTAATTAAATGTTAGGATCAGGTCTATATTGCTATTCCTAGCCGTGAGCTACTATTTATAGTTCGACTATCAAAAAATTCATATATAATAATCATAAGGAAAACCTATGTTTTAGTCAACAATCGTATCAGATTCAAGATTCTAATAGTATATTATGACTGATGGCTGCATAATTTATATCTACTCTTAATTTTTCTATCTATTAGGAGTTTTCGGACCACCGTTTCCATTATGATTTTTTTGGAAGATATCTTTACAAACATACTCATATAATCATACTAGGGTTGGCAATTCGAATTTCTCAACCAGTTTCGAATTAATTCATATAATAATGAGATCAAAATCGTTCAATTCTAACCCGATCTATTTAATTATTTGGATCGAAATTGTCAACCTAATCCAACCTATTTAATATATCCTAATCAAATTCGAATAGACCTATTTAATAATTAAAATTATTAAAATATCAATTAATTTTAACAATATATGAATATTATTTATTATCATATATTAGAAAAATATTTATTTTAATAAAATCTATTAATTAAGCAAAAAACTAAATAAATTAGGTTAAGTTAAAAAAAATATATACAAATTAAATTAAAAATTAATATCATTATTTTAAATATTATTTAACTATTAAGTAATATATATTATTAAATAATCATAAGGATCAATTTGAATTCGATCTAAAACCGTTTAAATTTTCGGATCGGATTGAAAATTATCACCTCTAAATCATATGGGATTTCGTTTGACAACTAGCGAGTGCATGCAAAGACTGAACGCATTATTTAGTGCCCATTTGGGTAACATTCGGTACTCTTTCTGTTGAATATACAATGGTTTTGATCTTTAAACTTCGATGTACATAATATTTCCGCACAACTGGTGCGAGCAAAGAATAGAAGAAACTTTTAGTCTCAGTGATTCAAGGATTGTGCGCATGGAGTCAGCTACAGCACCTTGCAGGGACTTTTTACAAAGACGCAGCAGTACTAAAATGTCGAATTGTTAGGAGAAAGAGGCAATTCTTGAGAACTGCTGAGGCGGCGTTATTCTGATATACATGTAGATAAATAGCAAGATGTCATCGCTAGAAATTACCATGTCGAATCAGCTGCATAACAAAAACAAACAGGTACTACACAGATTGGAACAAAAAGTTCTAGCATTTACCTTGCAAATAATAACAGGCATAAAACAGCACAAACTTTTTACTGTAAACATATCACAGGTATATTCCCACTTTACTCATCGTGACATGCCCCAAGTAAAGAATAATCCTCTTAGATGAACGAAACTGCACAGTGTAAAGAAAGCAGATCCTAAACTAAACAAGAACATGGTCCCCAGTGGCAAGAGTCGGGAGGCAACTTTATAACCTTTACTCTTTTGGAGTATGCAAAATGTCCAAAACCAAGTGCGAAGCAAGGTAGTAGATTCATACATGATTTATTCTTAGTGTCGTTTGCCTTTCAGGCACTATATATACATTAGATTTCCTACTGGAACCTGCACCACGGGCATTTGCTATTGTGTATATCTACCACTCACTGAAAGAAATGGCTCAAATGGCTGCAGCAACAACAGCTGCAAATACTGCTGTGCAGAGGATGCAGATGATCAAGGGCGAGCGTGGTGCATTTGCATCGTCAGATGACAGTGTCGTGATGAGGCAGATACTCGGCACGCATGCACCTGATGGCCGTGAGTTCGATGTCTGGCCCATTTTGCATGTGGCAGAAGACATCTTCCAAAGGGCCACACCTACGATTTTCTTGGTATGTATACCAAACTTCATGATTTAACACACTTGTAGGTGTTTTAAACCTTCACTATTTCATTCTATAAACCTCTTCTTCTGCAAAATGAGCTAGAAAAACAGCCTGCGTGACAGTAAGTCCTATACTGTTGGCCCGTTGAATACACCCTATACTGAAAATCGGCTGACGGCCACGACTAGTGCTAATTATGCATTGTGATGGATGCACTTAAGAAACCAAGTTCATATATTCTTGGCAGGGAAAATCCAAAAATTCTAAGCTCTTTCCATTGCTTTGTTACTAGAGTAATGAATAATAGAAAGTATAACTTTGCATTTAGATGTATGAACCTTGTTACATTGCTGCCAGGTCTATTCACTTTGTTTCTTCTGTTGGTGATCATTAAAGTCATGTCTTTCTCTACGAAGGGCAAATTCTAAATTCATCCTGCTATCAATATCGACAACAGTAAAAGATAGTATAGGGTGCCCTCCTACCTAGTTTAAGTAAGTAGGAAATAATAGCGTAAGCATGTGACAATCTTAACAGAGAATACACTAAAAAATGAACTACAGTGCTGTACTACAAAGAAGCAACTTTTCTTGAAGGAGAGAGCCACCCTACAAATAGCATTTTCTTTGAACTAATACCTTGCATGAAAACATTATGATGGAAACTCCCAACTTTGAAATCATTTTCATTTCAAAGATTAAATTTAGATGTCCTACTTTTCGTATTTGGTAATCTAACGGCATAGTCTTGCGGTAGTCATTTTTCTAAGTCCTTATAATGACCGTAACATCAATAAAGAAACTAGTAGGCAAAGCTACCCGCATTTTTTCCATCCTAGTAGAAAATGTCTTACTTTCTGTTGTTGATATATTACCTGCAGACAGCACCAGGTCAAACAGAAGGCATTGAAGACAGGAATTACAATCATGCTGGTGTAGTGAGCATGTTTGAGGTCCTCGCATATGCCATCCACAAAATAACTTGTGAGGTTTGTCAGCTTGCCAAACATATTATCTGTAAACCCTACTTATGCCCCTAAAAAGTATTTGCTCTGTTTCCATCATAGAAGTCTTACCCATATCTTAAGCATCAAATGAAGCTTCAAGTTATAACCATTCTTATGTGAAATATGGATTACTTTACAACTCATCAGTTTCTTTAAGTAACAAGTTGTTGCCTGATTTTTTGCAGTTAACCTGCAAATGCTCCGGAGCTACAGACGCCCATGGAACAACTGTGCACTTGTTCAACTCACTCTCAAGTTACACTTGGGATGCCAAAGCAGTCTTCGTTCTGGCAGCCTTTGCTGTTGCATATGGTGAATTCTGGTTAACTGTGCAACTACACACCGTCAATCCTTTAGCCAAATCAATTGCATCGCTCAAGCAGGTTCCGGATATTCTGGAGCACACTGATCTCCTAAAACCTCGAGTCGATGCCATTAACAACCTCGTTAGGGAAATGGTCGAAGTCACTAGGTGCATAATTGAGTTTAAAGACATGCCAACTGAGTTCGTTTCCCCTGACAGTCCTGACATGGCTACAGCAATGGCACACATCCCAACTGCAGTTTATTGGATCACGAGGAGCGCAATCGCTTGCGCAGCCCAGATTATTGGGCTAATTGGCATAGGCCATGAGTATGTGAATCACCAGAATGAATCCTACTATGCCTTATATATATATATATTTTTTAAAAATAAATTTTAAACTCAGACTGATGAATTCTACAAGATATATCTTGGTTTTTTGGTTCCAGGTATATTAGTTCCACAACAGAGGCATGGGAGCTTTCAACTTTGGCTCACAAATTGAGTAACATACATGGGCACCTGGCGAACCAGCTGAGGCACTTGCATGACCACGTTGGTAAGCATTAGGGGCTATGGGGCTAGCAGCTGAGACACTGCCATCACCACACTGCCCCACGCCCTACGTTATATCTTAGATATTATTCAATGATGTTGCAGTTAAGGTTTGAGTTCCAGCATTTCACCTCTCTTGCTAGATGGCTTTTCCGGTCAAAGTATTCTCACACTAGTAACTTTATATAATAGAGTTCATAATCTTTGTCAGATAACTAAAACTGACTTACAGCAAAATCAAAGCAACATCAAAGCAATTTTCTTTTCCTTAGAAGCTTACATCAAAGAACCGTACGCACGCAGAAATCAGTGCCAACCAATTATAACCTTCAACTTTAAATTTGCAAACCCAAGCAATTAGCTCTACTTTCTTAATTGCTTTTTCTTAAAAATGAATAAGACTCATAATTTAATATAAAAGGCACCCATGTCTGTGTGCAAGACGAAGCAGATGGTTCCAACATGTTAGACTATTTAAAGTGCCAAACTGGAACCTTATATGAATGACATGTCAAAACTAAGTCAAGATACTCTTGACAGAAATAAATTAGGGAATTATACTTTTGCTGGGGACAATGCTACAAAAATCTCTTTTTTTGTCGTCAGATCAAAGGAAGCAGATGGAAGCTTACCAGACACTGGTGCGCCTGTTTGAGACCACCCATATTGATAACATCAAGATCCTCAAGGCGCTTCTTTACTCCAAAGATGATCTGCCACTCATGGATGGTACCACCAAAAGAAGAGTCAGCGTCGATGTGCTTCGGAGGAAGATTGTCATGTTCCTCGTCTCAGACCTCGACATTAGCCATGAAGAACTGTTTGTCCTTGTTCAGATATACAATGATACACACCAAGGTAGACTTGAAAGGCATTATGAGATTGTGTGGCTCCCCATTATTGACAGGCATATCCCATGGGACGACGCAAAAGAAGAGGCTTTCAACCGAGTAGCATCCACAATGCCTTGGTACTATGTGCACCACCCTTCCGTGGTTGAAAGAGCAGTCATCAAATATACAAGGGATGCATGGCGCTTTGACAGAAGACCACTACTAGTAGTTCTGGATCCACAAGGAAAAGTTGTATGCCCAAATGCCCTCCACATGATGTGGATATGGGGAAGCTTAGCATACCCTTTTACCAGCAGCAAGGAGGAGGCCCTTTGGAGAGATGAGACATGGAGGCTCGAGTTCTTGGTCGATGAAATTGATCCCGCAATACTTGCATGGGTAAGGACACTAGCCTCTTTATTGAATCTTAATAGTCCTATGATGTAATAGTACAATGGAGATCAGGGCGACATACTGGAGATACTCTTAGTGGTAGAGGTTAATATTTGCTACCAGGCTCAAACAGCTTATCTATAGCATGAAAGATACAATTAAAAAGAGACATTCATCTATACGCCTAGTTAACCTGAACATTTACTAAACTTATATGTAGAAACAAGCAAAGAATTTCCAACCTAACATGCCAATATATATTATCTGCTACTAAAAGCAATGTCATAACCCCCAAGAACAGCAGACTGGGCTTCTATTAGATGGTCTATTCTACTCTTCATGTAAATTGGTAATATATCTGACTAATTTGTGTAATAGGTTCAAGAAGGACGTTATGTTTGTTTATATGGAGGAGATGACATAGAATGGATTAGGAGATTCACTACAACTATGAGGCGTGTGGCAACAGAAGCTGGAATTCCATTGGAGATGGTCTATGTAGGTAGGAGCAAGGGCAAGGACCGTGTAAGGAAAGCCATTAAAGTAATCGGGGAAGAGAAGCTAAGTGGATACTGGCAAGACCTCGTAATGATCTGGTTCTTCTGGGTTCGGTTGGAAAGCATGCTCCACTCCAAAATGCAGCATGGCAAAAGTGTTGCGGATGACCATATTATGCAAGAGGTGATGACATTGTTAAGCTTTGACGGCAGTGAAGAGGGGTGGGCAGTGATTAGCAGGGGTTCCAGGGAAATGGAGAAGGCCAATGGGAATAAGCTCCTGGAATGTCTTATGCAATTTGACCAGTGGAAGGACAATGTGGAGCATCAAGGATTTATTCCTGCTCTCTCAGATGCATTGGCGCCATTCCATACAGAAGAACACTGCACTCGCCTCATCCTACCCGGAGACACTAGCATGATCAAGGAGCGAGTGGTGTGTGCGGAGTGTAAGCGCCCAATGGAAAAGTTTGTCCTGTATCGCTGCTGCAATGACTAAAACCAAAGCTATGAGAAGGTCTACGTAATTCATCACTCTTGCTGTTTCTTGTTGGTGCCTATAGCAGGGTGGTGGTTTATTTACTCATTTGCTAAGTCTAGAATAAGAAGTGTGATCTTGTTGTCCTTAAGTGCGTCTCTTTGTTAAAGGTTATGTGCGTCTTCTGATCCTTTTGATATCAAATATATAAGAAGTTTAATTCTAATGCATCAAATGGTTTTTTAAAGAATTAATTGTTTTTGGCCATTATCAATTGCATTTTCAATTTGAATATTCTTAAGAAAATCATGCAATTGATATGCTATTAAACTCATATGGTAAAATTACTAATTTATTAATATTATAGACGTTGCCCCAATATGGTGTATAAGAGCAAAAAACAAGGAAGAGAAAATATGCTGATTAAAAGGAAGCATGTTTATAGTGTATAAAAGCAAATAGAATACTTGAAATATTTCAATGCTTTTGTACCAAAATCTAAAGGACTCCTGAAACTCTAACTTTGCACTGAGATAGCAGTACCGCTACAGAAACACCTAGGTATTGCTTGCAACATTATATAATAGAGTGAGGATTGAATCCAGGCAATTTGCTAAGTAAAAATGTTGGAGAGGTTCCAAATCCACCTTTTTATTTATAAAATAGAGTTAGCAACTCACAAAGTTATTTTGTCCCTGAAAAGGTTATTCTTATCAAAATTAAAATATAAGAAGTAACAAATGAGCCGCTAAAGATGTTTCAAGGAAGACATGATACATGCTGCATGCAATCGGAAAACATAAAGAAGATATAAAAGGATTTTGACACATAATTCCTATGAAGAGAGAGTTATCATAAGGCTAAGATACAGAAAAGAAATGTCAAATGTGGATACCAACCTGCTTTCGTTGCTGTCATCTACTCTTTGAAGTTTGGTAGCCCCTGCAATTATATGACATTCCCTTTTCCCATTCGAAATAATTGAACTTATCTTGATCTACGAACCATAATACGGAGTACGAAGCAAATTAATGATTGCGAGATCTGATAAAGGGAACACCATGTTAGGCCAGCAGACTTGTCCTCCCAACTGAAGGACACCAAAATTAACTGTGAATTTAAACACCTGTTGGGATATGGTCTCAATTAGAATATATACAGAGTGCTGGAACATTTGCACGTCTATTTTAACCAAAGACAAACACTACTTAGTAGTAAGTTTGGAAAAGTCATGCCAGTAACAACAACATTACAAAAAACAAAATAAAAAGAGCGTCTTTTCCATTTGGTTTATGGTCTGCATGTATACAGAAAAGATAGTCCCCTATCTAGGAACAACTCAAAGAAAGATGCATACAATAATGCTGCAAAAAACATATTATATATGTATAAAGTAAAATTCCACTTCCTTATGTTTAAAAGGCTGGTAATATTTTATTGGTAAATTTGCCACTTATTGTACACACAGCAGCTTTTAAGTGCAAGTTATGTGAGTAGAATGTCTGCATGTGTTCCTCTCTGCCGATTCATCAAACTATTCAAGTTAGTAAGCTTCCCACTCTTACAGTATACGCATGATCTCAGAAATGCATGCGAAGCAAATTAAGATTGGTAATGTCTTGCAAGCACCTTTTTTCTCCACTACTTTTACCTACAGTATACAAGCTCTTACCTTAGTTCCATATGACTAATTTCAACAAAAAGAAGAGAAGAAGAAAGTCTACATTAAGATAACAGTCGCACTTCTTAAATAGAAATGCATAGCGACTGCATACAGACCCTATCGCAATACAATGAATATCATGTGAAATGAAATGGCATAACATGCGTGTTGGGCAAACTGCTCAATCAACTTAAGAGGAAAGTGATAAATTAAGTTATAACTAAAAGTTCGGTTATGAATTTTTCTACATATAGCAACAACGTTATCGACCATGATACTGCTAGTTCTCAAACAGAGAGAACTGTTTGCTGAACAGTACTAAATTTGTTAAGAGTAGCAGCGATTAGCTGGCTGGGGTGCCCTATGTTTTGTCTAGAAAATCGTTAGGATTTGAAATACAATATAAATGCAAGCAAATATTAAAGTCAATCACCACATAAGCACAAAGAATATATGTTCTTCGCCAAACCACTTGTCAAAATCAACGGCCGCTCTTTATCAAGAGTGAAATCTACTGATCTTGTCAAGTTGTAACAACAGCAAGACAATGTGATTAGCAAAGCACACTTGCCTCACCTATTGTCTCCTCAAAAAAACCAATCAACTGCCTTCCAAGCACTATATCCTGGGCTGCATCACAGTAGCTTCCTTACAAGATCTGGATCATCGAGATAACTTAGCCAAGTCCTCCAAATGCAACTCGCACTTATCCAAATCTATGTTTGTTTTATCTTTTTTTTCTCAAATACAAGTACAAGATCACTCTCACAAAATGAATCAAGTTCAGTGAAAACCTAGCTAGAAGATCAAAAGGAATGCCTAAGAGATGTTTACTCAGTATGCTCAAGCAGAGAAGATTACTAAAAATGTACTAGTTCTGTGAAGCTTTTCTATCTTGTATATATGCTCAATGTGTTCTCTGTTTTTCCCATTTTTTCTGTATCACTCTCCGCTTTCTCTTCTTTCTTTCTTTCTCTTATATTTCATTTTCATTCAGCAGCTTGGAAGTATGAAATCTCAAACTGCTTGTCATATTCCCGTTAGCTTCTCATTGCTGGCTACAGTAGTTGATTGTCTCATATTGTTTTTCCTCCAATTAGGTCTCCAATTGCTAGATCGGGACAAGCGGATAGGATACTCATTGATTTGTGCTAAGCCAGCATTCATCATTTAATTGCACTAGTATATCTGATTTTATCTTTCTTTTATATTATTAAATGATTTGGGCAAATTGAATTTCTCACACGTGCGTGCAAACTCTTGACTATTGGAAATCTCTCTTTTTTTTGGGGTGTGGTCTTAATGCAGAAGTGAGTCAACTTAGGACATGTCTGGGATTCTTTATCAATCCTCATTACCTATTTTTCAATTTCAAAATATTATATATAACTTTTTTGAATTTTTTAAATTTGAATAATACAGATAAAATATAGGTTATGAAAAATTATATATATAATTTTTATATTTTATAAAATAATATATTTAAAAGCTCTTTTTAGATAAATCTTTTTTTAATAAGTACTCTCAAATATCCTCTTGATGATTATGGTAAGCCAAAATTGAATTTGAATTTTCCTCACTGAATTGGTTGATAGCGCATCTTTAATTCAGCTGGTAAACAATGTTTGATGGTGTTTCAAATCTACATGCCTTGCTATGAGCTCTGAATTTTTTGACTTTATGTTTTCTTTTTGTATACTAGACAATTGAATTTTGTTGTCTCCTCAATGTATTAGCAACATTAATTTTGACGTGCAATGAAGGAATGGTTGAATTATTTTCTTCAAAGTCTTCAGCAAATTGTCAAATTCTCTTCCTCCTGTTAGCTTCATAGAGTTTTATCACTTGGTGTAGTGTCTCGGTACATCTCACATTTGTGATGTGCTGTTGTAAAAACATAGGTAGAGATATGTATTATATCTCTTTGAAACAAGATGAGTAAGTTCTTGTTGAATAAAACTCAAATTAAAACTTTCGAGCCCAAATATGAGTGTTAGCATCTTGGTATGATGTTTAGTGAGTATTCAAATTTTGGTTTCAAATGGATGAACAATTCTTGCTCAAATTTTACATAAAGGTTGACTAAGGAATATTTGAAATTTCTACAACTCACTATTTTCTAAATTTTCTTCCAACCTTCAAGATTTTTTCTAAACTCGTGTATATCGCGATTTGATAAACTATTCGGTCAATATTATTGTGTGCATGTTGCACTACTCTATAATAAGTAGTTGAAGTTTAGATAGAATCTGTATCATATTTGTAAACGTCTCTAGAAAATTAACAAAAAAATCTGGTCTGTCAAATTTCGATTAGTAGAAATATAGCAGTAAAGTAGTCGGTCAATACTATTAGGAGCAATTAGAAGTAAGTGAACTAATTACTTTTTGTTGCTTTTATTTGGCAATAAATTTATAAAATTAATGGAGATTAAAATTTCTTCCCATTAAGTTTTATTGGAGAGTAATTCGTTACACCAAAATATAGAATGTAATCAGATGAAGAGAAATTTTGATGACTGTTGAAGTTAGAAGTTTTCATATTATCGATCAAGTTTTATTGTATTTATCGCACTGCTTTTGTTTTACTTTCTCTACTTGTCAATCTCGATCAACTGCCGCTTGCCCGCACTGCCCGTCGCAAGCTCTAATCCTTCGAAATCACTTCAACATGGCCTCCTTCTTCCTCTCCCCCTGACCTCGTAGTATGCATCTCCTTGTCTTCACGCTAGCAATCTCTTTCTCCCTCTTCATTGATCTCCTTCTCTTCTCCCTCTCTTTCTTCTCCTTTCCATAAAGACCATCACCACTGCCACCACCCTCGCCGCTATCACAGTCGAGTGCCATCACTCGAGGTTCTACATGGACCCTACCCCGTCCTACCTCGTCTTCTTCTTCCTTTCTATACCTTTTCCTATCCTCAACTCATCACTTCACCATTGTCGCGTCCTTCTTCCCTTCCTTCCCAAATATGAGTTGTCAGGGCTAAATGAAAGAAATAAAACTTGAAATGGGACAAGTTAAAATATCCAAATATTAAAATATATTAAAGTATGACTCATACTTTCTTATTTTTAATTTGTTGGTCAAACCTGCACAACCAACTCAAAAGGGGAGGGATGAATTGAATTAGTAGTTAAAAAATTTAATAAAGTATTGCTAACTGAACAAAGCTTGGTTTCTTACAAAATAGCAGAACTATAGTCGATTGGACGTAAACAGAGTCTCTCTGTTTAGTTCAAGTGCAAGTAATATAAGAAAATCATTCAACACACAAACACATAGGATTTACGTGGTTCGGCAAATAAATTTACCTACGTCTACAGCCATTCTTTATCAAGAGTGAATTTCACTAATCCTTATCAAGTTAATACAATACCAAGATAATGTGTTTAGTCAAACAACATTCCCTTAACCGGTTCTCTACTCGAGATGAACCACCAACAGCCTACTAGACTCACAAGTCTCTCCGACAGCTAACACACAAGCCTTAGCTAAGATGCAAAGTACATAGCTTCTTATAAAAATAACACAACCGAGAAGGCTTAACCAAGCCCTTCTCACCGAATATGTTTGTACGAACAATTTTAAAGCAGAGAATCTCCCTCACTAGATTAAATTTAAGCTTAGTAAAGTAAGGAGATGATCAAAAAAATACCAAAGATGTGTTCAGATAAAGCTCGGTAGTGAGTCAAAGTGAGCAGATTTTCTTTTTCTTTTTTTCTAGTTCACTTCTATGCATTCTTCTTTTGTGTTAGTTTTCTTTTTATATATTTTCTTTTCTTGTCAGCCTGGAATGATTCGGATCTTCAAATAGTAGGAAATTCTTCCCGTTTTCTCTCTCGTGCGCCTGCTACAGTGTTATCAATTTGCTCTTTTACGCCGCTGTCGTTTGAGGTTCCATCAGATATGTTTCAACGTTTGGATTTTCTAGCTAGCACTTTGAATCTCAATCAGTTATACTGATATGGCTTGATTAGATCTTTCTTTTGTATATTAAATGAGCTTGTTGGTTATTATTAAATTCTCCCGCGTGTGCTCTCCTTCTTTATCTATTGTTTAATTTTTGCTCTAGAGGATGATCTATAGCATGAAGAGGATGACCTAATCAGGTGACTGGAATCGATGAAGCTCAAATTTGAAGTTTCCTTTTGTGTCTATAGATCAGCCATGTGAGGTTTTCGTAGGATGTTTCTCGATTCCAATAAGGGTTTATATCAAGTTGCTTGCTGTAGGCTGTAATATGTAGACTTATTTTATAGTGAGAAATGCTACTAATTTGAAGTGTATTATCATTTAGATGTTCCAGTAAAATCAACTCTGATATGCAATGAAATAATGCTTGAATTTCATTTTGTAAATCTTGTATGAAAACTATTTGTAGGGTGTTCTTCTGTTAGCTCTATTGCTTAGATTATTTTGTGTGTAGCTCTATGTAGCATGTTATTGTGATGTATCGTCGTAGCAATATCGTGGAGCAAGTGTATATATACTTTTTGTAACTAGATTCTTTGCTTTTGTTTGAATGAAAATCGAAATTCAATTTCTGAATTCAAATCTGGTATGCTGACAGACTGGTTCTTGTGGCACTTTAGCATTGTGTTTTTTACATTCATTTGTTGTGATTTGTTGCTCTACTGATGTGGAATGACAATTGATATGATGTTGTATATGGCCTCAAAAATTAGCTTCAAACGAATGAGAAAATTTTGATCAAACTTCATCTGAAAGTTGACCTCAGTGTTGTCTGATTTTCTGCAATGCATATTTTTTGAATTTTTTCCAATCTTCCACGAATATTCTGAAGTTATGTAGATCATATTTGATGAACTCCCAAGCTTGTTGTATGCATGTTGTTCTAGCTTTGGTAAAAATATCTTGCTCAAGCTGAATTTGCATCACGATCAAAATCTGCCTTTGAAATCTATAACTTGATCATTTTCACTCGGTTTAGAATCAGATGCAATCTAATCGGCTGTTCTTGTGAGACTTTTATGTTCTACTCAACTCAGCTTCTCTATTCTGCTCTGTCCGATCTGCTTTATTTCAACACTTAACCGATTTCTCTTGCGTCCGAAGTAGAATTTCCTATAAAGCAGCTGGCTGGACTATAACATTTATTTGGAAGAGTTTATACTTCCAATTCTACATAGTCCACCTAACTCATAAATTATAATTCTTAATATTTGTTATCATCAAAATCAATCTTAGAATTCCAATAATCTTTCCTTTTTTTACGATAACAAGACAAATTAAGAATTATTAGTTTATGACTTTAACAAAGTATAGTGATACTCATTGTAGACAAAGAGAGGTTGGTTTTGTTACCAGAGGAATGGTGTAAGAGTTCTTTTCGAATAAATTCTCCCCCTTACTGAATGCGTTATTAGCACTTTCACTTTCCCGCATATAGTAATTCTTTCATCTCTCCTCTTTTTGTCATCACAAAAAGAGTGAAAGGTTATCGAGCAATTTTCAATATTTAAAAAACTTATAGTTAAGATAAATGCTCATAAAAGACGTATGAAGTATATATTCATGATGCATAAGAAATGTATTCATATAATCTATAAACTTTGATTATAGAAACTTGACCAACTAACTTGTAAACAACATACGCTACCGTTAGAATCAGGGTTGATGCCCAAGTATAATAAAGGCCTAAAAAAACAAATGTCTTGCATAAAAGTGAAGCGAGAAACCGAATTAAGGGATAGATACTGATATAAAGGCCGAATCATGGTATGAAGGCACTTTGCTTGTTAAAAGGGCTAGAGGAAACCTCCAAGAAAGGACTAATAAGGCGAGAATTTGAATTGCGGAACAGGTATTAGGCCAATAGCTGAATCACTGTATAAATATACCTACTCTATGACTGGCCAATATGTTGCGCAAGCGATATAGATAAGAAATTATTCAGTGCTCCATCACCAAGAATCGCTTTAAAACAGTCAATAATACTATTAAACAACATCAAGAACAGTAAGCACAATAACAATAATGAAAATAAAAATATACGCGGTTCGATTTCAAGAGAAACCTACGTCTACAGGAGAGAAGATAAATATTTCACAGTTAATGTGAAAATTACAAAAATAGAGCAAAAATTCGAAGATTGTAAAGCTCCATTAAAATGTAAACCCTATCACCCTCTCTTTAAGAGAAACGGCTTGAAACAACCAAAATAAAAACAACCAGCTGAACTTCTCTCAAGAAAAACTTACACATAAAGGATAGAAATAAAAAACAGACAAAAAGAATGGCCACAAGAGAAAAAAAAATAGTGAATTATATATTTGATCGATGAAGGCCGTTAACTCGTTTTGGTTGAGAAGTAGTCGCATTGAAGGATCACATAGTGTCGCGCGGGCCTAAAACATGATCACAGACACCTAACTTGCTCGTACATGGTCAAATCCAAGGCAAAACATAGCAGCTACATTGCTTCACCTTACTCGAAAGTATGAACAAGATAAATTGAAAAAATCAAGCTATAATAGGTGGTCTTGTCCTTATAGGAAATAACAGACTATTACTTATACTTCGAATGTCAACTATAGGTACAAATATAGGCTGGCCGGGCGGGCCCAGTCTGATTGTATTTTTTATGACTCGGCCAGGCCTGTTTATCCGATTTTATTTTTTTATTTTATATATTTTTAAAACTTTACTTTTAAGTTAAAAATAAATATTATAAATTTTTTATTATTAAAATTTATTTTTTTTAATTAAAAAATATTTTTTAATTAAAAATTGATTTGATCAACGATTAATTATCAAATTGACTGGTCAATGTCAACAACAACCGAGCGGACAGACCGCATGGCAAACCAACAAGGTCGGCCCAATACTGCCTGTAAAATTGGACCGAGCAAGCCCGATCCTGTCACTATTCACGGAGCCGCACGGGCCGGTACTCGAGCTAACTTATGGGGCCTCTGGCCCGTTTGATCTGACCTATTTTATACCTATAATATTAACATATGCATATAATAATCACATAGAAGACTCACATTTTAAATCAACAATAGTATCAGAATTCAAGGTTCTAACAATCTGAGTACGGCGGACTGCTTGCACAAATTTTCATCTCCTCTTATTTTTCGTATTCATTAGAAATTTACTAGATCACAGTTTCCAATATGATTCATTAAAACATATGTGTACAAACATACACATTTGGATTTGCTAACAAGTGAATGCAAAGACTGAATGCATTTAGTGCTCATTTGTGTAATGTTCGAGATATTATGTAATGGTTCTGTTTTTGAACTTCGATATGTATAGTATTTCAGCACAACTGGCTACAAGCGAAATATATAATAAACTTTAGTCAGTGATCAAGTATTGTGTGTGTACTACATTGATAGTTGGCTTGAACTTGTATGGGCTCATAAGAGACGGTCACCCTCCTCTTAACAACCGATTTCTAAGGGTGTAGTTTTAACCTTCTGTTTGTTTATTCATATAGTATCAGAGTTGAATTTCTCGACATGCTATTTTGTGGATGATAAACTCAGGACTGCCAATGTCTGACTATCTGTACTACATGGTGTGAAAAGGGGCAGATAGGTTCTAATCCTTACGCTAGCTCTTACATGAGGGTGGGGGTGAAAATAGTCCCACATTGACGGTTGGCTTAGGTGGCACTATTCTTATATATCAAGATGTCACCGCTAGAAATTACCATGTTGAATCAGCTGCATAAAAAAAACAAACAGGTAATTACACAGATTTGAACAAAAAGTTCTAACAATATCTATCGAGGCATAGACCAGCACAAACTTTTGCCAACTGTAAACAAATCACAGGTGTATCCATTCCCCACTTTACTCAAGAATCCTGACATGCTCCAAGTAAAGAATGATCCTCTTAGATAAGCGAAACTGCACAGTGTAAGGAAACCAGAAGAAAACAAGAACATGGTCCCCAGTAGCAAAGCGTCATCGAGGCTTAACTTTATAACTTTCACTCTTTTGTGGTATACAAAACATCCAAAACCGAGTGTGAAGCAAGGTAGTAGATTCATATATGATTTATTCTTAGTGTCTGTTGCCTTTCAGGTACTATATATACATTAGACTTCCTACTGGAACCTGCACCACTCAGAAAGAAATGGCTCAAATGGCTGCAGCAACAACAGCTGCAAATACTGCTGCGCGAAAGATGCAGATGATCAAGGGCGACCGTGGGGTCTTTGCATCGTCAGATGACAGTGCTGTGATGAGGCAGATACTCGGTACGCATGCACCTGATGGCCGTGAGGTCGATGTCCGGCCCATTTTACATGTCTCAGAAGACATCTTCCAAAGGGCCACGCCTACGATTTTCTTGGTAGGTATACAAACTTAATTTTTTAACACACTCGTATCCTTTTTTGGCTGCCAGCGGGTAGAGTGGTGCAGAGTAAATTTTCCATTCAACCATGCAGAAATCTTTACCACAGTTGAATAATTTCGATTACTCAAATTGTCAACTCAGCAAATGCTTGTAAAAAGCAAGCATCTATGACTTATTGAGTTTACCTGCTTGTCAAAAGCAAGCTGGAAAGACATTGAAGCTACACTTTCAGTTAGAAGAGCATATAAAAAATTCTATCTCACTGAAACAAAGTTTAGGCGTCTGCAGAACTTTCACTATATCATTCTTTAAACCTCTTCTTCTGCAAAATTAGAAAAACAGCCTCGCTACAGTAAGTCCTACACTGTTGCCCGGTTAAAACCTCCCTTATGAAAATCGCCTGATTGCCGCAACAAGATTAATTATGTATGTGATGAAAGTACTCAAGAAATTCTTGGCAAGGGAAATCCCAAACTTCTAAGGAGAAATAGCAGATGTCTATAGCTCTTTTCAATTGCTTTGTTACGAGAGTAATCAATAATAGAAAGTAATAAGTTGGCATTTCGAAATATGAACCTTTATTTCCATTATCAGCATTTCTATTCACTTCGTGTGTTCAGTGTGTGGTTATTACAAATCTATCATATCTTTCTCTTCCAAGGACAAATTCTAAATTCATCCTGCTATCAAAAAGATAGGAAAGGGTGCTCTCCTATCTAGTTTAAGTAAGTAGGAATAATAGCATAAGTATGTGACGAATTTAAGAGATAATACACTAAAAAATGAACTACAGTGCTGCGCTACGAAAATGCAACTTCTCTTGGAGGAGAGAGTACTTGCAAATAGCATTTTCCTTGAACTAACAGCCGGTACATCAACATTCTCAGGGAAACTACCAACCTTGAAATCATTTCATTTCAAAGATTAAATGTACTGTCTTATTTTCCCTATTTTGTAATCCATTGGCATAATCTTATGGTAGTCAATTTCTAAGTCCTTACAAAGACCGTAACTTTAATAAAGGGAAGTTGTACGCAAAGATACTTGCATTTTTCCCACCCAGTAGAAAATGTCTTAGCTTTTGTTTTTGATATGTTCCCTGCAGACAGCACCAGGTCCAACAGAAGGCATCGAAGACAGGATTTACAATCATGCTGGCGTAATTAACATGTTTGAGGCCCTCGCATATGCCATCCACAAAATAACTTGCGAGGTTAGTCACTTACCAAACTTATTATCTATCTTCTTCTTCTTTTTTCATGCCCTACTTATGCCCTTGAAACTATTTGTTCTGTTTCTAACACAAGTGTTCCCTATATCTTATGCACCAAGGTACCTTTTAAATTACCACCGTTCTTATGTGAAACATGCATTATTTACAACCCATCAGATCCTAGTAACAAGTTGTTGTGTGATTTTTGCAGTTAACTTGTAAATGTTCTGAAGCTACAGACGCGCATGGGACAGCTGTGCACTTGTTCAACTCACTCTCAAGTTACACTTGGGATGCCAAAGCAGTCTTGGTTCTGGCAGCCTTTGCTGTTGCATATGGTGAATTCTGGTTACCTGCGCAACTACACACTGTCAATCCTTTAGCCAAATCAATTGCACTTCTCAAGCAGGTTCCGGATATCCTGGAGCACACTGATCTCCTAAAACCTCGATTTGATGCCATTAACAACCTTATCAGGGAAATGGTCGAGGTCACCAGGTGCATAATTGAGTTTAAAGAGATGCCGACTGAGTACGTTTCCCCCGACAGTCCTGACATGGCTACAACAATGGCACACATTCCAACTGCAGTTTATTGGATCATGAGGAGCGCAATCGCTTGCGCAGCCCAGATAGTTGGGCTAATTGGCCTAGGCCATGAGTATGTGAACCACCAAAGAATCCTACTATGCTTTTTCTTTTAATAACTTTTTTGAAAAATATTTTAAACTCTACTTGTGAATGCTTCAAGATAAATCTTGGTTGTCTCGTTCCAGGTACATTAGTTCCACAACAGAGGCATGGGAGCTTTCAACTTTGGCTCACAAATTGAGTAACATACACGGCCACCTCACGAAGCAGCTGAGACACTGCCATCACTATATTGGTAAGCATTAGGGGTTAAGGGGCTAAGCAGCTGAGACACTGTCTCACGCTCTACGTTACATCTGAGATATTATTGAATCATGTTGCGCTTCGGTATGTGGGAGTTCCAGCATCTTCACCTCGCTTCCTGAATTGCTTTCCCTATCAAAGTAGCTCATACTAGTAACTTAATATTAATAGAGGTAATAATCCCTGTCAGATAACTTCCAGAAACATCAAAGCATTGTTTTTTCCTTTTTTTAATTAACATCAAAGCATTGTATGCACGCAGAAATTAGTGCCAACCAATTATAACCTTTAACTTGAAATTTGCAAACCCAAGAAATTAGCTTTTTTGTTAATGCTTCTTCTTAAAAATGAATAAGACTCATAATTTAATATAAAAGGCACCCATGTCTGTGCGCAAGACGAAGCAGATGGTTCCAACATGTTAGACTATTTAATGTGCCAAATTGGAACCTTATATAAATAGCATGGCAAAACTTAGTCCAGATACTATTGACAGAAATAAATTAGGGAATTATACTCTTGACAAAAACAATCTTTTTTGTCATGCAGATGAGAGGAAGCAGATTGAAGCTTACCAGACACTTGTGCGCCTGTTTGAGACCACCCATATTGATAACATGAAGATCCTCAAGGTGCTGCTTTACTCCAAAGATGACCTGCCACTCATGGATGGTACCACCAAAAGAAGAGTCAGTGTCGATGTGCTTCGGAGGAAGATTGTCATGTTCCTCGTCTCAGACCTCGACATTAGCCATGAAGAACTGTTCGTCCTTGTTCAGATATACAATGATACACACCAGGGTAGACTTGAAAGGCATTATGAGATTGTGTGGCTCCCCATTATTGACAGGCATATCCCATGGGACGACGCAAAGGAAGAGACTTTCAACCGAGTAGCATCGACAATGCCTTGGTACTATGTGCGTCACCCTTCCGTTGTTGAAAGAGCAGTCATCAAATATACAAGGGATGCATGGCGCTTTGACAGAAGACCATTACTAGTGGTGCTGGATCCACAAGGAAGAGTTGTATGCCCAAATGCCCTCCACATGATGTGGATATGGGGAAGCTTAGCATACCCTTTCACCAGCAGCAAGGAGGAGGCCCTTTGGAGAGACGAGACATGGAGGCTCGAGTTTTTGGTCGATGAAATTGATCCCGCAATACTGGCATGGGTAAGGATACTAGCCTCTTTAATGAATCCTTAATAATCCTATGATGTGAAAGTGCTATGGTGATCAAGAGAACGTCCGGGAGATGCTCTTAGTGGTAGAAATTAATATTTGGTACCCGGCTCTAACACCTTACCTATAACATGAAAGATAGAAAGAGAATCATCTACTCCCCTAGTTAACCTGATCATTTAGTAAACTTAAATATAGAAACAATGCAAAGAATTTCCAACCTAACATGCCAAAAACAATGTCATAACCCCCCCACATGCAGCAGACTGGGCATCTATGTATGGTCTATTCTACTCTTCCTACAACTTCGTAACATGTCTGACTAATTTGTAAAATAGGTTCAAGAAGGACGTTATGTTTGCTTATATGGAGGAGATGACATAGAATGGATCAGGAGATTCACCACAACTATGAGGCGTGTAGCAACAGAAGCTGGGATTCCGCTGGAGATGGTCTACGTGGGTAGAAGCAACCCCAAGGACCGCGTAAGGAAAGCCATTGCAGCAATCGGAGCAGAGAAGCTAAGTGGGTACTGGCAAGACCTGGTGATGGTCTGGTTCTTCTGGGTTCGGTTGGAGAGCATGCTGCACTCCAAAATGCAGCATGGCAGAAGTGTTGAGGATGACCATATTATGCAGGAGGTGATGACATTGTTAAGCTTTGACGGCGGTGAAGAGGGGTGGGCAGTGATTAGCAGGGGTTCCACAGAAATGGAGAAGGCCAGTGGGAAGAAGATCCTGGAATGTCTTATGCAATTTGACCAGTGGAAGGACAATGTGGAGCATCAAGGATTTATTCCTGCTCTCTCAGATGCATTGGCGCCATTCCATACTGAAGAACACTGCACTCGCCTCATCCTACCCGGAGACACTAGCATGATCAAGGAACGAGTGGTGTGTGCGGAGTGTAAGCGCCCCATGGACAAGTTTGTCCTGTATCGCTGCTGCAATGACTAAAACCAATGCTATGAGAAGGTCTAAGTAATTCATCACTCTTGCTGTTTCTTGTTGGTGCCTATAGCAGGGTGGTGCTTTATTTACTCATTTGCTAAGCCTAGAATAAGAAGTGCGATCTTGTTGTCCTCAAGTGTGTCTCTTTGTTGAAAGTTATGTGCGTCTTCTGATCCTTTTGATGTCAAAATAAGAAGTTGAATTCTAATGTATTAAATGGTTTTTTTTACGTATAACTGTTTTTTATCATTACCAATTGCACTTTCAATTTGCTCTTAGTGCATTTCAAATATTCCTATGGAAATCATTGCAGTTGATATGCTATTAAAATCATATGGTAAATTTACTAATTTATAAAATATAGACTTTGGCCCAAAGCAGATGTAAAAAGTCTATTCTGGCACATAATTCCTATGGAGAGAGAGTTATCATAAGGCTAAGATACAGAACAGAAATGTCAAATGTGGTTACCAACCTGCTTTCCTTGCTGTCAGACTACTCTTTCAAGTTTGAACTCATTAGCCCCTGCAGTTATGTGACCTCTTTCCCATTCGAGATAATTGAACTTATCTTCATGGTAGAACCTGAAATATGGCGTACGAAACAAATTAATGATTGTGAGATCTGATAAAAGGAACACTATGCTACGCCCAACTGAAGTACAGTAAAATTAACTGTGAATTTAAATAAGTTATGTTTATGCATTGAATTTGGATCTTGTTCGACCGAGTTTTAGAGCATGTGCAATCTTATGTGACCTATCTTTGCATCACCTATCGACCAAAATATGGAGTTAACGACCAAATCAAAGAGCTAAACAAAATACAGAAATTCATTATTTTTCTATTTCAACTCCTTCTTTCTTTGTTTTAGGTTCAACTCTTTTCTGTAAAAATTTTTTGGAAGAAGTGCATCTATTTTCTTTTATCTTAATTGTTCTAAGCCTTATACTTTGAAAGAGAGAGAGATCATTTCTTCTTTCATGGAGCTTTACAATCTTTGATCTTTGCTCTATCTTTGTAAATTTTACATTAATAGTGAAATATTTATCTCCTTTCCCCAAAGAAAAATGTTTCTCTTGAAACCAAACCACGCTAAATTTTATCTTCACTTGTTTTTTATTGTGTTTACTATTTTTTATATTATTTTATATTTTTTGTGAATATTTCAAAGTAATTCTTAGTGATCAAGCGCTAAATATTTTCTTATGTATGGTAAACTAAGTTATATACTTTATTCCAAATTGATTTGCTTCTTATTATTATGTATTTAGTGCTCTTTGACTTTATTTCTTCCACAACATATTGACTTGTTATAGAGTAAATATATTTATATGGTAATTCGAATTTTCTCCATAGTTCCTAATAGGACGGTATTGCTGGCCTTTTAAGAAGCAAAGTACATTTGTACCGTGATTCGACTATTGGCTTAATATTTGTGCCGTTATTCATCTTCTAAGTTTGCTTTCATGATATAAATTTATTTGCACCTTCATTATACTTGGGTGTCTATTCTCATGGTAACAAAAAAACTGTTAGGTATGGTTACAATCAAAGAATACATACAAAATGTTGAAATATTTAGGTGTCTGTTTTAACCAAAAACAAAACATACTTAGTAGGGGTGACAAATTTCGACCTGATCCGAAAATTCGATCCGAAAAGATCGGATTTGGGTCAAGCCTTATTCAAATTCAGGTCGATTTCGGGTCGACCCAAAAAATGATCCGAAAAATTTAAATGAATTCGGATCGGATTCGAGTTGACCCGAAATTGATCCGTTTAACCCGTATAACTTTTTATATAGTATATATTATTTAATAATTAAAAAAATAGCAAAAAATTTGTATTTAATTTGTATATATATTTTTTTAATTTATCTTAATTTTAACTAATTTTTATTTTATTTATAAATTTTGTCAAAATTAATATTTTTCTTTTTAAATATATTATAATTAATAATTTATATATATTATTATTAAAAAACTAATTTTTATAATTTTTATTTAATAATTAAATTATTAAATGGGTCGACCCGAGTTTTATCCGATTATAAATAGATTGGGTTAGGGTTGACAATTTTGATCCATATAAATAAATAGATTGGGTTATGATTGAACAATTTTGACCCGGTTATTATATGGGTCGATCCGAAACCGACATATTAATCCATATTGCCACCCCTAATACTTAGTACACTTCAAAATGTCATGCCAGTAAATTTTGTCAACAAATGCACGTGCAAGTCAAACTTAAAATGCAAAATAAAAGAGCGTCTTTTCCATTTAGTTTATGGCCTACATGTATATACAAAAAATATTTTCATATCTAGGAACTATAGGTGTAAAACTGGGCCAGGCCAAATGAGCCGGTCCGTGGCCCAATTAGTTAGCCCAAATATTGGCCAACTCGGTCTAATAAATAGTGACAAGATTGGACTGGCCCGATCCGATTCTACAGACAGTATCAGATCGACTTCGTCAGCTCGTCCGCTCAGATACTGTTGACATTGACCAATCAATATTGACCGATTGATCTAGTTAACATTGACATTGACTAGATCAAATTTTTAATTAAAAAATATTTTTTATTGATAAAAAAATAAATTTTAATAATAAAAAATTTTAATATTTATTTTTTATTTTAAAATTTTTAAAATTTATTTTATATAAAATAAAAAAAAATAATCCGGATAAATAGACCGATTGGGTTATAAAAAAGAAAATCAAGACATGCAATTCGACCCGATCTATTCACTTAACTCTGGCAAGTCCGGCCCGCTCATATTTGCACCTATATTAGAAACAACTCAAAGAAAGATCCATGTAATGATGCTCCAAAAAAGAAAATGCTACATATAGCAAGTGATCAACTTCCTTGTGCTTGAAATGCTGGTAATATTTCATCAGTAATTTGCCACTTATTGTATAGGATAACATTCTTAGAATTTTATTTGTTCTTTTTCATGCGGTACAAAGTAATTGGGCATGAATAACTGTTCCTTAGTTCAATATAAGTAAGTCATAATTCAATTCAAAACAACTTGGTGGAAAGTTGGGTGGGACAAAAGGTGTGCCATAAAATATTATTCATAAAAAGAAGCACTACATGTAAGCGGGAGAAAAAAAAAAGAAAAAGAAAGAAAGAAGTGCTATGCTATTCTTAATCCCGACTCAATAACTTGCAAATCTTGAAGGTGCCGACAAAAAGTAGCTAATTAGCACTTACGAACCAAGAAGTTGCTTTTTTATTTATTTATTTGTGTCTTAGTTATTAGTTGGCTCAAAATCAATTCTTATGAGAAATATTAACAATAAGAACCTATCGATCACTAAAACTATCGCAACAACAAAATGAAGTACTATATGTACGCAAAAACATTTGTGCTAGACAATTCTTGATTCTGACACTAACTTTAAAATGTTAATATCCTAGCATTATTGCTTAAAGATGCACAGAAAAAAGTAGAGAACCAAGAAAAATTGCCATTCCTTGTGATTATGAAAATAATTTCTTATATACTTTTTACACTTGAACCTTTTCTTAACATAGAATGCAACTAAAAATTTTTAATTGCCCTAAATAAGGACCCAGTGTACATTCTTTGCATATCAACCAAAAAACACCTTCTGTGCATGTTTATTTCATCTGCTAACCTGAGAATTGCATGACCTAAATCCAGAAAGGAACTAGACTGACGGTGAATGCAGCTCTTCTAGTTATTAGTTAGCAGCCTAGTGTATCTTTTCATCGCAATACAACCCAAAGAGGAACAACACATATTGTTAACTAGGCACAACATTATGTTCAGAAAAAGCTCGTCTGAATCATACAACTTCTTTTATCTAAACTAGCAAGCTGAATTTACATTCGTGCATTGATAGAGCATATGCTTCTTCATAGGCAAGTTGCATGTCTCACACAATACAACTCTTTCACTCATACCTTCAACGTAGGGTAACAAAGTAGAAGAATTACAACACTGTTTACTACCTGTTAGAGGATCAAGAGCAATCTTAATTGCACCTATAAAACCAAGCTTCGGAAAATTTTCACCCCATTTGCCAAAAAATGATAGGCATTCAAGTACCTCATTTCCTCTGAATATAATGGTTGATGCCTGCTCAGCTACAAGTAGCCAGTCCTCATTGCCACTATCAAGAGCCAATAAAAGGTTGGCTTCACTTAGAACATAATCATTTCCATTATGGCTTCCGATATGAACCTTTAATCTTCTTATACTCTCCAAACGCATCCAAAAGAATTTGATCTTTGTGATGGATAAGTAACCACTACGCTTTTCTCGGATCACGGCTGCCAATACCTCTTTCGAACTTTCAATACACATGCTACCAACATAGATTAATACCAATGGAATTCCAGATGCTATTATATTGCTCATCATACTGCTAAGTTCTCGAGCCCATTCTGTGTTACTGGTTCCATAAAGGCATATGATTCCTCCATCATGTACCTGTACATGATGGCATGCCAAATGTAAGAGCAACAGTTTAGCTATCATTGCTAGAGTAGAAAGAGAACTACATATATTCTCCGTATGGGAATACATTTAATTCTCTCTAGATAAATGCATACATACTATCAAATGGTAATTAATAAACATGTATATAAAACTAAAACCATACAATTTAATACTCAAGATACCAAAAAAAGCATAATCTTTAACCATGTATCTAAAGGCATAAATAACTGCTTACCCAATAGGTTAATAGGGGATCGATCTCATCAGCAAAAAGTTCCATTACTGAAGTTTGTTCTGCCCAAAGCTCACTTTCTCGTGAGGTTGAGAAAGGATAAGCCTTTGTACCCCATACTAGAATCATATCCATTGCATCTAACGATACTATATTACCTCTGGAGTCCAATACGACCATCAATGGATCATCTTGGAAGTGCCAAACATCTTTGATAAAGTTAATTGCCGGTAAGCAGAGCGCTGAAGGTTCACATAGTGAGTACCATGGCAATATTTGCGCAAGTTTAGCAAAAGCTTTCCTTTCTTCAATAGACCAAGTATTGGATCTCCCAATTGGAACCCAAACAACCTCAAAAGGCTTCTCCATGTCACACTCAAGTTGTTGAAGGATGAGAAGAACCTTTTCCAGGTCGACTATAGGTTCGGAAATAAAAAGTATGACATCCTTGTTAGCAAGTGCAGCAACTGCAATCTGCAGAAATGATAATAGAAGACACTGATGACCTAAGATGTGAAAATTTTAATACTATTTGAGATGCAGGCAAAATACAACTGCAGTGCTACTGAAGGTTGGGGAAAAAGAACTGCAAAGTTGCCAGTGATATTAAACAAACATACAAGTAATGCACAATCATAACAGGAGTTTTTATTATAAGCAAATTACAGTTAAATCACTCTAGGTTTCCATTTCTACATGGCCCAGCTCAAACATATATAATAAATAAGAGAACTAGAAATTTAAAGACGTAGATAAGGTGCAAATGGAGTAAAGTTGTTGGGCTAAATGATTTTTTTTTTTAATTGAAATGGGACATGTGAAAATAACCAAAACTAAGGTGGACTAATGAGTGACCCATACTTTCATAATTTTTTGTATACAGCAAATGCTGTCACAAACTTACAAAGTGTTTATTTAGGACAAATCTAGTTAGTTCTAAAATTTTGTAATTATTTGTAAAACAACTGATAACTGCAAACCTTTTCATTAGAAGGACCAAGTCTTAGTGGGAAATTATCTTTCATGGCAAACAATGTGCTGAGAACAGTTTGGTTGTCCGCATAGGCCTCCTTGAACAAATGAGAAAGAGATATCTGTAACTTGCATTCTGTTCAACATAGAACTAGATTAGCCAATCTCCAAGACTAACGTTTCAAACAAACTTATTCATAAAATAAAAGGTTTTCCATACAAGTCACCTAGTGGCAAGTACATGGAGCAACTCAATCAAATGACTGAGAAACAGTGAAAAATACCATCAGAATTTTCATTTAAGGATGTGTCTCATGGAAAAGCAAGTGTTCTGACATGGTTGAACAAATAGAAGTTCACATGTAAAGTTCACAACGACCTAAATAACTTAGAAGTGTGACCTCCAATAAATAGCTCAGATATGTATTATGAATTCATGAATATCAATCATCTCAGTCTAGTTCCCCATTAGCTATGTAATGTATTACAAACTCATCATAGATATTAGAACTTTCCTCCTTAAGTTTTTTTTTGGAATGACCTATAACAACAAAATTGGATACAAATATAAAATATTTGTAAAGTAGAGACTTGAAAATCATAAAATACTTTGTAAAGTAGTGATTCAGTAGCAAGAACAAAACCTATATGCAGGTTGAATGCATCCAACTCACTGTGCATGCGGTTGTTTACATTACTGATCTTATGCACAGAACTCCACACTTCACACCTGGCTGTAAGAGAATTTATGCACCTGAACACAAATGACCTCCAAATGTTAAAAGCATACACAAGATAGAAGTTCAACCAAAGGGGAGAAGACTATGCTATAGTATGAATGCAGTAAACATTAACTAAGAGCTAACTAGATTTCAAATCAGATGATCATGGAAGAACATGAACTTGCACTTCCTTCATTGCCAAAATGCCATCTATCTGGGACATGCATGAAACTGCTTTTCTGATAACCCAATAGGAAGCAATATGGACACAAGTCTTTGTTGATGCCAGCGCATCATAGTCCAAACTTAAGTATTGCACAGGAAGGTTTTCGAATTCAAGGATGCACTTCGTTACATCAATCATCTTCTCAAATAGACTTCTTAGAGCCCTGAACCAGCGTTTGACTTCACTGATGACTTCTGATGTATAAGTCAAACTTTTCATAATTGATATAGATAATGCGAGATGATTGGTCGGGCAAAACTGCATAATGAGCCAAAACTTTCCACAGCTCATTGCTAATGCAGCAAGCACGATAGCAACCTTAGAGCCCCATGAATACTTGCCAACTATCTCTAGGACAGCTGTTGTCATAGAATGTGCAGATCGTCCTCTGGAGCTGATCAGGAGCATCTGCCATTAAACAAGCTCTACAGTGTGTCTCATGGTATCCAAAATACAGAGTAATTGACTAATTTCAGAGAATAGATTGTACCTCAGCAGCAAGTTGATGTATTGTGCGTCCTATTTCTGCATCCTTGAGGTCAAATTTAACTCCATTCCAGGCAGCAGTGTTTGTTGTGTTAGTATCCTGAAAAAGTTATCCTTGTTAAGCTTTCATCTGTTCACTATTAAAACTCAAAGGCAGATAGAAAGACCTACACAAACAACGAAGCATGATGCTTTCCTAATTTGCTTCCACATGGAAGACTGCTACTGATGAAAGCTACCACCACACTATCAACAAACCTCACAAACATATTTACCACCTTCCACACTATATGCTAGCACTACATAGATTATAAAAAGAGCACATTCAGGATTAGGCATTTTTAAATTAATAATTGCTAATTATTGGATGAATGCTTAACTTGCACCAGCATTTTCATTTAGTGAACACAGTTTGCATACTAATAAAATACCCATAACTTGTAGGAACAAGCAATTGTTACAATGCTACTGAAGCTACTGTTGATGAATTTCAACAGTTACTGCATAAAAGGGTGATAAAGGAGTCCTCTGATCTTCAGGGCATGCATACCTCTTAAACACTCGACCAGAAGTATCCAACATCTGTTTTAATCGTATTTCCTAAAAAATTATGTATGAAATGAGAGGAAAACAGGACAGCTGATGGTTTCAAACAGGAAGCGGTAAAACACATGCAGAACTGATCATTTCTCATGGAATGAATTTCATTCAAACCGGTGAAACACATGTTTCCGATGTCAGAGAATTATGACTGAAAATTCAGCTATCTTGTTGAGTTCACATTCCAACCAAAATTAACCAAAAAAACCAATATACAAGTGAGAAATTCATACATTTGGTAGCACGATTAAATGAATGATATTCTCCGCTGCCCTAAGGAAAGGGGCCAGATCAATTTTGTGGTAGTCGGGCAAATGCGTCGGAACGATTTCCTTCAAGATGAAGTCTTCATGAGAATCATATAGAGATTGCATAGTGGTACAGTAGTAGAAAACACAAGTATCACTCGAACACTTGAACCATCTCGCAACTGATCTGAGAATGCTTCAGAATAGCTAATAAAGGTTTACACGGAAACAGACAAGAATAAAGATGACTGCAATCTTTATCTAAAGTTGTTCTTTTGGGCGACAGTGTCGTACCAACATTAGTTAAGAAAAACAAAGGGTGATTCTTTACCTTTTCCAAAGCGTTGAGCGCAAGCTGTTGGTGGTAGTGCCCGAACGAGAAGAGTGAAGATGGCTACATACATTTTGGTGACAGCAGCTGGATAGACAGTGATTTTCTCGACTGTTTTACCTTTTTCTTTAGCTTTATTTTCTCCAAAATGGAGATGCTGTAAATACATATGTTTGGAAAGCAAAAGGGGAAAAGAAATAAATTAGGACAGTTCCTCTTCGAGAATTCAGCTTTGCTTACAAATCAATATAACCTAAAGAAGGAACCTCCTCAATATCTAGCTTCAGCTTTTTTTCTACTGGAATAGTCACTCTCTTCATTAACTGTAGTAGCCTCTGTAACAGAGAATTTTTGGATGTTCAGCGGTGCTTATGAAATAAAATTTTTTTTAAATAAAAGATATTTTTATTTTTTTTAAAATATAAATTATTTTTTTTTTATTTTTAAAAAAATAATAAAAATATGTAATAAAAAGATCTCATTTCGTAAAATTTTTCTACACTTTCTAAATTTTTAAATAATTTTTTTATATATTTATAAAATATATATTAAAAAATATAAAATTGAAAATTGAAAAAAAAAATTGAAAAAAAGTAATCCCAAACACTCCCATTAAGATTATCTGGGGGATGCGTTTTCACCCCAACTCTGAAGAAAAACCCTCACTGTTCTATAAACAAAAGTTTGTATTTAACATCATGTTAAATTTAAAATTATAAATAAATTATATATATATTTTTTAATTTTTTTAATTTTAAAATAAATTATTTCAAAAGTTTCATTAACTTTTTCTAGAAAGTTATTTAGTTTTAATTGATTCTAAACAACCCCTCAGTTGATGCGATCGTGAAACTTGTAATCTCTAGCTGATTCAACTCATTTGTTTTTATGGTTAAATTTCTAGGTTATAAGATGTAATTTTTTGAATAGAGCTAATTTACATAAGAATATAATTCTTGGGAGAGTTAAAGTCTAAACTAATATTTGTATTTACAATTCTTCATATAAACTATATTATAAAATCAATCACTGAATATAGACTATATTTAATTTTTTATATTATTGGATTATAAACCAAATTTAAGAAAATATCTAGCTTTTGAATCTTTTACCACCACTCTAGACTAAATTAAATTTGATCTACTAATTTTCTTCTAAAATTGTTATGATAGATCGCATCACTTTTATGCGTTACAATTAGATTTGCACAAGATATGTCCAAACAATCTAAACGAACCTTCTTTTAATATGTTTTCGGTCGGCGTGACAGCTGCTCATTAGTGTATATTTTTAATTCATATTCTGTCCACTCTAAAATAATTGCATATCTATCTTAGCGTTCTCACTTCTATATATATTTATCTTATGAATATTTTTGACCTTAATAGTCCAACACTCACATCATAGAAAATAGCAGACTGAACGACTGTTCTATAAAATTGATTTTTTAGCTTTAAAGAAATTTCTTTATCACACAAAATTTCTATAACACTTTGTCATTCATCCATCCTGATTGAATCTTATGCATAACATCGTCTCAAAACTTCTTTTATTATGATAATCAAATCTAAATATTTAATAATTTACAGTATAAGCATAATTTTTTATGACAATAATAGTATAATCATCATTCTTATATTTAGTAAAATAACAATTTATATACTCTATCTTGCTCCTGCTAAGTTTAAGACTTTTAAATTCTAAGTACTATTCTAACAATTTAATTTATAATTAATCTCTTGTTTGTCTCGTCAACTAAAACTATATTATTAGTAAATAACATACATTACCGTATTTCATCCCGAATATTAACTGGAGTTAATCAATTATTAAGATAAATATGTAAAGATTTAGAACTAACATTGATGTAAATCTATTGCAATATGAAACTCTCTGCTACTCTATGATTATAATGTATTTGAGTGACTACTATATCATATATATTTATAGTAGGTACATTTTTTTTTTTTAGCATCTAGCATAACACTTGTTTAGGTATCGTACCGTAAACTTTTTGTAAATTTATAAAAATGGTATATAGATTTTGCTTCTTCTATCTATATTATTCCACAATCTTCTTACTAGATAAATCTCTTCCTTAGTAAATTTTCGTAGCATAAAATTAAGCTGATTATCTGAATTTTTCGAATTGCATTTTAAGTTATGTTTTAATTATCCCTTCCTATAATTAATAGTATGGCTTAAGAGCTTGATCCCTATAATTCATACTATATTAAATAACTTAATAAGCACTAAAGTACTGAAGTACTTTCCTCCAAAATTTTGGCATTTTTTCACTCTTTAGAATAACTTAAATAACTTTATTAACAATGTAATGCTCCTTAACTCCTTCACGAAAAAAGAGCTAACTCCAAAGCTTACTTGGTTAGTATTACGACCAAGTCAAGTTATTTATCACCTTCCATTAGAACTATATAATTCATAATATTAAAAAATGACAACCAATTAAATCACTTATAAATCATAAATAAAAAACTGATATCATATTAGACAAATTTACAATTTAAAAGCTATCAAGATACAACACAAAATTTGTATTATGTTATAGATGAATTTATTATCGTTACGACTGCAAAAAAAAATTTCTTAAAATTGATTCATAGGAATTACGTAGGTATACGCTAGGCCTTCTTTTGATTGACTAAAATTTTTCTACTATAATTGAGTTAATGAAGCATCAACATATATGAAATCCTCAATAAAAAATAGAAAAAAAATATGAAAAGAAAATTATCTCTAATACTTTTATAGAACAAAAAATATTTTTATTTTTTCTAAAAACGAGCTCTATTTTTTATTTCAAAAAAATTAAACAAAATAAATAATAAAAAAATCTTCTACATAAATTTTTTTATTTTTTAAATTTTAAATAAATTTTTTAAATATTTTTTAAAAATATAAAATAAAAAATAAAATAGAGGTTTTAGAAACGTTTTTCCAAACGCTCTCTAATTTTTTCTAAAAAATTTCTTATCGCTCATCATAGAAAATTGTGTTCACAGATATCAAGTTAAAAGAACTACAAAACTGGTTACGTAGTAAATATTATTCCTTCGTTCATGCTATAGCATCCAAATTATTAATGGTATTAACTTGTCACGTGAGAATTCATAGCACTAAACACTTCAAATTTTTCATTGAAAGAATTAGTTGTATGATTTCATCGAAAAAAATAATATTTTCGAATTATTCTTATCAATATTTGAAATGTACATTAAGCACCTATATATATATATCACCTTTAAGTTGTTGGACTTTGCTTCGAAAGGTATTAGATTTTGATGCCATATAAATTGTTCCTTCAATGCAACTTTTGTGATTCGTATAATCCATCTGAAAAAAACATATATCTATTTATTTTTAAGTTGATTTAAGAAATATAATTATATAATATAAAGATATATGTAGATAGATACAATTAAAAACTTCACATTAACTATCAATTGTAATTATGAAGACTATACTTTCAATAATGGTAATATCAAAACCCACAAATAAGTATCAATTATGATTTAATTTATAGTGAATCATACTCATTATAAAAGTAAACTCCAATATGAATATAATCTCGGTTGTTAGAATGGACTAACCTAAATTTATCATAAATGATGAATACTACATAGAGTAAATTTTAGGGTGTGTTTACTTTGAGATAAATTTAAGTTTCAAAAAGCACATTAAAAAAATTAATTAAAAATATTTAATAAAAAATTTATTTTAAATTTTTATTTATCTTATATTAAATTTGAGTTTGAAAAAAATAGAGTTTGTGGTGTTGAGAAATACACCCGTAGTGTATGTGGTGATAGTAATAAGTTTGTAAAAAGTTCTTTTTGTAGAATTCTTCTACGAGGAGTGCTTCTAAAGATACAGAGTCTTTTAAGCGTTTGGCAAAGAAAACTTTAAGCCGTAAGAAGCGATTTTTAACAGTTAAAAATAAAAAGCACCGATTCGGTGCTTTTAAAATAAAGCCGACACAGCTTTTCGTTTTGTGTATAGAAAATAACTATTTTATTCATATGAGTTTTACAAAATTACAAACTAGTATATATTTTTTACCGTTTGCTCTAATCTCTAATTTCATTTCTTCACTGCCTCCTCCTCCCAATCATTTTTTCTGATCTCTCCGTCCTTTTAGATCGTTTCCAATCCGATCTCCGTCTCTTTAGGATTTTCATTTCGATAGCAGTGGAATTGAAGCGCAGCCGTAGAAAAAGGGTAAAAATTTATTTTCTTATTTCGATTTACTTATTTGGGCGTGAGATATTATGTAGAGGACTTTCATCATACCAATACACCACAAATGCGGCCACCTAGAGGGAGGAAAAAAGTTCAACTTTCTACATTCTTTATGTAGAACTATCATTGAATGTACATTCGGCGTATGGAAGGTGCGGTTTGTAATTTTAAAAAATATGCCGCCATACTCAGTAGAAGTACAACGTAATATTATTATTGCGACAATGGCGATACACAAATATATGAGAATTAAAGGAGCAAATGAAGTATTTGCAAATACTGAGTGTGAAACTTATCTACAATCAGCATTTGAAGCATTTTTCAGTACATCATACATTCAACTCGATGATGAACCCGATCAGAATGATAGGTTGGTTGCATATCGTGATGCAATTGCAAATGAAATATATAAATATTTGTGAATGTTGTGTTTTTATTTGATTTTATGACTATATTTTATTTTGCTACAATATGTATGACCGTATAATATCTGTATTAAGATTTGTTTGATATTGTTAACAATTGACTCTATTAGTTGTTCAATATTTATTTAATACTTTTACACTATAAAAATAAAATCTATAATTTATACAAATTTAAATACATATCAAAATTATTTACTAATTTATCGTAATAATACTAAATTTACAAAATAATATAAATTCTTTTAATAATTACTTAAATATATTTTTCAAATTTAATATTATAATAATTATTATATAATCAATATTATTCAAATTAATTATTGATTGATATCAATAATATAATTTGTTAATAAATTTATAAATATTGATGCAAGTAATTATTTATATAACCTTTACATAATATATTTATTAAATTTAAAAAATAAATAATATATTAAAAAGAATTAAAATTTTCACAATATATCAATTACTATTTATTCAGGAGTATTTCAATCATTTTATACTTTATACAGAAATAAATATAAATTTAGCCAAACATTTTATTTAGTTTTCAGCATTAAAAAATACGATACAGTAACAATCTATTCAAACACTTTTCAGCATAAAGCTATTTTTATAACAAAAGCTTTACAAACGCTTACAGCATTCTAAAGTAATTTTATTTCAAAAACATAAAAGTTTTGGCGCGTCCAAACGGAGATATAGTCTACAAAAAGAATTTGAAGGAAACTATTTTTGCTACACTATTCATGGAAAATAAAACAAAAAGCTAATAAGAAGTGCATTTAGAAAAAATAAATATTAGAAATAACATCTACATCACCTAGGCACATGCCTTTGTGCTTCACAAGTTCAAAATTAACACTCTCACACTTCACAAGAGCGAAGACGGATGTCTTCGGAAACCTCGGTAGTGAGGTAACCATGGGTATCAATCGAGTGAAACAGAAGATGCTTTCATCTTCTTATTCTACTTACGCCACTGCAGCGCTCCTCGGCCTCCCTTACCGCTGCTCTCTGAGCAATCGATCACCGCCGTTCACTTTCTCCTCCGCCTTTTCACCGCCGTTGATTGCAGCCGTCGGTCTTTCGTAGCGTTGCGAAAACTCTCGGTGCTCCACCCGTTCTTGAGAATGGAGGTACTGAGATTATTGTGTAGGCGATTATCGTTTCGTGTTAGTTAGTTACCGAATATTTTGGTTCTGATTGGGATGAATTTTATTTTTTTGTATGCTCCCGTGTGGATGATTTGCTTGATGGTTGGGCCACGTGTTGAGCTTGGGAAAAACTAAAGAACGTAACAGGATCAAAGTAGATAGCAAAGGTTTTGGTTCGCCTAGAACTGAGGGTAAAAGAATTTTGGAATGAGTGTTGGGAAATGATTAGAAAAAGTGTGTAACAGATTAGTAGATGCTAAAGAGTTTATCAAAGATTGAGGGTAATTTTATATCAATTGAAAGAAAAGAAATAAAGCTTGTATGAAGATTGGACATCCCGAGTTTCGTTGATTGAAAGAAAAGAAATAAAGCAATACAAAATGGTTAGACATCCTGATTTTAAGGAGCATAACTCAAGCGATAATGTGATGCTGGAAAGTCTTCACAGCGTTAGCAAAAGGTAATAGGCAACACCTTCTTAAAGGGTATTTGAAAAGATATATTATCCTCAAGAAAACGTAATCTTATGGCTCGAGTTAGTTTCACTATTTGTCCAAGTCTGAGTAAGGAGAAGGAGGCAGATTGAACATATGTAAAAGTTGTGGGTAGGACATCTAGATGAAGTAAAACATATCCCTTTATATTAATTTCCCGAAGTTCAAAACAAAATGCCTAAAGTAAGAGATTAGGATCAAGTATATACTAAAGTGAAATTACCTGGAGAATATGATGCTCAAAAAAAGTGAATGAAAGCATGAGATAAGAGTTGACTAAGAAAAGTCTATAAGATGACGATGGAGAAAGGTGTTATAAGGACTTCTAAATTTTTTAAGGGGATTTGGGTGTGTGGAATTTGGCTTGCCCCTTAGTGCTCTTAATGGTTCTATTTGCGCCCCCCTATTATTTCAACTTTTAAGCATGTTGAAATGTTTTTTAATTCCAAAAAGAATGCGACTTGTTTCCTAGTGCTCTACATGCTTTATGGGTATGTTTTCTACTTACTTTTTATAAGTTTTATCTCTTTAGCAAATATTCATTAATACGAAGATTTGTTTAATCAATTTAAGCTTTAGTTCCTATTGGAGTTTGAGTCAATTGAAGATGAGAAGTGTGCCTATTTATTTATGGTTCTAGGTCTAGTAGTTCTAAGGTTTGACTCGGATCTCGCAAATTATTTTTCATTATTAGGGAAAAAGTAACAAAGATAAAGTACGAGCTTGTTTTCTAGCAATAGTAATTAATCACTATTGCTTCAAGGTCCTATATATATACATACATACATACATACATACATATATACATATATATAGATGGAGATAGCGACACCCCATCCTTAGGGGCATCATTTTTTATTTAGAGTTTCAAATTCAATCTCCTTAGATGTGAACAACTATTAGTAAAAAATATTCTGACAAAATTTAATTCAATCGGAACACGAGCAATCTCCATTCAACTCTTGATCAAATTATATAAATAATAACATTTGATAAAGATGTTTTTTTTTTTTTTTGCTTTTTATGTTATTTTGATCAAGAGATTTGATGGAGACCGATTCGTAACCCGATTGAGCTAAAATTGTCATCATATTTGTAACTCATAGTTTTTCATATCCAACAGTGGAGATTATATTTAAAATATTTTACGCACCTTTTTGGAAGGGGGTGCCTTTAAAAAGTACACTTAAGAGTGGAGTGTCTCTATCCTCATCATATATATATATATATGTGGGGAGGGATATAGGCACTCTCTCCCCTGTAGACACTCCTTTTACTGTAGGCACACACCCAAGATGGACGGCTGTGATTGCATCACGGTATTAATAAAGATCAAGATCGTGCGGCTCGAAGCAAATCACACCGTTTCTTTATTTCTATGCTCAAGCTCTTCTTCAAGTAGAGCAACATCTCTTCTCACCGAGCTTTGATTTGGACTTTCTCCCTTCTCTCTTCGCCCCGGGATAGATATCCGCATCCCTACCGATCAAGCTTGATCCTGTTAATCCCATCGATTTCGGAGGAAGCTTGATCTCCCCAGCTTCGATTTCATATTTTGTTTCGGGTTCGATTTGGAAATCCCGTCTAACTCTTGCAGGTCCCGTTTCGATCATCTGCTCCGTAGATCTCCACCGAGCTCCCGCAAGTTCTCCGTTGAAACTCTTGCAGATCCAATCGATTGCTCCGCTCAGCAAATCTCCAGCGAATTTGATTTCAGATTTGATTTCTTCGATTCGATTTCGGATTTCGATTTCTTTGATTTGATTTTCGATTTCGATTGATTTCGGATTTGATTTCTATTCCATTTGGAATTTGTTTTAATGATTTGTTTTTAATTTTGATATAGTTTTGTTTTACGGTGTATTGGTTTGATTTAGTGTATTGGTTTGATTTTATGAAGTATCGGTTTGAATTTTATATGTATCGGTTTGAATTGCTGGTGTATTGGTTTGATTTTATGGTGTATTGATTTGAATAGCTGGAGCAAAGAATGAATTGCTGAATGTGTGGTTGCTGAAATCGTAAAGCATATAGTTCTTTGCCCATGTTTGTTCGTGTTGCAACTGAGAATCAAATTAGGTTGGGCTACGGTGCTTTTGTACGTGCTCTGTTCGAGATGAGGCGATGATGAGGAAAAATATTACCTAATGTTGGGATCTGTTACTCTTTCCTGTTTATTCTTTCTGATTCTGCACTGCCTCTTGTAAGTAGACAGCAAGGTAGTAGGATGGCCGGTGGCTAAGCCAGGCGGCAACCAATACACTAAATCAAACCAATACACCGTAAAACAAAACTATATCAAAATTAAAAACAAATCATTAAAACAAATTCCAAATGGAATAGAAATTAAATCCGAAATCAATCGAAATCGAAAATCAAATCAAAAAAATCAAAATCGAAATCGAATCGAAGAAATCAAATCTGAAATCGAATTCGCTGGAGATTTGCTGAGCGGAGCAATCGATTGGATCTGCAGGAGTTTCAACGAAGAACTTGTTGGAGCTCGGTGGAGATCTACGGAGCAGATGATCGAAACGGGACCTGCAAGAGTTAGACGGGATCTCCAAATCGAACCCGAAACGAAATATGAAATCGAAGCTGGGGAGATCAAGCTTCCTTCGAAATCGACGGGATTAATAGGATCAAGCTTGATCGGAAGGGATGAAGCGGATATCTATCCCGGTGCGAAGAGAGAAGGGAGAAAGTCCAAATCAAAGCTCGGTGAGAAGAGATGTTGCTCTGCTTGAAGAAGAGCTTGAGCATAGAAATAAAGAAACGGTGTGATTTGCTTCGAGCCGCACGATCTTGATCTTTATTAATACCGTGATGCAATCACAGCCGTCCATCTTGGGTGTGTGCCTACAGTAAAAGAAGTGTCTACAGGGAAGAGAGTGCCTATATCCCTCCCACTTATATATATATATATATATATATGCGTAATTCATTCGCTATCGTTCGTTATACAACCAACAATTTGGTAAAACCACGCATGCCTACGCGCTGAGCCGCAAACCTAAGTCAGTTGGAATTTTAAATCAGTTCTGATCCTATTATTTTGTTTCCTTCAACATCCTTTATACACTGTTGTTCATCCTACTTGCCTTGTCATTTTGATATAGTCCCGCTAGCCGGCGCGTCAGTCCAAAATTCTAAATCGGCCGGAATTCTTCAATCTGCACGAATTTGTTAATTAGGACTTGGTTTTGAAGGTATGACTCAATACTTCTGAGTAATTTTAGTTGTGTGCAATTACATTTATCTGCATTTAGTGGCTTTAAAATGATCGGTTTTGATTACTCGCAATTGAGTTCGTGATTTTCATTTGATTGTAGCATTTAGTTGCTGTGATCGTTGTGATTTTCATGTTATTTGAATGCTACATGTTTAGCTGGGTTAGCTCGGATATATCGATGATGGCTCTGATTCTGTTCACTTTGATCAGCTGCATCGAATCATAACTTGGTTGTACCATTTGGTTGTGGCAACCTTTATGATTTTCTTATGATTTGATTGTATATTTGTTTAGCTGGGTTGGCTATTATATACAGTTATGGTTTTAATTTTGTTCGGTTTTGATAAATTAGGTTTGAAATTTGTGAATTTCTAGCAGGATTGTAGCATTTAGTTGCTGTGATCGCTGTGAGTTTCATGTCATTTGATCGCTGATGTTTGGTTTGTGGGTTGTTGTATGCAATGATGGTAGTGTGATATTGCTATGGTACTGCAATGATGGTAGTAATGTTGGTTTGGATGAGCCTGGACTGCCTAGGGTCAGAAAGGGTTTACTGCCTTATTACCTAATGAAATTATATGGTTGGGCATTTCTTAGCCAAAGAGATTTGATTGCTGCATAGATGTTTCCTTGCTGGTCCTATGATGATTTTGAGGGATTCTCGCCTAAACCTAAGAATTAATACTTTTAGGCGATCTAGGTATAAGGAGTGGCATGCATGGAGCATAAACTTACTATACAAAAAACTAGTAATGGCATCATAATAGGAAGAGATAGAAAAGAGATAAAGAAGAATGAGTATTTCAACTATTAGGATAGATGATACAAAGTTACTCTTGTTGATGTTTGGATATTTTTCATAACACTAATTTGGCATGGCTAAACTAAAGTAGAGTTGTGTTGGATAATATTGCAATAACACTTACCAATGATGAGCGTTACCTATAACTCCCATTGGTTGGTTAGGTTTCAACATGTAAAACGAACTTCAGATTTTTCAATGCCACGTTTAACTAGCATAGTGTGTAGATGCATAAAATTTAAAGAAATTGCAGTGCATAGAACAACAAAAACTCAAAAATCAATTGTATTTGACTGTTTATATGATTTGCCAAACCATTTTGTCTAAGTGAAGGCATCTTGAGTCACCAGTGAGAATGCTATTACTACTGACTCCTAAATTGTGAAACAATATGGTTTGTATTAACGCGAGTGTCGTCGGTTGCTCCTATACTGTCCTGCAATATTAACTTACAATTTATAGGTGCTAACAAATCCTAGATTGGTATCAACTAGAGATATAGTTTTTGTTGAGCATAATTATGTGTAGTGATTCTTATGGTAATCCTAGTAATTGGGATTAAGGCTTTGTCATTCTTGGCATTGTACATATATAAATATTGTTGCGTGTTATCCTTTCTACAATGTTTTTATAAATTTTAACTTTGGGTGGAACGGGTTATCTCGAACATTGGTTGTTGCATTCAAAGAGATTACATTGAGATTGATAAGATATTGAAAGACTTTGGTTGTGGAACTTTAAGAAAAGATAAAATTGAAAGTAACCAAAAGCCAGCTATCTGCATGTAGTGCTGTCTTGATCAGCTGAGAAGGAATAGGTCCCATATATATATCATATATAAATTCATTCCCCCATATTATATTGAGAGCATGGGGGTTTTGATCATCATCTTAAATGCATCTTCCAACACTAAAGCAATAATTATCTCTACCCTGCAACAACATGAAACTGTGCCTCTAGACCTAAATATTACATGCATATGAGCAATAACAGTAGTATATTGGAGATGTGTCTGGCATATATAACATTTGTAGCCTAGTATCACAAATTAAGGGACTTCTTAAGATTATAAAATAGTAAACCCTTTTGAAGGTAAACATATGTTGAACCTTCATCACCACAACATTCTAGCTCAGTCTTGCACTCTGAATAACCAACTTATGTTTCTAAGTTTTATATCATAATATTGGGGCTTAGGTTGATCTAAAGACTCAAGAAAAGGTGTCTAATTAAAAAGAGGCACACTTAGGCTGCACGCCGCATTCAGGAGAAGTGGCACTGTGCATGATATTTTTGTAATACCCTTTTAAACAATATTCAATTTATGTGGGAAATTACATTGGTGACAAACAAAACATGTCTTGGCATCAATGACAAGTATATTACATCCATAGGCATTAGATGCAACATTGACAGCAAGTACATAATATACATAGCCATTGCATGCACTCCTACACCTAATCCTTTCCTGTTTAAAGCTCATTCCTATTTTCGGTCAAAGAAAGTTAGGCTCCTCGAATACTAAAAAAGCACAAGAATTTTATTAATTATATTGTTAGTACCACAATTGTGGTAAGTTTCTCCTCTACTTCAATTTTTATAATGCTGTTATTGTTATAGAGTCTTTACTTGTTCTGCAAACTAATAGTTTTATATAACTATGTTCGATTATTTATAATGAAGAAAGAATTGAAGAAAATGTTATATATATGACTAGATGAATGAAATGGCGAGATGCTACCAGATTGTGTGAGAAGAACATTTCTATAAAGCTTAAATGACAGTTTTATAGATCAGTTATTAGGTTTAAAATGTTAGATAATACTAAAGGCTAGATCATCAAAGGTCAAGATCTGAATAAAGATGAATATAGTAAAAATGAGGATACTAATATGATATATGGGAATACTAGAACGCATATAATACAAAGTTAGAATATACACCAATAAGCAATTGCCGCTCCGCTTGATGACATGTTAAAAAACGTAAGATTAGATGGTTAAGACATGTCTTGTGCAAAATTAAAATACGGTAGTGTATAGGAGTAATGTGATTTGAGTAGAACATGAGAAAAAAAGAATAGATCAATTTGGAGGAATGTGATTTTTCGGTGAATATGGTTTATAATCAAATGGAATGGAAAAAAAACAAATTTATTGAGCCAGCCAACCTCACTCGTGTGGGATAAAAATTTAGTTTGTTGTTGTTATTTTTGTTAGACTTGAATTTCATAGCTATGCACTCGTAATGCTAACTATTATGATACAATTATTATGAAAGTGGGCACAATATTGGTGATTTTTTCAAAATAAAAGCTAGTTGTCGTAATTCAAATTCTAAACAACCGGTAATCTCTGAAACATCAAATATGATGGTTGGACTCATTATAAATATCATTTCTTTTTGATACGGATTACTACCATCTATTAGTATTGTGTTCTTTTTTCTTTTTTCTGTTACTGTCTTTTCACTATTCCACATTTGTTTTCTCATTTATTTATTTATATATTTAGATATATATTTAATTTTTACTTTCGTATTTTGTCTTATTTCTATTTTTTTTATTGTTACTATTTTATTATTTGGTTTTTGGTTCTTTTTACCTTCTATTTCTATTTTTGGTTCTCTCTCTCTTTTGGTATATCTATTATATATCAATTTATTCTTTCTTTTTGTGTTTTGTAATCTTTTTCTCCTTATTTATTTATTTTTCCTCTGTTTTTAGTTCTATTCGGTTTTTCTCTTTTTCACCCTTATTTTGTCTAAGTGTTCTTATTGCTTTTTTTTTTTTTTTGTTTCTTTATGGTTTCAGATGTTTTGTACACCTACAAATTCAATGGAAATGAATATGCGTTATATTAATCCCTTTTGAGAAAGTTGGCCCAGATAGTTCAGTACCCGGTCTCAGCTCCTTAGAACCTTGCTTGTATAAGCTAAACAAAGTGCATTGTGCTATTCTTATCAAAGATTGGCTATTGAAGTTCCATAATCACCTCCTTTTGGAGATTGAGTGTTGAAAAGACTAGCTCCTTCATTCTTGAAAAGTGATTCACAATTACATGGCTGTACTCCAAGTTCATGATGCGATTGGCATCTCTTTATGTGGCTCCTACATACACTTCTATATTTGGATGAAAAATTGACAATGGCAGCGATTTGTAGATCTGATCTTTACATTGTTTTTTGGACTCATTTATTGCATAATCTACACATGGACATGCTTAAGAAATGGAAAGCTGGTTGACATTAGATAGCAAACCATCTTAATGGGCACCTAGCAGAGCTGATAGAAACAACATAGGGAACCCATTACCTGGGCATAACCTTCCATTGAATACTGGTTGTTCACCTTGAACCACTTTTTTGCAGTTTTCTTTCCCGTATCCTGCATTATAAAATCCTTCTGGTTAATTGAAGTCCACAAGTTTAAGGTTCATGTTTGCATAAGTTGCACATGCACCTGCATTTCAAGTTGATTATCAGTCTGGTAATTTGAACTCCTGAAATTGCGTTCATTTTCTTTGATTCTTTGTTATTATTACTGATGTACTTTACTTTGAGAAAGATGCTGACTAAATTCAATTGTTCAAAATTTGGTACATTGGCTATAAATGGTAGGCATGGTTGTCCTGAGCCTGCACCCTATGATACCATACATGTGTTAGCTGCAGCTGCTGAGCTTCCTCAGCCACTGATTGATCAGCTGAAGCCTGGCGGCAGAATGGTAAGCCCCGTAGGTAATATTTTCCAAGACCTGAAGGCTGTCGATAAGAAGCTTGATGGTTCAGTCAGTGTTCAAAGCGAGACATCCATACATTATGTTCCTTAACCAGTCGAGCTGCAGAGTTGCAGGGTTACTGATTCATACAGTGCCTCTTTTCTGCAAGTTGTATAGCTCGAATCTGATCTTTTTGTTCGTCAGCGGGCTATATCCAGTGGTTTATAAGTGTTTCCTGTAAATAACGTACATGGGGATATTATCTGCAAGAGTACAGGCCAGTATCCAGTCAGAAATGGTATTATCTGGTTAGGTTGCTGTTAAGCATGTTTCTTTCGAGTCAGTTGAAAAAATTGAACTACCAGTTCTTTAGTATGGCATGCTCGAGTGAAAGATATAAGCATTTATAAGCTTAGTTCTGCTGTTACCATCCTGTCTCTTAGCTTCAGCGAAGATCTATTGATCCCTTTGGTGCAGATGTGTTAAGAAACAATTTGAAGCTGCTGGGTGGTTAACTACTTGTCTTTTCTCTTTTATAGGCTTATGAATTTTGACGGTGCGAGATGAGCATCAAACTAACGCGTCGTTACTTTCAATCAGTTGGTACCTTGGTTTCTACAGTTTTAACGATTTCAGAATTAGCTTGTAGCAATTACATATATATATATAAGACAAAATGGACTGGCGAGTACTTTGATATCTGCAATCCTTGCATTGTGCTATTCTCTATAGCTTCTCTTTTGCTGGACATGCATTAGTAACACATGTCACTATTGTTCACTCTTGAGAACGAGATATCTTTTGCTTTAAGCATGCTTCACTGGTGGGGTTAACAATAACATAGCTATATTGAAATAGAGAAACCATTCTTGGTGATCTCTACGGGCGTTTGATTTATCAGGACTTTTAAATTTTGGACAATGTTTGAAGGCCTTTCATGTTCTCATACATGATTATTGATTAACGAAGGACTTTTTCTACTCCATTTATGATTCCTATCACTTCCTGAAGTTTTTTTTTTTCCCTCACAACTTCATAACGAGAGGCTGGAACGAGTAGATATCGTGCTGCTTATTTGGTGATGTTTGAAAATACTTTTCATATTTTATTTTAATTTTTTATTTTTAATAAATTGTATATAATCTTACAAAAAAATTTATAATTTAAAAATAAAAAAATTTACATAATAAAATTTTATTATTATTTATTTTATTTTTTAAACAAAACATAAATTTATTTTAAAAACTTTATAATTATTATTTTAAATAAATTTTTTTTTATAAGTACTCTTAAATAACTCTTTCGTTAGCATGCCACAAACTCCAACAAGGGTACCTTTAGTAAGAAAATGTAAGTAGATCTCTTCGTAGGGGAAAAATAAACTTCGAACAATGTCTTTTTACACAAGTCGGGCAAATAATTTTCAAAACTTCTGTAATGAATGCCACCTTCAAACCTAAATATTTATGTCTCACGCACAACACATTTAGAATAGGAGAAACCTACATATATAATTTGGTGTTCTTAGCATTTGATTAGTAGCTGCCAGCAGCGATGGATCTAGAAGATGTTCACGGTGCAAGCTAAGAGTGCAACTATAACTGTACTTAAAAAGGATATAAGTACTATAATAGTTAGATTTTAATTGAATCTATCAATAAAGTTATATTATAAATTTGATGTAAGTTAGCAGCGTCTTTATCATGAACAATTAATTAACTCTTACGCTGCAAAATAATAAATCATTTTATCCCGTAAGAAAGGTAATCTATCACAGTCTTTGCTTTGCTTCTTTGCGTAAAGAACCTAACCTAGCACATTAGAAATATTAGAAGTAACTTTCATATCGAAATCTAAATCTCATCTTACCCAAAAAGGCAGCAAAAAAGAACAACTTGATACGTAGCAATGTAACTATTATAAATGTGTTTGGAATTTTTATAAAATAAAATTTTTCTAAAATTAGAAGGTATTTTTATTTTTTTTAAAAATAAGTTCTATTTTTTTAATTTCAAAAAAATAATAAAAATATATAATAAAAAATCTTATTACGTAAAATTTCTTTACACTATCTAAATTTTGAAATAAATTTTCTAAATACTTATAAAAAATGTATTGAAAAATGTGAAATAAAAAAAAGTTAAAAAATAACACTTGGAATGCAATCCCAAACGCACTCTCGAAGATTTTTTAGATCTGTTTGAGATTAGCTTTAAAAAATAGCTTTTTGTCATTAATAAGTCAATACATAATAGGATAAAATAATAGCTAACTATTGAAAAATATGAATCGTTTCGACTAGAAGTCTTTATAAGCGACAATTTTTCATGGAGGTTTTCTTTTTCTTTATAGATATTCTAGTTTTATTGGCTATTATCATCTTATTCTAAAGAAGGCAGAATTAAAACCACAATACTGGCGAAGGACACAAAACTGAGGAGAAAGAACTTCAGGATTTAATAATGAGTATGTTTATTTCACCACCATTCATATTTTATTCCTTTATCTTGGTTTTATCTTCATTCCATTATAATAAAGTAAGCACTCTAATGAAAATTCCATTTTAATCATGTTATTCTTTCTTATACTGTTTGTTCCACATAATAAACACACAGTAGCACCTTCATTCTTTTTACTTATTTACTATTATATAGAAACATGGAAAAAAAAAAGCAATATCTTATAAGTCAATAAAAGAAATGTATAATATGGATTTGGTAGAGCCCAAACCTTATAATATATAGGCATATTATATCATATACACTTACTATATATAACAAAACAAATAAAAGTCTAATAAACTTTATCAAGGAGCAATAATTAATTTTTTCCCGCCACCCAAAAACATTAATTTTCTTCCAAAGAGGACCGCAGTCAAGTGAACCGTTGGGTGCGACCAATCCGTGCGCTTTCTTATATATCTGTGATTCGATTCTGAACATTGTTGGTTCCCTCGTTCCTTATTTAAACTCACCAAAACTCTTACTCCCATTTCCAGAAGAAGTGCAAGAAGAACAAGAAGAATATCATCATAGGCTTCAGTGAGTGATAATCCCTTGTTTCTCTTTTTCACCCAAAAAGAAACAAACGACATTATCTTTCAAACCTGTCATACAATTAAATTGCTTTCTGTTCATTTACGTTTGCATCAAGTGTGGAGTAAGATGATTATCGTCATCATCAATATGATATTCAGTCTCTTGCATGGAGTATTTTCTCACCTACGGTTAACCGACATCGCAGTCGCGGCAATCGGCTTGTTCATTTACCGGTCGATCATCCAACGTTTGAGATCGAAAGGTCCGATGTTATGGCCGGTGTTCGGTATAGCGCCGTCGTTATTATGCAACGTATGGGGAAATCTTTACGAATGGTGCACCGATTCGTTGATCTCCGCGGGCGGGACGTTCGAGTTCCGCGGCATGGCTTTCGGCAAGTTGTATGGAGCTATGACTCTCGATCCAGCTAACATCGAGTACATACTCAAATCAAGGTTTACCAACTTCCCTAAAGGTCCATATTACCATGAGCGTTTCCAGGAACTGCTCGGCAATGGAATCTTCAATGCCGATGACGCCTTGTGGCAAGAGCAAAGGTTTGCTGCGAAAGCAGAAATGCACTCGGCGCGGTTCGTGCGGTACTCGGAGTCCATCATGCAGGAGCTTGTGCATGGCAAGCTTCTGCCGTTGCTAGAGAACCTTGCGGAAACTGGCGGGATAGTTGATCTACAGGACTTGTTCCTCCGGTTCACCTTCGATAATATTTGTTCGGCGGCGTTCGGGCTTGAAGTCGGTTGTCTTGCCCCAGACCTTCCGAACGTTCCTTTCGCTGACGCGTTTGAAGAAGCCACGCAGTTTTCTCTTCTCCGCTTCACCATTCCACCTTTGATATGGAAATCTATGCGAAAGCTCGACATAGGCACCGAGCGCCGGCTCCGGCTTGCTGTAGAGACTGTACATGAGTTTGCTGAAAACACTGTGGCTGGGCGGAGAGCAGAGCTCCGCAAACTCCAAGGCGGTATCAGCGGACGCTCCGATTTACTATCACGTCTCATGGAAGCCGACGAGACCAACAAAAGAATCACCAGGAGCTCACTGGATAAATTCCAGTTCACCGATAAGTTTCTTAAAGACTTTTGCATCAGCTTTATCCTTGCCGGGCGAGACACGAGCTCAGTTGCACTCGCCTGGTTCTTCTGGTTGCTGCACAACCACCCTCATGTAGAGCAAAAGATTATCAACGAGATCAATTCCATCATATCCGCTCGAAATCCAGATGATGAGATCATCAACAAAACAAACAACATCGTCTTCACTGCAGATGAACTAAAGCGCATGGATTATCTACAAGCGGCTCTATCAGAATCCTTACGGTTGTACCCGTCAGTGCCAATAGATTTCAAGCAAGTGAGGGAGGACGACGTTTTGCCTGACGGCACGAGAGTGCGTAAGGGAGCAAGGATGATGTACTCAATCTATTCTATGGGGCGTTCGGAGTTCTTATGGGGGAAGGACTGCAGGGAGTTCAAGCCGGAACGTTGGATCCGTGACGGAGCATTCGTTAACGTGAACCAGTTCAAGTACGCCGTGTTCAACGCCGGCCCTCGGCTTTGTATTGGCAAGAGATTTGCTTACATGCAGATGAAGATGGTGGCAAGTTCAGTGCTGCTGAGGTATAGAGTTGAAGTATTGCAAGGGCAGGTTGTGGTACCCAAAGTCACAACAACTCTGTACATGAAGAATGGTCTTCAGGTTAGATTCAAGTCCAGAGATGCAGGTTCTGTTCTAATACCAAGAACAACAGCAGCAGCAGCAGTAACAACAGCAAGTATGTAATTAATTGAATTCGGAGACAATATATAACAACGAAATGAAGAGAAACAGTGGTTATCGTTGTCGATCGACAGTACAAACAAAGATTGGTACGTCTTTAGATTCGATGTGTGGGACTGTTGAGGTGTTTCTGGTCTGAAAAACATGTGATGCATTATATCCTTCTGCCATTTTTTATTTTATTTTCATATTTTACCTTGTATCAAACCGCAGTAAAAGAATTGGATATGCGTAGCTTAATTTATCTTATACAGTCTTTGGGACTGTAATTTCATATACTGCTTTCAGTAATCGACAAGAAATGTATTTGGTTGTGAACTTCTTCAGTATCCTGCAGATATTTTGCTGTATGGTTTAGTTCAAAAGTTGACTAATATTACATAGCACTAGTAGCTAGGCATTCGAGTAGTACTAAAGAAAAGGTGGAACATGGCGTTATGTTCACATCTGATGCTTAGTATATATAAGTTATAGAGAACTTTGGATGTGTATGAATGTTCTAGGAAAGGTTAACAATCTATTATTGATTCTGGCTCTAAGTTTTGAAGTTGCTTTTGCCGCTGTTCAAGGTTCGGTGATTATTGCATGTACTCCCAAAAATAGGGGATACATAAAGAGTTGAAATCCCAGCAATCTTGTGAAGAATTCATGAGATTATGGTATAAGACTAACTGGCATTGCTGAGATTCCAACCTACAATACTCTCTTTAGAACGTGGATATCTTAGCCATTTTCTAATCGGCGTCCATTTACAGTTTTGCAATGTATTAAAATCTACAAGAAAGAAGCCTGTTCATCTATCTGCTCCTTCTGCGTGCTCTGGATTCTGCAAATCCAAGAGTTGTCTATGTTGCATATGTTAGTAACAAATGGTTGCTTTAACTTTGAAACTCAGTCAGATACATTGTTCACTCTCCTATGTAATTACAATAGTTGTATTTTAGTTGTATTTTATACAAGCCACCCCTAACTACAGTCGTCATTATAATAGAAAGAAAAGAACCAAGAGTCATCATAAACGTTCTTGTTACATACTGATGATCATTAGAATTTCTAAAGTATATAATACTTGGAATTGAATTCAAAAGAAACTCTGTGAAGTACAGATTTTATTATAGTTGGTGTTGGATATAGAACCCCTTGAAAATAGATTAGGTGCCCCTACCATCTCCCTAGTTAGGTGCGGTTAGGTTAGGTGAACTGTGAAGGATGTGCAGTGCATGAATGCCATGTGAAATCGAGATTTATGAAATTAAAAAGAATGCAACTTATCGGAATATTTTGTTTCCAGTTCTAGCTAAATTCATCTTTTTCACGAACCTTAAATCGGAATGATCGTGAAAGGAAGGAGGTAATAGGCACGCATTTCCATCCTTCATTGCATCAAGTAGCAGTCACCTTTTTAGTTGGCCGAAACTCGCTATTATTAATTACTAAACCAAATCACTCTCAATTTCAATCAAATAAATGGAACTATTTCAAAGACCTCCTTCATCTAATTATTCTGTTAATTTCCTTACATGTATGGCCCTCTGCAACTTTCACGCACATGTCTTGAGCTAACAATGTAATAACTATATCTGCTACTTAGATTTAGAGCAAGTACCAAGTTTCTCTTATTGCACAGTTAAGGTATATATCCGCATTGATGAACTGATAGGTATATACAACTACATTTCTTGTAGCTAACAATTGGGATCAGGTTTGCGTTGAATTTCTGGTAGATGATGAGATTGGTGAATTGAATTGGTTTAGAGTATCGAGATACGCTGACGCAATACACTGATAAAATAATTTATCTGGTTCGTAATCCTCCTGAAAGTTCGAAATTTCAGATTAAGGGTCCGCTAGATGGATACAGAGTGCGTCTCAACGGTGGTACATCCCCTCAGGTGGGGATGCATGGATAAGCAAGGATGTGTATGTTAGTACAGTGGCCCTGACTGTTTTGTACCAAGTTTGTGCATCATCATCTAATAGAAAACGCAAACTTTGTAATTTGTTGACGTGAATTAACATGTATCAATTATTTTAAATATATTAAAATATTTTTTTAAAATTAGGTATAATTTTTACTTAGAACTTTCATAGAATTAAATATCTTTTTGATTTAAAACTTTACTTATTTAGTGATACAAAAAATCTATATGTACGTATTTGTATTAAAATATTAATGAATAAATCTGAATAAAATGATAAAATAAGATTAAAATAGATTTTTATGATCATAACTTTGTGTTTCAATAAGTTAATCATAAGACTAGAGAGCTAACTCTATATATAAATAGGGCTAAGATGTGAGATGGGTTTGTTTGGCAGGAAAGGGGAAAAGGTTAGTTCTACCAGAAGCATAACACAACAACCTGAACCTGATAACACTTCTTTCTGTCGCGGCACAATTCACAAATCGAACATTTTCTGAGGATTTTGATTGCATGAGATTCAGTCTTTCAATGCAGCAAACCCACGTCGAACATTTATATGTATTAATCAGCAAAGAACTAAGCTTTTGTTAGGCAACAAGCATATCACGTGTCACATTGCTGGCATCAATAATAATTAACAAAAAAAGGCCTTTATATAACAAAACCAACTTTTTTGCTCAACATTGACTCGATGATTGAAACTTTGAGCTACAGGTACGAGAGGAGGCACTTGAGAATGTATCCCAGTCAGAACTGACGCTTCAGAATTGCAGCATCAGTTGTTACACGCGATATGTTTGCAGCACAATTTACGCATCTCAATTCAATTCGCCAGGTAAGGAATGTAACTCTTTACAAGCTTCCATGAAACTAAATTATTAAACACAACAAAGTTAGTAAAATTCAACTATCATGCACCAAACATACACCAAACTACCTGTGTAAGCAATCAATAATCAATTAAACATGCATCATGAGTTTGTTGGCAGTTTGGACTTTTAATTGCTCCAAGACCAAATCTAATTACGGATTTGACAAACATTGTGCAGGTATACATGGAAATGGAATAAGAAAACTCATCCAGAAAGATAAACATGAAAAAGAGGGTATTCAAATTGTAGGGAGTATCTCTAGTTCCTTTTCATTAATTTCAGTAACCTAATTAACATGAGATAGATACACTAATATAATGTAAACGACAAACATAAGTTAGTAAAATAACACGGTTTAGAAGTGAGAGTATTTACATGAATGGAGATACTACTAAGGCTATACATGCAAATAATAGATAAAACCCACAAATATAACCAACACGATGCACAAAAATATAGTATATCTAGCTCCAGTTATCAAAAAAACACGCTTTGTAATTGAGGGTATTACATGAATAGAGATACTACTAAGGCTATACATGCGAAAGAATAGATTAAACCCACAAATATAACCAGTACGATGCACAAAACATATTATATCTAGGCCCTTGAGGTCCTGTTTATTGTGCAAGACCATGTTAATTTGTCTTCCTTTGCAGAAGCAAGGCTGTCAATGGGAGCATTATAGTGGCATGAATTTGATAAGGAACTTAATTAAGGTGGTTGAACTGATTTTATATAGCTTCATATCACAAAACTAAGATACCTATCCTGATGGATATTCACATCTTTATGTCATGGTGAGGCTCCACAAGACTAGGGCGTCATAGTCTTGATAAGTTAAAATATGAATATATTTCCTTTTCCTACACATCGCAAGTATTGATTTCTCTGCTTTTTTATTTTGTTGTCATGAGACTCATGACCACTGTGCATATGAAGATCAATTCTTTGTAGTCATCCTCAACTCGATTAACCCCCCTCAACTTGGATTTCTTGTTCACTATGGTCCATGTATGTTGAAAGTAGTAATCTTAGTCATAAAGAGTTTCTTTTGAGATCAATTTAAGGCATTTCAACTGAATACAGCGTTGGATAACTCCACCTTTCAACATCTGAACGCCCAAAGTCTTTATCTACCGTATTCATTCTTAATCCATTCAACAAGTTCCATAAGAGAAGTTAGTGCATCCAGAATACAGTTTCTAAATCCAAATATGCGATGTACTTATTATAAGGTATGCTAGCAAAGAAATACTTGTGGCTAGTGTAGTTATGCAGAACCAATTTAGAATATCTGTTAAGGCCCAAAATGTAAAGCAACTTATACAATACAGAATTAGACTTCAGGAGTTGAAACATATAGTAAAATGACGGAGAAAAAACACATCAAGAATAGGCCTTGCTTTAAGATTATGAATTCTTCCGGCCCTTGCTTTACTTCTAGCCTTAGTAGTATGCCATAATTACCTTTTCATGCAAGCGTAGGTATTTAGGCCTTGATGCCCTCTACTAGGATATTCAAATTTCTGACAAGAACTCGACGGTGGCGTCTCATTCTCATACCACTTTCACTGACTCAGATTTTGTGCATTACCCATCATAAAATTCAACCCGAAACATACTCATTTAATTAAGTTTAGGATTAAAATATATGATCCGTACAAATATATGAGTTGGATTAGAATTAAACGAATTTGATCTGATTATTAAATGGGTAGATCCGAATCGACACAAAATTGATCCACCAATCCGAATTACAATCTTTTAAAGAAACAATTTTAGATTTTCTTGCCGTATAATAAAGTTTTGATAAAAAAATCGATAATAATAATTTATAAATTATTAAATTATATTTATAATTTATCTTTTATTTTTATGCCTTAATAAAATAGTGCAAAATAAGAATTATAATATTATCGAAATTATTACTATATAGGTATTTCTTTAATAACGAATTCGAATTTTATAAAAAAATTTTATCAAAATTTTACCATCGAGCTATGTTATCAATATTTTTATCAAAATATTAGTATATATTTATAATCATAAATTTTCAGCTGTCACCATATATTTTTAAAAGATAAATAAAAAACAATTTGGTACATTCAAAAAACCGATGAAAATATTAAAAAATGCATATTTTGAAGGACACTTTCCATATCTCTTCACTAAAAATATCGTGCACATTCATTCCAACTGATTTTATAATTTTACTCAAATTTAAAAATATAGAATTAAAAATTAATAATATTAATTATTAAATAGGTCAATTCGAATTTGATCCGGTTATTAAATAAGTTAGATTATGATTGATAATTTTGATCTATATAAATTTATGAATTGGATTAGAATTGAACGATTATTAAATAGATCGACCATCAATTCAAATTGTCACCCCTACTCATACCACTTTTATTGACCCAAATTTAGTGCGCATTACATAATAATAAAACCAAATCCATAAGACCATCAAGACTCTCTGTCTAGGACAACTCTAGCCTCCACCGCTTTGCCATGCTCACCAAATGACTACTCTAAGTGATCATTGTTTACTTGCCAAGGTAGATTACCAACATATGCTCTAAATGATGGCTCCACACTCTAGGACGCCTAGAGCCCCTGGGAGCTGCCTTATTTCATAATCAACAACCTGCCGTTCAAGTCTTGTTCCCAAAGTGCGTAATATAGTCAAAGGTGTATAAGGAGTTGAACAGAGATCCTAAATATACAAGTAAGAAATATTTATTACTGCTTAAAGCAGTCAAATTAAGATTAATTGTGACTTCCTACAATTTTAAATAAATTCAAATGAAAACGACAGTATTGAAAGCAATAATTAGTACTTCAAAGAAAAGGTAAAACATTGACTTAACAACAGCTTTTAATAAGAAAATCAGGTAAATAACTAGAGACTTATACTGAATATATCTATCGCCTGTTCCAACAAGAGAACCTTTTATTTTATTATAGACATGTCTATGGTGTATGCGCTAGATGAAGCTCTCCATACAATAGTTTACAAAAAACTTAGGTGTATCTAATATATATTTGATTTCTTGCATACTACATGCAGCTATATACTCTCTAGTATAAAGGTAAAAAATGAAGAAGGAGAAATCACATTATGAAGTCCTAAAATGGTAATCAGATGGTTTCCAAAGCATTTTCTTTCATAATATAAATACATATACAGCCATGTGACTGTCATGAGTCATGGATATGCACGATCTTTTGTCAAGCACTCTTTGAGTGACTACACAGCCTTCATGATCTTCACTTATACTACCGCATGCAATAGAGGAACCACAAGGCATTATCTTAGAATTTCCACACAAGAATAAGACAAACTACCCAGCTGTGCTGGGGCTGAATTTGGATTGGCACAACTAACTTCAATAATTAACAGCTCCATGGAGGCAATTCCCTTGTGGTATTCCCAATTTCGTGAACCCCACTATTCCAGAGTATAACAAATGACAGTTTAGCTTAACTTCATTTTAGAATTAAACAATTCTAGAGTGTGACAAATAATGTTTCGACAACGAAACACTTGGCACAAATACCATAATTATAATTCGAGGCCATAACCATAGAAGGTTCAGCTAAAATCCAATTAAAAATTTGCATGATTTAAAGTTTTCAAACTATGATATTAAGTTCTCACATCACGCACAATGGATATGTAAATATCCTATCCATCAAGTTTCAATATAAAACAACATCATGTTTTTTTTTTAAATTTTTTGGCTAACATTATAAACTCCAACTTGTAAGTTTTAACCATCATAAATTGATCTATGCTATTTGACAAATTTCATTGTTTTTATTGTGTTTCCAGTTTGATTCCATGGTGACGAAATTTTAATATTGCCTAATAATCACTTTTAGAAGATGTGAGTTATAGATGGGCTTATTTAGTTATGAAGGATGCGTTTTTCTGAACACCCAAATTTTAACTAGCATGATTAACACCGGTTAGGTCATGCACAACGTATGCCAAAAGCCTTCATATAAATTTGAAAGTATAAGAGATTGTCATGTTTATTAATAATCCCAACAACTATCTGTCCTCAGTCCTATATAGATGAACAAACCCTTTCAAACTTTATTAGCATCTTGAATGTACATCTAATAGCAATAACATGGACAATGTTTTGCTCTGAATATGCTACGGTGATGTGTGGGAGTGTGTTTCGAAAAGCACTCTACTGTTTCAACAACAATAAGTTAAGCCTTCCACTATTTCAAAATACAAAAAAATTATTTTATATTTAAAATTAGATTTCTTTAGATTTAGAGTGTATGGATAAATTGTACATCATAAAATCTTTATACGTATAAATTATTATTATTTTTTTAGATAAAAAATATTAAACTCGTTTTTCGAAAAACTCCAAAATAAGCTCACTTTTAAAAAAGCTTCTCATTTTAGACATTCCCAAACGTCCCCTACTAATTTTGATAGGTAAGCTTTATTTGCCACATTTCAAACCAAAAAATGTAGTTCGTTTTGTAGGTCCTCCACCATTGTTTTAGAGTTCAGTGAAATAATGTTAATGAAAAACATTAAAAACATAAACACGTTGCATGTTGGAATTGAAAATATCATAGTTTCAATAAATATTCAATTATATCACTACAGCTAGATATGCTTTCATGTATTTTACAGGATTGATCTGCATTAATACATTAACCAATGTATTTTCTTTTGAAAAATCAATATGCATATGCTATTTGCAATTCGTAATAACCCGCTTAATGCATATGCAATTTGCAATAACCACATGCGTGCGTACTGCATTCAGGCTTTTATAATAACAATGGTGATATCCTTGTAGATGTATTTAATAAAAAATCCCAAATGGTATACCTAGTATTGTTTTTAAAAGAGATAATACAACTAAAGTATTCTGGTTGTGTGTAGATGAGTGTCGTGAGAATGTGTATTGGTGTTTGCATGGTTGGATGTATAGGCACACAAGACCGCAAATATATTTATTCATGCATGGTGCAAATCCTTTGTTTAAATCATTCTATAGTGAATGGTGCAATTTTGCATAATAATGGTCTACATGTATCACAAAGAGAAACTAAAGAAATGAAACTTATTGTCTAATTGCAGCCAATCTCTCATGTTCCCCTTTTAACTTTCTTATGGGAGAAGGTTTAATGTTTTTCTCACAGTAGACAACAATCAACAACTAAATGGTGGATCACAACTAGGCAATTTACAAGTCGCGCTTGGTGACAAAATGCCATCAATCCTGGATGCTTTAGCAATTCCTCAAACAACACTACCGTGTTCTCACAAAGTACATTGCCTTCTAATATTCAGCCACCCTAAGCATCTGGCTTTTTTGGTTAAGATTCCTATCGCATGCAATCCATCCCTAAGGATAAGATAGTTTGTTTTCTCTATCGTTTTGGAGAAATTTAGGAAATGAACGAGGACATAGGTGTTGATTCAACAGAGGAAAAGGGTACTTCTACTTAGTTAACCAAGGAAGTAGTTAATGCACTAGTGGGGAAAGGCTGGATTATCTTTGCCTTCATTTCTTTGCGGGCACATGTTAAACAAATCTCATACAATTACAAATGCATATATTTACATCACCATTCATAAATTTAGGAGATTTAAGCACAAATGTGAGCGGGCACGCACAACAATAAGACATAAGGAGAAGATTCGTCCGATGGGCTCTGTCAATCTCATAATGATGCCACAAGCACCGACAATGAAGAGGAAACCTTAGCAAGTGTTTATCTTACTTACAAACTATGATGTACGCCTAAGAAAGGATGTTGTATTTTGTTGAATAAGAAACATTGAAGTATAGTATGATGGCCTTCGTTTCAAAAAAACGCAAAGCTCTACTCAGCAAATTGGCTGCTCTATTGCCTCACAAGATGGTTTATATTTAAGGAGTATGTATGAGATTAAATTAAGAAAGCCATTACATTAAGCTAAAAATATTTATAAAATTCACAAACCACAGCAACTAATTACACTAATCTAATGCATCAAAGTTTGCACTTTAGTTAATTATTCTAGATTTCCAATAATCAAATAATTTTTTAGAGAGTATAGAGATTTTTTAGAGAAATTTTCAAGGAATACTCAACTGAGTGTTAATTTTAGAGTCGTCGCAACCTTCTCGGCTAACACGACAATCTTAGAACTTGGTGATAAAATGGCATGAAATATATGGTTATCATCTTGAATATTCTAATAAAAAGGAGACTAGTTTACATTGAGCCTTTTTTGAAAATTGTGCATATCGAGCACGAACTTTATTACTGTAAATGTAAAGAATTGAATGATATCATCACGGCTTTTGTTGATAACATATAATATTAGGTGACCGTTGACCAAGATGAAGACAGAAAAAGCAATATGTTTGGCAAATTTAATGGTTTTAAAAAGTCAGAAACTTAGAGAAAAATACTTTAATCTTAATGTAGATGCTTAACCAATTAAATTAGATAATTAATTCAAACCTAATTGTGTTATAAAGGATCATATTCCTTTGTCCTATTTCCAAATTATTAGTCTTTGTTGATACATAAGCATGAAATTGGCTTGGAACTTTTAGTTACCAAGGCTTGCAATATGTTATTTGATAAAAACTTCTCACAGTTTCTTCAATGTTTAATGACCTTGATTTTTTAGTTAGGAATGGGGTGAATTCAAAATTATGAGAAACAAGATGAAGAACTGGAGCTAGCACATTGTAATGATAACCATTCCTCGCAAGACCAGTAGCAACCTGAGAATACTTGCAGCAAGGATTCGGGCAGCAAGTAGCAAGCATTAAGCAGAAGAGCAATGAAGCACAAAGTAGCTAGCAGCAAAGTTCTGACCACAATCAACAGCAGCAGCAAAAGGTGTAGGTCAGCAAATTGCAGCCCTTATACAAGGAGCACCGACAGATCACTGCCATCTAGATAGCAATCTCAGCAGAGATTGAAGAATAATAGAGGCAATAGTTTTGTGTAAAATCATAAGCAGGGCAAACGTAAAATCTGAGAAAATTTACAGCAACATCCATCTGCGATGGAAATAACTTGGGAACTACAACTTGCAGGAAAGGCACTTGTGCAACCAAAGTTATCTAACTCCAGGAAAATGTTTCACATGACATCAACCTCATATGGTTGAGATGTGCACAAGACAAAAGGGTTCTTTTATCGCAGGGTATATGTTTCAAAAATTGCTAGTACATAACTTTAGGAATTTAATGATTGATTCACAGAGTTGTAAGATGGTGTTCTGCTTTGTATGGTAACACTGAACCATATGATGGTTTTTGAGCTTTAAATAAGCAAAGTTAATTAAATTTACTCAAATATATTGTATAAGTATTCTTCTTATTAAGAATTGACTAGAGATTACATAATGGAAACGCACATAGCCAGAAGACTTGAAAGGCATTGGCAGAAATTTTAATTTTTCTTTTTGAGAATCTATTTGGTATCTAATTGGATCTTGATTGTTAACCGTTTGTCACATACGCAATCAAATTGACAACAGCTAATGCAAGTAGGTAGAGAGCATGTTCCAGATTACTTTTGAGAAAGTATGGTTAGTAGAGAATAGGAGATTGTTGGACTATTAGTGCATGAGTCTTTTATTGCAAGAAGATTTCCATTATATTAATGATGGTATAATGACTTTGCCATATTTTTGTAATACGAAGATCAGCTCTTCCTTCTAATTGTCTTAGATAATTTTATGGTTTCTTGAAAAAGGTAGATTCTTTGCACAGTTGTTGAAGTCTTAAGTTACTGCAATGTCGTGACACCGTGTCATGTTATCGTTCTACTTTAACTTTTAGTCACTTAATAGATGATTGCACCCCCTTTAGCTTTGGATTGTGTCTCCACTTCTATGTGAAATTACAGCTATATACATTTTGGGTATCAGATACTTGAGGAACAATATGCAATATAGAGTTTTTGGAGTTAATTTATACGTATCGAATTCTTGTGCATACAAAACTGGTAAAGGCATTGTGGAAAAACTTGCTTGAAAGACTACAAGGTATATGCAATCTGATAAAACAAAGGGTAACTACCTTTCCTTGAGAGAGTTCTATGGATATTGGGAACCAGTCAAATGAAATAGGTTGAACTTGAATTTGCAGTTGGCCACTAATAATCAAATTTAATTGAGTGAATTACTAGAAGAGACTTACATAAGCTTGAACATCTCCACAGCTTCATCAGCTTCTTCAACAGTGCTCAAGGTCACGAACCCAAAGCTATGTTTTGGTCTGTATCCCTGTTGAATATTACCTAGAAGATGAGAGCATCTTAGATACACACCCGATAAAGCTAAATGCCAACAACTTACAATAGCATTGAAAGAACACTTCATATACCTCAAATACCTCAGCAATTCCAACAACCACAGCCTGATTAAATAGTTCCGCAAGCTTCTCACTATCAACATCATAGGGCAAGTTCCAGAAAAACATCTCCCCTCCTTCCGGGAGCTCCAGATAATCTTCCATCGGGAAACCCCTCATCAGGTTCAGCGAACACTCCGTCATCTCCTCGGGCTCTCGAGCAACAACAAACCCACCCAAGGCATGGTCCTCTTCATCTACTAAGTTTACTCTCTTCGTTTTCTTCGTTTGCTTAGGTCTGTTGGTGAGATTGAAGTAATAGGTTGGGCAAGCAAAGGAGTGAAGGTTGTGGATAGTTTCTTTGTCCTTGCTGTTGATAATTTTGAGGAGAGAAGTGAAGCGGTTTCGTTTTTGAGGGAGAAGAGAGAGAGAGAGGAGATGGTGTTATGCGAGAGTTTAGAGGATAAGGAATTGAGACGGTGGGGCGAAATGGAGTCGTTGCCATTGTTGAACTTGAACAACAGCAAGCGATGAAGATGAATTTTCTTTTCTTTTATTTAACAGAGTTTCTTCTGCATAAGAGGTTTTATTCCCATGTCTATCCAGTAACTGTTCTTATTGCCACCAGAGTTCGGAGACGAACCAGTCTAGAGGTATGCTTCGCATTGCTTACCACATTGATTTTTATTTTTCAAACATTTACATATTTTTAAATAAATTTTTAATAGTATTTATAAGCTTTTTAATATTTCAAATATATATTTAATAATATATATAATTTTAAATAAATTTTCAGACGTTTCTACAGAGTGGTCGCTAATTATTTAAAAGAAAAGAAAATGTTTGATAAATTTTTCAAAAAATAAACTTGGTTCTTGCCCCGGCCTAGTGCAGCCCAGAATCCCTCCCTCCTTTGAACTTATCCCTAGCACATTGGGCACGACTGGCAGCTAGCTGCAGACCTTTGGTTCTAGTGAGGTCGTCCGGCCACTCCCTTATTCTCCTCCATTTTCTTACTCTTTGTTTCCAAAGCCAACTTCGATTTCATCTTAGGCTTGTGTGCAAATCAATTGTGCATGACTATTGGTTTGCATATTTTTAGAAGTAGTTTGCATTGGAACCGGGGATGACATCTTCCATAATGCTGCCTATATGTCTTGCACAAAAAACTCATGGTAGGGAAGAGTCTCGGGAACAAGTGACTTTTCCTATGGGCAACCATATAAGAACTAATTGAAGAGTTTATACTTTAAATGTTAAAAAGTGAGTAGGTCCATCCCTTTCCTTTGGGTTTAAGCATCTCTTTTTTGGTTTTGACCGTGTTAATAATTTATATATAGAGCCCATTTTCGTGTCTTCATGTTTGCCGTTATTACTCGTTCCTTAACTTGACAAAGGCAAAAAGCTACTCGATTTTGGGCACTCTCTTACCTATGTGGTCCATCATAATGAAAGTATTTCAAAGGTGGTCTTTCGCCTCCTCACTTGTCATGAGCTTTGCTGGAGATTCCCTTGAACCCTACCAGTTCAAGTGCTGACTTTTTAGCTTGGTGACCATCTCCCCCATTTGACATTGTAGCACTTCTGATGCTTGCTCTTCTCGAGCTTTTTGAACTTGATGAGGGATTCAGCAATTATAATAACAGTGTTAAGATCTTGAACTCTCTGGCTTTGAATCTCTAATCCAATGTTTGGTTGTTTCTACGCCATCGAAGGTAAGAGAGGACGTCCTTGTCTAACAAGTTGGAGATCCTAAGATCAACTCAGATAACCCCTTTATATTGTCCATGATGCTGGCTTATTAGGTCTGCCGCCCAAATTTTGCCTTACTTCATTCTCGGTATTCTTTAGGTAGAATTGTCTTTGAGCTCTTTTTTGAACTCATACGATGTGGTAACAAAGCAAGTGACCTTCCCAATCTCTCTATGGTTGCTCCTCCATCAACCCAAAGTGGTATTTTCAAGGTACAGTGCAGCATGGTTAATCTTTTTGGCATCCTCTATGATGCCCGTTCTTCTGAAAAGTTGCTACGAGCTTCAAAGAAAGTTATCAATATTCTTCTCATTATGCACTCTTTCAATTTATACACATTAGGTTTCAAAACATTTAGCTTCGAAGGAATTGTAGTAAGAACAGTGGCCTACTCCCATTTGACATCCCTTAGCTCAGTAGCCAATCTTGGGGCCTCTTCCATAAGGGTCACAATCTCCCTCTTAAAAGCATTAGTATGGAAAGTCTTCAAAGAGGCTTACCTTGAATAGAATATATTTACGTCACCACTTTAAGGCCTCAAGTATCTCTCGAAGCTCATCTTATCTTCACATGTTTCCTTATACATTAGCCTAATTGTTAAAACTTATTGGTCCAATTGGTCACGTCTTAAAACTTGTTGGTCCAATTGGTCACAACAAGCTCCACCTTAGCAAGCTTTACATCACGTTAGCCATCATAAGCTTGAACTTTTCTTAGCAAGCTTTACATCACGTTAGTCATCATAAGCTTGAACTTTTCTTACATTGCTTGGTGCCCTTGGGAGCTCTCCTTTTGCCTTTCCTTCTGTCATGGATGATAACATTGTCTTTTGTCATCTCCCTTAGCTGAATCTCAGCTTTGATCCCAATTGTCACAGACCCGCATCTTTTCACTTTGATCAGTGTGTCACTTAGTTACAATCTGATACAACTAAGTCAGTCTTTGCTCATTATGCCACATAGGCGCCACATCTTGCCTAAAATGAGAGGTAATTGGCAAGTACGGAGTTAAATTTACTGACAAAAGACCTTGAGCACATAGTGAAAAGGTTAAAATGCACACTTTCAAAGTAGAGAGGCACTTTGCAATAGTATAGCAGGTAAAGTGGCTTCTTCTAGAAAATTCTAGCTTCAGTTTTAGCACACTGGGCTCTTAAAAAGCATGTATTTCGATATGCACAATCATACAGATGAACTACAAACTTTCTCTCAAAGTGTGGTTTCGTATATTGGCATAAAATTTCTATATGCAATCACTGCATAGAAAGGATCAGATCTTGACATTAGGCCAACCAAACCAAATATCCAATCAAGCGGAGATGATCCGTCGTTGTTTCCTGGAAACGTTCTCACTACTTCGGGCTTCGTAAACCCTTCAACACATTGGAAGTACTGAATGACTAATTGAGTCCTGCTGTATGGTGTTCCTTCTCTCCAAGCAGCTATTGCCTTCTCATAAAACATTCTACTACTGAAGCTTACAATAAATACGCCGCCGGGTTTAAGTACTCTCAATATCTCAGCAAAAACCTGCAAAAAAGTAGAAGAACAACTATTGAACAAACATCAATCGACAGATCGATCGTACTAAAACTTATGAAAATAATGGTGTTTCTCATCATTATACCTTCTCCGGCTTCTGGAGATACTGCACACCAACAGCACAGAGCACGGCGTCGAAGCTGCAGTTCTCAAACTCCAGCTTCTGGTCTTCATTCAAATCCTTGACAAAGAAGTAACTCAACCTGTCGTTCCTTGCAAGTTCTTCAGCGTTCAGTCCATGCCCAACCACTCTCTTAAACTCCATCTCATCAGGCAAATGGCTCACCCATGAACTCATCAAGTCCAACACTTCCCATCCTTCTAACAATCTTTCTCTGTACAGAGACGTTAACGTCTTTCTGAAGCCGTCGTCGACATGGTTCACGAAACGCGGGAAAGAGTAGAACTCTCTGTCAGGGCGAGGGTTAAGCTTGGTACGGCCTTCAGAGGAGAGGACAATGCGGTTTATTCGACCGGAGGATGAAGATGGTTGTGAGGCAGCAGCGGCAGAGACCTTTGGGAGTGAGTAGATGTTGTGTGGTGCTGCTGACGGCCCGTGACGATGGTGGTGACATGGTAGTGTGGATGTTGCTTTTCCAGTATAGCTTGGAGACATGACGAGCATGGGAACTGAACTGGGGAATGAAAGTTATGAGAGCTTGTTAGCAAGGTTTTGTGGCTGGCCTCTAAGAGAAGGCATTTGGATAATGTGCAAATGCATGGACACTAAACAAAAACAGAAGGGCATGGAGATGCAACCGAATCATTCAATGTGTATAACAAGTCCATAAACTTGGCCAAAGCCCTTGTGAATCTATGAAGTAGGTTCGCCTGAGTTTATGGTAGTGAGTTTGTAAAAAAATAGTTTTGGTAAAAGATGAAGTTTGAGTGTGAGGTTAGCTTTTGTTTTTAATTTGTATTAAAATTTAAAGATCAAATTTTTGGCTGAAAAATTAAATTAAGTTTATTTATTTATTTATTTTATTTAAAAGTGAGTTGAACGTCAAATTTTTAGGAAAAAAAAATGAATTTTTAAGGGCTTTGTAACACGCCCTCAGTGGCTAAATATTTGAAGGAGGAAACGACAAGATAATCACTACGCCTTGAAAGAAAAAGGCCTTCAAATAGTTTCTACATGGTTAGTGAATTCTCTTGTATTGACAAGTCGATCCCTATATGGTTCTTAGTCATAATGGTAACAACGGAACTTAGCGATTCTCAAAAACTATTCTGCTATTGTTCTCGATAACAACCCCATTTAGCAAAATGCAAAGGACATAAAAACTTCATCCCTACAATATTTTACAAAATGGGTTAACTAACGATTTCTACAACAGCATTGCTCAAGGGATAATAATATCAAACTCACACAATACAAGACAATATTTGCACCTCAAAACCTGAGGTAACAAGCACGCTACAACTACAAATTTATACAATTAGCTGATCTTAACAAAAGGGTACTCAAAATACACTAAGGAAATAACTTAACCTACTATTTCCCCGTAGACGTGAGGATAAGTTGCTAGATAGCGTATCATTCTTAACCTCGGATCAGGGTTGCAGAATTCATTCGAGTCCCCCTGCGGTATTCATCATAAGAAGCTCTGTAACTTGCATTTATCCAAATCATCTTTAGTCTAATTAAATCAGGAAAGACGAACAAATTGGTGAAGCACAGAAACATCTGATTGTATGCTATGACAAAACAGTATATGTATGCAGACATATAGCAATACATAAGATGGACTGTCCGTTTTGATATTCCAAGGAACATGCATAGTTAGGCCACATAAAGTAGCAGAATTGGACTGAAGAGAAGCAGATCTTAATCATAGCTACACAAGCATATCTTGATCACGCTTTTATATAAGTTGTTGACTTCTCATCTCATAATCGAACGCCATATACTAAAATGGAGACTCAATAAAGTACGACATTCAGGAGAAACTTAAATTCTGACAGACATTGCCCATGAATAAAAACACGCTTTTAACATTGAAGATAATCAATAAACAATCAATTACTAGATATTTCTGCAGCAACTTATATATTGTTCTTCATGAATGTAGAAAAGGTAAAAGCAGATAAAAATCAGAAAACTGGCTATTGTGGCCCTTGAAGATTCTATTGCAAGAAATTTCACATGCAATAACTTAATTTGCTGCATGGCTCATAGTTCAGACTGCATCTATAGGTGATTACTCTTTTGTTCTGGAGAGTTATTTGGTAGAGCACTGTAATCTGGTATAATCGGTTTTGATTTTCATGATGCAGCTCCAAAAAGTGTTCTGCAGCCAGAGCCTCAGAGGATTTCATGCCAAATGAACCAACAATGCAGACCCTACATTTAGCGACCGTCTCTTTTAATGGCCTTCTGCTGGGTGAGATTATTGTACCTGATTGGGACATGTTTCATGTAAGCCTTTCTCTGTAAGAAGTATTTTTCCCCTCCATTTTCTGCTTCCTTGTTTCATGCATTCATGTTTTAGATCCTAACTAATGCACGTTTTTGTTGTTTTTAATTAAAGAGCTAGAGCAATTGGCAGATGCAGTGTTTATGTGAGGATTTCAATAATGCCAAATTAAAATTTTGAAGTTGAAATTCAAGGTAACCTGTTATGTTAAGCGATTAGTGTCTTCACTATGTACAGTGACAAGCCAGGACATCATGATTTTAATGTCCTGAAGAGATTAGTACTCCCTGATGGATATATCACAACAAGCCCAAGCATTGTGCAGTTGATGGAAATTATGCAGAAATTCAGTCGTGCTGAAAAACAAGGCTTGCTTACATTCAATCTTCCAATTCTTGATTCAAACAAGAGTGGCGTAAGGCATATTGATATTGTTTACTGATTTATATGCGTTGCTACGTTATGTAATTCTATTCAAGTAGCTTGATGCCATAATCTGTACAGAGACAGAGATTGTAAATGCTCCGGTAAGGGCATGTTTCAAATACACATGAGTTTCACAAAAGTGAAAAATGGAAAGTAAAGTTTTTCGAAAAATAGAGTGAGAGTGGAGTTTAGCTTTTGTGATTCAATTATTTTTGGAAATTGGTTCAAAATAGAGTTCAGTTTTGTAATTCAATTATTTTTTAAAATGAGTTAGAAGTAAAGTTCAGTTTTTTAATTATATTTTTTAGTTTAATGTATATTTGAAACATGTGAACTGTTCGGAATTTCAATTCTAACGGAATAAGTTAAAGTTCTAGGCATTTGAAACATGCCCAAAATATGCATATCTATTTGGAAATTAAGATGAGGGCATTGCCCTGATACATACATACATAGTATATGATAACTTCGACTGTATGTAAATAACTTGCTCTAAATCTGCCTGCTAGAAATTCAGTATACCTGTACGCTCATAAATATATTTCAGAATAAGTAGATTCAGATTTGGATCCGTTCTCCTTCATCTTGAAGAATTTGAAAGTGGTTTTGGTGACTTTCTATGATAAAGAAACTAGTTAAACATCTTCTACCATTTACGAAGTAGATTTATTTGATCTACTTCTTCTAGATGCTTTTGTTCTCTTTGTTTCACGTCGCAACATTTTTCTCTACTGTTTTCTTCAACCAAATCTACATTGTTCTTTTGATCTTGGATGTTACCCTAGTGCTGGTCACCAATTTGAACCACTGGCTTTCAGGATTACAATTTTTATCACCAGTCAAACACTTGCAAGGATTTACAACAACACTGCTGCCATCAGTCCCAACATCTAAGCACAGACTGTTAGTGCTAATTGAGAAATGCATGCCTGAACTGGAAACCTGTGCCCATTTAGAACTGTTGCTGCTGCAGTTGGAATCAAGCATCACACTTGCACCAGCAGCATCTGCTTTCAGGCACTTTTGTGTTCCGTCAAGCACCAAGTTATGTTGTTGTGTGAATGTCCAGGCTTCCGATTCAGTGCATGAGCCTAGTACTACATTGATTCCTTCCTTCAGAACACATTGCCCCGTTATAGGATGAATGATTATTTGGTATGCTAAATTGTTTGATATCTTTGGCCCTGCATTGTCACCATGTAATGGACTCATTAAACATTTGGACTCAATATTTTGATAGTATAGAGATGAAAGATAAAAACCTTGGAAAGGTTGTTGAAGGGCTTGATATACTTTGAGGTAAGTAGTATTTCTGGGACCAGACCATTCGTGATTGAAAACTCCATACTCTTCATCTTCGTCAACATTGCCTTCTCTAAGGTAGTAGCTTCCTTGAAGTGCCCATACTGCCCAATCAAGATCATGCTCAGCAAGAAAGGCTACAACACATCCCAGGTACCTGCAGCGCAATTAATTAATGCCATATGGTTAAGATACAGATGACCATGTCGAGTGATTTGAAATCTACCTGTTGTCAATTAGGTTATAGCCTTTCTGATCAACTCCAAACTCACTCATGAACAAAGGGAACCCTTTGCCAAGGAAAAATCCGCCCTTTCTCATCTGGTCTGCCATAAGCTGCCCACAAGCATCATTTGCGTTGTGGTTCTCCCACGCATCTGTGTTTGAGAAGCTGTACCAGTGCAGCTCAAAAACCAACTTATCGCTGAATGAAACCTGCACTGGCCTGCTCGCAACATAGCCTAGATCGTTGTCATTGTGCAAACCTGAAAGTATGACTAGGACTTTTGGGTTCGCAGCATGTACTGCCTCTGATCCGTTCTGCATATACCTGTATATTCAATTTAAACTATGAATTATTCTTGTCTGGTTAAGAATGAAATTATTTGTAGTTGTTTTTTTCTATTCCTAGAGAGTTCAACATACTCTTATTATGGGCCTCACCCAGAATGCCTTCTATTGAGAAGAAACCAATTGTAATGTTTTGTAAACATACTTGTACCAATCATCAGCGTTTTCTCGAGGACCTCTGAGTTCATTCCTGAGGCTCATTCCAATGACGTTGGACGCATTTCTGAACAATGTCGCCATCGTGGTTAGTCCCTCAATCCATTGATCTGGGTTAAAGTACTTTTCTCCAAAGAAGCCGTTGCCGTCTGTATAACTGCAGCACCATTCTGGCTTGCTTATGTGGTTGTCCAGTATCACCATGACGTTGTTGTCTTCTAAACTGGAAACCACTTTCTGTGTATTCATTCAAGCGAACTTTGGGAAATTAGTTAGGATTTCATGTGAAAGAAGCTTTATCAACTAACCAGAAAATGCATGGATGTCATGTGAAATCAACCTTCTTTATAGCCATTACTCCTGAACAACTAATCAACAAATATAATGGCTATGTTTAAAGTGGTTTGAGCCCTGCAGAACTGTTGTGTTATGACACTACCAGTTTCTCATGAAAACACAAAACAAATGGCTGTGTTTAAACCTTTGCGGTCATGCAAGAAGTAAAACCACTCGCTAAGCATGAGCTAACAGTTGTTTCTATGAAAGAAAAGTTGGAAGAAAGCGAAATTAACTCCTTTCTATCATCTCCTCCTCATGATCAAATGCTCATAAATGTTCAGAAGAGCATGATAATGACATTACGCGTGAAGTAAAGGCGAGCCACATGAATTTATGTATAAGCAGAAGAGGGTACATATAGCTCATTAATAACTCACCTTGAATGCTTCAATGAGGGGTAGGTCAATAAGTGCAGGGTTATTTTTTTGGATTCCTTGAAGGGCATCAGTGAGATTAAGGGATTGGAATGATTTTCTCACAGTGAGAGAGTTGCCAGTGTTATTAGTAACTAGGAAGATTGGCCATGTAAACCTAACACAATTGAATCCCATGGAAGATATCTGCTTTGTGATTGTGTCTAATGGTTGCTTGTTGAGTCCCTCTGCAAGCATTGGTTGTAGGTGCGATGGCCAGTTTGCGCATGCGAGTTTCACGCGTTGCCCTGTTTCGTCGTTCACTATCCATCGGGAATTTGTGGAGAGAGACAATGCTGTTGTGGGTTTGAAGATATAGGAAGAGAAGAAGCAGAACAAAGCTAGAGGGAAGAGGAAGGATGATTTCATCCTCTTCATGTTTGCAATGCTTTAATTTGGTTATGTATGCATGGGCAAACAATGCAAGCCTTACACAAGGGTTATTTATAGTGCAGGAATTGAACTGTTGACCTTTGGGCATTCAACCAAACTTGTCTTGTTCCTATGCAAATGGTGGTGAGAACTTTCGGTCACTACGGAAATGGATGGTTATTTCTTGCTAGATGTGATATAAATAGTTGTATTGTAACATTAAGAAATTATCAAAATTTTGTTGGTATGTCTTATCAAGATGTAGAAGTTAGGAGTAGAAACAGTTTCTATTTACAGAGTGCCAGAGTGGTAATAAAATTGATACTCAAGTAAAATTGATATCTAGGATGTTTTTAACATTTTCAGGACAGGTGTGTATATATATAATTCTTATTATTTAAATTTTAAAATAAAATTATTTATGAGAAAATTCACCTTTTTTTTTTTAAATAAGGTAAAAGTAAGCAACCCCAAACGAGCCTTACATTTTATTACTTACTAGCTGTGGTTGAGTCATAAATTTTCGGTTCTTTTAGTTTATGTTGGCTGAGAATTTCAAATTGGATCCATATCTTTTATACTACTTTCAGTGGAATACATATCTACCACAAATAAAATTTCTCGATACGAAACTCATTGGCAAAAGAGAGGCTTTCATGGGTTAAAAATAAAGATAAATGAAAGGAAAATAAGAATAGAGAAAATGAAAAAAGCTTTTAAATGAAAGCATTAACATGATTTTCTCGTCTTTTATGCAATATGAAACTTATATCTAACGCAGTATCTAGTTTTAGCTCTTTCTTAAAGAAAATTTCAGCAGAATATGCATTTCAATGCTTGACAGACCAGGTCCTCAAACAAAGATTTACAAAGTCTTGAATCACCAATTTTTAATTAAGTTTAGAGATCAAAATTTTGTAATGTTATTGCTATGAAATGGCTTGGAATGCTAGACTTATCTTTCTTATTTTGTGGGCATGTTTGGAATTGCTTATAAATACTTATTTAATTTTCTTTTCAGTTTTTCAATTTTTAAAAAAAATTTGTAGTACACCGAAAATTGTTTTAGGAAAAGTTACTTATATAGATGAGTTGAACATATAGAATCATTATATATAATCTTTTTTTAAGCTACAAAAGATAAATTCATTTTCTGAAAAATTTTACTCATTAAAAGCATTTTATTTTAAGCAATTTCAAACGACTGCTATAATGGTCTTTTAATAAAATATACTATATATTATCTCTCTAATTTATTACATTAACATGACTTTTATAAAATCTAAGACATATATATTCTTCAAATTACCTTAAGTTGCACAATAACTGGCAAATCATTAATTTCGCAGATTTAAATTTTCTTTAAACAATGGCTCTTGATCACAATGCTGAAAATTGCATTTGCTTTTCTGGTTGAAATTAAGTTGCTTCATTCCTGAAGAGTCTGCTCATGTTGTGACTTTCTCTCAATGGCAAAGGCAATTTCATCTTCCATGTTGCTAGTGATTCACTCGATTTATTTGAATTTTTGCGACGATTAAGACTTGTTGTAGAGTAGAAGCGGCATGAGTTATTGACAAGTTAGTGCTTTAAACTTAATTCATGGGTGCCTAAGTGCTCTTTAATGTTGCAGGATACGGTTGGCTGAACTTTTAAAATACTTATTAATTCAAATAATTATTTCATATTTTTAATAATATAAATTTTTACAATTTAAAATACAGAAAATTATATATCATAAATTTTTATATTATTTTAAAAATAAAAAATTAAGCTTATTTTTTTAAATAAAATTTAAAATATTTTTTATTTTAACAAAAAAATTAATTTATAAATATTCTCAAACGTTTGTAGAAACATTTTTGCTGATCGTGTTATATATAGAGAGTTATAAATTCCCGCGTGCATAGCATGACTATGAAGTTTGAAGCCAGAGTCATCACCAAAGATAAGAGTCAATTTATCTGATACGGATGGACTGCTACATCTGCAAACTTTAAAATCTTAACTAAATTAAATGCTGCAAAACTTTGCTCATTTCCTTGTTCACCTTAAAAAATACTTTTTTTGCTATGCATGCGGGAATAGTCGTAGTATGTAGGTGAAATTAGTTTCTCCACGCCGAAGTATGGCAAAAACAGCAATAACTTGACACACCAAATACCTTAGTTGCTTAAAACAAAATATTTTTGAAAAAAGTAAGTTTATTTTAGAGTTTTTTAAATTAATTTATATTTAATTCATAAAAATAATAAAAAAGATATACATAATAATTTTATAATGTATAATTTACATTTAAGTTTTAATTATTTGTTAAGCTCAATAATAAAAACGTTTAGAAGGAGCACCAAAATGCACTCACAAAGAAACACTAAGGAAATATTTCAAAGTGTTTATAAAAAAAGTTTCATAAAAAAATTTTTAAATAATTTATTTGATATAGATTTAAAACTAAAATTTATAGGTATAATTACTTTATAATATATAATTCATTTCATATTTTTTAAATTTTTTTTAAAACTTAAAACTATAAATAATTTTTTGAAATTAAATTTTTTTTTTGAAAGAGCCACAAATCTTAGGGTAGAATTATAACGGCAACTGTACTACGTCAAACCTTACCCTTCTATGAAAATTGGGTCATAGGACCATCATGCATGCATCACCTACTACTTACGTGAGTTCGAGAGATTTCAAACAATCAATTTGGTAGCTGTTCACCGACTTTAAGTTCTCCCATTAATTCCTTTAGAAAAAACTTTATTGTCCATCTCTTCTTGACCAAATACTTGATATCGTTATGGGATTCACACAAATTTTGACTCAGGCTTTGCCGCTTTGGCGACAATAATAATATTTTTTAAAATACTTATAAACTAAATATTTTTAAATATAATATTTTGAAAAATTTTATATTATTTTAAACAAATAAAAATTAGACATATACAAAAATTGTACTATATAATAACTTTTTAAAATTTATATATCTAGAATTTCTATAAATATTATTAAAAACATAAGAAATAGTATATCTTTTTCAAAGTTCAACCACCTTTTCTAGTGCCGTTTGTGGGGTGTTTGATAATGCTTATAAAATAGAACTTTTCTAAAATAAAAAATATTTTATTTTTTTTAAAAAATAAGCTATATTTTTTTACTTCTAAAAAATAATAAAAATACGCAATAAAAAGATCTCACTTTGTAAAATTTTTCTGCACTTTCTAAATTTTTAAATAAATTTTTATATATTTATAAAATATATATTAAAAAACATAAAATAAAAAATTAAAAAGAAGTGTCGGAAAAAAGCAATCCCAAACACCCCCTCTACCATGCTAATCTACGATCCAGTTTTTGAGTGCTACTTTTGTTTGAAAATAAGTTTTTAACACATAAATTTATAAAACTTGAATAAAAAATAAATATAAATAATATATTCAAGATATAAGTTTTGGTAAAAAAAGGTGAGTAACGAATGATTTAGGAGTGTTTGGTATTTTATTTAAAAAAATAAGTTTTAATTTTTCAATACATATGTTTAATATATTTTTTATAAATTTTTAAAAAATTTATGTAAAAATTTATAACGTACATAAAACATTTAAGAATAAAGTCGTTTTATTAATATTTTTTAACCAAAACAATAACTTATTTTTAAAAAAATAAAATTATTTTCATTTTAAACACAAGCCCATTATATTTGTGGCTTGTGTTTGTACACGATTTGTATTATGGGGTTGAAGAAAATATTGTTAATAAAATAGGACCCTCAAAGTTACTATAAAATTTACGCATGCTAATAAAAAATTGCATTCAGTAATTAAACTAGTACTTAATCAGTGCTATATGAGAGGTTTTATAATATACTACCTATCAATTTAATAAAACAATATTTTATATTACTTATTTATTACTGTTTATAATAAATTTTATTATAAAATTATTATTTTGAAAGATATTTTAGATATCATATATATCAGCAGTAATAAACCTAATATATCTTATAATTTGAACTCGACATTGCACATGTAGTAAAATCAAAATGAGTAGCAATTTTAAAAATAAATCTGAAAATTGATCACATACAATTTGTCTTTAACATTGTCTGTATACTAGACTTTAATCTATCAATTAATTGTTTAGTCATATATGCAGCACCTGATAGGATTAATAGACGCAGGGGATATTCCAAAATATTTATAAAATGAAGTATTTTTTTAATTGAGAGATAATTTAGAATTTTTTGAAATAAATTAACCTTTTACTAAAAATTTATATAAATAAAATTTTATAGTGCATATAATATCTTCAATGTTTTATATTTATAAAATATTATTTAAATTTTTTTAATTTATAAAGTTATTTTTAAAATAGAAAATAATTGAAGTGCTTAGCCAAGCGTAGTTGTTATTATAGATTCTTAATAATAGTTTATGATTGAACCCACCTTTATTCTTAAATAGTTGTCAGAAATTTTTTTGTTTGTTTATATTTATTTTTCAAAGATGCTATTCTATTTAGTTTAAGGTTATAATAAGCTAAAAACTATAAGATCAAGAAATTGTTGGAAAATAAATTTTGTCTTGTTGTTATAACGTTACGTGTGACACTTGTTGAACTCATATTTAGCAGATCCGCACCAGATCGTCCAGTTTAACTTAAAAACTATCGATTCAAATACTAATTTGGTTTAGATTTATAAAAATAATTGGACATATAAATGACCGACATTGATCCACTATGATCCAGATTGATCCGAATAACTCATCTGTTCGATCAATCCAAATGATACAATTTTCTTTTTTAAACTCAACTTAGCCTATCGAGCCGATCGGACTCTCAATACTTCGATGACTCCGATGATGCTTCTGACAATTTCCTTCTCCGTTGCTGTATCTCGCAGCTGCACTTTCTTTGCTCGTTCCCTTCACTACATCTGCTGATCGATGCTGCCGTAGTTTTCTTTACTTTAATTCTACTGGTCTTTTATTGATCGCTGGCGAACTATCTTCTTTCACGCTAAGAAAAGCTATCGAATCTCCCACCGTTGAAGTCATCGTAGCAACAACAACCACCACCACAACAACCGGCGTGCTTACTGAAAATATTTTCATCACAAATTTAATCCAACATCCCCAAATTTGAGATCAATACTGAATCAAATCAATCAGGAGACAATAGATCAAGTAAAAAAAGTACAAAATGTTATCGAATTTAACTGAGAAAGGCTGGATTATGTTAACAACTCTAGTAGCCGTGACATAAGAAGAGGAAGATCTTTGTGAGTGATTGAACGATGTGACAACAAATCGATTGCCGCCACATCTCAACTGTCGTTGTTTCGATTATTTTGAAAACTGAAGACAATTTATTGCTTTGAATTTTGACATTGTAGAATTTGGAAAATGGAATTGGAATTAGTATTGGAATTTTTATATTGTAGAAGCATTAGGTCCATACGCGAGCTTTCTTTCGACAAGAAGTAAGGACACCACCGTAAGGGGGGAGAAGAATTGATGAATCATTGAATGTTATGTTAGAGCTCCGCGAAGTATTGAATGAAGCATAAATAAGCATTGAATCCATAACTTATGTTGTTGATCTGGTAGGTCGACTTGCCGACCCATTCGGTCTAATCGTGATCAACCGATTCGGATAAAATTTCATATCGATGTTCGGTCTGATTATGCCAACTATTATTGAATGTTTTTCTTTAATTTTTTGCTTCTAAATTACTTCGTAAAGCTAATCTCTTTTTAACTCAGAAACAAACAAACATCAGTCAACTATTTCTCTTAATATTTATTTGATATTTATTTTTTCAAAAAATAGCAGTATTATAGCTGACTATATTATTAGTATATAATGTAAAAGTTTTAATTTAAATTTTATTTAATAACTTAATTGTTTATTCTTTCTTAAATTGTTTGTGCAGAAATTATCGCATTAAAAAACTCGTTGTGGGACGAAATAAGATAGGAAAAAAATCAATTTTCTTCAAAGTTATATTCTTTATAATTGTCTCAACGATTCAGTGTATCACATGCAATTGACTACTGCATAATTAGACTAAAATTTTAAAATATAAATTCTTTTCATCTATATAATTTATTTGTTAACATTTTAACATAATGTGGTTATCATCAAATAAAAAAAATAATAGTTTTTGAAGTTTCAATCAAATTAATCTAGGTTAGCAAGACTCCAAGCTCAATAAGCAGAGCGTGATTCATCTATACAAGCCAAAACAACTCATGAAAACTAACCAGCAGTGGGGATATTGTAGACAAAAAGCATCTCATTCAATCTTCAAAAGTTTTACTGTGTACTTTTAAAATGAATATAGTTTATTGACATTATATAGAAAGCAAATACTATATAAATACATTATGGGACACAACGGAATTTTGATATTTATTTCTACCAACCAAATTATAATAAACGAATAAAGTTGGGTCAGTTTTAAGCTCTTCATTCAGACCGGCAATTTCTGAGGACGTTTAAAAGTATTCAAAATAAATTATTTTTACTAGAATAAATTTTTTTAAAAAATAAGTTAAATTTTTTAATTTTAAAAAAAAAATTTATACATATAAAATTATATAGTAAATAACTTTTTTCTTTTTACAAATCTTTTTAACAAAATTAACATATTATAAAAATATGAAGTAATGCGAAATTTTTGTAAAACAAAGAATAATACAATTAGTACTCTTGGTCTTACAATGTCGCGAATGTTTCGAGATATTTGAATTTGAAGTAACTAATTATGGACAACATAATTCAAATGTTTTATATTTTTCATGCATTTCAATTAAACTTTGACTTTTGAATTTTTTTATTTCTCTATCTATACGACGAAGAAGTGAAGTACCTTGAGCTTTTCTTTTCCGATGCCAAGATATAGAATGAGTTAGTAGAAATTTGTTATTCATATAAAAAGCATTGACTACGTTGTCATTTAGAAGTGTTTAATATAATTTTTTCTGAAAATTATTATTTAAATTTTTTTAAAAAATAAATTTACTTTTTATTTTAAAAGAATAATAAAAATTATATATATAAATTTTATGATGTATAATTTATTTATATTTATCATACTGTATAATTTTATCAAAAATGTATAAAATAATTTTAGTAAACGATTCCTACATAACTTAAATTGTAGACTAGTATTCCATTATTAGAAACACTTGGGAATTGGGATCACTAACAAATTAACGTGTGCACCTTAAGTAGACTTGTCATTGACAAGTGCATTGGTGCATTATGCTGCCGCAATACATGTAAGAGTTTGAGACTACCTCTATACGAAATTAGCTAATGCTTGATCTAGGGGTCAAGATGAGCAAATGGTCCTCATCGATGTTGTTTGAAAGGATAATTTACGGAGCCCCCCATGCTGGATGAACATTTCAATCGACAACAACATATATGGACCTCATCTTTCACGTTTTGCTGCTCATCCTTGCAAAGTTAGTCGCCAAATTCCGTTGCTTCTATAACATACGGCGAGCTTCGATCGAAGAAGACGCTACATTCTTCGACGCAAGGAAGAAGAAGAGTAAGCCTCTCATACTTGTATGCTCTCGGCAAAGTCCCTACTCATGATATGCATTCTGGAGTACAGCAGCATCAAGGAGAAATCGTAAATCAAATAGATCATAAGCATAAGTGGGCTTTTACCTTACTATTGTACTAGGGTTGTTAACAACACTGATTTTTCATATTTCGGTGCCGTTCGAAAGTGTTTGTTATGATAAAAAGTTATTTTTAAACAAAAATTATTTTAGAGACTTTTTAAGAGACAATTTTTTATTTAAAAATAATAATTATATATATATAAATTTTATGATATATAATTTTTTATTTTTGTTTTTATTTTTAAATTTATAAAATACTTTATAAAGTTTATTACAAATTTGAAGTATTTTTTTGGATAAATGTGCCGTTTGGAGTATGATTTTTCTATTCCAACAACTCTATTTTGTTTTATATATTTCAATAAATTTTCTACAATAATCTATAGAATTTATTTTAAAATTTAGAAAGTATAAAAAGATTCTACGTTATAAGATCTTATTATTACTTATTTTTAATTTTTTAGATAATAAAGTGGGCTTGTTTTTCAAAATAGAATAAAAATATTTTTTGTTTTAGAAAAATTTAATTTTAAAAGTACTCCCAAATGCACCCAAAAATCACTTGATTATTGCTGCCAAGAGTTCCCTCCATGTGCCTACCAGATGGCAAAACATACTATGAAATCCTACCAAAAAGAAGAGTTGATCATCTTGTTGAATCAAGTCAAAATTACAGTCACAGACACTCACTTAAACAATAATCGAGTTAGATTCTGATTATGTGGAATCAACTAAGGAATTTAAGCTTGTCGCTATAGTTGGGGACCAATATCTAGTGTTCACTCCAGCTAGGTAGTAATAAAAAAGATCACTCATACAATTTCTGAAGAGAGTTAAGAGGATGCCAATTTGATTAAGATATACCAGCGCTGCGCCACTTTCGTCAACGATGCAATCAATTTCTTGCCTATTCGTCAATAATGCAATTTATCGATGGCGTTGCTTGCGTATTCTAAATATTGGTAGCATCCATTAGTGCCTAGATATGGGGAAGCTGGATTTACTTCAACGTCACATGGATGGAGTTTTTGATCGCTTAGGATTAATCGCGATGCTGCAATCAAATTTTCACTATAGGAAGTATGGTTACGCGACATGGTTAGAACCTCCGTGGTTCACTTCCACTTTTAGCTAACTATCATGACTGTGAACGAGATATCATGGAAAAGATAATAAAGGGTGCTAGCCAAGCTCATGAAGACTAAGATATGTTGGTGTCAGAGTCCGAAGAGTGTTATCGAAGACGAATAGAATAAGAGCAAGCAGTAGAACTGGCTTATAAAAAACACGAAATAGATACTTCACTACTAGAAATAACTTCTTCACCGATTGAATAAAGCAATCGGTAAGAACAAAAAATCAATCGGTAAAGCAAATTATCGATTGAAATAATAGCAGTCATCATTTCGTCGGCAAATACTTACCGGTAAATTAATTACTAACAAAATAAAAATTGAGTCGGTATTGAACAGTAAATTACCAAATAAAGAAGCTAGTAGGTATCTACCGACTACAAGATGAAGTCAGTAATTACCGACTATTTTTTCTGTCGATAATTACTGACTATTATTTGAGTGGGTAATTACCGACTGATGCAATCAGTCGGTAATTGCGGACTCTTTCTCAGTCGATAAGTAATATGTAACACAGTCCTTGCTGTTTTTATTAATTCGATAATATTAATCATTTCATTCAAAATATGCATCATCATTCAATATATATCTTCAAAATATACACAACAACCACAACAATATTCAACAAAGTATGTTCATAAATTCAAACAAAAATCAGTATTGTTGTTGGATACTAAATCAAATAAAAGATCATTTAAATACTTAGTTCAATTATAATTCGGTTATTAATTGTATGCCTAACATCACCTCATACACTCATTGAAGATTCTGAATCATTATTGTTGGACAAGACATTATTAGTAGTAGTAGATGGTGCTCCAGATAGTTCTGAAGGAGTGTTGATGTTCTTCCAGAATGCCTTCCATTGTAGTGTGAGAAACAAATTTTCTGAGAAGAAATTATATATCATTGTCTGCAGTAACATTTCTTGAAGAAGGACGAAAGTTTATTACTTCATAAGTTTTGACACTATCATCTTTAAATCCGAATGGACACTGTCCTTTATTGTCTCTGGTTTTCTACATATATAATTGTGATAATACAAATCATCCAAAGAAGTAAAATTCTTTGCAAATAGAAAAATTACCAAGAAAGCTTCACAAGTTAAACAACAACATTATTAGATATGTTTCACCTGACAAGCAAAAAATGTTTTCCCATTTTGAGTCTCGTGCCAACATCTCTCATTTTTTGTTTTGCACCTTCTAGGGCCAACCACTGCAAAAGAAAACAAAAACACATCCACTTAAAAGACGACAATTCAGAATATATCATGAAACTATGATTACCTGCCCATTGGGGAGATATCAAAGGTATTACTTCTGCTACCAACTACTTCTGAGTATTGCTATTGACAAAATAATGTCAGAAAAGAAGCACACAGTATAATAAGAAAGCAGAGCAATAGTAGATTGATGTATGTAAGATAAGGTCTTTACTAGTTTTACTCTAAGATAAAGAAGCTCTTGTACTTCCAATTTGCAAGTTGGCATAAATCATCATAGGATATGACATCTGCAAGACAAAATACAAACTTGAGAGAATCACAACACAAATTTGTAGTTAATGGTTAAGTCATTTCAACAAAGCATAGTACATGACAATCGCGCCTATTATAATATATCTTGTTCAGATAACAGAAAAAGCCAAATAAATATATAATTATAAGGAACTTATATGATCCAACTATTTATAATAGAATGAACAACTGAATAAGATTGCCCTAACAAATCATTCTAATAACAAAGCATTCCTTGCTCAAAAGCCATAACAATGTGTTCCTTCCAATAATAATGTATTTCAATAGCAGTCAACTGAAATGCTATGCTATTTGAAGACATCTATCAAATGGAACAAAATACACTACATTATCAAACCTGTAAGTCACCTAGTAAGCTATTCACTACTAACAAACCAATGTGCATACGTAAGTTGATTTATTCTATCCTATGAAATTAATTGACATACTTGAAATTAAGGAATCAAAGAAACCCAAACCTAAGGATTCCGTCAGCGGCAGCTTACTACTACTCCTATGATTCAGCTCGCCGGCGGTAGAAATTAAAGCAATAGAAGACTAGAAGATGATGGCCGCTCGAAGAATGAGAGGATTTCTTCGACGAATGCTTCATTTTTTTGACTAGGAAGCCCGGAGATCTACAACTCGCCGGCAGTAGTGATTGTAGTAATGGCTGTGGAGAAGATGATGGCCACATTAAGAATGAAAAGATTCCGTTAGCGGCAGTTTTAATTCCGGTAAGAACTGCAGTTCGCACGGAGAGGAACAACTCGCCCGAGCGAGTTTAAGTTTGTCGAAAACATAAATTGAAGCAATGCTGATGAAGGGGATGTTGACAGCACCGAGAATTATTTGGTAAACTCACTGGTTAGAGAGAAAACCTATAAGGAAAGGCTCACGCGTGGGAAGGAAGTGATGGATAGGATTTCGGCTGAAAACGAGATTTGAGAAAGAATGTAAGATAGAAATGCAAAGCTAGAGATTTTATTATTACCGGCTTTACCCACATTAGTAATTGTAGTCGATAAATATTACTAACTAACTAAACTTACAATCAATAGTTGCTATCATTTTTCGACTACCATGCAATGTGATCGATAATGTGCATAATTTACCGACTGCTTTTACAAGCAGTCGGTAATTTTAAGAGTATTACCGACTAAGTACTTTTTAGTCGGTAACTATAAAAATTATTGACCGAACTAGTTTCGTCGGTAAATTTTAGTCGGTAAAGGCCTGATTTTTAGTAATGATTGCAAGGAAAAGAAGGATGAGGAAGATGAACAATAAGAGGAGGACCAACATAGCATGAAGACGAGAGCCTGTAAGGTAAAGCAGAGACTTAAAGGCAGACATATGTGGTGGCTCCAGTAGGGGGTATACAGAGAGCTATTTGAATTTTGGCAAAAAAATTCATGTAGTCTAAAGTAGAAGAGGATTTGTATAGATTCTTCTTTTTCTTATTTTTAAGTCAAACCGAGAGATGATTGAGCATAGTTGATGAAACTAGTGAATGTGTAGTAGTCATGAAGTAGCTATATAAAAATTATAACTTTGCTACACTTTATTTCTTAATTTTTTTTTATAAATGAATTGGCATAACGATTATATCTATTAACTAATAAATGAATATTGAAATCAGTTGAATTATATCTAATTTTATAAATTAGTCGTATTTATTCTTTAAGGTTAAATAATGTCTAAATCATAATTTAAAGTTCAGATTTTTAAAAGATTCGCTAACAAGTAAGAAACAAACAAATAAATAAATAAATAAATATATATATATATATATATTATTTATTTATTTATTTATTTATTTGTGGGCACATCGTTTACTGTATCATTGTTCATAAATTTAAACCGTCTGATGACAAATCTAACGGTACATATACACGAGGCTAATTTTGTAACTTCAGACTTAATTTTTAAATTTCGGCCATGTTTGAGGTTGAATGCGCATTATATATGACTGTTTCATGGAGGTCGCACAAGATCGGAAAGAATCGCACAAAGTCGCACTTTAATCACACTCAGATTTAATACGGTTATATCCAGTTTGATCATGTGCGACACAGTGTGACTTTTGCGATCAATTTCAATCTTACTCGAGTCGCAAGAAGTTACAGTGGGTCACAACAACAGGTTGCGACACATGCTGGTCAGGCTAGATGCATCCGTATCGAACTCAAGTGCAACTTTGTTGTGATCTAGAATAAACTTTTAGAAAAACTTAAAGAAGTTCTTTCACTAAAATTTGAACTCATGCCTTTTAAATAAATGACTACCAACTTACAACACTTTTTTGAATAAATTATTAAATTTTAAATTGTTCTACCTTATGCGACTTCTTTCGACTTCCGTGAAATAGGCACATTAGTAACGCATTTGCCCTCGAAGAGTGTCAACATCGTAAAATTGAGTTTGAAATTACAATAATCAGCCACGCACAAGTGTACACCGTTAGTTCAGATTATTCAAATTTAAGTATAGCGACACAACGTAAAAAAAATGATATACATCTATCCCTCTTCATATATATATATATATATATATATATATATAGATAATCATCATATCACAGAGTTGTTAGGAACTATAATCTTATTTTCTATAACAATAATCAATCAAGCTATCTTTCTATTAAGAGTAGAGAGAAATTTGACAGAGTTGACGAGATAATGAAATTTTATTACAATATGAGCAGATTTAGTTCACTTCATAGTAGCAATCTTTTTACAACCTACAGTGAAGTATATCATAAGTTAATTTGAGTGAAAGAGAAAATGAAATTAGATTTGAATTTTCCATAAGTTAATTTGAAGCAAGTTTCATGCTCAAAACTATCATTTATCATCAGATATCTTCACAAGTAACAAGTTATCTTGAACCATTTGCGGGTTGAATGAATGGATTGAAGACCCAATTTTACAATAAAATGCTTATTAACAAGGCCAATCTTTACCCATAATTAAAGAATAAGGTTAGTTTGAAGTGCACATTCTGATATTTGGGTTTGAAGTTGTCTAATTAATCATATAATTACGTTGCAAAATGGTTTAGCATCAACAATTGACTTTTCTGCATGAGCATATGATATGTTCATTAGAAAGATAAAGAAAATTTTGTATCCTTATTCAAGTGTGGGACTATTGGCTTGGATTTCGAATGACTTAGTTTTTCATGTGAGGAACTAAGGCATAGTTTGCAAAAGTATGTTGAATTAGATCTTAATGTGAAAACTAGTTTATTTATGATGTGAGCTGGTACTAGATTATAGATACTAGTTTTATTGTAGAAATGTTGTCATTTTAAAAAATTGATATCTAAGGAAACGGGCTGGCATAAATATTGTGACTGTCTAAGAAATCACATGTTTTAGTTTAGATGGAGAATTAGACAGTATCAGAAGATGCAAGTAAGCTATCTTTATGTTTCTCTTACAATTCTTGAGCCTTAGAACTATTGGATATTTGATAATGTGTAATGTGATCTATTTATTATATCTTATTATTATAATAAATATTAGATTTTTATTAAAATTTTATTCACAATATGAATTAATTTATTTTATTTTATTTTGTGAAGTATAGGTGAATAAAGAAGCAAATTATTGAAGGAATAAAATAAAAGAGCTAATCATGGAAGGAAATATCAAGCGGCGATCTTCATTGATGCATTTGACCAATCAAATCCAAATCAAAGATTTAGCATCAAATCTAGCATCAAATTTAGCATCAAATATAGCAACGAATCTACATCAAATCTAATCAGAATATCCTGAATATATCTTTTGCCTAATTTTATAGAAAGAAGTTCCACTATAAAAAGAGGTGAATCGAAGGAGCATCGAAGAGCCAACGAAGAGGCAACAAAGGACCGACGGAAACCCTAGAGAGAGCCAACGGAAGACAGAAGGAAGATCAAATTAGAGACGAAAAATTCTTCAGATTTGCTTTCTTCTCTTTTCCTCATGTTTTATTTTTCATACAATATTATTGTGTGTATTAATATGAGTGGCTAATTTCTCTAAACTGGAGTTAGGATGAAACCTTAATAAGTTTAATTTATTTCTTGAATATTATGTGATGTATGGATTGTTGATTTTATGTGAGTTGTTAATTCTTGTTTGAAAAGATGTTTAGATTTTGAATTCGTATGCATGATTAGCATTGGATTTGATATCTAAATTATTATATTAATTGTGTTTGCGAGGACCAATCGGAGCATAATTTACGACTTTGGGATTAACAATTGTAGTTAATATTTCTTGGACTAAAGTGAATGTAATTACATGATTTATGATTTATGAAAACCTAATGCATTGTTAGTAATTTCTAAACAAGGAGTTAGAATATCACTAACGATAGGTGATTTTATCTTTGGATCAAAGTTAGAAGTCATAATTAGAAATCGATCTAAGAACTGGACCAAGGTGTTAGATACAAGATCTTCACAATCATCATAATCTATTATTATGTTTATTTAAGGATTAAATTAGAGGCATTAGTGGTGGATTCTAAAACTCCAGTTGTTTGCATACTTGTTTTCGATCCGTGCGTTACTATTTTCCGTTCTTAGCTCTCGTACACTTTTGATTCGTTTTCACAAACACAACTTTTGTTACTAAAAATTTGGATTAGAGTTAACAACAATCTCTGTGGAACAAACTCGTTATCTGCTATACGATAGACGACAACCGTGCACTTGCGGGATAGACTAGGATAGAATCGCTGAGTTTTTCTTAGTTGGTTTTATCTACATCAATATTCACGAGTGCTTTTCTATGACGGAAAGTATTTTTATCATATTTTAAAAAATAAGTAGTTTTTTACCCAAAAAATAATAAAATAAGTAACAATAAGATTTTATAATCTAAAATTTATCTATATTTTCTAAATTTGAAAATAAATTCTGTAAAATATTATAGAAAATTTAATATGAACTGAAAAGTTGAAAAACACTTTTCCACAACGGCCTCCCAAACATGGGCTAGGTGAAACTCATTTAAGGGCTTGTTTCAAATACACGAAACTCTGCTTTCTTTCTCCAGATTTTGAGTTCGACCATTTCACGTGTTTCAATTGTCATTCCGAACTCCACTTTTATTTTCACACCGGACTCCACTTTTATCAAAATTTAATTTTAAATTTCACTTCGTTTGTTTCAAATGTCACTCCGAACTCTACTTTCACGAAATTTAATTTTATAAAATTCAGTTACATATATTTAAAACACGCTCTAAGATGATTTCTCAAGAAAGTTCTTCATGCTGACAATGTCTATAATATCTTGTATTACTTCATGCATTCTTATATACGCACAGGACTAGAAGTTCATGTATATTTGGGAATTTCTTCAAAAAGATGCATTAAAAGTGGTCTTAAATATAAAATACATATTATAAGGCGTGAACGTTATGAGGCATCTACCTTAGTTAGTAAATAAAACAAGAAGTAGTAATGGGGATACTTAAAGATAGGTTTCCTTCTAGGGGATGCATTTTTTGAACTTCTTATTGCTGTACGACAGTGAAGACTAGGTTTCATTGGCATACGTCTAACTTCATTATTGTTGAATGTCCAATAAAAGCAGTTCACTTGAAGTTATTTTGCTATCTTCTCAGAAACATAAATCATACATCAGAATAGAGCTACAAATATGTGATACGTTTCAAATGTCAACGTTTAGCTTTAATTCATCCATAATTGTGTTCAAACTATTATTTCCATTTGTTAATGCATAAGACTACTTTTGACCTACTATTGTAATGTTGTTGCTAAACTAAGTTTCCTGAAAGAAGCCATCTTTTACTCATAGTTGTAAGAGCCTAATCAGACATCAACCTAAAAAGTTGTCTGAATTGACGGTTTCAGTATTGACCCAACGGGTCAACAGTAACATACAGGAAGATTGCATACAGAAAGTTTGCAAATAGTAAGATTGCAAGAAGCACCAAAAGGGCCTTATGAAGAAGATATAGGGCTCTCTATGCTCTGCGACGTCAAGGCATGTGCCATCACTTTCAACGGCCCATGACAAGTAAAATAACAACAAGAACAATAATAGAAAGAAGAAACAAATCATCATCATCACCATTGCAATCAAAGAAACTAACAGAGTAATCATCAACAGAAAACTGCCACCGCTGCCTGAAGTGTGCCTTCCTTTGCTAATGCAACGCGAATTCTGTCTGAGTTCTGAAGCATGCCGCTGTTGAATCGAGATAGCAATTGGGAACATTAGTGTTGTCGATATTTTCTCGAAATCTAATAGTATGCTCAGTTACAGCAATATCTGGCTTCTATACCTGATCCGCATTAGCAATCAGTTCCGCTTCTTTTCCACTCGCTAAGCACGGGATCACCTACACCCACTGGCAGCGGCAAACTCATTAATCCATCCAACTGAACCGAAAGGTTCGAATCTATTACCGAAATTTATGATCGAGCAATCGATTATCGAAATCACGTAAGACATTGAAGATACTATTGATATGATCTGTGAGCTCGACGTCGACGAGTGGCTGACTTATTGGTTTTGGTGGTATCTCGAGATCGAAAGCCAGAGGAGAGAGATGGAGTTGATTGAGCGGAGAGAAGAAATGAAGTTAACTAAACGGATAGAGAGTTAAGTTGAGACATTACATAAGAGAGAATCGGAGGAGAAAAGGCTTGACAACCACACCGGACGCGAAAAGACCAATCGGAGATGAAACCCTAGAACTCAAGACGAATCGGCTCGCGCATTTGCGTGAGTCTGGACAGAACATTCGCGTCTGTCCAGCATAATATTAAAAAAATATATATTCTTTTATAATTTCAATGACCCGATCGATCTGAGCGGACAAGTCACAAGGCAATTCAAAATAAGTCCGAGTCAAATCGGGTTGTGCCGAGTCAATTGCATGTTCGGTTATTTTTATAGATTCGGACCGATTTATTATCCGAATCGACGGTTTCTTCGCATTTACCCTAACAGTCCAATCTGGGTCTATCAACTATATTTTTACTTTTCATATGCAACCTGAGACTCTTAATGAGAAAACTGTAGAAAGTTAAGTTGGTGTTCTATACATATGCTTAACTTGCTGCGTATTGAAGCATTGAACCAACTAACCAACTTTGACCATTGGTTCATAAACAAAAGGAAATTCTAATTTCCTTCAATGTAGCTATTATTTTTTATTGTTGATCATAAAAAGGACATGTTCTATTATATGGAGTTGTTAGTGACGAATATACACTGGAGGAGGGAATCTTTTAATGTGAACGACTAACAATTTCCTCTAACAGTTGCGCATTAACTAGAAACTTGCTATGCTGAAATATTGTTAAAACTTGCCTTGGAACCATGTGCCACTAAAATCACATAGGTTCCTGCATTATAGTTAGGAAAGCATCTTTAGAATATATGTCGCTTTTTCTTCTTTAGATCCCAAACCATGAATATGTTTGAACACTTGATCAAATCCTCCTCTAGGGCATCGAATAAGTCTCCTACGACACCCAAGTCGGTAGAGAACTGGGTCATCTAAATTCTATGAAATATCTATTGTGACAAGTGTTATTACATATGACATTATTCAGAGTTACATTGTAAGAAATTTTGGACCGAATCTTTACAATCCTATAGGAACTCTATAGGAATTTCAATCTCAGGTGCCAACTTAATCAAATTGATTTACAGAACACTTACTATATAGAGGTTTTATGCTTGTTATTAGAACATGATTGAAGAGACATGGTTTCCTCTGCTCACTCTTCTTTTGGAAGGTTTAGATGGTTGTGCTGATGCGGATTGGAAACAACATTACAAGACCATTTGTTGTTGATAGAGCAGCAGCGGTAGCACATGCTATTGACAAAGGTTGAAGAAGATCCAGAAGGGTTCCAAGCTTCCAGAGTCTTATGTATACTTTTTTCCTCATTGTTGGGTTCATCGCTGTTTTGTTGGCTCACTTACTCTTTCAAGATTAGAAAACTAACAAATATCATGCATCAAAAAGCCATACAAAATCAGCGACAGTATAAATAGGCAATAGACAAGTTTGTATACATAGCAATGTATGTGGTGTTATTTTAATGAGTTATTAGTATTTCCCCCCTGCATTACTTCTTGTAGATTTAGTATTCTCTCTCATAGCGAGTATCATCACATTTGACCTGCATAGAAATATTTCTACAAGTTAACTGACGTTGTTAAATCTAATTTTTGGAGTCTATGATTATCAAAATTTTTATTTAGATTTTAAGATCTTTTCGATTTTATATCAATAAAATGATACTATTTAATATAAAATTACATTTTTTATTAGATCTAGTCAGATCGGAATTTAAATTGTAAGATCATTAAGATTGTTGAAATTGTTATGATTTCAAATTTTAGAGGTTTTTGTAAAATTGGGAAGAGTTTTCTATAAAATTTATAATCATATATATTTTAGATGATTTTTCTTAAAATTTGAAATAGTTTTTTTTTTAATAGAGTAGTTTTCTGTGTAAGTTTATTTAATTTTTTAGAGATATTGTTATTTTTGAAAGTTATTAGACAAGTTTTAGTAAATATTATCTAAATTTTATGGATATTAAAAATTTTAAAATAAATTTATTTATACGTAAAATTTTATAATTTTATTTAAAATTTAGAATTATTTCTACAAGTTAACTCACGTTGCTAAATCTAATTTTGGAGTTTATGATTATCAAAATTTTATTTAAATTGTAAGATCTTTTCGATTTTATATCAATAAAATGATACTATTTAATACAAAATTAAATTTTTTTAATCAAATTGCAGTGAGATAGAATTTAAATCGTAAGTTCGTTAAGATCGTTGAAATCGTTACGATTTCAAGATTTAGAGATTTTGTAAAATTGGGAAGAGTTTTTTATAAAATTTTATAATCATATGTAGTTAGATGATTTTCATTAAAATTTGAAATAATTTATTTTTAATAGAGTAATTTTCTATGAAAGTTTATTTAATTGTTTAGAGATACTGTTATTTTCGAAAGTTATTATACAAGTTTTAATAAATATTATCTAAAGTTTTATGGATATTAAACTTTTTTTATAATTTTATTGATATGTAAAATTTTATAATTCTATTTAAAATTATATTTTCACGATCTCACTTTAATAAAATAATTTTATGAAAAATTTCGATTTTGATAATTTTTGCGTTATTTATTGTAAACATACTCTTACGGGTGGCGTATTGCAAACATGGCTGTCAATTCATGGCCTGATATCGTAAATTATCTCTTCCGCATACGCCCATTAATCGTGACCATGCATTTAGGCATAATTCATCTAATTCAAATCTCTAACCCACTATCAACAGCCTGATATTTGTTCGCACTGTGCGGGCGTTTCTTGGTCAAAGCTCCACGATATCTTTCTTATCTACAAATGACAGCGGCTCCTTCATCCTCCACCGCTTTCTCTAGCGTGTTAGGGTTTGTTTGTTTTGTTCTTGTTTTCAGATTTCCAGATTGAAATCTTTCACTCGATTAATAGATCTATCAATCAATTGATTGAGATGGAGTGCGTGACGGAAATTCCACACAATCACATCGAACGCCGACCGCGTAAGCGTGCAAGGCTTGGTTGGGATGTGCCTGCCGCCGGTGTACCTATGGTAATCCTCGAATTTCTTGTTTTTTCTATTTTGGGCTTTTTACGTTTCGATTTAGATTGATCTGCTCGAGTTTTACCTAGATCTGTTAGTTATATGATAGGTTACGTATATCATCTATAATTGATTTGGATTATGATTTTGGTAGATCTAGTAGCTCCTGGACAGATAGCGGATCTAATTTTGCATGCAATTGAATTTTTATTGAATTTACTATATTTTGATTAGGTTTCTCCCCTTAGTTTAAGTGGTGGTTTGGGGTTTTATAGAAATATTGGTAGTAGAATACCTTTGGTATAAGGGAATTTGTACAGCATGAAGAAAAAAAGCTTTTGGATTTGACCTGATAATGATGATGTTAGGTACACAGAAATTTTTAATCTGTATTAATTTGTTAGGTTTTACAAAATGCTTAAATTCTCCCCACAGTTGCACGCTTTTAGTCTTCATCAAAAAAACTTTATTGGATTTAGGAAATAGTATAACCTTAGATCATGGCAAGTAGTAGAATTCTGATATGGGACATGCTTGGAAGGTTATTGTTTGTATAAACACCTATGGACTGCTTAAAATTTATTGTTACATAATTCAGCGTAAAATGGTTGGAACTTACTTCCTTTTGCATCTAATAATTTTGAATATGTTATCCCAAAACACCTAATATTGATTGCTATGAGTTGAAATGACGACCAGCTGGATGATGTAGATACTGCTGTATTTGTGGTAAAACCTCTGCATTTAATTAGTTTATGAATATACAGCTTATGATTTTTCCTTGTGGTTTTGTACCCATCTGTCTCTGTTTGTTACTACAATGCCTTGTTATTTTTCACTAAAATGGGTTCAGTAACAAGAATCTGTTGATGGTGTTGTTTCAATGTACCATCTTCTTTAAATGGGCAACGTGAATGGTGGCTGTGTGTAGGCTCAGATAGGAATGTTGTTTGGGCAAGAAGTTAGAGATGTGGCCAGCTTTATTCCTGTGGCACCATCAGATCCTTATAGCTCTTTATGTTTGACGGGAATGGCTCAGCCAGCCTCTCACCCTCGAAGAGAAGATGATAAGGATGGACATTTCATGTTTGAGCTTGGAGAAAATTTAACCCCTCGCTGTAATTACACTTGATCACACTGCTATAGAATGATTCTTATGGGTGGACTTGACTGATTCATTTTTTGGTTCTTGATTGTTTGTGTATTTTGTATGAGATTTCTTATTTCCTTTTCACCTTTCACTTTTCTTGTTATATGATACCTATTAATGTCCTAATTTAACTTATTATAGTAACTGAAAGTGACATACCACTTTGTTGGTTTTTTAACATATGGCTCCTCAGACAAGCCTTGGGCTGTTGTTATTCATTTGTTTTTCATCGTTTAGATGTATGGCAGGTGCTTTTTATTAGCTTTTGTACGTAGTATATTTTATCTCATTGAGTTGTTTTGTGTCTTTTGCATATGGTTTTACTGTAGGAGTTATCTGGTTCTTTCAGTTAAGAGGACAAGGTTGCATTGTGTTATGTTTCAAACTTGCAGTAGTCAATGGGATTAGAAGATACTTTTAGCAGCATCTTTCTTGATTTTTGAATTTGTTCAGATTATGAGATGCATTTTGATTTAGTGTTGGGTTGTAGCTGTAAAGTTGGTACTTATTCCGTATCTTTCGTGTGTCTGCAGATAAAATCCAGAGCAAAATGGGTGAAGGTTAGTATATCTCATGGTGAATTCTGAGGCATTTCGTTTCGTTCCAATATGAACCAGATTTTAGAACTTGATAGTCTTCATGTTACCCCGCACCCATCCAAGACAAAAAAATTTATATTCTTAGCCTATAAAATGTCATAATCAAATCTCTTCTTCGTGTTTGCACACCAGGAACATTTGGTCGAGTTCTTGAATGTTGGGATAGGGAGAGGAAAGAGATGGTAGCAATCAAAATCGTTCGTGGAATTAAGAAATATCGTGATGCTGCTTTGATAGAGATTGATGTTCTTGAGCAGATTGCGAAGCATGAGAAAAGTGCCAACCGGTGAGTGCTCTCATTTATTAGCTCTTGAAAATTTGAGACCTGAATGTTTTCTGTTGAGAAACTACCAAGTAGATCAATTATTTTATCTTTATAAGCTGGTCTACTTTTGCAGTTGTGTTCAAATACGGAACTGGTTTGACTATCGTAACCATATTTGTATTGTAAGTATAATGATTAAGTTGAGATGATTTCACAAACTTCTCCCAAGTACACTTGGGTTACAATAGTACTCTGGGTTAAATGGTTTTATCAGGTATTTGAGAAGCTTGGGCCAAGTTTATATGATTTCCTTCGCAAAAATGGTTATCGCTCATTTCCGATTGACCAAATCCGCGAGTTTGCACAACAGCTCCTGGAGTCTGTTGCATGTGTGTAGGCTACATCTTTACACGCCCACTTACTTTTTCCACATGTAGAAATTATTCAATGGCTTTAATCGAGTTGTCTTTTATTATTGAGGTGCCGCGCAGGTGCAGATTACATTCTGTACCATTATTATATACATTGATTAAATAGGTTTTGCCTCATTTCTTTTTTGCAGTTATGCATGATTTGCATCTTATTCACACTGATTTGAAACCTGAGAATGTACTCTTGATTTCTTCAGATTATGTAAAGGTGCCTGACCACAAGGTGTGCACTGTACCTTATTAGATTGCACCTGCTAACCACGTACTTAGTGTGACTTTTAATCAACTGTGGGATTCTAATTTTTCTATGATTTGGCTAACTTGTCCAAATATAATTTCTGGTCTCAATTGCTTTTTTTCTATATTTTGTTGAGATTCAGAATCATTTCCGATCAACCAAGGATGAAAGTTACTACAAGAAGGTTCCCAAATCAAGTGCTATAAAAGTTATTGATTTTGGCAGTACAACTTATGAAAGCAAGGGCCAAAGTTATGTAGTTTCAACAAGGCATTATAGAGCTCCGGAAGTTATAATGGGTCTGTCTTCTCAGTAATTGAAATTCAATCTGCATGCCTCTTCTGGTTGGTTTTATCATAGATGATGTTTTTTTTTTTTGGCACTTCTTAGGGCATGGATGGAGTTACCCTTGTGATATTTGGAGCATCGGTTGTATACTTGTTGAACTTTGTTCGGTACGCCGGCGTTGGTTGTTGATAAAAAAGTGGTACTTGCATCTCTTGGTTTTGTGGTACATCTTTTGATTGAAGTTTTTAATTGATATAGGGCGAGGCCTTGTTTCAGACGCATGAGAATCTTGAACATTTGGCTATGATGGAGAGAGTTTTAGGCCCCTTACCTAGTCATATGCTAAAGAAAGCTGAGTAAGTGAATTAATATGTTTGTGTTATCTTTTCCCAACCATTAGGACTGCTATATCTGTTGTTTATTCTGTTGCGTACGTACAAGTAGTATATGCTTATAGTTGCTGTTTTTATGTATGTTGACTGATGGTTCTTGCCAGTCGCCATGCTGAGAAATATGTGAAGAGAGGTAGATTAAATTGGCCAGAGGGTGCAACTTCAAGAGAGAGCATTAGATCTGTTCTTAAACTACACCGTCTTCAGGTACAGGATTGATACAAGGCTGACGGTAGGATGATTTAGTAAGGAAAGTATTTATGATCTGTAAATGACTCATCCTACAGAATATTGTCATGGAACATGTGGAGCATTCTGCCGGAGATTTTATTGATTTGCTAAAGGGTCTTTTGCGGTATGACCCTTCTGATCGTTTGACTGCTCAGGAAGCTCTAAGGCATCCGTTCCTTTCGGGTCATCATCAGTGTCTATAGAAGTTCCCCTACAGAGCTTGTTTTTCGTTATGGCAGTGCATAGCTTTTAAGCTGTACCCAGTAACCAGATAACACCCTGATTCTGCACATAGGCTGTCAAAAGGGTTGACGAATCTGGGAAGGAGATTGTTCTATTTGGTTGTGCATATTTAATTTGTTGTGTATGATAAAGATAATGGAATATGATTATTTTGTACAACTTTTGCATGTTGTTGTATGTGAAATCAATTTTGAGATCTTTTATCTATAGTGTAGTTCAGATGTTTCTATGCATTGCTATTTTCATCTTCATTTTCTCAACAAGCCTATGTTGGTGGGTGGCTATACCACTATAATCTATTACCATGGAGAAGATTTATCAGTCAGGTTTATCTCCTATGCCGAAAGCAGTTCTCTGAGCTGTGTTTGCGTTATAACTATAGAGGTCCAATGAAGATTCGTTGCTTTGATTGATAGGAAAGTTCCACGGGCATGTTTAGAATTGTTTATTAACACCAAAAAGTTTTTTTTAATTTTAAAAAATTATGCATGAATTTGTAAAATATTTTTCAATTTTAAAAATATAAATAGAATATAAATTATAAGCTAATTATATATATAATTTTTATATTTTAAAAAAATTATAAAATAATATATTTAAAAGTTTTTTTTATTTTTTAATAAGCACTCAAATATGTCCTAAACTGATATATGAACGAAGGTTCAATCTTTATAAGCAAGTTTAGTTTGCTCGTCGTCGGACCGTCCTTTCACATATTAGCTGTATGCTTATGTGATTTTTTGGACTGTGAGTTGATTGAAAATGAGTTGGGTGAGTTATTTAGATTTGCTTCACGGCAGCGAGCGAGTAGTGATCAGCAGCTCAGATCGCGTGAGAAGAGCATAGTTGTCAGATTCGGATGGTAAATTGATTCGAATTTGTAAAAAAATTGTTTATACAATTGACCCGCCCGTTCAATTTAAATTGAGTTGAAAAATTTTTTTAAAAATTAATTAAAAAATTTTAAATTGATGATATATTTAATGAAAAATAATTATTAATAGTTTTATATTAAAAAATGATATGTAGTTTAGATTTTATATTTGAACGTAATAATATAAAAATATAATTCATTATGTCTTATTTCTAAATATCAATTATTAGTGATTTTTAAATTTTTATATTGTAAAATATTTAGACTCAAATATGTATATCTAAAAAAATTAGTTATATCTCTTTTATGATTTATCTATTTTATGATTTTATTTTTTTCTAATTTCCTAATTTATTTAAATATTTTTTATTATAAATTTTAGTTGTTATTATTGTTGTTGGTGGTGGCAATACTTCAATTTTCGCTGTAATTATTATTACTGTTGTTATTGATAGTAATGCCATAATAAAAATATTCTAATTTTTTATTATGATTGCTGTTGCTATTATTATTGGTAGTGTCATTGGCAGTAAATTTCTTACTGTAATTATTATTATTATTAGTTAAAAATATTTTAATATTATTGATCCGACGGTTTGACCCGAAAACCGTAAATCGAATAATTTTTCAATTCGATGTTCGGTCCGGTTCTTATAACTATAAAGAAGAGTGCCGTTTGTTGCTGTTTTTCTTTCATTTTAAAATTTTATTTTATTTTATATTTTTAAATAAATTTTTAATTTAAATTATAAAATTTTATTATTATTTATTTTTTAAATAAAAAACTAAAATTTATTCTAAATTAAATAAAATATTTTTTATTTTAAAATAAATTCCAAACGGAGGGAAAAAGACTCGAGGCTTCTTCAGATCTGCAATCAGTAGTAAAAATGACCATAACCCATAGCAGTAGCTTAAGTGATCAACAGCAGTAGAACAGTAGCAACGCAGGAGATTTGTTTTTGTTTTGTGGTAAGCTAGAGAGAAAGACGCTTGATATCAGTAGCTTCGAAGTTTTACGGCCGAGGGTGATCAGCAAGCAGCAATGCCAAAGAGGAAGAAGCTTCAGATTTGGGCAACGAAAAACAGCAGATCTCTCTTTCTGCAAATTGAGATCTCATTTTCCATCAGCAGCTACAACGTCGATAAACAAGCGAGAGAAAGATCTGAAGCTCGAGCGGGTTACGATAGAACGATTTTTGAGAGAAAGTTTGAGATGAAGTCTGTGGCAAGCAACGTGACATTTCTCTCCCGGCGGAGAAACCTGGCGGCCAGGATTCTGACCCCCTAGCCTGGATACCAGCTTGCAAATATGACGCATTTTCGTACAATATTGTTCAAGGGTATTTATATGGCGTACACAAAAATCTATAGTAACCCTACAGCAACACAAAATAGTAACTATACAGGCTAAGTAGATTACTATAAATTAATGTCTCCTGAATTTAGAGCCATATTGCTCAATGCTCATCCATAAATAAGTACGATGACTATAAAGCGCCAAGAAAAATAGCCAATTATATGCATTAATGTGCTACAATTCCCTTGGAGTTGCTGGTAAACAAAGAGGGACTTTCTTATGCATAGTGAGCCCAAAACATTCCTCCATATTTAGATAATTCTCATCCCAAATGGCAATTTCCTGGAAAAACGGTGCAAGAGATTTGTCAATACAAGTTCCACAATAGGCATGGCAAAGTTTACACCAGGGCACATCCTTCTACCAAGTCCAAATGGAATGAGTGGAATCTTGCCCTCCAAAATCAACATCTCTGTGTACATACCTCTCTGGCCAAAACTTTTCTGCATTTAGCCAGTTTTGAAGATCCATCCCTATAGCTCAAGCATTGATAAACACCCTAGCCTTCTTTGCAGCTACTTGCAAAGATGGCGAGGGATCCCTTGGTTATTGATAGGAATTGGTAGCCAATCTCTAACTCCATGGCTGCTGGTTCTTCCATTACTGCTGTATCACTTACTCCATGTTGCATCGTTTCATTCACTTCTTTTAATCAGAAAGAATTAGGTTAGACCCGCAAATGTTGCGGAAGTTCCTAGCTTCCTTGGATTTGCTGGGTATTACAGAAGATTAGTTTAGGTCTTCTCCTATTGAGTTTTAGGTGAGGTTATGCTAAAATTTTGTTGAATTTGATAGTTTGTTGGTTTGGTTAAGTTTTAAGTCAGGCTTATTGGATTGGATTGAGTTTGGGTCTGGTCTGGGCTAGGATCTATTCGGTGCCAACCAGAGTCTGCTTTTGACTTTTGAGTCTTGGCATTTCTCCATCTCCGATGAGAGAGAAATCTATTAAGCCATGCTGTTGGAACCAGTACGGCGAAGAGCCTAAGGATGTAAGCACTCAGCGTTATCGCTGGACAGAATAGGCTCTGTTAGAGATGAAATTATCCCAGATTCTGGTTTGGAAGATTGATCATGCTGAGCATCAACCACATTAGAAAGATAGCAACGTTGCTCTCCCTTGTAACCAAAAAACTTGCAACATTTCTGCAAAGTGCAGCAAGTCTTCCATACAGAAATACTAGAAAGAAACTATTGATCCGTCCGGTTCTTAATCATCAAACCCATAGCGACAAGGGCTTTGCTAAGATCAAGTTCAACACAGACTCATGCAACTAGCTAGCTGTGACTTCTTTACAATACTAGGAGATGTACAAAAATGTGCATTGCTTAATTACACATTTACAAGATCTCATTGGTTTTCAATTATTCTACGGCAGGAAAAATAACTCACGTTTTTAATGATTTAAGGATTGTCCCAAGATGCTCTGCTTTCGTCTACAGATACAAATGTTGATATATTATTTTGGAGTTGCTACAAGACACAGTGGTACTTTCTTGTTCATATTAACCCCAAAACTTTCCTCCATGTCTATATCTTCAATCCCCATTCCAAATGGTAATTCCCAGTTAAAACAATACAAGAGATTGGCTAATGCAAGCTCCACAACCGCCATGCCAAAGTTGATACCAGGACACATCCTCCTACCAACTCCAAAAGGAATCAGATCATAGTGCTGTCCTCTAAAATCAATATCTTTACCTAAAAATCTATCGGGTTGGAACTTTTCTGGGTCTTCCCAAACCTTTGGATCCATTCCTATAGCGTAGGCATTGATGAACACCCTAGTTTTCACAGGAACTTTGTATTCGCTGATGGTGCACTTCTTAGTAGTTTCTCTGGGAAGTAGAAGAGGAGCTGGAGGGTGCATCCTCATTGACTCTTTGATCACAAGCTTCAAATAGTTGAGCTTTTGAAGTTGATGTTCTTCCACCACGGATTTATTATCTCCTACAACTTTTTTAAGTTCTTCTTGAACTCTTGCCATTGTTTCTGGATTTCTTATGAGCTCGGTAATTGTCCAGACTAGGACAACTCAAGAAGTATCCGATCCTGCTATGAACATATCCTAAAACATGTAGAGATTTGAGTATATATAAACATGCTGAGATATATAGCATGTCTTGAGGTTCGTCTGTTAAGCAAGTGTTTGATTGATCATATTCTAACAAAATTGAAACAAAAACATCACAGAGACACAGTACCGTTAGCAAGGCCTTGATTTGGTTCGTATCTCTGAGTATATTCTCATAGTTGGGGTCATTGCGAAGGCAAAGCAGCACATCCACCAAATCCTCTCTCTCATGTGATGAGGACCTCACAAGACGCTCCTCGATTACTTCATTCTAGAAGTCATCAAGCTCCTTGAAAATTTTCTCTAGCTTTGCATCTAATCCAGTTAGTTTCTCTGTCCATTCCAACTGTGGGAAGAAATCTGAAATGTAAAACCCTCCCAGTAGTTTGTTCGAGTCCTTAAGAATTTCATGAGCCCTTTGGACGCTATTGCTACTTTCATACTTGTTCCCGAACACAATCCTACATACAATGTTGTTAGCAAGAGATAGTGCTGCCTCACTTAGATTGATAAGTTGCCGTGAAGTTGATGAGCTCTTTATGGAAGCGATCATGGATGCAACTTCTTCTCCTCTGACACTTTGATAGGACTGCACTCTTTTAGCACTAAGCAACTCCATCACAGCAATCTTCAGAAGGGTCTTTCAAGTTACATACTAGTAAAATAATCATAATAAAAGTTCACTTCACTGATAGGGAATTGAAGGAGCTAACTGCCTGTTCTTTGATTTATATAGCTATCTTGATATGCATCTAATATAGAATACGCATCCTTACTACGAACACAGGGCTCTTGATATGGCTTGGCCAGCCGTTGAAGAGTTGCAGAGCTGAGCGGTGTGTACAGATGAACTTGAGAAGAACCTACTTTACTACTAAAATTGTTGCAACTTTGGTTGGTTGTTCCTAAGCAAGCAGGTGATTAATTCTTTATATTTAGAAGTTGGTGATATTCTCTGGTGCTCTAACGAAGCTAGAGAAAATTTTAAGCAGAGTTCGTATACATTGAATGTGTGATCTCCATAGGTAAACCAAAATGAGGACTTATTCATTGATGTGACCCTGTGTATATGGTCCAACTATGTTAAATACTTCTGTACTTATAGAATTATAGTCTGTTCGTCTCCACTTGTTTTGTGATTACCGGCTAATTCTGATTTTGACAAGTGTGATATATGTGCGCGCCAAGAGCTCAATGAATTGACATAACCAATTGAGTTTAAAACAGGGATAGGAGACAGAGGAAGAGATGATAAGAATGAATTTATCAAAACAGAGAATAGGAGAGAGAGATTCGCGAAGAACGAAAGTTACTAAGCAAATCTTTTTATGTCCCTCTCTTCAACTCAATCCCCCCTTTAAATAGACTTACAACTAAAAAAGCAAACAGCCAACTATAACTACATATCACTAATCCGTTCTACTAATCCACTAACAATTCAATAAATCAACCAAGTCTTTCACTTCTCCACTTTCTAAGCATCACTTGCATACATGGTTTTAAGAAATAAACAGGCACGTATCACCAATCTACCATTCTAGTCATGCATCCGTGAAACGGTGAATGACAAATTCTAAGCTCGTACCTTGCGAATTTGTCGCCAATGTTCTCCGTAGGGGGAAAAGGTGATATCTGAGTCCATAGGATATCTTCTTTGCAGCATACTGTGCCAGCCTACTAGAGAGGGCTATGTCATGAGTCCTAAAAATTTCACGAACCAATTCACCTGAGGAGATCACAACAGTATGTATAGAACCAAGCTTGAGGTACATGACGGGGCCATGCTCATAGCCATTCTCTGGAGTGAACGGTGCGGTGAGGAACCGAGCTGGTGCAGGTTACCAATGATCGGTAGTCGTCGTGGTCCCGGTGGCAGCTTCTGAATCTGTTGTGCTTCTTTGTTTCTTTTTTGCAGTACTAGGAGAACGGTAATGATAGAAACAACAAGGCAGAAGAGCTGAGATTCAGAAAGCAGTACTGAAGATCCAAAACTTTTATAGAGAGGCATTGAAAGATCTATGGCTTTTAAATATTTCAGCTATAACCTTGCGGGAAATCTGATGCGAATAAATAGGGATTTCAAGTTCAATTCTCGCTTTGGTCTAGATGTATGACATTTTCATTAGTTTTTAGAATTTAAATTCCAACCACCAATAATTCAGATTATTTATGCTGACAAGCTTGGACGACTTTCTAGTGTCCAACATAATTTGTTTACATTAGTTTTTTGTCAAAAACAAAAAAAAGTTTGTCCTTTATTGAAAATGTCTTTTGATTCCTTTCTAGAGAGATTTTACAGGAAAACCAATACCTACTAATATGTCACACTCAACATTCTATCTAAATCAATAAAATAATAAATAATAAACAAACATTTGATAAATGAAAAATCTAGTAGATTACATTTCAATTCAAATTAATTAGATAGAATGATCGATTTGAAAAAAATTATTATTCAACAATATACACTAGTTCTGATCAATACTATAATTGCATAAAAGATTACAACTCCTCGATACACACAAGTTAAACTTATATTATCATAAATACTAACAAGTTGCAGATTGAATATTCTCATTATACAATAAAATTACATAAAAATTTAGTCTTTTCAAAATAAGTTATAGAATATCTTAAACTTTTGATAAAAAATGAGATATTCCTAAATGAAGAAGCTCATAAAAAGTTTTTTTCTTTTCCTCCGGTGCTACTATCTGAAAACATTGGCTAAATTTCAAGTTACAATCACACTTTTACATCATTAATTTTCACAATTGCATAGCTCAACATAGTAAGAATCTATAATTTTTATGTGGGTTAATATAGTGAACTTATTTCTACTTCTCTGAAATCATAATATATATAATCTATATTTATTGATCAGGTTAAAAATTTCGTAAGTAAATTTATTTTATTCCGTAAGTGTACGGTTATTAACTACCGTAAAAAATATTATGAGTTTGTTTAATAAGAATTGTTGCTAATTTTAATTCAATACTAAACTATTAAAAATTGTATTTTGTGAAAACTAATCAAAAGTATATAAAAATTAGAAAAGTGAAATAAAATAACTGGATGTGAAAATAGAGTTAAAAAATTTTAAAATCAACCACTAATATCTTCAATATAATTTTGAAATAATTGTGATTAATATATTATAACGATTGTGAATATTTTGTACCTAATATTTTAGTCCAGTTCTTAATTACGAATTGTAATTATGGCTTTAATTTTGATCTAGCATAAAATCACCTCTTTTTATTGTTATTCTAACTTTTTATTTAGAATTTACTAGAAATGTATTAAACATTGTTAAATCATAAATCATGTAAGAACTTTAATTTTGGTCCAGTAAATACTAACTATAGTTATTAATTATGTGATTAATAAATCATGTTTTGATTAGTCCGCATGAACACGATAAATAAAATAATTTATATACCAAATCTAATATTGATCAGGAATATAAGTTTAACTTCTAAATATTTTTCAATACAATAATTAACAACTCGCAATCAAATCAACAATACATACATCACTTGATATTTTAAAAATAAATTAAATTATTAGGATTTTCTCCTCAACTCTAGTTCAGAAAATTTAGCTACTAATATTAACATTACACATAATAAAATTGTATTAAAAATAAAACATGAGAAAAACATAACCTGAAATTTAAAATCCAGCAGTTCGAATCTATTGATTCTCTGTCCGAATTCCCTCTGTTCTTAGTGGATTTGTCCTGAATGCCTTCCTTTGTTGTTTCTGATTTTGATCTCTTTTCTCTCATTTGGCTCCCTTTTATTCTCTTTATACCCCTCTTCCTTCCCCTATTTCCCTAGAATCCCCCAAAAAATTTCAATCGCAATTCACTAATAAAAGACAGGAAGAAGAATCTAAACTCTCGACTGAATGAAAACTAGGGTCTCTTACGTGTTCCAGCTGGAGATTAATAGAAGATGATTTTTACTTCGATTTGAGTAGATTACTTTGTTTAACTATCTCTTTTAGGCTAGACCTTCTTGGGCCTTAATGACACTTCTTCATTCTTTTTCTTAATTCTTCTCATTTGAGTCTTCAACACTTATATACTCAAACTTCATATTTGCCTACAATTCACAAAAATAGTTCAATTTAGCTCATAATAATAATAATTATAATAATAGATAACATCTAATATATGACAAGAGCGTTATAAAATTTATTCTTATTGAATACCCCCAAGCTTATATTAATGCTAAAACTCGAGCAAAATTATTAAAAAGTATATGCCATTCTTTCACAATTATTTACATATAACTCAATTTTTCCGCATAGCTTAATCAACCAAAATTTTAAAGAATATTATGAGCATAAAACACCAGCTAACGCCACTTATAAACTCCCTTCAATATACAGTGTAATAATCAAATCAATTCAACCTCGCATTTAAAGATCATATGCAACATAAAAAGAATGAAGTACAGAATTCAATATCCATAAGTTCATTCAAAAATTATCTCTCCACTCCTCATACAATTTTTAGAGATTCACAAAGTTATTTCAAAAGATATGATTAATGAAATCAAATATAGGAAATCGGCAAACTACAAAGAGATCAAGAGCATTTTAACTTTGAAATGAAGGTATACTTGAGCATTGACCCAATTTTGTGGGTTTTTTATTTTTATTCATCTACTGTTTCTTTACCTTTACTTTTTTTTTTTGTTGCTATTTCTTTACCCTTGTATTTCCCAACGACTCTTTAATAACTCTGGATCTTAACTATCTCTAAGAGATGAAAACAACAGAAGAAAAAATACAAATAAAATATTAAGATCAAATCTAAGTCTCACATTGTATGGTGATAGATACATTACTCACTGCAGATTATGAAATCAAAATTCTTTATAAAGTGTATTCAATTACACTGTCTAGAATGACAAAAAATTTTATCGGCTCAATTATATACAATACGATTTACACGAAGAAAGTAAGTTTAGTTAATAAGAATAGTAGACAAACAAACTCAATAATAATTCTTGTCTCAAAAGTCATGCTAGAAAGAGAATTGAAATCATTATACATAATCAATGATGGTCTAACAATCAATGTTTATACATAATTTTCTATCTTCCCCTCAAGCATAAAATTTTCGGCATTGTCCTCTATATCCTCAATCTCTTTCCAAAGATGAGTCACTCATACTATTTCTTTTTTTTAATCACTATATCGTGTACCAATTACGTCAATCGTTTAGATCCCAAATAAATTTGATTGCGAGCACCATTATAGCACATCAAACTTCTCGCTTTCTGGAGATAAACTTACTCCATGTTCTCGCTTGCTATGCAAAAACTAGTGAGTCACATTGCTCTAACATGCTCATTGCAATACCGACAAGAGGTATAAATTAGACTAAGCTAAATGGCCTATGGTGCGGCCCGTTTGGCCCATGAACAATAGCAGGATCGGGCGGACCCGGCTCCATCTACTACGCAGTATTATGTCGATTTGTTGGCCCGCCAAATGGTCCTCCTGCCCAGTCATTGTTCATTTTTTACAGTCAACTATATACCGTTGACTTGATCAACATTAATAGTTGACTAGATTAACTTATAATAAAAATATTTTTAATAATAAAAAAATATCTATAATTTATTTTTATCTTAATAATAATTTTTTAATAATTTTTTAATTTTATTATTTGTTTACTATATAAAATAAAAAAATATACCGGTAAAACGATATAATCATATCACAAAAATATGGCTGGTTCGAGCCGACCCGACCCGACCTAGGTGTGGGAACTAGGTCGGCCCGATCTGCCCATATTTACACATATCATACCGGCTAGAGCTATAACATGTGCTGCTTTTGTTATCTATGCACTATTTCTATGCTTTTAAGAACTAATCGTTAGAATTTAAGGGCATGTTTCAAATATCCACAACTGAGTTTTGTGAAAAAAAAAAGTAGAAAGTGGTGTTTTTTCAAAAATGGGTTGAAAATAGAGTTCAGTTTTTTTTTTAAATTAATTTTTTAAGTGGGTTGGAAGTGAACTCAGATTTTTATGTCTCAATTTTGTATATGTGTTGGAAATGGAGTTAAGTTTTTGTATTTCAATTGCATTTGAAAGTGATAACTAAATTAAGTTGGAAGTGATATATAATAATTATAAATACAAAAAATCCAAACTAACAAATTTTGCTAATTATTTATTTAGATAAGATTCAACCATACTCCGTATATACAATTTAATGATTATATAACCTACTTAATTAACAAAATAGTTATATGTTGTATGATAAACTTGTTCTATAAAAAATATATATTTTTAATAATAGTAATGTAAATTGCAAATTTATACCTAACACTTATAACGCAATATAACAAAAAATAAAGATTTGGCATTACAATACTAATATCACAAAATATATCAAACTTATATTACATAATATCATATAATACTCCATGCTACAAAATACATTATACATGTATTATACTAACGTGACAGTCAGCATTCAATTTGACATGCACAAAATATATCATGTTAATATTACACTAATACTACACTTTGATATTACAATATTAAATGCCACAATATATATTACACTTCTTCTATACACTAACATTATTGTTGGCATTACAATTACTATATGCCACAAAATACATCAGATTTTATTATACTAACATTACATGTATCTTACCATAAAATAACACATTCCACATAGCATATAACATGTATAAAATTAAAAACACAAACTGACATTTAGGTTTTCATTCAGTAGCCATAAAATATGTCATCCAGCTTCTCGCCACTCATCATTTCTTACAAGAAACTATCAAGCTTTGATATCATCTTGCATTAGATGCTCAAAAGCATGCTCAATTTGATCATCAATGGAATCTCCTTTTAAGTTCTTGAGAGTATAAAAAATTATTTTATCTTAATCTCTATTCAGAGCAGTACTAATTGCGTTAGTTATTCTGTTGACCATAGCAATCAGAGCTAATAATGATGATTCGTTGGCATGCTCACGTCTACCCTTTTCCTTAACATTAGTAGTAAATGAAGGGAATAGAAAAGACGGTATATCAGGACGAGTACTCGAAGAAGTCTCTAAATGCTCTTCTATGTTATCAGTAACATTATTCCCCGAATGTCAACTCTATTGGCCACTTTCAGGCGTTGACTTATGTAATTCGTCAAATATTGGAAATGCTAAGCCACTAATAGTTTCATCATTGCCACAGATTAATTGAAGCTCCTCCATCTTACGAATAGATTGGTTAATATATGGTTACAGTTTGGGCATATTCTGCATTTCATAAGAAGCATCATAATATATTAAAGGAAAGCAAATCGAAATAGTAAATGAAATAATAATCTATTACCTAAATAAGGTCATTTTCCGTTTTCTTATCCAACATAATCATTGTAGCATACTGTCACGATATCTCTCCGAATGCGTGCAGCTTCAACCTGTCTTCTTCTGGAAAGAACAAATTAATTGTTCAAACGACGATCTAAATGGCTTGCTAATAAACAACTAGTTGCTATGAATAGCATATTATGTAATTTCAAGCAACTGAATAATATAGTTTTAATCTTTTGAGTGCATAATGTAATATGATTGATTCAGTCATTCATTATACATTACGTTCAGAGAATACCATACATCTGTGACATGGATACAACTCAACTCAATCTTTTATTATGTAGTTAGTTTTTTAATTTATAATAATATTGTTCAATCCTACATAATTAACTTAAGAAGGGAAGGATGAATTAAGTTAATATAAAAAAAAACTTTCAATTATCCTACTTCAGTCGATAGGAGAGATAGATAGTGCTGAAAACAGAGCATTTAGAATACAGTGGTTAAAATTATTTTTCAAACAAGGATTAAGCAATTCAATAACCACAACAACACACAATTAATTAACGTGATTCAGCAAATAAATTGCCTACTCGACGATCACTCAACTTGATTAGAATCTACTATTCTTGTTTGTAAAATTACAGCACTTACCACTGTGTTTAGATAAGCACAACTGCTTCGACTGGTTCACTCCTCGAGCTGAACCTATAACAGCCTCACTGGCTTCACCTTTACTGCAGTACTTACAACTCCAACAAAAATAGTCTCACCGGTGATAAGATTTTGTATCCCTCGTTGATTTCAGCAACTTCATAAACTATTTAATTGTAAATCATCTTGGGTTAGATAGTTCTCAATAGCTCAGTATTTTTATGGTCACTTATCGAACCCTGATTATACTTAACTTTGTATTTGTTAGCACATTTTCTCCATCGTTGAATAATAAAATGATCGGATATTGTTATATCCCAACTTTGAAAGACATTCACAAGATGTCTATAAGAAATCCCCATAAATACAAAAAATATGTATTCACAATTACCTTGTTTTGTGACTGCATTAAACTTCATCTTTCACTCACGTCGATCAACTTCTAGTTCAGATGTATAATATAAACTATGTAGCCACCACTACCTTTTTCATCATCATGATATATTGATATTGAGCTTTCTCATATTCTAGTTTAAACTTATTGTACACACTGCTCGTATACAATTTTGGTGCACTTTTTAATATATCAGAGTTGCCTTGTATAACACGACATAAGTGTTCAGACGCATAGTAGTTTTTTCGTTCTTTACTAACAATTTTACTCAAATTTTTTTCAGTCTTCAACACAAACTTGCGAAGAGTTGTTGTGGAATGAAATTTTTTTTATAAATACCATTCATACCTTCGAAACACCGAGTAGTGTTAATACCAGCATAAAAATATCCAAATAATAGATAGGAGTCCATTTTTGTCCAATTTCGTATATTGTTAAGAGTCATTCATTTTTCTGCAGATTATATGCACATATCAACTCCCATCTCGTTTCAAATGTGTTAGGATTAAAAGTTTTTCAAATACACGACTTAATATGTTTTTTCAATTTTGACTTTTTGAAATAACTATGTGAAAACTTTTCGACAAATTTTTTCATAATATGTCATAAGCAAAACTCGTGTTGTGTATTCAAAAATACCTTCGCAACGACTGCAGTCATAGCTCTATCTTATCCTGTGATGATTAAAGATAGAACACGTTCTCCATAGCTGTAAGCCATGTTTCAAAAGCGATCGAAAAGATTCTTCAGTCTTATTCAAAAGTAGTGCACATCCAAACTGAATTGATATATTATGATGGTTAACTCTAGTGAATAGTACAAATGGCATCTCATAGACATTATTGTAGTAGGTGATGTCGCAAGAATACTGATACTAACTACGTGACCTTCCGTTTACCCAAAAAAAAATGATTACTTTTGAGTCTACATCCATCTGCTTCGCATAAAAGAAGTTTGAATCTTCTATACTTTTCTTTTTAAAAATATTCAGTGCTGCGGTAGCATCATCGCTGGTAGGCTTTTGTACTCCTTCGAGTAACACTAATATTTTCAACAATTTATATTATCAAAACCATATTGGGAGACGTCAAGTATATTGGCAACTAGCCACAAGTATGTCTTCATTCCGAGATGAATCAATTAAGCTCTTAACTGCAACGAGTATATTTCTGCAAACAGATATACGCATTTTTTATAGAGCTAACTAGATTGTGATTGTGCTGACATTCACAACATATAATTTCTTATAACCCACTAGGTTGCTTCTCACCCTTATTGTTGCAGGACACCCGTATTTAGCCGTGCTCATGCTTCTCTTCTTCTGCACTGTTTTTTCAAGCTCTTCGTCTATTTTTTTAGGTCAATGTTCTATATGATTTTCAAAATAGTCACGAGTAATTTGACAAATTGTGACCTCATAAATTAGCACGAATTTTTTTGCGTAGTTCGAGTCACGATGCTAAATCTCTCGATTTTTTCATAATTTATATAAAATTGCTTTGCATCAGTAAGGCTTACAAATGTCATTTTTAAGCATGATGACTTGTAATTATCATTTATTATGTTTTGGATTGGTAGAGAAGAAGAGCCGGCCTGGTTGGACGTAGCATTCTAATTTAAATACAAGAGGAAGAATAAAAATAAAAAGAACAATCCACTTTGTTTCACTTGTTGTTGCAACAGAGAGACAGAAGAGAAGCTCTCTGTTTCTCTCGCGTAAGGGAAGGAGAAGAGGCTCTCTCCCTCTCAAATAGAAGACACATTAAATGTACAATCATAAAAATGCCCTTTGCTAAGCATGTTAAAAAAAAAAAAAAAAAATTCTGTTTCACTTAGTTTTGTTTCCAATTGCTTTCTTTCTCAAGTACAAACCTGTGTGAAACTAAAGAAAACCGGTATTTAAACACTTCAAATATTTTGTAGCAAATACTGGAAATTTTTTTTATTCATCAAGCAGTGCGGATACATCAACAACTATAATACAATGAAAGAAGATTGACTCCTTCACATTACATACACATTGCATTGATGTCCTAAATTAAATTGCGCCAATTCCATTTCAATCCATTACAGTAACTTTCATACATTACAGTTAAAAAATTATAAGACTGCTTGAACTCCATTACGAACACATTCATCCATTACAATTCTTTCTTGAACTCCTTCCTGTCTGCTTACGTTGCAAACGGCATTCATAAAGGAAACAATATACATGCACTTCATAGCTCACTACTGGAAAGCAACCAAAAACCTGTAACAGGTCCATCTTCGGTCTTCTACGTCTGTATTTCATATACAGGTCCTAAGTATATGATAAGAACCAAAAGTAGTTTATAGAAATAGTAGAGGCAAGACAAAAACATACCTTTTTCTATGCTTATAAAACTAATGATGATGCTTCTGGTCTAGTAGCATGTTGCCTAGCAGCTGATTGGCTGAATTTTGGTCTACAATAGATATAACTCATTTATAATGATGGAGAAACACATAATACTGAACTGCTGATTCATTATAGTCATGATCTTACTAGAGAATTCATCCAAACTACCATCTCCGGATTGAACAGCAGCTTTCTTAACTGGCCTATAAATTTAGGCTGGAACTCTCAAGTTAATTTTAATGATAATAATGAATTAAGAATTATGATTTATATTGGACTAATAACTTAAAATCAAGTTCTGCAGGATTAGACAAATCAAACTTATTTTACTTACGGCAGATAACAATAATAGTCATTAAACAGCCAGCTGCTCTGCTATTGTAAATCAAACTGCATACAGAACAGAGGATCCTATAGTCACACTACAGCCAGCTTCTTAACTGCTGAAGAATGCGAAGACTTTTCTGTATCGCTCAAAACAGAGTATTGGGTTCAACAACAAAACTTCAGCTCAAGCTCTTCATTTCAAAATCTTCTGGACTTACAACTCACTGAAACAAATCAGATACAAGATCCACAACGAGCAAAAATTTATCCTCTTCATAAAAAGGGAAAGCTCAATGATCAAGGAAAGAAGGCAAATTATACAACTAAGTTTGACTAATCAAGTCAAGACTGGCAAGTCAAACAAATCCAAAGCAGACAATCTGGAATTCACTTAATTTGGACAAGCCAACTCAGTTCTCATATTTCAAACAATAACTTAGCTAAATCAAGTTCACAATCACTGACGGGTAAATTCAAATCTCTCCACACTGCATTTAATGCCATGAAAATATTACACCAAGATAGCCGAAAGCAATCGTGGAAGCGGTTGATTAACCACTGAATAAACTGCTCCTCTCAGTCTTGAAAGTCTACCAATGCAAAAGGGCGCCAACGACAATCTTCTTCAACGGAAAAAATCGTCCTGCATAGAGATCAAATACTATAAGAAGGGAAGTAGAGCAACAGAGAAGATAGAGAGCAGAAAACAAACGAAGACATACAAAAACTCAATAGTTCTACAACATTATCACTCAAGCAATTGAAACCCTGCTGCTGATCACACTGAAGACATCTCTCTCAGCAACTGTACTGATCATCTCATTAAAAAACTCCGATAACACTCAATCATCATGAGATAGATCCTGTGCTCAACTTCTATTATTTTCTTGTAACTTCATATTGATCCTATGACAGAGGTGCTGCGAGCACCTGATAAAAAAGCTCAGGTGGAGCTTGGTGAAAGTTCTTAAACCTTGTAATAGAGCTAGCATATCAGCCAGAGGGGCAGTGGTGTCCAGTACACTGTCAGGAATTGTCTTGGTGAAAAAAGCCTGTAAGAGTAAGTGTGCTTGGTGAAGCACTTTGCTCTTGGTGTATATATAACTTATTAAAAGTTTAGTGAAACTTTGGCTCTAGTGATAAAGCATCGGTGGATGTAGACAAAAAGACTTTACCGAGCCACGTTAAATACATTGGTACTATCTTCTTTACCTAAGTCAGCAAATACTTTAATATTTTCTGTCTGCAGGTTACATAACTAATTCAGCCGGCTGTAAGCCTGCTGTCTGTAAGATCATTAAGCTTCACAAAAGTTTTAATTTATTAATTCAATTTGCCCCTCCCTTTTTGAATTAATTTTACAGTAGATTTAACAATTTGGAATAGCTTGTAACTTTAATGTGGGATATTTATACTCAAAACAATTAAGGGTTTACGTTTTGGAAGCTGGCCGCTTGTAAGAAAGTCTCTCTTCTTCTAAACAGCTGACGTCCTCATACTTAGTCCTCTTATATGCCCAGAATATAAAAATAATTAGTTAGATGCTAGTCATTCAACAAACAACAGCAAACAAGAAAGTATAAGGAGTACAACAATACAAAACAATTTTTAAAAAAAGAGTCAAATGTACATACTATATGCTGTATCGCTGTGTTTAAATCTGTACCGTGAAATCGCGAATCTAATGATATATATGCACGCAGCATGCGCTTGATTTTTACAACTTTGGATCCAATTTAACGGAATATGTCAACTGTATATACATATTTATATATATGTCAAATATTTAAACAAATACATATGTTTACAACTAGAATGATGGTCTGTCACCCGCTGATAATGGCAGATTGGCTAAGACATTGGTCCATTCAAGTTTGAGCTATCTCGGGTTTTGAAAACATTTTCGTTTTTCGGTTTCTAGTTTTCCTTTTAAAAATTTTGTGTACAAACTAATTCATCATTTTTACAGTTGCAATAAAACAAGAATAGAAAACAAAGTAAAATCGGAAGTTGATTCCAAAGAGATCTTAAGATTTTATGAATCCGGGATTTTCGCTTGTATCTCATAATGGGTGGTATGAAATGAATGACTAGGAAATATGAATGCCTTTCTTCTACTTATGTGTTTCTTAAATGTGTAAACAATATGAAGCGAAGTGACAAATTCCTGAAGCAATTTTAAAGACTCCAATTTTTGCATTAGAAAAATACTGCAGTTGACACTGTTGTGCCGTGAGATTACCATAACAGGATGACATGTTTGACAACGAGTTAACAAAAAGAAACAGCACAGCAACATATATAACAAAAAGATCAAATATTATCACCTAAAAGAAAATAGAAACACTTACTTGATAGTGAGAAGCTATTCGTTTAGAAATTCGATACTGCATTTACAAGAGAATGAGAAGAATACGTCCTTCACTACTATATACACCATTCTCAATCTAGGATAGAAAGACCGAGGATAAACTCTTCTTTTAAATAGGGTATGTGTCTCTAACAAAACAGACACTCAAAACTTTGGCAAATCCTAGATTGCAAAATGCAAGATTTCAGCCGACTCCTAAGTCAGTCTAGATCACTGCTGGTTTAGTGTGGTTTCAGCTGTTGAACACCAAAATATAAAGCATCTGCAAGTATAATTAGGCCAATCTACGAGTACATGACAAAATTTAAACAATATCAGTTTGGAAAAAAGCTTTAAGATGTTGAAATCGCACAACTTTAAGAGAGATATACCAGACGGCCGGTGAAAACTAATCGGTAGCTCCATCCTTCCCTGGAAGCAATTTCACGTTGTTGATCGGTCCAACTACAAAAGGAAGTGCGAGGTATATATGAAAAAAAATTACAAAAACAGAAATTAATAGAAGTGATCGTAATCGTGTTTTCATTTTTTCAAAAAAATTACTTTAGAATGAGGAAAGGAAAAAGGAAATGTTAAGAGTACCCCAGAAACTCTGAAACTCCACCAATTCCAGCGAGCTTGAATGATTGAGGACCTTCCCTCTGAAAATCCTGCTTCCAGTAATCAAATTCAGAATTAAGATATCCCAAAATAAATTAGATCTGAATCATAGTTTCCTCGCATAAAACATACCTCTTCTTCAGCTGCTTCTAAACCTCCTTGCACCCAGAACAAGTTTCGATAACCCGCATTGTAAAGTTGTTCGCAAGCAGCAAGAGATCTGTAAATGTACAGTTTTCAGAAAACTTGTGGAATTAATGTGACTAAAGCTTCTACTGTCATAAGGATTTTGACAAGCTTAATTTAGAGAATTATATTTCACTAAGAGCAAGAAACCGTTCAAGACTATATTTATTAGACAGCGTTCAAGTTTCATTAGTCCACTTCTAACAAGCACTGTTAAATTGGAAAGCTGAATAGTTTACCTTAGTCCTTTTTGGCAAACAACAATAATATCAGTGTCCTTCGGGAACTTCTCCTCAACTTTTGTTATGAAGTTTCTGTAACAATAAACAGATAACAGTTAGCTTGATATGAAAGAATACTTGATGAAGCTAATAATAAAGAGTGACATACGCTTCATATGCCAGATTTGGGCTGCCACTCCACCAACCCCCTAAAAATAAGTGCTCCAAGTTAGCTCCTCTAATGATTATTGAAGAAACAGGTTGTAATTAATACTCAAAAGAAAAGCAATGTATTACATTTTATCTACTATCTTGTTGTTCTTGTACATCATAGTAGTTCACGTGCTTTTGATAATAGGGTGCTAAGTGACTCATTTGATGCATCTAAAAAGAAAAACAAACGAAGATTCTTCGAACTCAATGCTTTAGCGTTTTGACATCGAGGTCCTTTATGGAACTTGCTAAGGCACACTGCTTAAGCAACAAATCCCTATATCCTTCACCACCTAGACATATAGTGAATATGAAATGTGGACTAACCACCAAAAAGGTATCATTTCGAGATATTAATAGGACTTTTTTATGATGGGAATCTTCTTCATTTCAATATGGCTTAAATTAAAATTTAAGAATTCCAAGGATCAATGAGGAGCTTATTAGGGCCAAATTAAACTTGGCTAAACCTTGAGCAATGCACTAACCTTTATTTCCATCAGACAGGTTCATATACTTCAGGTTTTAAGCTACATTCTTCTTTTTGGTCATACAGCTTTCAAATTGAGCACGCTAACTCAACCTATATGAACATAGTAGTCGACTCAAAATCATATCATATCAGCTTACTTTTGCCATTTCAGTTTGGCTTCAACAAATTCAATTTATCCTGAGTCCGTTGTGTCATAACAGAGTGTCTCCTTACAGTAATAACCAACTTACATTCACATTTTCTTATAAATTCTTTGCTGTGTTGGAGGTGTTTAATAGGTATATCAACATATAAAGAAAAAATAGACATGTAAAGCACTGCAGACATTATCCCACTCAACATTGCATCCGGAATAGATAAGGTTTATGCCATCACAATCTATGACAGTTAACGCATGTTGATGCGCGCTCTCTCTCTCTCTATATATATATAATAGGAAGGGATAGGGGCACTCCCAGGCACTCCCTCTCTAGTTTATGGTCGAGATGACTTCCAAATTCAATCTCTACCGTTGGATATGAAGAATAATGAGTTAGAAATATACCCATAAAGTAAGAAAACTTTAAAATATATATGTTATATTATTTCTGTCATCTTAATCAAGTGACCAGATGAAGGTGAATTCGTGGTCCGATTGAGCTGAAATCTTAAGGGAATATTTCTAACTCATAGTTCTTCATATCCAACGGTGGAGATTAAATTTGGAAATCCTCCCGATCATAAATCGAATAGGGAGTGCCCGAAAGTGCTCCTAAGAAAGGAGTGCCTCTATCTCTCCCCATATATAATTACTTAGTTTATATTATTTAATTTTTATTTATACGCATAGAGAATGAGGTAAAATAAAGTTAAGATTGCTTAATACCCATTATGAAGTTCGTGACTTTCCTGGAAAGAGTTCCAAAATTAACTTCCTTATCTACATCAAAGATTGGTACCCAAATAGAACCTATGACCCAGGCCTGCAGAGATAATGTATCAGTCACATAATAATACATATGTTCTATATGTACAATAATGTAATGGTGAATCATGAAATCATAAGTCAAAGCTGACCTTATTACGCTCGGTGGAGGGACGGACATCAAGTAGAGACTTTCCTGACAATTGAATGGCATAACCAGCTTCTCTTGGTGTAAGTACTTTTATTTTCTGATCTCTAATCTATAACACAAAACTAGGCCACCTATTAGAAGTTGAAAGTTGCAACTTCAAAAACTCAGGAAGAGTCTTAAAAGGATATCACATCTAGCTACAAATACAACATATCTAGATAGTCACACACGTCAAGCCTTTAACATCAACTTTTCTTTTAGGCATAGTAGATCTTTCTAGACAAAACTATAATTTTCTGTAAAAAGCTTACAATTGAGCCACTAGTTTGTATTTTTTAAAAACATTTCACAATGCTCAAAAATACCTAGCTTGAAGTAAGTGTGACAATAGCGAATAGAAGTTTAAGATAAACACAAGTCTATGAACATAATATTTTTTTATGAAACTAAATATTCAAACACTATGATTAAGAATGAAGCAAAACCTTTGTTTATAAGACAGCTTCCACTACATAAGAAAAGCACAAATGTGTCTGGGAAGTCCATATATGGACTCCATAAACAGGGATGACAATTCGGATTCATGGATCGGTTTTGAGTCGATCCATATAATAACCGGATCAAAATCATTAATCATAATCATACCTATTTAATTATACCGGTCAAATTTGTCAACCCTAATCCAACTTATTTAATAATCGGATCAAATTCGAATAGACCCATTTAATAATTAAAATTATTAAAATAAAAATTATAAAAATTTATTTTTAATAATAATATATATAATTTATTTATTATCATATATCTAAAAAGAAAAATATTAATTTTCATAAAATTTATTAATTAAGTGAAAAATTAACTAAATTAGGTGAAGTTAAGAAAAATATATACAAATTAAATTTATATTATTATTCTAATTATTAAGTAATATATGCTATAGAAATAATTATACAAGTTAAACGGATCAATTTTGGATCAACACGAACCCGATTCGAATCCGTTTAATTTTTCGGATCAATTTCAGATCAATCTGAAAATTGTTCCGAATCTAATTAAGGTCTAATCCAAACCTGATTTTTTCGGATCGGATTCGCAGGTCGGATCGAAAATTGCCACCTCTTGACCATAAATAGTCACTACCTTTGTTAGATGTTTGAATGGATAAAAGGACCTAAAGCTAAGAAGGGAGTGCTAGTTTGACAAATTCGTGCTTGAGCGACTTCTCCAAATTTGTTCACAAAATTATCAAACTTGGAGTCTCTCAAACAAATGAAAAAAGAAAAATAACAATAATAATCAAAGTTGGAGCCTCCATTTTAGAGTTGAATGTGACATACCAAGGATTCCCATCTCCTTCGGGCAGCTGCCATCTCCTTCACTTGATTGGTCTCCTTTTCTTCCTCCACAGCCGCACCCATTTTAACCTTCGCCCTCCATCTTTTCTGCGTAAACAATAATACCAATAAGCAATTCAACCAGAACGATCTCTAAGGCTCAACTGTGAGATTATGGATCAACTGGACAAGTTACAGCATCGAGTTATAGTTCCTAATTTCAAGAAAATGTTTTTCTAGACCAAAGTAACTTTCCAATTCAAACAAAAAAAAGTTTCTTTTCCCTTCTAGTTGAAAACCAAAACTTCCCTAAAAGTATCAAGCAGTTTCTATTAACACTTGCCTAAAAACATACAAACAGTTTCTATCCCTACAATTTAATAAGTGCCCATAAACGATTAATATTGCCGAAGAAAATTAAATTGGGCAAAATTTAAGACAGTAAGATAAAAACTTTCTTCAAACTAGAAATTTAAAATTTTTACTCCTTAAAACAAAAATATGTCAGATCTAAGAAGCAGTTACAAAGCAAGAAAAGAAAATAGACAAACGAATGACTTACACGAGAGTGAGTGGCAAGCCTTAAAAAACCATTTGGAGAATCGTTAGAGTTGGGAAAACTGAGAGCTCGTTTCGTTGCAAAGAGCTGTGTGGTGTTGCGCAGAGGATATTTAGGAGAGCAGGAAGCAGTGTTCACGAGCTGCTGTTGGAGAGTTTCCATGATTTTCTCTTTTGCTATCTAATTCTCTCCAAGAGTGAGAGATGCCTTCGGTGCTTCGTCTGTTTCATTGATTCATGATATTGTTGTGATATAGTGTCTACAGATAGCGTTATCTTTGTTTTCTTGAGATTTGGATAATCTGCTATATAAGAAAAATGTAAAAAAAAAAATCTAAAGGCATATGTATTTCATTTATCACCAAATTGTATCTTTTTTAAGATTTGAATTTTGCACATTATATATTTTAATTACTACTTTGAGCTCTAATTTTACTTCCCACTAAACTTTAATTTCGTCAAAATTCTGTTTCAACTCTACTCTTGTGTTGCAATTACAACTTCTAACTATACTTCCATCAAATTTAGTTTCTCAATAAATTTTAATTTTAGAAAACTCACTTTTACGAATGTTGCTTTTTTATTATTGGAACACGCCTACTACACGGCTAAACTCACACTCGATCTAAAGTTTGAATCATGGCAGATACAAAATGACTCGTCTGGAACAATCCAAAAATTATCCAAAACTTAAATGGATCCAATTTACAAATAATTTGTTCATGTAATTGACTTGTATTAACTTGAGTTAATCCGGTTGGTTTTTAGATTGACTCGTCAACTCAATCAAATTGGTCAATCCTAATAGATTAAAATAATAATTATCAAAATATTGTTAGTTATTTTTTATAAATTTAATCAATTTCTAATTTTTATTTTATTTCTTTTTGTCGGTTCATCTTCATTCAAGTTCAATTCGCCTACTTCAGAAATTTTAGATTGGTTGCTAAAAAATTGTCATTATTGTTCCACTGTTACCGGTGCTCTCTTGACCATCGCTGCTATAGTTGTTCTACTAGTTTAGTTGATCCACTACTTCACTATTTTGTTTCTATCCTATTTACCTCTAATCGACCAATTCTCTACTCCACATGCAATCTTTGTCTTACCATGCTTTTGATCCAGACTGATCCCGTATGATCCCAACCACATCTAATTCGGCTAACTATATAATATCTGCTGCTTCTCGACCGAAAAGATTTAACAATCTATTATCGGCCAAATACAGTAATTCACTATATTTTTATTTTGCTTTTTTTTTTTTAATTTTTATTTCTATCCTTTTTTGCATGGATTTTTTTAAAAAAAAGTGTGTTTGGTTGTTGGTCATTTTCCATCTCTCTTTATGCAGAGAGATCTAATATCATTCCTTCTTTGTAGTTTTATCAAATTTATTCTTTTATCCTAATTTTTTGTAATATTCATATTTTTATATTAAAACTTTTTTTTTTCTCCGTGGACGTAGTTTCTTTTTTATAAAAAGCTACATAAATCTTGTTTTCATTTATTATTATGTGTTATTCTTCTCAGTGTTTGTTCATAATTACTGTGACTGTTTTTTGCTAGATCTGGTGAGACTAAATACTAAATATGTTATATTAAGTAAATCTCTTGATTATTTATTTTATTAGAAACTATCTTATGTCGGTTTGTAAAATTATTTTAGTCCTGGAGTGCTTCTGCTGATTCGCCGTTACTCCCTATAACTGATTTACTTACAAAATGGACAAAGCATTATAACTAGCTTGCGAACTCGTCTCTAGTATTCTCCATAAGAAGCGAAGGCAACATTGTTGGGAACATAGAATATCTTTTTAACAGCGTACTGTGCCGGTCGGTTAGAGAAGGGCACATCATGACTTAAATTTCGCCGGAATAGACCACTGCGGTAGGTATTGAACTAATTTAGGTACTCTCTTCCACTACGTTAGGTATTGAACTAAGTTAGGTACACAAGGGACCATGAATTAACGTTCTCGCTAGGTTACTAAATGTGTGTTGCGGTGCAGAACCGAACAGGTGCAAGTTGCTGATGATCGATAATAGCCATGGTCCCGGTGGCAACTTCTGGAACCGTTGTGCTCTTCTATTTCTAATGTGCATTAGAGCAACTGCTGAAAACAGAATGATGGAGAATAACTGAAAGAGTAGAAAAAAAATATGGGATAGAAAGATGCAGGAACTATTGGTTTAGGTGTATCTTTTGCTGAAATTTAACACAACTCAGTTATTGCATTTTATATCCAATCAAGCACATCTAGTGTGGATCGTGATGGATGCTTTCATGCGCTTCATTTACAGTGAGGGGGCTATTTATAGCATAAATTGCTTAAGAAGTGGACAAATACCCAACTAAAAGTAAAAACATTATTTACAACATCAAGTTCTTATTCTGTATTTTCATAATCAATAATCGTTCACTATTTGTAGCTACATGTTAGGCCCATCACTTTAACCTCTTAGCATTTCCTAAATAGGTCACTAGCTAATAAATAGCTCTCCTGCAGCTCCAAGTGCATGTGGAGAACGCTTTCATGCTCCCGCATTTAAGCCAATTAATTATATGCTACAATTCCCTTGGAGTTGCTGCTAAGCAAAGAGGGACTTTCTTATGCATAGTGAGCCCAAAACATTCCTCCATATTTATATCCTCAGTTCTCAACCCAAATGGCAATTTCCAGGAAAAACAGTGCAAGAGATTTGCCAATACAAGTTCCACAATAGGCATGGCAAAGTTTACACCAGGGCACATCCTCCTACCAACTCCAAATGGAATGAGAATGAAATCTTGCCCTCTAAAATCGACATCTCTGTCTACGTACCTTTCTGGCCAAAACTTTTCTGGATTTTGCCAATTTTGTGGATCCATCCCTATAGCTTGAGCATTGATAAACACCCTAGCTTTCTCTGGAATTTCGTATCCATTGATGGTGCACTTCTCAATTGTTTCTCTTGGACCTAGGAGTGGTGCAGGAGGGTGCATTCTAAGTGACTCTTTGATTGCTAGTTTCATATAGTTGAGCTCATGGAGTTGATATTCCTCTACTTTAGACTTGTTATTTCCGATAACTCTATGCAATTCATCTTGAACCTTCGCCATCACTTCAGGATTTTTAATGAGCTCAGTCATTGTCCAAACAAGTGTTGCTGAAGTTGTGTCAGTTGCAGCAATGAACATATCCTGCAACAAAATATTCATCGCAATTAGGAACTAATTTCTCAGAGCAGTATGCTAATTTACAATAATGGTGATGAAGTGGTTGTTACAGGAAACATATTACCGTTAGCAAGCCCTTGATGTGGTTCATATTGCTGAAAATAGCCTTATAATTGGGATCATTGTGAAGCTGGAGCAACACATGCACCATATCAACACACTCTTGTGATGGGGTCCTAAGATGTCCTTCAATCACCTTATCATAGACGTCATCCAGTTCCTTGAAGTTTTTCTCTAACTTTGCCTCAAGGCCAATTAGCTTGGATGTCCATTTCAATTGAGGGAAGAAATCTGCAACACAAAACCCACCTAATAGCTCTTGTGTGACACGAAGAATTTCATATAACCTGCTAGGGCTTCTGTTACCGTCACCATATTTGTCCCCAAACATTATCCTGCATATAATGTTATTAGAAAGAGCTAGAGTTGCCTCACTTAAGTTTATAGGATCCTCTAGGAAAGACGATGTTTTTATGGTTTCAACCAACGATGTGACTTCTTCTTCCCTAATGGCGCAATAAGACTCCACTCTTTTAACACTGAGCAACTCCACCATGCTCACCTGTATGTACATTCTTTTGCAAGTTACCAGATTTTAGATAAAAAAATAAAGAAAGAATGTATGTCAAAGTACATTAGCATATCTAGCTAAGGTGCCTAGGAGGAAGTGAAACTTTTGGATATATATGCTTGCTTTGCACATTTAATCAATATATAAGGTGGCATTTTCATCATTTTCATTAGCACATCTAAGCTAAAATAGAGTGCGAGTGAGAAGCAAAGAGTGCGTGAGTGAGATTCTTGTACTATCTTGTGTCGTAAGCCTTAACTATTGGCTTGACAAGATTGCTTGCACTCCAATATACTATACATTTGGAATAATGCAAAGAAGTTTCTACCCTACTCGATTCTAACACCTCCAACAGTGGTTATGCCGATTCAAAGACGAATTGGGAAACCTAAAACACAAAGTTGGAAAGAAAAGTGAGAGAAAAGCTCTCCCAAACATGCTCTTCGAAGTGAAAGAAACTTCAACTTGTCCTTGGACAGATGTACCTTGCGGACTTTTCTCCAGTGGTCGCCGTAAGGAGCAAAGGCAATATCGAGGAGGCCATAGGACAGCTTCTTATTAGCATACTGCGCAGGCCGGCTAGAGAAGGTTATGTCATGATTCTTGACGATTTGTCGAACCACCTCGGCTGAAGAGATCACTACCGTCGGTATAGAACCAAGCTTGAGGTACATGATAGGGCCATGTTTCATAGCTAATCTGCGAAACGATAGTTGCGGTCCGGAACCAAGCTGATGCAAGTTGCCGATGATCGGAAGTTGACGTGGACCTGGCGGAAGCTTCTGATCAAGCTGTCTTAGTGCTGCTTGTTTGTTTTGGTTCTTTTTTTGGTAGTGGTTCAACAGTGCAAGGAGAAGGATAACGGAAGCAAGAAGAAGCCAGACTAGTTGGGAGAGTTCTGAATATTCCATTATTGGAGAGATGTTGCATGCAGAAAACAAGGAAGAAACGGATGGTTGAACTCGAACTGGTATTCTATAGATCAAATAGATGGGAAATGGAAACTTTATAAAGAAAGAATAACACCCATGGTTGCTTTTTGGGATGAAACTGAAATGATTTTGTTTTAAGAAAAAAGAATATAAGTTTTTTACAAAAAATTATTCAGAAAATAAAATTGTAATAATTCTTAATTTTAAAAAATTGTATAAAAAGTCTTTGGTTTAAAAAAGGTCATTTTCGTCAAAAGAATCACACACAAAAAATGTTTGTGATTTAAACGTTTGAAATCTGTTTCAAACACAAAAACTGTTTGTGATTTAAGAGTTTGTATATAAAGAGTTGGAAACTTCAGGAAATAAATATTTTAATTTGATTTGGACATGTAGGTGACTTGTAACTCTATATTTTATATTTTTCCAAGTAGAATTAGATTAATTTATCTACAAGTACAGAAATGTTAACACCGACTTAAAGGTTGTGCCTATATATTTCAGCAGCTGCAAGCCTGCAAATTGTAGGTAAGTTCGTTAGAACATGCTTTAATTATATAAATAAATTTACTAAAAGTACATTTTAGGACATTAATTAAAAATAAAGTTTAGAATAATAATAAAAATATATAAAATAAAATTTAAAAATAAATTTTGAAAAAATAAAATTTAATATAAAAATAGAAGTAAAATTAAAAATAATAACTGAAATATTCAAAATAACTGAATTCAAAATCTATTAAGAAATTTTTTTATAATTTAAAGATATTCTTAGAGAACTGAAATAAATGATATAAATGCATAATTATAATATATAAACAAAAGAATTAAGAGCATATTTTAAATGTTAGTAATTTTATTTTTTTCCGTTAAATTTTAAATATTTTATATATTTTAATTATAAAAAAATTCAAATTTTTATTTTTATATACAAAATTTTAACTAATTTTTTTATTTACATATTTTTAATATAATTATATTTTTTAATTTTCAACACATTTTAAAAAAATATTAAAATATAAATATTAAACTCTATTTTTATTTTATTTTTAAAAAACTTTATTTTTTAATTTTATTTTTATGAAACTTAATCATAATTATTTATAATTATTTAAAACACGCACTAAATGAATTCGAAAGTTATTGAGAACAGAAAGAACAAGGACGAGTACTATTTGCATTTTCAGCCAAAACAAAAATCATTATGGAAAGGAAAGCTACAACCCTACAAGACAGAGCCACAAATAAAAGATAAAAGAAGGAGCTGTGTTCATAACATGATATGCATGGTGCTTCATTGGAAATTTGGAATCAAACATTGGAGAAAGATCTGTTAACAAATTCCAGCTAACTAAACTTGTCTGTTTGTTCTCATTGAAAAACATTGTAGATATCTACTCTTGCCACACGATAAGCATGTGCGGCGAACCAAATCACTTGGGTACCTATTTCAAGCGTGGAACAAGTTGTTACACAATGATTGTTTAAGGATGCGTTTAAAATTATTTATAAAATAATGTTTTTTAAATAAAAAATATTTTTATTATTTTTTAAAAATAAAAATATATAATAAAAAGATCTTATATTAAGTTTTTTTACACTTTCTAAATTTTTAAGTAAAATTTTTAAATATTTATAAAATATGTATTGAAAACGTAAAATTAAAAATTTTCGTTAGAGAAAAATAAAAACAAAACGTACCCTAAAAAATAGAGATAAAAAAGTAAGTTCAATAAACGTAAAGATAAAATATAAATAATAAAAATTTAAATTTACTATTTTTGAAGATCTTAATAATGAAATATTTAAATTTATTTAAATATATAATAAAATAACTGAACAATAAAAATAAATTTGATATAAATATTGTTATTCGTTTTAGGTTAATGTACACATGCCACACATGGAAAGCTTCCTTTTCATTCTAATAAACCAAGGTGCCAAAACATTTGAATATAGGAATTGAAGAACTTTCTATCTTTTCATTGTTTCAAAACAATACAATCACAAATATCTCTTTTGCAAGATTGAGGAAGCGTTTGAAAATGTTGATTAAATAAAACTTTTCTAAAATAGAAGATATTTTTATTTTTTTTAAAAAATAAGTTCTATTTTTTTATTTTCAAAAAAATAATAAAAATATATAATAAAAAGATCTCATTTCGTAGAATTTTATTACACTTTCTAAATTTTTAAATAAATTTTTTATATACTTATAAAATATATATTTAAAAATATAAAATAAAAAAAAGTTGATAAATAGTTTATTAAAAGCTGCCCCAAACACTCCCTTATAGATTACGGTCCTGTTTGGATGTGCTGAAGCTTTTGTGCTTTTGAAGTAAAGCTGCTTTAGAGTGCTGTAAACGGCTATAGAATTTTTGCTGTAAAAGCAGTTTTATGCTGAAAAGTGTTTGGATAAATTTTTACTGTATCGTGCTTTTGAATGCTGAAAGCTGAATGAAGTGTTTGGCTAATCTTAAACTTATTTCTATATGTGATATATAATGACTGAAATGCCCCTAAGTATATAATAATTGATATATTATGAAATTTTTAATTATTTTTTATATATTATTTACTTTTTGAAAATTTAATAAATTTATTATGTAAAAATTATATAAATAATTACTTATATCAATATTTATAAACTTATTAACAAATTATATTATTAATATCAATCAATAATTAAATTGAATAATATTAATTATATAATAATTATGATAATATTAAATTTGAAAAATATATTTAATAGTAATTAAAAATATTTTATATTATTTTGTAAATTTAGTATTATTATGATAAATTAATAAATAATTTTGATATTTATTTTAATCTGTATAAATTTAACTTTTTTATTTTTATAATATAAAAATATTAAATAAATATTAAACAACTAATAAAGTCAATTGTTATAAATCTTAATATAAATATTATACGGTCATACATATTGTAACAAAATAAAATACAATCATAAGTTTAAACAGAAATACAATATTCATAAATGACTATATATTTCACTTGCAATTGCATCACGACATGCATCCCACCTATCACTACGATCGGATTCATCTTCGGATGGAACGTTTGATTTACTAGAAGATGCTTTAAATGCTGACGGTAGATAAGTTTCACGCTCAGCATCTGTAAATGCTTCATCTGCTCCTTTAATCCTGATATAGTTATGTATCGCTATTATCGCAATAATAATATTACGTTGTACCTCTATTGAGTATGACGACATATCTTTTAAAATTGCAAAGCGCGCCTTCCATACGCCAAATGTACGTTCAATTATAGTCCTGCATGAAGAATGTAGAAAGTTAAATTTTTCTTTTCTCCTTCTAGGCGCCCGCATTTGTGGTGTATTTGCACGACGAAAGTCCTCCATATGATATCTTACATCCTGACCTTTATAAGGACCCATATATCTATAGGTATGTTTATATCCTGCATCCACTAAATAATATTTATCTCCGCGAGGATGAGAAAATCTCAAATCAAGCCTGCGTAATGCTTCGTTCAGTATGCGTGAATCGTGAGCTGACCCTTCCCATCCGGCCCATGCAAATGTAAAACACATATTAAAATCACATACCGCCAATATATTTTGAGTAGTATACCCTTTACGTCCAATGTAAGGTGTTACATCTTCTGGCCGTATAGTTGTTTTGATATGTGTTCCATCGATAGCTCCAATACAATCCTTTATTCAAAATTTAAGATTAAAATTAAAAATTCAACGTATCTATTATAACAATCTAAGTGCCGAAATTTGACTTGATCACTTACTTTAAACCATGGAAGATAACGTGCATTCTGTGGTTTATGAAATGCTTCTCCCTTGTTATATCTATCATGAGGCTTTATAATATTTGCAGCCAATCTCAGCACAGCCTGAAGCACTCTATGAAAATGCCGATGAATCGTCTCACCCGAATGACTAAAAATTTTCTGATTTACTCTATTTCCTAGACCATGTGCACACGTTCCGAAAAAAATAGCAACTTCTTCATAAACAGACATTCCACGTGTTGCATCTAAGTCTTACAACCTTGTCAACTCATCATATAGTTGTAAAAAAATAGGTACCTTCAATCGAAAATTTTGATAGTAACGAACTTCGTTTCCTTGCAGTATCTCATTTATGAAAACGTTACCTGCATATATAGATGTACGACACGGACGTTTACTTTAAATGTCGATTGTAGTACTGAATTGTTGCATAATTCGCTTGTTCACATAAGTCTGTCCATTCCTCTTCACTATCATTTTCCTCACTATCACTAGCCCACGGATCCATTTAACTGCAAATATAAAAATTAATTTTAAATGATAATATTAACTAAAAATATACGTATAAACTCACAATTCTAAAAAACAATAATATTATAATTGATATCAAAATTTTTTCTAATAATATAATTTTGAACAAATTATATACTACCACCATGATACAATATACTAACATAATACTATCAAAATAATATTTTAAACGTTCAACTAAATCACAGTAATAACATAACAACATCATATACCCACTACAAAATTATTCCAAAAATATTTACAATATTATTATTTAACAAACATCATAATAACACAATAATAATATTCCAATAATATTTTCAATAATACTACATAATAATCATAACAACATACAATAAAAACCACCAATATCATATAATAATATCATTTTACAACCATAACAATATTCCAATAATGTTTACAACATACTAACTTTATAATACTAATAGCCTACTAATGTTCGACAATGTTCAAATTACAACATACAATAACTAGTTTAAGATTTTCCCGGTCCAAAATAGTTAAAGTGAAACATCAGCCAACTATAGCGAGCTGCAGCACTAGGATAACTCATGAAGACTTCACGATTTTCTTTCTTAATCAAAACACATGCTGCATAATGGGCTAGAGGGTTACCGGCTTCTATCTCCGGAATACTGTCCAATATCGTCAAACATTGCCGGATGGTTGGTATCGATAACGTCATTGCATGTCTTTGACGCATTATCTCTGTCATATCACCAATATGCTCATTTCCGGATGATCCGAAACTCTTTCGCTTCCTACCACTACTTCCTGATCTTAAAGGATTTTGAGATATAGAAAAAGACTGTGAAAAGAGATCATTATCAGTAATAATAGGAGAGGGAACCTGAAATGCAGGTGGAGGTTCTTCATTGGCTCGAACGTCGTCGCTATCTTCGCTGCCTTCCAAATCCGATGGGTTTGAAGGTGCAGTCTCCTGTTGAACTTGTGATGGTGCCCAAGCCCGCGAACCATTGGCAACAAGATCATCAAATAACACCGGATACCGTTCGCAGTATATAGATAAATCTTTACCCTTAAATTTTTTAAACTTAAAGTATGCCTAAAAAAAAAAGAGTTCATTAATTTAAAAAATTAGTTTAATAATAATAACATATTTTTTACGATTAGATAAAAATACCTTAATTTTTTCTTCCCACCAATCCTCATCTGCACCGATTGTATTGCGAATATAATCCCATCCCAAACCAGACTCTCCACGAACCAACGATTTATAATTATTGTAATCACTCTTCATACCATTCCAATGATTTTTTAATTGTTTCCGGTCAACCTCCTGGCCATAAAATTCTTCAAATAATTTTTTAATATTTGCCCACCCTTGCACATTAAAATATATTCTTGGCCTATTCCCCTTATATATCTCTTGTTCACAATATTCAATAAACTTAACGTGGATAGCATCTGTCCACCTAATCGGATTCACCTTTCTTGCTCGACGTGATTTTGAGGATTCCATCTAAACATATAAAAATAAATCCCTCAAACATCATCATAGGGCAGTAAGAAAGCATCTCATTTGAGCATTGTATAAAGCAAACATCCCTCAAACATCATCATAGGGCAGCAAAGAAGCATCTCATTTGAGCATTGTATTAAAATAAATCCCTCAAACATCATCATAGGGCAGCAAGAAAGCATCTCATTTGAGCATTGTATAAAGCAAACATCCATCAAATATCATCATAGGGCAGCAAAGAAGCATCTCATTTAAGCATTGTATGAAAATAAATCCCTCAAACATCATCATAGGGCAGCAAGAAAGCATCTCATTTGAGCATTGTATAAAGCAAACATCCCTCAAACATCATCATAGTGCAGCAAGGAAGCACCAACAGGCAAAAAAACCCCTCAAACATGCATCATAGGGCAGCAAGGTAGCACCAACAGCAAAAAAAAATCTCAAAGGACATCATAGGGCAGTAAGACTGAGCCTGGGCAGCACCACCACAACAACTCAAAAAAAGGGCTAGCAAGGATAGCATCTCAGTTGAGAGTTGTATAAAGCAAAAATCCCTTCAAAAGTAAGTGTAGCATCCATTCCACTATCATGATATTATTAACTATCAAGCTAGCGAAACATCTCATTCAAACTAACAATTCTTGCCATGCCATCCAAAAGGGGCTGCAAGATTATAAGGCAATCAAACATCTCATTTTAGCAATGTATAAGACAACAAACCCTCAAAAAATCATCATAGGAGAAGCAAGATTAGGCAACAATCCTCAACAATACAGATAGGGCCAGGTAGGGTAAGCATAGGCAAATATACATCAAGATTCATTACTTGCCAGTAAGGATAGCCAACGATTTCTTCAAAATTCATCATAGGGCCAGAAAGGGTGTTTATATGCAACACCACTTCCAAAACTAATCCAAACCACCAAGGATAGCCAACAATTTCTCAAAAATTATCAACATGCCAATAAGGAAAAAATATAGGCAAATATACCTCAAAAAATATTTACTTGCTAGTAAAGATATCCGACATCCCTCAATAATCATCATAGGGCCACTAAGGGTGTTTATAGACAACACCACTTCAAAAAGCACAGCCAAACCACCAAGGATAGCCAACAATCTCTCAAAAATCATCAACAGGCCAGCAAGGAATAAATATAGGCAAATATATCTCAAAAAATATTTACTTGCTAGTAAAGATATCCGACAATCCCTCAATAATCATCATAGGGCCACTAAGGGTATTTATAGACAACACACTTCAAAAAGCACAGCCAAACCACCAAGGATAGCCAACAATCCCTCAAAAATCATCAACAGGCAAGCAAGGAAAAAATATAGGCAAATATACCTCAAAAAATATTTATTTACTAATAAAGATATCCAACAATCCCTCAATAATCATCATAGAGCCACTAAGGGTGTTTATAGACAACACCACTTCAAAAAGCACAGCCAAACCACCAAGGATAGCCAACAATTCCTCAAAAATTATCAACAGGCAAGCAAGGAAAAAATATAGGCAACATATCTCAAAAAAATATTTACTTGCTAGTAAAGATATCCGACAATCCCTTAATAATCATCATAGGGTCAGCAAGGGTGTTTATAGACAACACCACTTCAAAAATTAAAGCCAAACCAGCAACGATAGCCAACAATCCCTCAAAAATCATCAACATGCCAGCAAGGACAAACATAGGCAAATATACTTTAAATTTCATTAATTGCCTATAAGGATAACCAACAATCCCTCAAATTCATCATTGGGCCAGCTAGGGTAAGTATAGGCAGCAACCATACATATTTGGTTAAGATAAATGTAGCATCTAGTTTATTATCATGTTATCAATAACCATCAAGCTAGCCAAACATCTCATTTAAAGAAAAGATTTCTGCCATGCCGTCCAAAAGGGGCTGCAAGGTAATAAGGCAACCAAATATTTCATTTGAGTATTTTATAAGACAACAAACCCTTAGAAATCATCATAGGGGCAGCAAGGTTAGGCAACAATCCCTCAAAAATCCAGATAGGGCAGCTATATATTATTATTCATTACTTGCCAACAAAAGATAGCCAACAATCCCTCAAAAATCATAAACAGGCCAGCAAGGACAAATATAGGCAAATATACTTCAAAATTCATTAATTACCTGTAAGGATAACCAACAATCCCTCAAATTCATCATTAGGCCAGCTATGGTGTTTATAGACAACACCACTTCAAAAATTAAAGCCAAACCAGCAACGATAACCAACAATCCCTAAAAAATTATCAACATGCCAGTAAGAACAAGCATAGGCAAATATACCTCAAAAATTATTAATTGCTAGTAAGAATAACTAACAATCCCTCAAAATTCATCATTGGGCCAGTTAGAGTAAGTATAGGCAGCAACCATACATATTTGATTAAGATAAGTATAGCATCTAGTTTATTATCATGTTATCAGTAACCATCAAGCTAGCCAAATATCTCATTTAAAGAAAAGATCCATGTCATGCCGTCCAAAAAGGGCTGTAAGATAATAAGGCAAGCAGCAAGGATACACAAAAATCCCTCAAAATTCATCAAAGGGCCAGCAAGCACCAAACAATTCTATCAGCAACCAAAATGCCAAAACTGAGCAAAAAAATAAACAGCGATAAGTTCAAACATACATACAACAATACACACACAGTTTTAAAACTACAAGTAAATCCAAAATTTACAAACAACTTCACCAAGCAACTCTTTTCAACAGAAAATAACCATAAAATCTTTAAAATGATCAATTATTCTTAATTCATGTCAAAATTTTAACATATTTAGTTATGCAAAGATCGAATTAATTTTTAATACCTGCACAGAGACAACTGCACTGACGATCTTTCAAAAATCCTTATAAGCAATCGATTGAAGAAATAAAACTATAATTTATTCACATTTTGATCGATTTGGATGCAAACAAAGAAGAAAAAAAATTTATGAAATGAATAAATCAATAGACTTTGTCAAAAAAAATCAACGTAACGAAAAATAAACATAAATAACGATCACAGTCACTAATTATATACACTAACACATAAATATCACAGTCACTAACACAGTAAATAAAAATTAAAAATCGCATATCTTCGACCGTTCATCCACACCAACGAAATCAACAAAAAAAAACTAATCAACGCACAAATAAGCAACCAAATAATTAAATCTAAATAAAAAAAAAATATCTCAACCGCGCTTCAATCCCGTCGCCTTCGAAATAAAATCCGACAGAGACGGAGATCGGAATGGAAACAATCTACAGGGACGGAGAGATTGGACGAAAAATTGATTGGCGTTGGAGACGGAGAGATCGGAAGAACCGATCGGGAGGAGGAGGCAGCGAAGCGATCGGGAGCTCGGGAGGGAGGAGGCAGCAGAAGAAATGAAAAAATTAGGAATTAGGGCACGCGATAGAAAATATATATTAGTTTATAATTTTCTAAAACTAATATGAATAAAATAGTCATTTCAGGTACCCAAATTGAAAAGCCGCGTGCGGCTTTATTTGGAAAGCACCGAATCGGTGCTTTTTAATTTTGACTTTTAAAAGCTGCTGTAAGCAGCTTAAAGCGTTTGTTGCCAAACGCATATAACACTGTGCTTTTTTTTTTTGGGGGCTTGCCAAACAGGGCCTACCACAAGCATAAACTTTGTCAAGAAACATAGCGAGCACAGAAGCTTCCATTAGGTTCCAAAAAATTTTGATTCATTACCTTTCACGAAATTATGAAGTTCTAGAAATACTTTTAAAATAAAACGTTGTTTGAATAGAAAATATTTTTATTTTTTTAAATAAAATGTATTTTTTATCTAAAAAATAAAAATAAATAATAAAAAGATTTATTATATAAATTTTTTTATATTTTTTAAAATTTTTAAATAACTTTTAAAATGGCCTGTGCATACGATTCTTCGTGTTGGAAGACATTAGAGATGTAATACATACGCACCGGAGCCGGATCAAATAAAATAATCAGATTAGGCTAATTATTTATGAAATAAATTTTTTGAAATAAAAAATAGTTTTATTTTTTTTGAAAAATGAGTTTTATTTTTTTTTATTTCTAAAAAAATAATAAAAATATATAATAAAAAGATCTCATTAAGTAAAATGTTTTTACATTTTCTAAATTTTTAAATAAGTTTTCTAAATATTTATAAATATATATTAAAATATATAAAATTAAAAAAATTAAAAAATAGTTTATCAATGTATCTATTAGACGAATATGGTTTAACACGTGAAGAAGGATATCCAAATGTTTGGCACGTCGAATTGATTTTTCTATGTCGTTTTCACTACATTTGATACGAACTTGGCCAATCTACTGTTAAGTACAAAAAGTCTTTAACTTGTTCGACATTTTATTTAAAAATTTTTTTTAAAAAATTTGTAGTTCATATTTTTTAATATATTTTTATAAATTTAAAAATATTTTTAAATTTTAGAAAATATAAAATGTTTTTCATAATATATTATTATTATTATTATTATTATTATTATTATTATTATTATTATTATATTATTATTTTATTTTAAAAAATAAAATACTTTTATTTTTAAAAAAATTATTTTAAAAACACTCAATTCGAATTCTAAAAAAATTCAGATAATTAGTTATCGTTGCCTTTAGTTTTCGGGAATGTTTAAAAGATTTTTTTTAAAAAAATTTTTATTTTATGTTTTTAATAAAATTTTTATAATATTTTATAAAATTTTTATTAAATTTTAATAATATAAATTTTAATTATACAAATTTTTATTAGTTATTCTTTTTTATTTTTTAAAATGAAAAATAAAACTTATTTTTTCAAAAATTTTAAAATATTTTTTTTTGAAAACTTTTTTTTTGAATAAGTAATTTCGAACATTTTTTTCGCTGTAAAGGAAAAATAAGAAATATGGGACTATGACATTCGTGAGTAGTGTGGGTCGTTTAAAATAAGAAATATAGAGAGCCATTTCACACATTTAATCATGCTACAGTACAAACGCACCAAACATATGTCGGGGACGTTTGAGATAGTTTATAAAATGGAATATTTTAGAAATAAAAAATATTTTTATTTTTTTTGAAAAACAAGTTTTATTTTTTTATTTTTAAAAATATATAATAAAAAAATTTTACTCGGTAAATTTTTTTTATATTTTTTAAATTTTTAAATAGATTTTTTATATACTTATAAAATATATATTAAAAAATTTAAAATAAAAAAATTTAAAAATAATTTTTTATAAACTGCGCCAAAATCCAAACGCACTCGTCATCATAACATAGTTGTAAGAACCGGACCGAACATCGAACCGAAAAATTGTCCGGATCACAGTTCTTGGGTCGAACCGTCGGATCAATAATATTAAAGTATTTTTAAATAAAAATAATAATAATTATAGTAAAAAATCTATTGTCAATAATATTACCAATAATAATAGCAATAGTAATCATAACAAAAAATTAAAATATTTTTATTATAGCATTACTATAAACAACAACAGTAATAATAATCACAGCGTAAATTGAAGTATTGCCACCATCAATAATAATAACAACTAAAATTTATAAAAAGAAATATTTAAATAAATTAGGAGATTAGAAAATAATAAAATCATAAAATAGAGAAATCATAAAAGAGATATAACAAATTTTTTTAGATATACATATTTAATTCTAAATATTTTACAATATAAAAATTTAAAAATCACTAATAATTTATATTTACAAATAAAATATAAACAATTATATTTTTGTATTATCACATCTAAATATAAAATTTAAACTACATATCATTTTTCAATAGAAAACTATTAATAATTATTTTTATATTAAATATATCATCAATTTAAAATTTTTTAATTAATTTTAAATTTTTTTTTTAATTAATTTTTTTAAAAAAAAATTAACCCGGTTGACCCGGACCGGCGGGTCGGAACGGATCGAACGGGTCAAAAGCGAATCAAAGCGGTCGATTGCATAAACGATCTTTTTGTAAACCTGTACCGATTTACCGTTCGGATCGATAATTTTTGGGTCGATCCGGACGGGTCGTCCGAGTCTACTAACTATGCATCATAACTTTCGTTGAAACTTATTTAAAGATTATTATTATGCTATCACTAGGTCTGATGTATTATCCTAACATAGAACACAAAATACTTGTCTCACCAAGCAACCACATTCTATTCTATTCATGCACCAAATTTTACTTTTGAATTACTTAGCATAACAAATATTAATATTATTATGACCAATATCAAAGCATCATTTACTCATTTTTTTTGTTAACTGTTTGTCTTCGTAAAAAAAATTACATTTAGCTCTCACATTTTAATAAAAATTTATTATTTGACTATTTAAGACAATTTTACTTTAATCCAAATCTATCAAATTCATAACTTTTTTTGAAGTTGATGGTTTACCAACTAGATAAATACAATGCTATAGCTTTCGAATTTAAATTCAAATTTCGAATTTTATTTGAATTAGAGGAATTATCAATAGTTTTTATAAGATAGTAAAAAATTTAAAACAATTTCCTTAACTTTAAATGTGGTTGAACAAAGTTAATTTAATCTAAGTTTTCAGTAAGTACATACTAGATTTTACAATAGTGAAGAATTGCTTAGGCCAAATATATAACAACATTAGTAAATGGCTTCACGATAGTTCTATTTAATGCATGTTTTAAACATCTAAGATTTCAATTTTTTTATTAATTTGAAATTTAAGAAAACTATGTATTTCAATCATTAGTTTAACTGAAAATACAGCCTTAAAAGAAAATTCACCGACTAATTTTTTAACTAAACATATTTTAACAAAAAATATTTTTATTTTATTTTAAAAAAATAATTATTTTTATTTTAGAAAAATAATAATAATAATTATTATTATTATTATAAAATATTTTATTATATTTTTTAGAATTAAAATTAAAATATTATTTTCTTAGAATTCGATTCCGGAAACATTTTGTTGGTCGAACTCGGTAATCCGTGCTTGTGTGTGCATCACGTGTTGAAAGAAGACCCCCAAATGACGGCGTCTTCTGGGGTAGCCTACTGCAAATTGTTTATAACCCAAAATAATGGTGTCGTTATTAATGAAATAATATTGCACTTTACTGAGGTGGAAACCGGAAAGTTTCTGTAATATAAGTCCATTTATAAATATTTTTGTTGTGCCTCCAAGTTAGGTCAGGCTCGAATTAGTAGCATGTAGGACTTGATGAGTCCAAGTGAAAGACGGGCTAACTTGATGAACTAGGATCGGATTAATAGCGTAGGGGTCTGGACTAGTGCCCAAGTGAAAAACGGACTAACTAATTTGGAGGTGGAACAACGACTCATTTTGGGTTGAGCCAAATAGACCCTGACTTGGTGGGCTTAACAGTCGACGCTCCTTAATAGTTCCACATTGGCTGGATACTGGAATAAATATGTGCTTATAAGTGAAAAATGCTAACCCCTAAAACGTTGGCCAATCCTTTTAGTGTGGGATCTGATCCTAAAATGTTTTACCCTATATTTTAATTAAAATTATTGACCAATTGCATGAAAATAGTAGTCAATTCCTAAATAATTTAGCAGGCGTTTCGAAGTTTTTTAAAATAAATTTTTGTAAATAAATAATATTTTTATTTATTTTTTAAAAAATATTTTTTATATAAAAAATAATAATACAATATTTAAAATTTTTGTATATATTTTAAATTTTTAAAAATTCTATATAAAATTATAAAATTTATTAAAATATAAAATTAAATTAAAATTTTTAAATTGAAATGAAATAAAATACCAAACGCAACTTTAGTCGATGCAACACCTTGGTCTTTTATAAGAGATTATGGGTTCATATCTCACTAGGTATATTATCGTTTCGCCATACAACACAAAAAATATATGGAACTAGTATTATAATTCTTAATAAATTATAAAAAATGATCCTATATAAAACTAACTTAATCAAGTAACTAGAAATAGTATTCGCCAATTAGAAACTAAAATAATGAGATTCCAAGTATTTATTTGATATATATATGAAACTATATATTTATTTGATATATATATGAAACTAAATTATATGAAACTATATAATTTTTATTTTATATTTTTGATATATATTTTAAAGTTTTAAAAAATTTTATTTAAAAATTTTAAAAATGTAAAAAAATTATACGTAGTGAAATATTTTTATTACATATTTTTATTATTTTGAAAATAAAAAAATAAAATTTATTTTTCAAAATAATAAAAATATTTTCTATTACAAAAAAGTTTTATTTTTATAAATACTGACTCCTAAGTCTACCTAGACATGATTAAGCGTATGATCCTCTAAAAGGAAATAAAATAATGAGATTCTAAGACATGTGCTCTTTTGAAAATACCTTTTTTAGGAATATTTTATTTTATTTGATAGATTTTTTTTACTATCCGAATCTAGCTTAAAAATAACTTCTTTAATTTGGGTGTGTTTACCAAGAGGGGTGAAGTGAAATTTTTGAGTGAAATAAAGTTTTTAGAAAATAAATTTAAAAAATAAAATTAAAAAATTAAAAATATTTAATAAAAATAAAATTTAATATATATTTTATAAATATTTAAATATTTAAAAAATTAAAAAAATTTTACGTAATGAAATTTTTTTATTATATATTTTTATTATTTTTTTAAAAATAAAAAATAAATTTTATTTTTAAAAAAAAATAAAAATATTTTTTATTTCAAAAATTTATTTTATAAACAATTTCAAACGCACCAGATAGTTTCTTTTATAAGGTCAACCAGACTCTTTCTCTCATATTAAACCATGTGAAGTTTTTTTATTTTTGACCTTTACTGTCGTTGCTTCTCCGGTCTTTTTCCAAACAAATTTATCAAACTCTTTTCGGTCACCGTCAACGCAAAGACTAATAGTTGCTGCGAAAGAAAAAGCAGCAATCTTTTTGATCAATTTCCATGTTTCTTGCATGGAAGAGCCGGTTCTGAATCTTCCAAACAACAGTTGAGGTACGTCAATTGTTTCTTAACAGATATAGATCAGTAGCGATTGATTGATTGGTGATTTATGATCTTTTAAGCGAATTCTCTTGCTAAATCTGAAAGAAGATTTCTCAGAAATTCGAACTACTTTGTAGTTAAGATAAAACATTTTTATTTTTTGTAATGTTAGATTAGTTAGACATTACAATTTAATTGCTTAGGGATTAGGCTGAAGATCACTTCATTATTTGAATCTAATTATTTTTGTTGTTGCGTCTTGGAATTAGTTATGTGAAATGTGGGAGCAACTTTGCTTTTGTTTGTCTACCAAGTTTGGAGTTTTCTCTCTCCAGATAAGAGTTTTCATGTCGGCAATTTTGTGTTAACGCGGCGGCGCCGCTAGTTTTGGTTCTCAACGTCGCCTGATAACCCCTTTTTACCCCCCTGTCCTGGAAATTTCCGATTCATTTGACCAAAATTGAAATATATCTTGTGGTTCTTTGATCTATTTTTACCCGCATATTCATATATTTTACACCCGTTTCCTGATTATCTGTGCGGATTTGAGGATTTAGTTTTGAATTTGAATTTTCATAGAGGAATATATTGCGGATTGGTGTTTGTTATTGCTGATATTGGTTGTGCAGAGGTGATTCTGTTAGTCTAAGGAACTTGAGGAGAAGCGTGTAGTGTTTATTGGTTCTGATGGGCACGGGAGCATCAAAAGAGGTCAATGGGCGGGACTTCAGCTATTCACAGCCTAATCGCCCCTGGGGTTCTTCGGGCTATTCTGACCAGCAGCCACCATCTTACCAGGGCTATCCATCTTCGGGGAGCCATGATGTACCCTATGCATACCCTGCAGCACCAAGCTATGAGGCACAACAACAATCAACTTACTCGCAGCCACCACAATCATCATCATACCCATCAGGTCATGCTGCCAGAAGGAAGCCTAGGTTGGACAGAAGATACTCAAAGATAGCAGATAATTACTCTTCTCTTGATCAGGTATTTCTTTCTTGATGATGATTTGTGATTTCTCTTACTGATTCATATCTTTGTTAGTATTGATTCTTACATTTTCAATATAGTTGTAGTTGCATGAATGCCTTGTCTAAGGTAATTACCGTATTACTGATGGTTCATGTACTAGGTGCTTTTATGCTTTCCTTAATAATTTTATGTTCACTGTAATGTGTTTTATGTGCTGAATGAATGTATCCTTTCAGAGTGGTTTCCGCATGAAATGTAATACTATCTATGTTCTCTACCTCTACTCATGCCTCTTGAAATTAGGAACTATATGTTTCCTTTGTGCTACGTATATAATGGGACACAAGTTCTGTATTCCAGCAGACATACTTGTTTGTTCACGTTTGTGTACGAATTTACATTGGTGGAGTGACAATGTGAAAGTAACACTACAGTACTGCACTGAGATTTCAACATTGTACTGGTGTTTGGTCTCTTTTTCGTAAAATGAATGGAAATTTGTTGTCTCTTTGTAAAATCATCGATATACTGACTTCAATTTATGCAGGTGACTGAAGCTCTCGCACAAGCTGGTCTTGAATCATCAAACCTCATTGTCGGTATTGATTTTACAAAGAGCAATGAATGGACAGGTATGGTTTCTGGAATGTTAGGAACTATATAAAATACACTGTGGCTAGTCTATGCAGTTATGTTTTATCAGATATGACATTGTGGTTGCAGGGAAATATTCATTTAACAGAAAGAGCTTGCATCATATTGGTGATGTTGTGAACCCATATGAACAAGCAATATCGATTATCGGACGAACTTTATCGGCTTTTGATGAGGATAATCTTATTCCTTGCTTTGGATTTGGGGATGGTATGTTTTCAAGCCCGAGGTTGTTGGTTAAGGATTTTCATCAAATTAGGTTCTTTGGATAACCTTTCCTAATGTTGGCAGCATCAACACATGATCAAGACGTTTTCAGTTTCTATCCAGATGAAAGACCGTGCAATGGGTTTGAAGATGCCTTACAACGGTACAGAGAAATTGTTCCAAATCTGAGATTAGCTGGTAGGTTACTCGCCAATGTGTGGTATTGTTATGATGTAGTAATCATGTGTTATTTATGTGGCAGTGAGCTTTTCATTTTGTTTTATTTGTTTTAGGGCCTACTTCTTTTGCTCCAATAATTGAAATGGCTACGACAATTGTTGAACAAAGTGGCGGCCAGTACCATGTATTGGTAATTATTGCTGATGGACAGGTAAATTTTCTATTATAAAGTCTGCAATTGGATTCAGTTGTACTTTCTCTGTAGTACTTTGGTCTCGTTTACTTATTATTAGGTTCTTGAACCATTTATGCATAAGTTAAAAATACTTTTTTGTAGCATTTACTTTGTTGATGAGATGATAATATATATCTCTGAACTTTTTCTTTTCTTTTCTTTTTCTTCTTTTTTTTTTCAAATAAACACCATTTCATGAAGACCGACAAGTATGGCAGCTTTATAATCCTAGTTAGAAAATATAAGTTATGTGGACATTGCATATAGCAGTTCCTTACTGATGGAGAATGATAATAAAAATAAAACTGAGAGCTTCGTAGAATCACAAGTTCCATGAGTTTCTAATTATTAAAATGACAAAAGTAATGTCCATTTCTTCTTGTTGTCTTGTTTGATCTTATGCTTCAGAATAACCTGTTAGGAGTTTTTCTTCAGAATAACCTTTCATGAGAGAGATGTGTCTTCTATGCATACATGGGTTCCTGCATTTTGCTTGTGTATATATGACACTGTTGTTTTTAATTCACTCAGGTGACGAGAAGTGTAGATACAAACTCTGGCCAGTTGAGCCCCCAAGAGCAGAAGACTGTTGAGGCTATTGTGAAGGCAAGGTAAAACCTTTTGTTTCCTACATGATAATGCGCTAGATTGACTGTTTTAGAACTATGGAGCTGTTAGATAATCTAGATAGCGTATGTTGAAACTAGTGAAATGCTCAAAAGTAGATAGTTTATAATCTCCATACTGTTATTTGCTCCTTTATCTGTATTAATCTTTAAATCATTTTATTATTTATTATGTTAATTTCCGTCATTAACACCATCATTGCAATCTTTTTATGACCATGATCATCGTTTATTGGTGTGACTCCAGCTGTTTTTTTTTTTTTTTTTTGGCAGTGAATTTCCATTGTCTATCATACTGGTTGGTGTTGGTGATGGTCCTTGGGATATGATGAAAGAATTTGATGACAATATTCCTGCCAGATCATTTGATAATTTTCAGGTATGAAAACTACATAATCTCATTTAAAAATGGCTCTATCTTTTATTTGTTGAAGATTTATTTTTTCTTTTTCTGCAGTTCGTGAACTTCACAGAAATTATGTCTAAGAATTCACCTCCAAGAAGAAAAGAGACAGAATTTGCACTTGCTGCATTAATGGAGATTCCATCACAATATAAGGCAACCTTAGAACTTGGGATCTTAGGGTAATGTATTCCAAAACTCATTTATGTTTGCTCCCTGGAGTTTACATCTTCATATTGTGTTCCACTTGAGGATTGAGCTGACCAAGTTTCTATTTATGTGCAGTCATCAAACTAGTAAGTCACTAGAAAGGGTCGCTCTTCCACCACCTATGACCGGAAGTTATGGTTCTGCTGCTTTTAATTTGAAAACTTTCCGACCAACACCTAGCTTCCAGCAGAGTGCACCACCTTATCCTGCTCCTGATACTATGCCTCAGACAGTGTCTGCAGCTTCAAGTTCATCAGATAACCAGGTACCATGCCCATGATAATTTAGAAGTTGTTGAATAGGAACATTGTTTCTTTTTCAAATAAGTGCCACATCATTTGATTTTACTTTATCCATTCTTACTTCTATTTTGATCTATCCTAAAACTTGTTCGTGGTACGTGCACAGGTTTGTCCGATTTGTCTTACAGAACCAAAAAACATGGCCTTTGGCTGTGGACATCAAGTATGTAGCTGTTCGTTTCTTGGTTTTTTGCTGCAATACAAACTTTGAGTTATTTCTGTTGAGCGTCCACCAAATTATTGAAACTGTATGCCATCTGTCCTTAATTTCTTTGCAGACGTGCTACGAATGCGGTCAGAATCTTCAGACCTGCCCCATTTGTCGAAGTCCAATTGATACTAGGATAAGGCTTTACTAGAGTGTTTATCTATCAAGTTGTATCAGATTTCTGCTTCCCTTCAAATATTACCTTTTCTTCTTTCATGGCTCAGACATTGTACAGGAGAAAGTGATTGTTCATATTAGGCTAACAAGAGAGAGCTTGGTTAGGATTTAGCTGGACGTGACTGTCTCTTGTTCGATTTGACTTGGTTGTACATTGTATCTAAGTTTGTGTCACTTAGGTCTACTGTTTGACTGTTCCAAAAAAACAATGGGGTACTGTATTATTGTTTTGTTTGTTAATTTCATTTGTTTCTGGATAAAATGTAACGGCTCAAGTTTGGGAGTAAACGCTACAGCAAACGGTTTGTTTGTTTGTTTTTTTTTTCTTTTGCGTTGAAATCATGGCTGGCTAAACCTCAACCATGCTGACTGACTAGGGATCCCTTTGTTGATGACGGTAAGCATGTAATAGCCTGACGGTGCAACGGCTGAGGAAGGGGGAGCTACCAATGTCGCCGTCCAGCTCCGTTCATCACCACCTCCCAACTGATAGCACTGAAGCTTCAGCATCCTCTGATTCATGGAAAACGAATGCGTAGTGAACGACGGCGCATACGCGTAAAACTCTACTGCGTTGCTCTCAATCCTCCATGCATCAATTTGAAAGATCACTTCAAACTGCTCTCCGTACCCAACGGTGTTGCCTCCGTTTGCGGTTCGAATGTAGACGTTTGTAGCTCTCTGGTTGTTGAAATTTTGGTTCAAGTAATGTGGATAGAAGGCCTCTATCCTAAGCTCTGTAGGGTATGTGACGTGTCTGAACTCGTATGTCTGGTGAGGGTTGCTTCCGGCGACTAGAACCCTTCCGTCCGGCAAAACTATAGCCGATGAGTGATACAACCTTGCTATGTTCGATCCGCGTAGAACCGAGAACCGGTTTCCTACACTACCCTGTGGGTTGTAGAGTACTGGTCTGTAAGAAGGATTTGATGCTCTCTCCCAGCCGGCGGAACCGTGTGTCGCGCCATTTATTATCAGGATCTCACCGGAGGGCAGTATCAACATGTCGCCCATGACTCGTGGCTCAGGCATTTCTTCCATTGTCCATTGGGGGCTGTCATCGGTTATCACCATCCGCCCGCAGGAGCTCAATGCTTGGCGGAACTCACCGTTGCGGGCCGCACGGTATGCTCCGGGAGCTCCTCCACCGCATACCATGATTTCAACTTTTCTGAATCCATCTGCATGGTCCAAAGGAAGCATCACCGATGAACCGGTGCCTGGATAATTACGTGGCCCGTCACCGGGCATCCTCGGAAACGTGCGCAGGACCCTATTCGCACGGTAATCAAGGAGAACGGAGTCCTGGTTTGCAAAGATGAAGAGGTTACCGTCCGACGAGAGATGGAGAAACGGGTAGAGATTGTCGTACTCCGGCCGGCGATTCAGAGTCTGCCGCAGAAAAGGTAGTTGATAGCTGCCCTCATTCTTCGATTGCTTCGGAACAAACTCATAAGAGTAAGCGTCGATGCCTCCGACGACGATCATTCGTTCGCCATCCGGAAGGACTTGATTAGTGGCATACCAGCGCGGTTCGGCAAGGTAAGAATCCAATTCTCTCCAGTTGCACCGGCGATTAGGGCAAGGATTGAAGTACCGAATCCGTCGCGATCCATCACCGTGTCCACCGGTCTGAGCAAGGATTCCAGAGCTAAGAAAGCCGCCAGAGGAACACCAAGTGTCAGTAACAATTCGGAGAGGGCGTATCGTGTTTGATTGAATGTCGTACTCCATCGAATGAGCCCAGCATGAAGGGTCACCGTCAGCGGAAGCACTTGAGCAGCTTTCGCGGTAGCCGGAGGGACCGGCGCTGGTTTGGTCGAACATTATAACGGTATTGTAGTGAGTTAATGCCATGTGCATTGCTACAACGCCGGAGCTGTTAAGTAGAAGCTCCCACTGGCCTTTACCACTACTACTCTTTGTCTTTGCTGCGGCTAGTACACCAAATGTAAACCAAGCCAATAATAATAATGTAATCAATAGAAATTTAGTTACTATTAAGTCTAGTGTAGTAATTGATGAAGTGTTGCTTTTGAACTTAAACATTTTGTGTTATGTTGAGAGGAGATGCTATAGTCCTTGACATGTGTTGGTTTGCTGCATTTATACTTAAAAGAGTTTGGTAGGAGGAATTAATCAAGTGGTGATCTTTGCATTTTGCATGGCAAGAGAGATCATACATTAATTTAGTTCATGCAAGGGACGTAATTATCTGGCAATTATTTTGGTCATCCAAAGAGAACTGCCGCTTATAATTGGTCAGACTTTTTGACCGTGAAAATTAATCAGGCTGGAATTGAAGCTGGACTAATGCAACAATCGAACTCAATTTGCATAAAAGTTTCGTAAAATTGATTATATTAAAAAGTAAAGTTCAATAAAAATAAAGTTTGGTATAAAAATAAAATTAGAATTCGAAATAGTAATTAAAACAGATGAAGTAATTTAAATAAAAATTTGAAAACAAGTATAGTTTAATATAGTAATTAAAATACGCGAAGTAAATTTTATAATCTAATTTTGATAAAAATAGAATTGGGTATAAAATTAAAATTAGAATTCGAAATAGTACTTAAAACACATAAAGTAATTTGAAATCAAATTTTGAAAACAAGTACAATTTAGGAGCATTAATGTTAGAAATTGTAAAACTATTATGTAAATTAGTATTTCATTAGAATGCAAAAAATAAAATATGCATTCATATTGAAATGACAAAGATTAAGGAAAACGAACAATCTCCCAAAAAAATTGAAAAACCAACAGTTAAAGACTTTGAAACATTTCTTGTAAGATATAAGGTCAAAAAAACTTGGACAATTAATAAGAAGATTAAAGGATAACCGTTTTGAAGTTTAAGTATTTTATTGGAGCATTATATATATGAATGAGAGACATTTGTTTGAAAAATGAACATGAAAATGATCAAAATCAAAATCACTCATAACATCAAATGTGAGAGATATAAGCAAAGCATTCTAATGATTTCTTTAAAGCTAGTTTGTCTTCCCGTGAGATTTTTCTTCCTTACGTAAAAATTTTATTTTTATATTTATCTTACTCTTGTCTCAATTTTCGTATTACTTACTCAACATTCTCGAGTGAGTTTTATATTTTCGCTGCGTCTATCGATAATCGAACACATTCGGTATTTCCAACAAGTAGTATCATAGACATTGGTTTGTTACAACGACAAGAAAGTACGAGATTGTGAAGAAATGCAAAATCATGACAAACAAGATTGGAGGTGTGGCTCCCTCAAAATTCTTTATTTGTGTGACGTATTGATAATGGTGAGGCTCTAGTGGGAGAGACGACGGTTGCTGCATGTGATAAGTCCAAACTCCCAAATGACTAGATCTTAGATTTAGTAGCATCTTGGCACATGACTTTTAGAAAAAATTTGTTTTATAACTATGAAGCTATCTCTGGAAGTGTCGTGTGGATGGAAATAACCAAGTCCTTGAAATTATTGGAGTCGGTTCCATCAAACTTATGGCAAATGATGAAAGATGATGCATCATCAGTAAAGTACGTTGTTGTTTTCATCTTAGGAAAAAATTTATTATTTGTAGCATAATTGGATGACCTGGGCTGCAAAACTCGTCGTAGATGCGGGATCATAGAGGTCATTAAGTATGGGTTAGAAGAACTTGAGACTAAAAAGATTGATTCAAATCTATATAAGGTGCATTACATGACACGAATGTAAGAGATGCTTGTGCTGCATTGGACAATATTGAGAATATCACGCGAATGTTGCACCTAAAATTTGGGCATATCCCGGGACGTGGTTTGGAGATCCTTAATGATTGAAAATTCCTAACGGGATTGTCTGAGATGAAGTTGCCGTTCTACGAGTATTGTGTCATCGGTAAGCATCACTGTAAAAAGCTTGGAGATCATTTTTCAGTTCAAATATAAATTCGACTTGATTCAACTAGACTTGATAACTTATGCGTTTCCAATCTGAAAAAAGTCGGAGATCTTTGAAATGTTTAAGCCCTTCAAAGCTCGAGTGAAACTTGATTCAGCAGTAAGATCAAGTCCGGAAGATGCTTATGATATGCTGAAGATATTTGAAATATTACCTATGAGATCCTATTGTCCATACGGTTATCTTCAGTAGAGATCTATTTTTGTGGATGACTAATTGCAAAGAGTGGCTGAAAGTGATGATACAAAGGAGAAGAAGATATCACTCCCAACGGTGACTACATCGGTGCTATAGGAGAGTGATGGGAAAGACAATCATAATCTGAAGCCTGAACCAGCGGATGAGCACATGAAAGAGGATGGCGTTCCCAGGCTTACGTCCCTTAGGCGTTCAACTCTCAAGAGAAAAATACTTGAAAGATATGAGAACTATTTTTATGAGGTAATCTCTATCTGCATATTGCTTATTCATAGAGGAAAGAGACCATTTTCTCTCATAGAAGCGCTGGAAGTTCAGATGCATTTCTATAGATGGAAGCTATATAGAAAAAGCTTGAAACGCTTCATAAAAGTAGGACATGAGAACTGGTCTCTCTGCTCCAATGCCATAAGGCTATTGGGAATAAATAGATTTATAAGATCAAACGAAACATAAATGATCAAGTAGAACGATATTATGCTTGACTGTTGGTGAATGGCTACGCTTAGAAGGAAGAGATCGACTTTGATGACATCTTCTCTCAAGTGGTATGTTTGACAATTATTCGTGTGATCTTAACGCTGTATGTATCGTCAGATCTCCATCTTGAACAGCTCAATATGAAAACAATGTTCTTGCGTGGAGAGTTTGAAGAGGAGATATATATAATCCAACCAGAAGGCTTTGCCGTGAAATACAAGGAAGATCCTATTTGTCAGTTAGCCAAATTTTTTTATTAATTTAAACAAGCATTGTAGTATTGGCATAAAAGATTTGATTCTTATATCGTAAGCCTTAGATATAGCAAGTTTGTCTCAGACTCTTTTGTGTACATTATGAGATATGAATGAGGTGAGTTTGTCATCTTACTGCTATATGTGGATGATATGCTTGTAGCAGGTCCAAATATAAATCATATCCAACAGTTAAAAGCTCAACTAGTTAGTGAATTCGATACCAAAGACTTGCGGCCGGCAAACAGAATTTTTAGGGATACGAATATGGCGAGATAGAGGCAATAGAGAGATTTGGCTGTCTCAAATTAGTTATTTGAGAGAAATATTAGAGCGATCCAATATATATGATGGTAAGCCGATGTCTACCCCAATCTCTATTAGTTTCAAACTATCCTCTTTATTATTCCCTTGCCATGAGTAAGAGAGAAAATAGATGTCTCAGGTACCATATGCATCAATAGTAAAAAATCTAATGTATGCCATGATTTGCACTTAGCATGACATTCCAAATGCAGTGGGAGTGATAAATAGATTCATGTCATGTGGCATTGAGCATTGGAAGACGGTGAAAAGAATATTTCGGTATGTGAAAGGAACCTTCAATGCTGCATTGTGTTATAGAGAATCTGGATTTGTTGTCAAAAAGTTTGTTGATATAAATTATGCAGGTGATTTGGATAGGAGGTTGTTTTCAGTGGGATCATTGATATGCTTAAGATTCATACTAAAGAGAATCCTGCGGATGCCTTAACTAAGGCGATAAACCTTAACAAGTTTTTATTTTATAGATCTCTATATAGAATCACAATGAAGGACAGCATTGGATGTGACTGTTGTCGTAAAAAAACCGAAAAAAAATTACTTCAAAATAGCAATAGAACGGGAGAAGATAGAAAACGGTATGAGATAAAGAAAGTCAGCTAGCATGCGTGCTAGCCCTACTCCTGTCAGTCGTATTTATTTTCAGTGTCATCGAATTTTGATATTTAGGTATCGGTTTCTTGTTATTTTTTGTTTGTAATTTATGAAGTATCTTTAAGTGAGATATTTGTTAGACATCGTAAAGCCACTATATAAATTAGTGATTTATTAGAATACAACAAGTTAAATATGCATTCATATTATAATAACAAAGATAAAAAAAGACGAAATAGCTCCTTAGCTCCCAAATGCTAAGGGCGTGTTTCAAAGACCCATAACTGAGTTACGTGAAAGTGAAAGATGGAAAGTGGAGTTTCTTGAAAAATAAGTTGGAAGTGGAGTTTAGTTTTTATATTTTAATTGATTGTTGAAGTGGGTTGGAAGTGAATTTAAAAGAAGAAATGTAGTAAAACTTGAATACTATTTGTGTAGAACTGGGAACTCGAATTCCCAATTCTATTTGCAATTGAAACATAGGAAATTGGTGGAACTCCAATTCTGGCGAGAGAAAGTGGAGTTCCACCTAATTGAAACATGCCCTAAAAAGAAGAAAAGATGGATAGCGCTCCGCCGAATCAGAAGAAGAAAAAATGGCGATGAATAATAAAATAGTTCATAATCTTTCTGGGTAGGACGTTATTACGATTAAGATATTACTTTGGAGATTATCTTAAATGTTTCATCTATAGAGATCGTTTCAGATCCTTTTTCTTTCTCTAGTTTCTTATACTAAATTAAGCTAGCAAAAGTTTTTAGTAATTATTTGCTTTATTTTAAGCTAACTTCAGCTTGTTATTTCATTCAATGCAAGAATTTTGTAACGCTAACTTATTTTTATTCCAAAAGAACAATTACAATCTGTTCGATTTTAGAATTTTGAAATGCCTTCACAGATTATAATAAAATTGGGCAATAGCGACTAAAAATTAGTTGCTGTTGCAATATTCTAGTTGGTATCAGTTTTGTTGATCGCTCTTGATTGATAAATAAAATTTCTATCATCATTATTATAAACAATAACGAGCAAGTTTTTTTTTTTACTAGCTAAATTTTAGTTACTTTAATAACACTTCTTTCAAAAAATTTATAAAACTTATAAAACACATAAATTTTAGATGGATCATAATGAAAAATCAAAATGTAAGAAATAATTTGAAGTTGGCCAAGTTGTTTTTATGTATTTGATAACACACGTTCTTCAAAATTTTGTTCCTTTTATTGCCAGGTCAACTCTATGCTATTTCAAACTTGTTTCATCTTTATTTAGGGGGCGTTTGGGATTGCTTATGAAATGGAGCTTTTGTGAAATGAAGGATATTTTTGTCCTTTTTGAAAAACGAGCTCTATTTTTTTTACTTCTAAAAAAATAATAATAATATGTAATAAAAAGATCTCACTCCGTAGAATTTTTCTACACTTTCTAAATTTTTAAATAAATTTTTTATATATTTATAAAATATGTATTGAAAAACGTGAAATGGAGAATTGAAAAGTTGGGTTGGGGGAAAGCAAAGCCAAACACCCCCTTAATACTGTAAGAGAGTGTTTCAAAATGCTTATAAAAACTTTTTTCAAATAAAAAATATTTTTGTTTTATTTCAGAAAAAATAATAATAATAAATAATAATAAAATTTTAGTAGAATTTTTTTATAATTTTTAAGTCTATAAAATATTATAAAAATATATTAAAAAATATGAAAGTAAAAGTTGATAGTATTTTTTCATAAGCTCTTCTAAAAAATTGATAATACCCTAAATTCATATAGGTCGCTGGAAAACACAGACAACGATTATGAATAAAGAGAGTCTGAAAAACTACATGTGAAATAAAAACCAATTTTGAAATATTATATATTACTTAATCCGTCACACCTATAAAATATTATACATTAATTTATCCATTCAATATTTTAACTTCAAATGGAATTTATTGGACTGTTAGGATCTTTTTTTTCATTTTTATACCCTTCCTTTCATAACATGTATATAAGAATCGGGCTATATGTAAGCTTTTCTTATACGTAGTCTACATACGTTGGTACATATAAATCCTAATAAAATATTCGTAATATTTAATTTTATTATCATACATTATCAATTATTTTATAGTATCGTGTTAAGTTGATTCTAAAACTATTTTTCATCTAACTCATTCTTTTTCAATTTATCATTTTCATTAATTTCAGTCTTCTTCTTTACATTTAAAAAAAAAAAATTTTTTTTGTTTATTAGTAAAAACAAATTTTTTTAAAAAAATCCTAATATTGGCGACCGTCACCACTATCTCTCCCACATTTTCAGCTATCGTCCTCTCTAGTCGCTGCCTTTTAAGTCATCAGACCAATTCATCAAAATCTTAGTTGCCGCCGCCGTCGCCGCATCTTCAGCCGCAATCTATTCCCGCAGTTGTCCCCGAATTTATCTCAATTCGTCGGATTTGCTTGCTACCGTCAAATACATCACCAATCTTCACCGCTATTGTAATCATCTGTAATCATGCCTGCTCCACCAAATTTGATCACCTCATAAATCTGTCACCGCCGAAATCGTCTACAACTGCGCCTGCTACACCAAATTTGATCTCGCCTTTTATCTGCTCGTGTCGCCTTTCCTTGATCTACCAAATTATCGTTGACGTCTGCTCGCGTTGCTCGCCACCATCTTCTCACGCCGCGGTCTGCTATCGTATGCCGACGTTGTCTTTTAGGGTTTCAAAACTCAGCCGGCCGAACTGCTAACTGATCCGGCAGGAATAGCGATCCGAACCGGCCCAAACTAGCAGCCCAGCTTGGCACATTTTCTAAAACAAAAGAAATTAAATGAGGCCTTTGTCTAAGTTCTTTCGGAACTTTGTACCGATATCTACTGACTTTCTACTGACATCCACTGAATATACTGCTTCGGTTAGAATTATTCTTCATTAACATTATCTTCTTGGTCTAGATAGCTCTATTCAGCATCCTCTCTCACCAGCAGATGATGCAACTATTGAGGTCAAGAATAACATTCGTATTGCGTAGGACATTTTGGATGATCATGATGAGTGAATTCTTACATTCATAATTATATCTATTGATCGATCGCTTCGCCCACATCGAGGACATTTCGACTGCTGCATTATTATGAGAGACTTTGACTATTCAGTTTATCCAGTCAAGTAGTGATCAAGATTATCAACTTCTCACAGAAGTTTGGACTGCCAGACAGGATGACCGCACTATTCTGAAATTCGCTACACTGACGCGAGGTTATTGACGCGAGCTCTTGAAGTTTAAAAGTTTTGGCTATGCCTGCCACAAGCGTCGTATCTATCATGAACGTCATCAACTTTATCAGTTTTCTATGGCTTTGCGTCCAGAGTTTCAGACGATGAATGGTTGTATCATACAAAATAACATAAATTTAGGTACTGCCATTTCTGAGCTTATCACCTAGGAGATTCGCTTGCGGTCTCTTTCGATAATGATACATATCTTATATTTTGATTCAACTACAATTTTTGTTGCTTCTTCGCGCACTCCATATTTCATTTCGTAAGGGGTTATTGCTCATAGTCGCAAAAATTCTTTCCATTCTCATCAGCAATTTAGTTTTTCTTATACTCATTACAAAAAATTATGCCATATTATAGATAATTGTTTTTACTTCCACCCATATTTACTTATTCAATATCGAAAGCAGATGAATGCAAAAGATTCATCCACTACTCTCATTCTAGTTACTCGATCGAATGTTATTGATACCGCTCTTATCTCTCCGTCTAGCAACAACGATTCAGCAAATATTCAACATCACATTGTTCAGATGGAACTTCAACTTCAGCGACAATTTATTTTTTCTCACTCATTTGTTTATAATTTTTTGCCTCTTCAGATATGTTTTTTTATTGAATTTTAGATTTCGACACATCTCATGACTTTTTTGTCTATGATTCAATTCAATTCCTTGCTTGTAAGCTTCTACCTCCTCACTTCGCTTTTTCGCACCACCCAAAGCAAACAAAAATGATAAATCAATTCACTTTTCTCCTAATTCTTCTTGTCGTTCTTCTTGTTCTTCATTTCAATCTCTAGAACACTTATTAAGAACTCACAACAGCTACTAAAATATGAACTCTCTCCTTCTCCTTCTTTCAATCTTCATCATCATCTCCTCGACAACAACAACCAGTTCAGCAATATCCTTTCCGTTATCAACAAAATCGCGATACATAATCGATGCCGACGGGCACCGAGTGAAGCTCGCTTGCGCCAATTGGGCAGCACACTTAGAACCTGTTTTAGCAGAGGGACTCAGCAATCAGCCCGTTGATGCTATCTCTGCCCTCGTCGTCGCAATGGGATTCAACTGTGTCAGACTAACATGGCCATCGTACTTGCTCACCAACGAGTCATACGCCGGGCGAACAGTGCGGGAGTCGTTGGAAGGGTTGGGATTGAATGCGTTTGTCGCCGGTGTGGGTGTTAATAATCCGGAGTTGTTGGACCGCAAACTGCTGCAGGCTTTCCAGGTAAGGATACAATAATCCGTTTACTTTTGTGGACCTAACCTGTTGTTTCAGGACCAATTGCAAAGCTTAACTTTGGTTTCAATCTATCTTCTTGTATGTTTGATTGTGATTGTGATTTTAATAGTCTTGAAAAAAGGTAGATACTAGTTTTAGCATAATGGGTAAAACCTTGATTCCGAAACCTATAAAATTTATGAAATTTATGAGAAAAAAAAAAATAATAAATAAATAAATAAATAAATAAATATATATATATATATATATATAGCGTCATAAGAATGTGCTAATTAAGAAAGCGACCAGAATATACATAAAAGATACTACTTGCAGTAACTGTAACCACCGTGATGTACTACTATAGTCGATTTACCATCGTATGATCATGACGATTTGCTTGAATTTGAAATTAATCATGATATACCACATCATTTATGCTCTCAAATGTATTGGTTATTATCATTATGTGCAGGATTTTTTGGGTTGCCCAGAATACTATATAGATAGCTGTAAAGTGTGAAAAAAAGACATGCTAATTAAGTCAAACTAATTGATCACATTTCGCAAAGCAATTAGGTGCTCAATCAAATTTTCTTAGAAATATCTGGTACTACCAAAATTTGAAACTATCCCACTTCTGATGCTAATGTGAGGCCCTTACCACACAAGCAAATGATCAATCACTATTTATTATTGAACCATAAATAAAATCTTCCAAAATACTGCAACCTAAAGGAACATTTTTAATGTAGTGAAAAAAAAACACGAATCTTAAGGTTTTGCCTATTAATTTTCATGAACCTTGGCCTGCTTTTGAAGATTGACTTTTATGATTTCATGATGTTCCATTATGCATATAGTTCTCCATTGATCTAGGTGAAGTTCAAGAAAATTGCTTTCTCATGTCTCAAACTCTGTTCCATTTGCGGCACTCTAGATCATATCTTGAGCATTATCTATCTTCAAATTTTAGTTACAACTTACTGCTACTAGTATCAGATTGTCCAATCGCTAGTCCTAAAAGCTATTTGTTGCTTGCTTGTAAAAGGCTGTTGTGAGAAGCCTGTCCAAGAACAATATCATGGTGATTTTGGACAACCAAATAAGCATACCTGGTTGGTGTTGCAGCAGGTATGATGGCAACGGATTTTTTGGAGACATTCACTTTGATCCTGAAGAATGGATCAAAGGGCTCACCAAAATGGCATTGTTGTTTAGTGGCTACCCTTATGTAGTTGGAATGAGCCTAAGGAATGAGCTCCGTGGACCAAGACAAAATGTCACTGCTTGGTACAGGTAAGAAATTAACTACCAAACGATTTTGCAAACGGAATTCTTCACACCAAAATTTTGCTGACTGAAAATCTTGAACACTGCTAGGTACATGCAGAGAGGTGCAGAGGCAGTACATGAAGCAAACCCAGATGTCTTAGTTATACTATCTGGTTTAGACTACGATAAAGATCTTAGGTTCCTGTATGAGAAACAAGTTCAATTATCGTTCAGCAACAAGTTAGTCTTTGAGATGCATTGGTATGGATTCTCTGACGGTCAGGACTGGGCAAATGGAAATCTCAACAAGGTCTGCAACGCTGCTGTTGGAAACTTCACTAAGAAAGGCGGGTTTCTACTTGAACAAGGGTGGCCATTGTTCCTTTCAGAATTTGGAGTTGATCAAGCAGGTGACAGTGTGGTTGATAATCGCTTCCTGACCTGTTTCTTGAGTGTCGCCGCTGAATTAGATTTCGATTGGGCATACTGGGCACTTCAGGGTAACTACTATGTCAGGGAAGGTCAAGTGGATTACGATGAAACTTATGGCCTACTAAGCAAGGATTGGTCCAAACCTAGGAATTTCAGTTTCATTCAGAGAATTTCCGCTCTTCAATCTCCTTTAACAGGTTAGACACTTTTCTTAAGCTATCAAGTTAAGCGCCGGACATTTACAACGAAGATAACTTATTACATAAACATTACAGGTCAACAAGGAGTTCAGCAGCAAATAATTTTTCATCCCTTAACTGGGCTTTGCGTCCTCCAATCACTCACTTTAGGACCATGCAGCGAAGCTCAATGGTGGATTTACACCGAAGAAAACCGGATTTTTATTCCTGGGACAACAGAAATTTGTCTGAAAGTTGAAGAAATAGGCAAAAGAATAGTGGTTGGAATCGGTTGCAAAGGTTGGAGTTCAGAATGGGAGCTTCTATCTGAATCCAAAATGCAGATTGCTAGCAATTACAATGACAAGACTACCGTTTGCTGGGATGTCGGTGCGGATGGAATTTTGATTACAAACTTGTGCAAGTGTTTGAGTGGTGATGGAAGTTGTAATCCAGAGAGCCAGTGGTTCAAGTTTGTTAACAGCCAGGATTCGCCTCATGGAGAGTTGCTTCAAGAACTGAGTAGGCGTGAAGAAAACAAGTTCATCGCTACCTAAATGGTAGAAGAATTGGAGAATAGCTAATATAACTTGTACCAAGTGAATTAAAGTGTTAAGAAAGATCAGAAATTTTTTCTCTTATTCTTCCGATGTTGTAGCATAATGCCTTAAGAGCACATTATGTAGTATCGTATGTACAGAACAAGAATGGATAAATTCACTTCAATACCATTTTGAAGGCTCGTAAAAGAATACTGAATCCACTCAAAAATGCTTTAAAAATGAAAAAGGCCGAGGTTTTCTTGGCTTAGAGTTCGGCATTGTTAGTAAAATAACATTGGCTTAGAGTTCGGGTACGCAAGATGAAAGTTAATTGCTAACTTTTTCTACTCATTTTGCTCTCCTAACTTATCTTTTCTTTATTATTATTATTTTGTTTGTTTCATTCTCTCCCGGATCTACTTCTCTCTCGCAATCCCTTCCCGCGACGCGCTTTTTCCAGCACCCGTTGTCTCAAGCGATCTTCGTCACCGATTTCCTATCCCTCTCCTCGCTCCATTGAGCTGGTGTTGATTTAGAGCGATCGCCGTCTCTGTTCTTATTCTCCAGTCCCGTGCCGGCAATTTTATTTATTTTTTTATTAGAGAAAGATAAAAGATTGTCTCTATATTTCTTCTACATGGTCAATATCTATCTGTATACAATTGAAATTCGTAAAGGTGAGGTTTCGAAAAGAAAGGAAATCGAAAGGAAAGAATTTAAATGGAGGACTGCGGAAGACAACGATGAACGCAAGTTATTTGAGTTTTTTTTGGTGATATTTGGGTTCTTTTTTATTAGATGTTATTTGGTGTTGAGTTTGATATGCGGTCGTTGTGTGAACTTTGTATTATGTGCATATTTTAAATATTTATAATTAAATTTTGCATAATTAAAATAAAAAATAAATTTTTTGTAAAATAAATTAAAAGTAAAGTTTAATTATTGTATTTTAATTAATTTTAAAAATAAATAAAAAATTAAAAAATAGAATTATATTAGAAGATATATAAATAAAAAATAAAAGTAAAAATTTTGTGAGTGAAATTTAAAATTTTAATTTTTTATGCAAATTAAATATATAAATTTTTTAAAATTTTAATTTTGACGAAAAAAATTAGAGTTTCGGACTATCGAAATATCGCCGTAAGTGTTTGATAAAGGTTAGATTTTAGTTGTTGAGATGATATACAGTAGCAGTTTTCTCATATTAATTTGTCGCTGAAATGAAGTGGTTGGGTCTGCTATTGAAAACATCTTTCAGTTGCATTTTTTGTCTATTTTCTAGCTAGAATGTAAAACTCATGTGAATTTTTTGCTTATTCTAGTAAAAATTGTTGGCTGCATAAAAATTTTAGCTACTAATGCATGTATATGCTACTATTCAGGTAAGTCATGGGAGATGCTTTTATGATGATTTTTGGGGCTGCATGGTTGGCTTCTTATTGCATTCAAGTTATGAGTTCTTTTTCATTCATAGTATATCAATTAAGTTGATTTAAAGTTAGAATATAATTCAAAGAATGTTTAGTTTTTTTTATCATAAGTTTACTTTTATTATTCGCTTATTTTTTATATCCAAATAGAATTAAATTTATTCTTACTAATATATTAAATATATATGGTAAAATTAAATGATTAATTTTCACTCGCTTTTATCTTTACTAATACTTTTCAGCTTCATCGTACGGTTTTAATCTCTTTTTCAAACAGTCCGTAGGTGAAATCGCATAGTATAGACATTTTCAATATGAAGTCTGAGGTTAATTTAGTGAAAAACTAATAATTTTCAAGAAGAAAAATCGTACTGTTGCATTTTCAATATCATTGCTTTTGAAACACTTATCGAGTAAATGGTAATTTTTTTTGACATATTTCTGTTACTATTTTATATAAACGTCTTCACGATATACTAATAATTAATAAGAAGATAAAACGGGCAAAAAAAAAGATCCTTTTGTTTTGTTTCAGGAACACATGTAAATTAATCCGAGCCGTTGGATTGGATCGATCAGTGACTTCCATCCTCAGCGTTTTCATCTTAGAATCCATATAATTTATACGAACCAGAGTATAACGTCCCTCGTGAATAGATGAATGCAGCAGACATTACAAACATGAGTTAATATACTTCATGGAAAACTATCCTTCGATCATGCATGCTTTAAATAAAGTCATCAATGGGGCCACTTAAACTTTGTGAATACAGAACTAATTAACCCTATAGATCGATGTTGAGAGAGGAAACATATACTCTTCTATTACATGCATATTATTTAGGGTCGGATCGAGGAAGAACTCAATCAACTCACGAGATCAGAGCGTCAGCAGGAACTCCTACGTGTGTTTTCTTCTTTACCGCCTCTTCTCTTACGTATATATAGCTGTAACAGCTAGCACATGTGAATGAAGAAGAACTCAAAGCTGATCAGTATCGAGTGTTGAAAGCAGCAGCAGTAGTAGTGCTAGCAGAAGATCGAAGCAGGAGATTCGATGTCGCATATCACTGTGGAGAGGAACCGGCGACGCCAGATGAACGAGCACCTTAAGATTCTCCGATCTCTCACACCCGCCTTCTACATCAAAAGGGTAATCAATGGAGCAGTTAATTTTTATAATCTTTCTTTTTGGTTGATGGAATTATAATGTTTTCTGCATTCACTCACTTTGATATAGTAACAACAACGAATCGTGCGTGTAGGGTGACCAAGCATCTGTAATAGGAGGAGCCATAGAGTTCATCAAGGAGCTACAACAGCTACTGCAGTCTCTTGAGTCCAAAAAACAACGGAAAAGCATCAGCCCTCGTTCGACGACACCGAGCCCTAAGCCTCTACTGCTGCTACCACCACCTCCGGCATTCGAGAGCCCTCGCGGGATTGAAGTGGTGAAGGAGCTAGGCGCATGCTGCAACTCACCGGTTGCTGATGTCGAGGCAAAGATCTCCGGCTCAAACGTTCTCCTCCGTACAATATCAAAGCGCATACCGGGGCAAGCGGTCAAGATAATGACTATACTTGAGAGGCTTGATTTTGAGATACTTCACTTGAATATCAGCAGCATGGAGGATACTGTTCTCTATTCCTTTATTATCAAGGTATTCTTTCAAAAAAAAATATTTTAAAAACTTTTGTTAGCTTATCTGCAATAAACTAATGTGCTCATACGTACATGATTAATATTGAAGCAAATTGTTGGTAGATCGCAATCATGGAAGATATATATCATCAAAATTTTAAAGGCGTGAAGAAATTAATAATTAACCTTGTAACTAATCAATTGAAATGTTGCTGCAGATTGGACTTGAGTGCCAGCTAAGTGTAGAGGATCTTGCTCTTGAGGTTCAGCAAAGCTTTTGTCGAGAAGTCACTTGCTAAGAGATCACATCTTTTATAGTTCATATGCACTTACCTATGCTTTTCATGGTACTATCTTAGATAGATAACTTTCTATATATATGCGAATATATACAAGGGAGAATATACATGCATAATCTCGAGGAGTAGCGCGCTAATAATTTTTCTTGAAAATTACACATGTTGGTTGCAATTATAAGTTCTTTCAAGATCATGTGGACCATGCATCTTGTTAATCTAAGGAAATTAACTAGAAAATAATTTTATTAGATAATCTAAAATTAGTCTTACAGAAGATTGATAGCCAAATAAATAGGTATGAACATACTCCGAACTCTTATATTTCAAGATTATTTGAATGTACTTACGTTTTTCAAGTTTCCAAAAATAATAAAAAGATTAGACTGAAGAGGAAGAGATAAGTTATGCAAGCATGTAAGTAGACCTCTTTCAAAAGATGAATACTTTCAATTCATAGTTGGTAGAACCGAACCGCACATCAATCCGAAAAGCTATTTGGATCGATGATTTTCGAGTTGATCCTGTTAGGTCAACAACATTACCACGCTAAACTTCTCTTTGTCTTCCAGAACCACAATGACCATATAACAAACTTCTCTTCGTTTTCTTCTCTACGGTTTAGATCCAATCACTCGTAAGAATCGCCTCACTATGATAACCACAGGCTTACTACTTCTCACTTGAAACAAGCACGAGCAACAGAGTCGCCGGTGATGTACTTCTTCAGTGGTGCCACAAATGCACGTGCGTGGATTGCAAGAAAGTCGACAAAAAAGAATCCAAAATGGTCCTACTGAACGGCGGCGGAGGTACAGGCGGAGATTTGGCAATAGATCGGCGGGTTCAAACCCAAAACTGGCTAGACCTAGAGGAACGCCTTCTCTTCGCTCGAGATCACCTTGGCTATCTTCGCTTCGCCGAATGAGCTTTCGAACTTGACCCATTAATCGATCCCAATACCGACAGGTTAATCGTTCTCGTAGACTCTACTTCACTTCCATTCTCAGAGTCGGTTATAATAATGATCAGAATCAAAACAATCAGTTTATAACCAGATATGTGATTCTTGATCTTTCCTTCAAATCCAATCCCTCTCATATTGGGATTTTAATCAAAAAAATTTTACTTGAAATCAGAATCGTTTAGGTGAAGTAAAATCGTAAGATTTTAATATTTAAGTCGGAATTTTGATAACCTTGGTTGGTGGTGATGCTGACGTGACGGTGCAATATGATAGGAGCAACGGTGGAGATGATTTATGTTATGTAGGGGTTATTTGATGAAATAGGCTACATCCAATTCAAATTTGTTTTTCTATACCACATTTTTCAAATGTATTTTTCTAATTTGGGTGAAAAAATATCAAAATACACTCCAATCAGATTTTTACGTTAAAATGAATTCTCTTCAAAATAAAACTGATTTTTATTCAAATTTACAACGTGATTTTGGGTGCATTCACAAAAAAATTTCAAAATTTGCTAATTTAGTAATTATAAATCTCAATCTATACTTATAAATGAATGTTAACATTAAATAGTGCTTACATAAAGTAAAATGTACTAGAAAATATTGGTAAAAATATATAGATATATTATAAAATAATACATTCGTGTAGAGTGGGACATGTTGCACAAAGTTACAAAATATAGCACAATTTTATAATAGAGTTTTGTGAAATCTTTCAAATATATGGTGCATTCTAGCTGATTTACCAACTATTTTAATTGCAGTCCCTAAATGGTATAATGTTACCGACTATTTTTTTGTTAGTCGGTATTTGTATCATTTACCGACTCTATTTTTTCAGTTCGTATATTTTAGTCGGTACATATTTGTAGTAGTGATCATTGAGGATAGTAGCATGTCATTTAAAAGATTCAAAATCTTGAGTCCAAATAAGAAAATTTACTTTAAATGATTTTTAAAAATTTATTCTAAATTTTGACAAGCATAATCGGTACTGTTAGTTCCAAATGCGATATGTACAATCCTATTTTGGTTGCACTAGATGGCTTTTGGCTCGCATTAGGTCACACTTGGGATACTATGCTATGCAATCAAATCTTAGCTCAATCAAAACAATTTTGTGCGAATGCGACTTTGGATTAGTCGCATTGGTGGTTACGATCACATTGGATCCTAATTGGATTCAATAAAGTTGCAAAGTAAAGTGCCAAAAAGTGCGCCCCAAATACGACATAGTGCTATCCTGTGTTGGTCACATCGGTGGCACGATCCCACACAGTTGCACATGAATCTAATATAGTTGTACAGTACAATGTTGCAAGTGCGACCATATAAACAATGCTATCAATATAAGGTAGCATAATTCGTATTTGAATCCGATAGCAAGATCGCACCCAGTCACAATTTAGAATAAACTTTTTAAAAAATTTTAAAATAAATGTTTTCATTGGGAGTCAAACTCTGACGTTAGATGAAAGATTACTGCTCCTTGCAATCAGTTTACTATATATGTTTGAATTTTTTAATAAAGTTTATTATAATTAAAATTGTGCAATATTTTGCGATGTGATTTTGTGCAAGCGCATTTTATGAAATTTTTTTATATTTTTTACCAACTTTATTCAGTAAATTTATATTATATCTAAGCTTCTTTATATTTATTTAATATATGAAAATTATATTATTCTGAGTCAATACTTGTTCGAATTATTCTAAAAATTTATTCAAAATCACACTGTAAAACTAAATAAAAATAAATTTTGAGTTTTGTAGAAATTTATCTTAATGGTAAATATTAATAGAAAATATGTTAGTCTTTTTTATGTAAATGTGATTACAAAAATAAATTTAAGTTGAAACGTGATCTATAAAATAAAAAACCTTGTATAATATTCAAGTTGAACTTTCTACTGAAGTTTAAAATTTATTTTTTGGGTGCTCGAATTGGACCTAGTTCTTAAGATTGATTTATGTTAATTTGGAACGTGATTGATGCCTAAGTTTGGAGAAAAAAGAAATAGTTCACTGAATCATCACCAAGAAAAAAAAAGAGAGAAAAGGAAAGAACATTATAACATATCAACGCAGTTTCCCAAATTTAAACTATTCATTAGAAAATTAAAAAAATATAATTTATTTAAAATAAAAAAAAACCAATTGAAAGTTTGTTTTGCAAAAGTCAGCATATGGCATGCCCAATCATTCGATCAGTCAGTCTCCACTTTAAACCAATCTTCCATCTCTGCAACTGCTTAGATCAAACCCAATTTTTGTGAACAACTACCTGGACAGACATGGGTCTCTGCTTCTCCCCAAGAGTCGGTTCAGTAGTGACCATGAAATCTTGCGCTCTGCTACTGCTCGCTCTCTCGCTCTGTTGGTGAGTTTCTATTAAAGAATTTTGATCGCTCTGTTGGGTTCTTTTTCACTTGAAATTAATTGGAAGAGGTGAAACCTACATTCTCTGGTAGTTTATATCTCTACTGTTAGTTCTTATTTTGTGAAATGTTTGTTTTGATTAAGAGAATACTTGCGATTAGGATCGTGGGTTGTTTGGTTTTGCGAGTGTGGTGGATTCTATAGTGACTAAATTCTGGTACTTGCTATCATATTCCTATGATGATTCACATAGCTGTAGATTGCCTTTTTTCATATATGATTGTCAATATTCGAACTCCTAGATGCATTACGATGTTGCGATTCGCAATTTTTCTCTCGAGACTCTTCTGTGTGTGTGTGGTTTTTTTCGGCCTATCTTGTTTTCTTTGCTGAATTTATAGTTGGAGTTAGTGTGTTTTCCTGCTGATGGCAGAGGGAACTACGTTTATGAAGCAGAAAAAGAAAAAAGAAGGGTGGAGCATCAAGCTCTGAGGAGTGACACGAGAGGGCTGTCTTATTATTAGGTTCCTCTTGAGTGTAGCCTGGAAATTTGCTATAAATTTCAGAGCCTTCTCTGAGGGCTTTAGTGTTTAGCTGATATTAGGCATGCCCCTAGGGATGTGAGTTTTCCTTTCTATACTATCCTGTTGTTTCAAGTGATAGTTACCTGTAAATATCTACAATATTTTATCTGTTTGTTTCAAAGAGAATGGTTTTTATTATCTGGCATTCTTTTCTCACCACTATTTGGCCCTTTAATATGTAGTCTTTTAACACTGTCTGTAGTTATTTACAGGCACCTGTTATTTTTTTCTTTTTTCTGTTGTCGACATTTATAAATAACAAGACAATAGAATGACAACGAATAAATAAGTCGATTAACTTGCTTGCATCCTCTATTCAGGAAATTTGATGTCTCTGAGATTCATTCTAGCAACTATGAGAGTTCATACCTTGTAAATTCTTTATGTAGTAAGGCAAAGGTATAAGTTCCTCAATAAAACTATCTTAGTCATCGGTTAGATAACTCCTTTCAGGAACCTTTTAGAAGCTGCGAAAGCAACGGGAAATGTTGGTCTTGCAGATTTGCCACCCAGAGGGTGGAACTCTTATGATTCTTTTTCATGGATCGTAGATGAAGCATCATTTCTTCAGAACGCAGAAGTTCTAGCAACGAGGTTAAAGCCGCATGGCTTTGAGGTTTCAAGCCCAAACAAAGAATCTCTACAAAGCAAATTATTTTACAGTAAAGTTCCTAAGACTGAGGGACTGAAGTTTGTCCTCATCCCAAAATTTTCTGTTATGTGTTCTGCAGTATGTTGTGGTGGACTACTTGTGGTATCGGAAAAATGTTCCACAAGCAGCATGGGACTCCTATGGTTATGACCAAATTGACCGATGGGGCCGGCTAGTTCCAGACCCTGACAGGTGGCCATCTTCCAGAGGTGGAAATGGGTTCAAGACAATTGCTGACAAGGTTCACAGCATGGGTTTGAAGTTTGGGATCCATGTCATGAGAGGAATAAACACAGTAGCATACAACTCTGATACAACAATTCTTGATGTTTCTAAGGTATTTCTTTTACCTTCATCCCTGTTGCTTTGATACATTGCACTAGCATATTATCATATCCATGAGTGTAAATTCTAGCAACATCCTTGAACTTTAGGCCTTGAGTTGACAGATCCCTAAGTTCTGAAACATGCATTTCATACTCCATTCCGGAGCTCCACCTATATCGTTGAAGGCTCCTGCATTGTGTGCCTCATCATTCATTTTCAAGTTTTAATATTTTGTCTCTTGCAATAAATGGAGCTACAAGTACAAATCCATCCGCAATGGTCTTTCACATGTTAAATTTAGAATAAGTAAAGCACATCTTCAAAAGTTGAGGAGGTTACTTTTGGCGGTCCTATCCAATTAAAGAAGTTCTTATGTCTTTATGATCCTGCAGTCTTCATTTTGGTGTCTTCCAAGAGCATATGCACTAACGGAATGTTGACATTATTGCTCAAAACTTTTATTTTCTATTTTCAGGATTTGATATCCAAGTTCTATTTCTAGATGATTCTATTTTAGCTATAATCTGATATCCATATGTTGTTATTGCTGTGAAAGGATTGTATCTCATTTACATGAGCTTGTCCCCACTAAATGAACTTCTTCATGAGTCTCAGGGTGGTGAATATGTGGAAAATGGTCGAGTATGGCATGCAAGGGACATTGGGCTGGAAGCTAATAGATGCAAATGGATGAGGAATGGATTTATGAGTGTTAACACAGACACAAATGCTGGAAGAGCCTTCTTGAGGTCTCTATATCAACAATATGCTGAATGGGGAGTTGATTTTGGTAAGGATCCATGCAACAAAGTCATATAATTCCTTTACCTTTCTTATGTTGGTCATGTTGGTATAGTTATGTTGATCACCATCCTATGTAACGCGTAATCACTATATATAATAGCTCTGGTGATGTTTGTGAATAGTGAAAATTGGTTGCATATGCAGTAGGGAAGCGTTTGCATTCATTTCCCTATGTAAACATCAAGTTACTTATACTCAATTTCTTTGTTCTTTTTCCCTTTATAGTGAAACTTGACTGTGTCTTTGGTGAAGACTTGGATGCAAAGGAAATAGTTACTGTCTCAGAAGTATGGAAGTATACCTAGCTTGCAATGAAATAATTATTGGGAATTGTTATGCTGCAAGTTATTCCTCCACTTTTAATGAGTATGTTCATTTAACAGCTTCTACAGGAGCTTGATCGCCCAATCCTGCTTTCACTTTCACCTGGAACTAGTGTGACAACATCCATGGCTGAGGGCATAAGTAATCATGTGAACATGTACAGAATAACTGGTGATGATTGGGATACATGGGGAGATGTAGTGGCTCATTTTGACATTTCAAGGTATTCAGATGGTAGTAAGAAGACACCAATCGTATATTCGATCATATTCAATTCACAAGTCAAAATTCATTCTATTTTAAGTTTCATTAATTGTTTTTACTTGACCAAAATATTCATACTATTTCAAGTTTCATTCTATTTTAAGTTTCACCAAGTATTCCTTTAGAGATTTTGCTGCTGCCAACAAAATTGGAGCTGTTGGGTTGCGAGGTAAATCTTGGCCTGATTTGGACATGCTACCTCTTGGATGGCTTACTGATGCAGGTAGTCTATTAGAATGTCTTTCAGTGAAAGTAGACCTTTTACACATTCAAGGAGATGAAAATGGATATTTCTATCTAGTAAGGGTATAACATCCCAGGAAAACCTCTCTTGCAAGCTAAAACTGTATTCAGCTTTCCTTGTTTCTATATATCTTAAGAATAGTTGTCAGTAGTTTAATTGAAGTTAATTGTTATTTGAGAATAGCAATTTTCGTCATGTGAATTTACTTCTTATAATGAATTCTCTTCTTTGCTACGATGCTTTAGAGGATCTGGCTACAAGATTTCACATTTATCTTAGCACACTTAGACAAAGCCTTCTATGTTAGGTCATTCTTGATTGCTGTTACTGTCTGTGTGGTTCAGTATATTGTTTCAACAGGTGTCCAACAAGGTCCTCACAGAGAATGTAAACTTACCCTTGATGAGCAGAAAACTCAGGTATCTTCTCTTATTTTTCCTTCTAGTCACTTAGCTACACTAGCATTTTCGTAGTCCTAACAGCCAGTTTCTAGGTGACACTATGGTCTATGGCCAAATCTCCACTTATGTATGGAGGGGACTTGAGGCATATTGATGATACTACATTCAGTCTTATTACAAATCCTACTCTATTAGAGATTAACGCTTACAGTTCCAACAACATGGAGGTGTGACCCTTAAACCTTATCAATCAGTTGAATGGAGGTTGGTATAATGCATCATACTGATATAAAACATGTATTTGTCATCAGTTTTCTCATGTCATTGCAAGTAAAAAAACCAGAAAGACAAGCCGTGCTCTTGGCCAGAGCATTGCAGTCCAAGATAATGTTAATAAACAGCGAAGAAAAGTGTTGCAACTCACTACCTGCAACAACGAAAAGGCAAGGGGATGGGTTCCTGCATTGTCTGAAATGGGGCTTGACAAGATATGCTGGGCATTCGACCTAAAGAATGATGACAACCTCCCATTCTGCCTGTACAAGAAAAGACCTATGCTGCAGTTGTATGTATCATTTTGGACGTGGTTATGCTAAGACAAGGAGTTGAAGGAAACATACTGTATTTTATCTGTAGAATTTTGATGGTTTTATATATTGTTGTAGGCACGAGATGGGGACTGATATACAGGATTTGCAAGGTAAGTTTCACTTATCAGCTAGCAAAACTTTGGATTCATGTCTATATGCGTATCCAAGTAAGAAGACTGCATCTGGGATAACAAGCATGTCTCGATCCCCTTGCAAGGGTAACAGTTATCAGGTATTCTACTGACTGATATAGGCTCTTCTTGTGTTGTCTGAAAATAGCTTCTTTTGATTTATAACCAAATTAAACCAACTATATAATATGAAACATATATATCAATTCTTCTGCCGCTGGTGGTTTTGATTCTTCAAGGTGCAAACGATCAAAGTTTTGAATGTTGTCTTTCCATATTCTCAGTACTGTCTTCCATATTATTGCTGGTAGATATTTTTTTTTTCCTGCAAATGGCTGACAGTAAAAAAAGAACTACTAATATCATTCTTATGAGAAAGTAAGCAGAATATAAAAACAGTCTTATAAATCACTTTATATCCTACTCTGCAATCTTGGGCATGACAAAAATCATTTAGGTCATAGTTGCTATTTTTTGTTCTCCGTCAGAAAGTAAGGATCAGGGGCTTTCCAATTTTCAAATATGCTCCAACAGTTTATAATTGTTGGCTCTCATTTAATCTTGTGTAAGTATCAATAGTGATGCAATTACATCTTCTACAAATATGTAACTGAGTATTTTACTTGAACTTTAGACCATAGCACTGTATATGCTTAAGTAAAGGGATACTTGGTATAACCTATTTTCTGAGAACAACTGAGATATGTCTGCTACAAGTTTCAAGTCAGAAGTGTCACAGTTTAGCAGATTTAGTTCTCAAAGTCCTTGATATAAAAACCCACTAGGTTGACTTTTATAGGATGAGTGTGAGATGCATGTGCATAAAGACAATAACTAGACCTTATCCCAGTCAAAAGTGGAATTCTGAATTTCTTGTGTAATTGAAACATATGACTGTTCAGAACTCAAAATCTGACGAAAGAAAGTAAAGTTACGGGCGTTTGAAACACGCCCTAAGGACTACTCATATAAATTAGAGTAAGGCGTCGTTTGGAGTTGCTTTATGGGGTGCTTTTCACTCCTCCATTTTATTTCACATTTTTTAATAAATTTTCTATAATGTTTAATAAAATTTATTTAAAAGTTTAGAAAGTACAGAAAATTTTACGTTGTAAGATCTTGTATTGTTTACTTTTATTATTTTTTTAAGATAAAAAAGTAGAACTTGTTTTTCGAAATAGGACAAAAGTATCATCCGTTTCATAAAAACTCCATTTCATAAGCACTCTCAAACATCCCCTAAACTTTTAGTTTCATAAATTAGCTCTAGCTAGCTATCATAGTCTGTTAACTAATAGTTGCAAGGTATATCAATTTGGTATCAAAGCAAAGTTCCATAAAGAATCACCGACCCACTTCGCCAGCTCACTGTAGGAACATCCTACAAACCTCGCTTCTCCCAATGGCGACGATGAGCTTAGCTTAAGCAATGAGATGCGCCATATGGCCAACACCATAGAACAACTACTCGAGGTCGCAATGTTGTTGAAGATCTTCCTGGAATTGAAACACAATAAGAACTTAAGCTAAAGCAGCAAGTAACTACTAGAGAAATTTAGAGCCCACCACAAGCAAATTTTGAAAGAAAGTAGTGCTGCCAGTAAACCCGATATCCCAACTTCCATATAAGCAACCAACGAAAAACCACAAATTTCTTGCACCTTCATAGAACCCTCTTTCACTACTCATGTACCAAAATCCGCTTTACCAAGAAAATCCCTGGCCCCAAACATCTGCACCACTTGTTCCTCCTACATCGCCTTCTTCCTTTATATAACCTACCACTGCCAACATCAGCAAACCCCACCAACCTAAAATCACTACCATGATTACGGAGATTAACCAACCTAACCCTCCATAACCACGGCCAAAATTACAGAGAAGCAAGCAAGCCCAATCAACAACATTACCACCCATTTGAACACTATAATGCCGGAGAAAGAGAAACACATAAGATTTCATATTTTTAATAGAACTTTGCCAAACGAATGGCACTATTTGGTCGAGAAATACTTCTAGTATTACCATACTCCACTATGGGATCGTGCTAACATAGTTACCTTGTATTTACTCAATGAATTCAACCGATGGTATCAAAATTTTGAGGAAGACAGACCCCATCACAGATGGGAAGAACTGAAAGATGCTATTCTCATAAGTTCGGACCAAATGCTTTTGAGAATCCCATCTTTCGTATGCACCAACTTCACTAAATAGCCCTCCTGTGACCGCTGATCAGTTTTGAAAAACTCTGGGACAAACGTCCATTACACCACTGAGTTAGATTTAATAGGCCATTTTTATTGAGGACTCAAATGGAGGCTTGCTTGTAATGGCAGCTTAGCCATAAGACTTGCAAACTGCATAGTGTTAACCATGATATTTGAGTTCAAAGCCTCTTCTAACTCGACCAATAATCACTATAGGAGGTGCATAGCTAATCGAACAACTCTGACTGCTCTTACAAGCACACGAGCTATATTGGGAAATTCTATAAGCAACTCGGCTGCCTCTATGCTAATGCAAAGTCCTCATCCAAGGAGTTTAATTTAATCCATGATTGAAATCAATCCCCGACAAACTAAGGGTTTTAACTGTGATGAGAGATATATACTTGGTCATAAATACACAACTTAGTTATACTCTGTCGAGGTTTTTTGTTCATAAGAGATTAGACGAGGAAGATGAACCTGCAAAAGAAGAATTGTCAGAGGCCGCCACCTTGTCGTTGAGCGTAATGAACGAGATGGTAGGACCCTATACCCTTTGAGTTGTAGTCAAAAATAAAAAACAAAAAGTGTTCATTTTGATAGACTCTAACAGCATACACAACTTTATTTCATACGCATTAGCAAAGCACATGAAGTTAGTGGCTATTCCGGTTATGCCACTGTAGATAGAGCTTGCGGTTAATACACACTTAATCCATAAGTGAGTTTCATTGCCAATCCAAGGTGTAGAGCTAGTGGTGGATGCCTATACTTTCTCCTTAGGAGGGATGGATCTAACTATAAGTATACAATTACTTGAGAGTCTTGGAGAGGTGATCTGTGACTGGCGCAAATCAGATATGCGTTCCACCATACACAACTAAGGCTTTATGCTGAAAGGCATTAGAGGATGAATGCTTTCTATATCTAAAAGTCACTCTTTGCTCATTAGCTTGATGACACCGTACCAGTTAGAGAAGGCTACTCGCCCAAGTCTGAAATATTACCTATAGACCTATAAGTGATCTTGGATTAGGAGTTCTATTTTTCTTCTCCTGTTCTGCTTGTCAACGAATATTTGTGTGAATTATAGGGCGCTAATGAGATCACCACGAGGATAAATTTCTAATATCCATCATTGACGAATTATTAGATAAGTTACATGGAGCTTGGTACTTTTTAAAATTAGATCTTAAGTTTAGGTACCGTCAAATTCGGATACATGAGAAAGAGGTCTACAAAACAGCCTTTAGGACGCACAATAGACATTATGAATTCTTAGTTATGTCATTCGGCTTGACCAACGTTTCGACAACTTTCTAATCATTAATGAGCTAGATTTCCTAATGAACTTAGAAAGTTTGTACTTGTTTATTTTAACGATATTCTTATTTATAAGAGGACATAGCAGAAGCACAAGGAACACTTACGCGAGATATCGACTGTTTTGAGGAAAGAAAAGTTGTGCGCTAACATTACCAAATACTAGTTTGGGGATAGGTAGTTGGACTAGGACACATAGTATTTGAGGTTGGAGTTGTCACCCCAAGAAAATCAAAGCAATGACTCACTAGCCGGTTTAAGTTATACTGACTGAGCTGCAGGACTTCCTAAGAGTCATCGTGTATTACTAAAGGTCCGTGAAGGATTATAGGAATAATACATCCCCACGGACGACCCTATTTAAGAAGTCCTTCAGGTGGTACCTAGAGGCAATGACGACATTGAAAAACTATGACCCAAAATGCTTGTGCTTGCCTCGTTCGACTTTCAAGTACCCTTTACCGTAGAGACTGATGCATCTAGCAAGATAATTGTGGCTGTTCCCACACAAAATAACCGTCCAAGAGGTTTTTTCAGCAAGGCTCTCTTAGCTGCCACCTTAGCCAAATCGACTTAGAAAGATCTTATGGCGTTGATGTTAGCAGTACAAAGGTGGAGATCTTACTTACTACGTTTGCACTTTATGATTAAGACCGATCATCTAAGCTTGAAGTATCTTTTAGAGCAAAGACTATCTATAATGGACTAGGACAAATGGCTTGTGAAGCTGCTGGGGTATGACTGCAAATCATCTACCGCTCAGGTTCAGTTAACACGATGGCAGACGCGCTCTTATGGAAACCAAAAGCCTCACTAGCTGCTTTCATGACTCTGCAGAATCCTTTTTGTGATGATCTTTGGTATAGCAAGATGATCTTTCTCTAGATGAGCTGCTATAAGCCGTTGTTGGTGGCTCCTTAGTTGAGGTAAGGCTGATAAATGGTATTCTCATCCGCAATGGTCCTATTAATACGTCCCTATCAGTACTTTTATTGTGCACATAATTGCTATGTGAAGTACATAATTAAGCAAAGGAAGGAGAGTTCCGTATATACAAGAGGTTTGGCACGGCAATTTCATTAGATGAGAATATCATGAGATATACAAAGATATGTAGCAGCATGTGCTACCTGCGCAACAGCTAAGTCAAAGTGCCTAAGACTTGCTGAACTCCTTCTAGCACTATCAATACTTGAAAATATATGGACCGACATTGCCTTAGATTTCATAGAGGAGCTGCCTCATTCGGAAGGTAAGGATGTTATCTTCATGGTGCTACATGGGCTCTCTAAGTGTGCGCACTTTATTCCTTGAGGCTCCCAATAGACCGCAGCTGAAATTACAAGCATCTTTACAAAATTGTTCGTAGGTATGGAAGCCTTGCTACATAGCAACCCTGTATCCCTTAGCAATTTCTGGAAAGAGCTGCGTCGACTCTAAGGGACGACGTTACATATGAGCACCACGTACCACATCAGAGATGGACAATCGAAGTGATAATTGTGGATTAGAGACTTATCTCAGATGTTTTGTGGAAGATCACCTTCAGAGATGGATCGAGTGGTTGCATTGAGCTGAGTATTCCTACAATAGTAGCACTCAATTAACCACGAATGATGACATCTTTTGAAGCGGTTTGCGGTCTTCAGCCACCACCATTGATTTCTTTGTCTACTGGTTCTGACCAAGAGTGAGCTAGGTACTAAACTACGTGAGCGCGATAAAATTCTTAAAGAGCTACACTTTGCATCTTACTTGGACCTAGAATCAAATGGAACATATAACAGAGAATCACAGTTGAGAGAAGCATTCCAAGTGGGAGATCGGTTTTTTCTCAAACTCACATCGCATCGCGAAGCTTTAGTGGCAGAACGAGAGCACCAGTTTCAATGTGGGTACTTCGGCTCTTTTTTTAGATGTAGAAGTGTCTTGTGTGGCTACCTTCGGGTGTTGAAAAACTCATAGATTCCCGATGCCGAGCTACTATTGGTATAGTTTCCAATCCCAACCATGAATTAAGCCAGCTGCTCATCATCTTGACCTTCCACCAACTGCACAAAGACATCCAGTATTCTATATACAATGTTCATATTTATGGTTTAGGTGAATTATATCATTAATAATTTTTTGTATTATAATTAGCTCATTATCACAACCTAAGTATAACGTTATTTTATAAATGCACACTTATATAGTGATTTCTATATCTAGATAACACAATCCCTAATGCAACCAATCAATTAGGTGACAAGCAATCTTTTTTATCGCCTCAGAATAATTTTTCTTGCTCCCATAATAAACCCTTCATAGAATAAATCAAACACCACTGAACCGGTGGCTATAAACAAACGACGGAGCTTTTCTAATTATTCCAGTTTCGCTCAAATCCTCGAGAGCTCTCCTGATTCATAAAGATTTCTTATAAAATAAAATCGTAAGATCGCAAATAAGATTGGGATTTTAAGGACTTAGGATTAAGATCATAATTGTAAGGATTGGAAGTAAAATCGGAATTTGTATTAAGTAGGATCGTTTTGTTGATATAAAATCGTAAAATTTTAAGATTTATATCAAAATTTTAACAATCATGTTCATGAGGACTAGTCTTATAAATAGGAGTAAGCCCATAGGGGTAGACATGCTTTTGGAAAATAAAACTTAGTTTCATAAATTAGTTCTAACTAGTTAACATAGTCTCTTAGCTTATAGGTTCAAGGGGTATCTTGAATCAACCGAGTTTAGCACCCACTTTAAAAGATCCAAGCTGGTGTCTCCCATAAATACCCACATAAACCAGCTGCATGGTTCGAGTGGCATAGGGTTTTCATTTTCTTTTTTCTCTTTGGAGATAACCAGCACTCCCCACATTCGAACTTGCTCCTACCTCTATTTGATGTACATCTACTTGAATTCAGAGATTGTCATCTCTGGATATACGTATTTTTAGAGGCTACTCTTTCATGCATGTACTTCAAAATCCATAATAATGTCACAAATATAAGGAGTAAGGGCTCTTCAATGATCTGGTGAATTGGTGCTGAAAGGATTAATCTTTTTTATTTGTAGATTCATAAGCTTTTATGTTGTTTCTGTAGAAAACTAATAAATTTATAAACAGCTGTGGAGGTACAACTTCAATGGAACACTTGAGAATAACTTCTCTGGTTTATGTGCAACAATTGGATTAGAAAAAGGTACCACCTAATTTTGCATTTCTTTATATGTCAAGGACTGTTTTTCATACCAACACTTGTGCAGATTACAGTGAAGTTGGCGGTAAACGTTCCTGGATTGCAACTGGAAGAAAAGGTCAGTTCTACTCTTCTGACAATTAGTATCTTGTCTTGAGTGTGAAATTTTATAATGAACATGAAATACTGTGCAGTGTGCTTGTTACAAGATTTTTCTAGGCCTGAAAACCTGTGTCCACTATTTGATTAGTTCAATAACCTAACTGAATAAGCAAGGTCAGTTGACAATCAGAGCATGAATATTAAAACCATATCAAATATTTCCTTCATTCAACTTGAATTGTTGGATTGAGCATCCTCTGCATCCAATATTTTATCTGTTCCTATAGCTAGGCATTACCTGACATCCTCTTTTCAGTTTTCCTCTAATTCGGTAATGTGATACTACCTTTTCTTCAAGCTAAGAGATTAGGCAAATTTTAGCTGCTAAGCATAAATCTTATCACAGTGGCTAGACAAACATCTGCTGAATTAGTGAAGGGCGAAAATTTGTTGACAATTATTTAAAAAATAGTCTCACGTGGATTAATAAAACAATTTTGCCCAGTTTGTTTAGCTAAATTGATCAGTGATTGGAATCAGACACTGTTCCCAAAAGTAAGTCATGGCAAAACATGTCAAACCTATTTGATAACATGCATTAAAGAGTTCACACACAATAACTTTGACATGTTTACGTATGCAACTGCCTTTTTTGTACATTTGCAACATTTTAGCACAAATTTGGCCCTTTTGAAAATGCTTATTATCTTTTTGTTCAGGTTTTAAACACGTCTTCAGAGTATAGCGATGTCATGCCAAATAAGTAAATACTTGTTATGAATTGGACTTGTCAAATGCTGCGATTCACTACTTGAACCAGTCGACCATTGACCTGTAACATAATGCTATGCATCCTTTGTGTGAATTATTTGTTAATAAAGACTGCATATATGATGCATAAGTGCATTGCATATTGTTAGCGTATCCTTTTGATTCTGCCTTAGCAAGTTTGGCATGCAGAAACCGAATGACTGTACAGGTTGATTGTCTCATGTTATTACTGCTATCATGTGCAGGAGAAATATATATCTCATTCTTCAATCTAGATGCTGAAAGAACATATATGTCAGTAAGAATGGAGGATATCGTAAAGTTTATAGGCAACAAGCACTTGCAAAGAGGCTCATGTTATGGCACTGAAGTCTGGACTGCAAAGCACTATGGCTGGGTGACAGATACACTTACAGCAATGGTTGAGAAGCACGGCAGCTTGTTGTTTGTTCTGAACTGTAACACATCTAACCATTGATGCTTTATCTTTAAAGTTCTTTATAGTTTCCTCTAGTAATGAATGTTTATATATTCGCAAATGTACTATATGTATGAGTACAGTGGTAAACAAAGAGTTTGCCTATTCTATCTTCCCACTCAACGCAGTAACGCTTCCAAGAAATCCACATTGTTCTTTTCTTTTTTGTTCCGGTAAGGTTCATTATTCTAGTGCTCCAAGTTTAAGATTAAAGATACTGAGATCTTCCGACATTGCAAGTTGGAACCTTCAATTATCTTTTGCAGTTTCCACTCGAACGATTCTTCCACAAAATTACTACTTTTATGTGATTAATTATTAGTTAATCCAATAATAAAGTATGAGAGTTTTAATTTAATTTTGCAGCAGCTTGTTGTTATTATCATTTAGGTTTTTTAAGTGGCAATCAGAGGGAAATCAAGTTTGAATGTGACGACGAATGTGGAAAAGATTGAATTTCTAACCAAACTGTTGGAATATGGCGGCTAGCAGTAGTCTTTACGTTATTATGTACCTTTTTGACTCAATTTAGGAAAGCATCCACTAGGAAGTTTCGAAGATGTTCAACAGTGGTTTTTTAAAAGAAATTTTAATAAATTTTTTAAAATAAATTTTATTTTTATTTCAAAAAATATATATAAATAAATAATTATAATTTTTACGATATAAATTTTTTTATATTTTTATATTTTAATATTATAAAATATTATAAATTTTATTAAAAATGTAAAATAAAAAGATAAATAAAAAAATTGAAAAATATTTTCAGGTAGCAATTTTTTGGTTTTGCTTTAAAAGAAATGAGAAGATTACACTTTGCTATTATTATTGAGCCACCAAGTTTGATTTGATTCTTTGAAAACTTTTGAATCCTTCACAGAAAAGTTAAGCAGATAATGAATGATTCAAGACGTCACCGTTTACTAGCAGAAAATTTTTGTTAGATTATAGGTTTCCTCTATTTTGTGCTATATTAATACAGTAATGATAATGTTTTATAATTAAAATGGTGTAAGCCGGTTTCTTTTTTTTTCTATATTTTCGAAATATTCTCTCTTATTCTTTATGTATATGTATAGAAGGGTTGGTTTTGATAACGTGGTTGGTGCATGTTGTTGTCCACATTTATCTGATCTTCCTCCGTTCAAAGACTTGCCATTTAATTGCAATAAGAGTCTGGTGTTGATACAAGGTCTCTGACCAGGCTACGTTTTCTAAAGTATCCATTCATTCGTTCAACTCAATTATGCCCCACATGCATACATACAATTTAGAAACATCTTAAAATTATTTTTAACTATTTATTTTTATTTATTTGAATTTTAAAAAATATATATTATTTTTAAACTAAAATAAAAAGTTTATTTTTTCAAAAATTTTGTCAAAACCTTTTTCAATCATAAGTATTTTTTTCAAATTAATCTGAAAAAATCTCTATTTCTTCCTTTATAGTAATACAACTTCTTTGTTTTTGGTTTTTTATAAGTGTATTATCACACTAATAAGGAAAATACCAGTAACACAACGGCGGGCATGCCCAAGCTTCTGTTCTTCTCTAATCAGACATTTTTTTAAAGGGTTTACAATAAAGGTCTCCTACTTTCTCCTTTAACAAATCGTTCTTACCTGTCAAATAAAAAATATCTTTTAAATTCTTTTTCTTAGTACGGTGAGTATCATACGTTGTTTTTGTACATTAGAAATCACATGAAATATTTCCACAAGAGCTTTTAAAAGTAGACAATCGACTAAAAACATTTGAATCTAAGAAAGTATACATATTGATTTCACGTACTTCGAGCCTAAATCCATTTAATAAGGCACATAATTCTAATATCGCAAATCACTCGAAAATCGTATTAAGGTGATATTTTTGTTAAACTTATCTGTTCAAATAAATTATTTTAAGTACTGCATAGTAGAAATCTGTTTAAATTAGGGTTTTTTTAAAAGAAATAAGCTAGTAAACTATATTCCATGGAGCTTGTTACTTGTACAAGACGAATAAATGTGCCAAATCCTAACATACAGGACTACGTTTGCAATAAATCAAACTTATGCTAATTCCCGAAATAACATAAATAAATTGAACGTAAATCACGCAAGACATTCTCTCCCCCGCTTGAACTCCTTCTCCTCTCCTCATTATTTCTCTCGCTCTCAATTACACCACACAATATTTGCATCAGAGAATCACAACAAAATTCAACGTTTTTCTTCGGAAAAAGAAAAAGCTTGAAGTTTGAGATCCATGGAGTCTACTGCTATTGCTAGCAGACTCTTGTTCTTCCCCAACCCTACAACAACGACAGCAACAACAACAACGGCAACCCGGTTTCTACCATCTCAGTCACAGAACTCTACTTTCAATTCTCAACGAATCACTACCATCACAGCGGCTTCTCGATCTCTCCGCCGTCTCCGTTGCGTCCACGCTCCATCCCCACACCTACCACCGCCAACCATAACTCAGTCACCAGCACCAAATTCATTTTCTCGATCACGGCTTGCTCGACTCGTCGATGAATTCCGGGACCTTGTTGAGCCGGTGGACCGAGTTAAGCGGTTGCTTTCTTACGCTTCTCAGCTTCCCCCAATGTCTGAGAAGAATAAGATTGCTGCAAACAGAGTCATGGGTTGTACTGCGCAGGTCTGGGCTGCGGCTTTGATTGATTCTGAGACTGGAAGGATGAGATTCGAAGCCGATAGTGATTCGGAGATTACACGTGGGTTCTGTGCTTGTCTTGTTAGTGTTCTCAATGGATCCGCACCATCTGAGGTTTGTTAATTCAACTCTGATTCTCTTTCTTTCACTTAATTACATCTTACTTTTTTATAGTTGCTTTGTTAGATTGTTTTCAAGATAGAATTTTCCCATTTTTTCTTTCCTTCTGTTCCACTAAACCAAAATGCCCTTACTTTTGAATTACATAGCTTTTTGAAAATTTTGAGTTTGTAGGATTATTTAATTAGGAGTTTTGTGTGGTTTGCATGATTAATTTTGCAGTGTTCTATAGGTTCTTGAGCTACGGCCTGATGATTTCTCAGACCTCAATGTTGTTGGATTGCCTGGGAGGACAAGTTCCCGTGCAAATACATGGCACAATGTGCTCATCAGTTTGCAGAAGAAGACCAAGATGTTGGTAGCTGAGGCGGAGGGGCAACCATTATCGGAGCCATTCCCATCAATTGTGATTACCAAGGATGGGATTCAGCCTAAGGGGAGCTATGCTGAAACCCAGGTGAGGGATCTTACGCTATCTCCCTGATTCCTGGGAAGGAGAGTGGAAAAAGATGTAGATTTGCTTTTTTTCTTTGTATTGTGGGTTTCCGTGAATAATTTGGTGGGTCATTCCTATGGATAGGGCTATTCAGGAAAGCATCATTTCTATACAAATTCCATTTCTTTTCAGTCATGCTAGATTTAGGTTCATGTAAATGCTGAAATTTTCTAGTTTAGTTTGATGACACTTGCCTATTGATGTAAACGATGACTTTTTCTTTCTAATAGAACAGTAAGAAAATCTTTCTGGGTCAGTACGTGGACGCAACTGAATGTATGGATGGATGTATATGGATAACTGAACTGATTCTAACATGTGGTAGGTAGTGACAACTTGTTTGTGGGAAAAGAATTTTATGTGGCAATTATTAAGGTTAAACTAATGATAAAGACTCTATGATGGATGGTGAATGAAAGAATAATATACTACTTTATGGACTGTGTCTTAGGTTTCTGGTGCTAATTGGTCCACTTTAAAATTATTTAATGAACCTTAAAATTACGTGTTGCTCCACTTTGATATTATTTAATGTCTTTTAGCTGATAGCAACATCACTGCTTTGGCTCCACTCGTCCCTGATAAGCAATTATTAAATTCTTAATAAGGAAGAGGAAATAGTGTATATTTCTTATAACAATTTGCTACATTGGTGGTATATATGATCCTTCATAGACACTGTCTGTATTTTCTAATATGATGTACTGGTGTTATTTCTTTTGTTAAGACTGCTTTTTATCCTGTCTACCACACCAATTCTGTATCATCTGCAAGCTTGAACACTGGCTGTTTCCATGTAAGTTTTTGGTTCATTATTCCGGCTACATTTGTCATAGTTTTAGTGACAAAACTATGCAATTTTTTTTACCTGGGTTGTTTTTTGCAGGATTTTTGTCTTATATATGTTTTGAACATATATTTTTAAAGATTGTTCTTTAACTTGAGAAATAGTAGATAGATTTTGTTAGTGCCATATACTCGAACTATAGGATTGGAATCACTAGTTAAAACGAATAGTCACTTCTATGTTTTTACTTGTTCTAAGGTGTAGCATACTGTTTTCAATACCTTAACTGGTGATTTTTATATTGCATATGGTGGAGTGACTATAATTTAATTATTAAATTTGTTTATAAGTTTAAGAGCGAAGCAAAGGTCTAAGTTTTTTTCATTGATGATCATATTGGCAGAAAAAGTAAGAAAATTGTAAATTTCCTCGAAGTTCCATATTATGGATATGACATAGTGTTGTTAGTCTTAACTTATGTATGTTTCTCTTGTTTCTATTTGTTAACTGGTCTACTTATCTATGAGTGTAGTGTATTATGTGTGCACAATTTATTTCTATATGCATCTGTGCACAGTGGTTTATTTCCGCATTGTCATCATCATAAGATTGATTATTTTTTTCTTGTATTTCTATGCTACATCTGTGTGTTATTTGCAATTAGCCATCGCCACAAGTTGGAAGAATCTCGCTTGCTGAAGCCTTAAGACTTGATTTAAGTTTGAACTTCACTAGCCTCACATTATGCGTGAGGAATCAGAAAAGCAATACAAAAAAAGAAGAAAGTAAAACTGCAACTGCAACTAATAAGTAATTTTGGCATTTTAATTGATTTCTATGACATCAAGGGCCAGTCATTCATGAGGGTTGTTGGAGCTGACAAGCTAGACAATGGCTGTCGTCTCTACTTATCCTCTTCAGCATGGTTCATTGACCACTAGCTATGTAGGAAAGTTTGGCATTCATTGTTTCTTTATCTTATTTATCTGTCATTTTAACCATTTGCAGAGACCTATATGATACACTTGATCTCGGTATTCTCCGATAAATACATCAAGAATGCTTGATGCTTGTGTAAACCATTCATAAAAACTTTGAAGCATTAATTCTAAAATACTTATGTACGCTCATATATGGTGCTTCCATAAGTTTTTTCTTAATAATTTCTTTTGTGTATGTATAATGAAATTGGTACTTATTAATTTCTTATCTCTTAAGAAAAGTTTAGGTCTTTTTATTTCTTGCAGTCATAATGCCAACATTGATATATGTTGGAGAATTTTTGTAGTATGTAACAAGTATGTACATACATATTTTAGTTTATTGTGTATGCATATGCAAACCTTTCATTGAATTATTATCTATACTCATAGATATGTCTACCATCATGCTGGGTCTAATTGGTTTATGTCCTACTATTTGCAGACATGGCCAAGTACTCACGTTTTTTTTTAATGTTGCCTTGACTTCGATTATCCGTGTCTGTGCTTCATAATTTTTTCATCTATTACATGACTGAAGGATTATGGCGATGGAGAAACTGTAGATTTTGAATGCAATGATGTGTAACATTTGTGATCGCTGGTTGACTTCAGCAAGTCATGCAGGTAGAGGATTGCTTTAGGTTATAGAAAGCTTCATGTTTAGGCAAGGTTATGAGTGTGTCGAAGTCAAAGAGAAACCAAGGTCTTAAAATACAAGCTAAGTCAAGAGCAGCAATAGTAGTATGGTTCTGAGCCAATGTGTGGAGTTGGATGAGGGTTAGTTTCTGTAAAGTGGTTGATGCCTGCAATATGTGCAATTAGCGTCTGTAATATACCACTACAAAAGATTAAAATTGAGAAACTAATGGAAATGATTAAAAGACCGAATATTAAGGAGGTGAAGCTATTTTCTCAATACAATGCAAGTGACATTAATTAGGTTGCCTGTAATACTGGTTATGTTGCACATTGAGCTATACTTCATGAAGTGAGGATTTTTTCATCAAGCTTTGATGGCTAAGTTAATATTAAGTGTGTGTCTTTATACTCAGTATTTGTTTCTATACACATTGTTCTACTTTATATACTTGAGGATACCTTTCCAATTTTGAATAGCATTATGTATGTATCTTCTGAAGCTTAAGGTAATAGATGCAATCCATGTGAGGTCGTATTTGTTTGTGTAGAAAGATGTACTAGAACTCTTTAACCATAGAATAGGTAAATCTCTCTTAACACTGGGTGGATGTTGATAGGATAATGTTTGTTGTACACACCAAAACTAAAGGAAATCTTGTTTAAATATTTGTTTTAAAAGAGAAGTAAGATTTATAAAATTTACATCTTTTATATTATCACAATCAGAGGTGATTGTGGATTCAGTTCGAAAGAAATTTTTTCAAAGGTGGGATCTTATATTTGTTGGGCATGCAGTAGGAAGGACCTTGTCAAACTTTCTCTTACATCTAAGATATTGAATTTGAACTTGATAAATGTGATGGAATTCCTAAGCTCCATTGCAATATGAATTAACTATTCAGGAACAACTTATTCAAATTATTTCGAAACATGTGGTTAACACATTCCTAAATCCTTGAGCAGGTTCATTCTTTTTTTTTTTTTTTGGCGTTTAGATGGTAAAATTGAAATAAGATGGTTACAGGAATCAAATTTTGTTGGATTAGCTGACGCTGATTTTGCTCACAATATAAAGAATGAAATGCTATATTCCAACAACAAGTTTCAATAGATGCTTCAAAGTAGACTGATGTTTTGGGTATATTCGAATCATCCCTTGGACTTAGAGCAATTACTGAATGCATCCAGGCATAATGCTTGGATGTTTTCTTGGAAGAAAAAAGCCCTCTTTTCTTGAAACAGAGTATAGAAAGATGGGCGCTCCCTCTGACTGTTGGACTTAATTTATCTGCCATTGAGATAGCTTATCCTGAAGATTTGGTGAGAGGTTATTTTTTGTTTTTTTTTGTTATCGCTGTCTCCTATCCAGTGTTGAGGTTCCTTCGTGGTATATGCCATATACTGGAAGCATGTGTATGCATGACTTTGATGCTAAGCTGAATGTGAGTCTCACATGTACATACTAATAGCTGAACAAGTTATCGCTATATTTACTCAATTCTTTTTTGTCTTTGCAGGCCATGTTTTTGTCACCTAACGAAGTGAAGGTCCACGAACTTGTCAATGTGTTGAAGGAGAAGAAAATTGGTGTAGTTGCTCACTTTTACATGGACCCAGAGGTGCAGGGTGTCTTAACTGCTGCGCAAAATCTCTGGCCTCATATTCATATATCTGATTCCTTGGTTATGGCAGACAGAGCAGTCAAAATGGTAGAAGCTGGATGCCAGTTTATCACTGTACTAGGTGTCGATTTTATGTCAGAAAATGTGCGTGCAATACTTGACCAGGCTGGCTATGAAAAGGTAAACTTCATCCATCTGCTTGAGTGGTGTTCACTTGCTGTTCCATTTATTACTCATGGCGATTTTTTGTTATGCATATGTACTAGCTTATATGCTTAACGAAAAGTATTAGCTTTGCTAGGCAAGTCCACTTTGGCTCTTAAAAATAGTTAGAGAATCTCTTATTACTCTTGATTTTGCTTGTTCTCTTACCAGTGTACTGATAATGTTAATGTTTTTTACAGATTGGTGTTTATAGAATGTCAAGTGAAGAAATTGGATGCTCTTTAGCAGATGCTGCAGCAAGCCCAGCTTACATGCACTACATCCAGGCAGCTGCAAAATCAGCTCCATCATTGCATGTCATTTATATAAATACTTCCTTGGAGACGAAAGCTCATGGGCATGAACTTCTGCCAACAATCACCTGTACCTCATCAAATGTTGTTCAAACGATATTGCAGGTAATTTTGAGATTGTGCCTTCACTTTCCATTAAATCCTGATTTTGTTAATTTAATCTTTTCCCTGGATGAAGTTCTTGGCATAAGACACGTTCTCCATATATCTGATGCTATCTTTTATGCAGGCTTTTACCCAAATACCAGATCTAAACATTTATTATGGTCCTGACACTTATATGGGAGCTAATATTGCAGAGCTATTCCGCCAAATGTCTATAATGACTGATGAAGAAATAGCTCAAATACATCCAAAACATAACAGGAACTCTATTAAATCATCACTGACTCATCTGCACTATTACCAGGTACATTTGAGTCACTATTTTATCAGTAGCTAAAGTAAGATTCAATGATAAAATGAATATGGTGATAAAACATTCTTATCCCTCTATCCAGCATATATATTTTGTGCTTCAGCGAGTCATCAATTGGTTACCTGATTGCTTTTGCCTTACATGCACCTATTTAAAGAAACAGAAGGAAAAGAAAACTGCGGATAACATGTTCTCAATCATTAGCATCATCTCAGATTAGCTTAGTAATAGTGTCGCATGTTATTTCTGGAAGCTTACCATTCAATTCGATATGTCAAACTTGTTCTTTTATTAGGTATGGTTACAGGGCTACAACCATATGGATACTTTTTTTCCAACCATATGACTACTTTTTTCAAGTTTGGGATTCAGTTTCTTAATGACCTTCTAAAGAAAATGCATTTCCTATCATCGTATTGAGTTCTACTGTTAGTAATGTGGATTGTTGAGCATGCTAGTAATATATGTGAAAAAATTGAGTCTTTTTCTGTTAGTAAATGGCAATTCCTGTTACTTGTTACGTAGAAGCTGTGTGATTGACAATAATGCCTTAATCATTTGTTAGCTTGTTGTAAAGTTTATGTCAACATTTAACTAATCTACATCTGATTTCTCAAGACTAAATGATTCTACTATGTGATGATATTTCCATGTGTTGTTTCTCTTGGCCACTGCTTGGGTAAAGACCTGTCTGTAATATGCTCTAGCAAGTTACTTTTGAGAATGTTCATTTCACATGTGAACTGTAGCTAGAATTTAAGCAGTGGATGTCAAACTTGTTTGGTGAAGTAGATGGAAAACAGGAAAGTGATTGTCAATCACACTTACGAATGTCCATGGCTGATTGCACTGAACAAGTTTCTATTATTTAGTTTTGATGTTTCCAGAACTGATAGCATTTGCAAGCAACTGAAATGCCTTAAATAAGACTATGTATCCTCTTTCATTATCATTCATATGTGCCATTGACTTATTTGTCCTGTTTATCTTTGTCAGGAAGGCACCTGTATCGTGCATCACCTTTTTGGGCACGAAGTGGTTGCTAGAATTAAGGAAGTTTACTGCGATGCTTTCCTAACAGCTCACTTTGAGGTGCCCGGAGAAATGTTCTCACTTGCTATGGAAGCAAAAAGAAGGGGAATGGGGGTAGTAGGGTCCACCCAGAATATATTGGATTTTATCAAACAAAGGGTGAAGGAGGCTTTGCATAGAAATGTGGATGACCACCTACAGTTTGTCCTAGGAACAGAATCAGGGATGATTACAGCAATAGTTGCTGCAGTTCGTGATATATTGAGTTCTGATGAATGCTCGTCCAAAGGAGCAAGAGTCACTGCTGAGATTGTGTTTCCAGTCTCATCAGATGCAGTCTCAAGAACATCGGTTAATGGTTCACATGGCTTAAGTTCCTCAATAGCAAGTGATCTTGCTAAAATTACTGTTGTTCCTGGTGTGATGAGTGGTGAAGGGTGCTCTCTTCATGGAGGTTGCGCTTCCTGTCCATATATGAAGGTTAGTGCTTTTCTAGAAAAATTAGTTGTGTTGTCGAACTGATATACTCGTCATTTTCTTAATATTATGTGTTTATTCATCTAACCAATATACTGCTGAAAAGACCTAGAATTAGATAAAAGGATACTAACAGATTCCTAGAATTAGCTAGGTGTTTGGAGGTATGTCTGAAATTGTAGGAGATCGTTCTAATCTAAATGAATCAAAGATACTTCTGCAGTGAAGAAGAGCTGAAGGAACTGTTATATAAAATATGATGTAATAAATTAGCGACCCCTATTTTCATGACTAACTGTTTGCCTGTGTCTTCATCGAATTGGTTGTTGTGAACTTGGATCTAAAACAACCCAATCATGATATTCCACAGCAGTCATGTTTCTTAGAGCATGGAGGTTATCACCATGATGCATAGCAATGCTAAATAGAAGGTGCTTGTTGATGTGCATGATTCAGGACTGTGTTATTTTTGACTTTTCATTCTGCTTGGTGTTACAGCTTAGGACCACCTAGTTTGCTTGGTCATTTAGATGACATGTAGTGATTAATATGCATCTGAAAACAGAATTATGACTGTGAAATATATTTGCTGTTGCAATCATACTTTCATCCACCTAAGTTCTGACCTTTGATGAGTTATCAGAATGGCTCATACTGGATTAGTATTATAGTTGCAACAGCCGAGTCTGAATAAAAAGATACTTAGAACATACACAATTCCTCCAGTTTTCCAGTCAGCTTATCATCCATTCCTATCCGTGAAGTATATATGCTCTTCGCTTGTGTACAGAATGTGATATGTTTTTCTACTGCAGATGAACTCTCTGAATTCATTATTGACCGTATGCCATCAACTTCCTGATAAGGAACATAGCCTATCTACCTATAAAGCGAGAAGACTTAACGCTGTCACTCCTCTTGGAAATTCAGTTGCAGAAGTCGGGTGCGAGCCGATTGTGCACATGCGGCATTTCCAGGTTGGCTTTTATTCTGATATCATTGTTCCGCTACTCTTTTCAAAATGTTTGAGTACTTTGTGTCTGGACGCTATCGCATATCAAGTAGTTGTTATGCAATAACTTTTTGGGTAAAATATGATTGCACTAAGGTTTGTGTTTTATCTTATCTGTTGATTTTTCAGGCTACAGGGGTGTTGCCAGAAAAACTTGTTAAGCAAATACTTGGTGAAGCCAGAATTGGGGTGTCGTGATTTTTACCAAGCTGTGATTTCATGTTTCAGTCAACAACATCCCCCAGTGCCGAAACCAAATAGTCAACAGTTCCAAAACTACAAAAGTACTGTCGCAGCAAAGCCTTTCAAAGATGGATTGCCCATGGAGCTGGCCACTGATTTTTGGTTGGCATCCTGATGTGAGGGTCTTGCTGTTGATGCTGCTGCTAGAATTGACGCATGTTTGCTATCTTAACATAGGAATCATATTTATCACTGGACCCGACAGTTCATATTTTGATACTACCTGGTCTTGAGTAGTTGTATTCCAATATATGCAAATGCTGGGGGAATAACTTGATTAACTTCTTTCTGTCTCAGCTAGGAGGCAAAGGTGCGAGCCTCCTGAGACATGTAACTCATTTTGTTTCAAAGTCTAGAACATACTTTTTGAAATGGCAACTGATGTAATCATAAATTTTTATTATGCAAGCAAATGTTGAAAAGCATGTACAAAACCTTCATATGTGGGTTGGTTTTGTCTTAAGATTGTAAGCTAACCCTTCAGAATTTGAAGTTTAGATGGGTGCGGCTTTTTTTTCAAAAAAGGGAAGTTGTGCCTAACCACTTGCAACTAAAGTAGTAAGTTTTTTATCTGAAAGACGTGCAGTGGTTCTGTTTTGTTTTTTTTTTTTTTTTTTTTTTTTTTTCCTTCATGAATGCAGTTTGATATCTTCAAATTCCCAGCAAAAAGTTTTGATTGGCTCAATCACGACATTTTTGCTGCCCTCAGTACATTATCAAGGGGTTCTGCCACTCTTGAAGGCTTGAAGCTCCTCTCTCTCTCCTTTTATCTATTAATATTTATATATTTTCACTTTTATCTATCAAATTCTTTAATTATTGACTACAAAATTTGTAGTTCTAAAAATTTTAAATATAAAAGTAATTAATAATACAAAAGTTATAAACGTCTAATAAATATTTTTATATGAAATGTTTGAATTATTGAGAAAGCTTAAGTGGTGCACTTAGATTCACTTGTTGTTGAAACTCTTATATCAATAACATATACAATTAGGGTGTGTTTTAATTAGTAAAATAAGCTTTTCGGTGAAACTAAATTTAGTAATAAGGGAATTAGATATGAGTTTAGTGAGTTAATGATAAACTAAAAACAAAATTGAGTTCGAATTTACAATTTGATACAAAAAAAATAAATTTCGTGAGTTCCAACTTGCTTTGAATTTCTGCACTCTTGGCACTAATTTTGAAGTATTCTTATCTAAAAAATTCAAGTATACGTATGTTCTTTTCTTTTTACCTTGAAGTATTATCTACATATGTCCTTAATCTCTTTCCACAAAACAAAATATTCACTGAGCATATAAAAATTCTTCCTTCCCTGAGCTGGTCATTTCAATTGTCTGTGACCAACACCTGAAAACAGTGACTGTATCTAGAATGAACTTCAGCAACTAATAACTTGCTTAACCACAATGAAATCAAAAGCCATTCAAAATAAAACATTTCATTCATTCTCCTTACGAGAGCCACCAACCCTGGGAGTCTTAGAACGAGAAAAAAAAAACAAAAAGAACAATTAATGGGCCAAAGCTGGGGTAGGTAGAAATTGTGCAAGCCTAACCGTGGGCCACAATCCACCACCACCAACCCAAATATTTTAGTTGAATTTACTAACGAAAACAGTGAGACCTGCTTCCAAACTTGTTTAATGCATAGTTCTAAAATAATCTGAACTGAATTTTTCGCGTTTAAAAAATTTTAAAATTTTGATGTTACTGTATCAGATTAATTCGAATCTGATTCATCCGTAGAGAGGCCCTGTACTTGTTGCTTGCACAATAAAAATATTGCCAACATGATTTCGGTAAATGCAACTAAACTTGCTGTGCATAAGTTTGAAGTTGCAAAATTTTTTTGGTTCATGTTGAATTGTGCACTCCACAAACGAAATATTTTGCTACGCTCAACTTCAAAGTGAACATTCTTTTTTAAATTAACAAACTATTAATATTTTACTCTTTTCACTGTTATATAACTACATAAAAAAAATAAAAAGTATTTCTAATTTGTTTTTTTAAATATAAATTAAATTTAGTTTAAATAATATATTTACAATAAATTATTTTTTAATAATTTATTTTCGTTAATGGAACACATTATTCACTTACTGCATCTTTTCTTGAGTATGTTTTTCTTTTCAAAATCCACTGATTTGTCTTCACAGGCTTAATTCTGAAAAAAATATATTTGATCTCAATCTCTATTTAGAAACAGAGGTCTACACAAAAGAGGTATTCTATTCAAAGATGGTGTTTTCATATTTCATCAAGTAAAAATTTGACCACACCTAACACCTGATAGTGAATGATGATCGTTGTAAATGTAAATCAAATGAAAAACTTCTACTTCTAATCTTTTGTTATTCTATATTAATTTAACATAACATCTGCCTAGTGCTAGGCTGCCAGCCACCAACCCTCTTGTTTGTCATCACACCACCCTCCTCTTCTTCGTTTTGTTGCAATTTGTCTCCACCAACTTCAACAACTTCGCTGCTATCTCTCTCTAGTTCCATCCCTTCTTTGTTGTTTGAGATCTAGGTAGTGAACGGAAAGATGACTAGTGAGAAGAAAGTGTTCAAGTTGGATGAAGTCTCCAAGCACAACACCGCGCAGGACTGCTGGCTTATTATCGGCGGCAAGGTCTTCTTCTTATTCCATGTTTTTCTTTTGTTTGATTGATTCATTGGCCGTTACACTTTGTTAGATCTGGAAAAGTGATGATTTTGTTTTAAAAATTCGAATCTTTTTTATAAAAGATTCAATTTTTTTCATAAAGGATTCTCTTTTTCTATGAAAGTCACTTTGTTTTTTACAAAGATCTGGTGTTTTTTCCAGTTTATAGCCAATTACAGCAAGCTTGAGAGAAGAATTTCTTACTGTATATATGTGGATTTAAATAGAATTCTTCCTCCTGTATAACAACTTAGTAATTAAATTGCAACCTACTTCTCGTTCTTGGGAGGAGAAGTTTACGGTCTCCGCTGTATAATTTCCATAAATATAGTTTTATGAAATGGGCGCTTTTAGATTAATTGGCACGTTAGATCAGATCTTGTTGAGTCCATGGTAAGCTGCTTATGAGAACTTTGTAGTTTTAGAAGGCAATGGATATCTGTTGTTGGCGTTTTCTCTGCGTTCTAGTTTACCGGACGTGATTCTCCAAGTGGTACCTGAGTTCTGGTTGAATGAATGTACTTTTTAGTGAAGTCATTTCGTGGCAATCTTGCTTTGAAATTTTCGTAGGGCTGGTCTATAATAGCTTGGTCGCTATACATTAGTGCTTCTACTTTGGCACATTTTTGTCTTACATGTCTTATTGCTTGACTTACCATGCTAGGCGTTTGGGATTGCGTTTCCTTTTCAATTTCTCTATTTCACGTTTTTTAATATATATTTTATAAGTATTTAAAAATTTTATTTTAAAATTTAGAAAGTGTAGAAAAATTTTGCATAATGAGATTTTTTTATTGTATATTTTTATTATTTTTTTACATCAAAAAAATAAAGTTTGTTTTTTTTAAATAGACATAAATATCTTTTATTTTAGAAAAGTTTCATTTCATAAGCAATTCCAAACGCTCCGTAATCTTTGCATATATTGGTCTGGTATATCACAAAAAGTCGTGTGGATAATACATAAAATAAATAAATGTTCCCGTTATAATTTATGCTATATAACAAGCGGGAAATGGAGCTTTGAAGTAGGTAAGTACAACTATAAGGAATGATAAGAGAATGTATAATAACCAAAATTTGAGTAATAATAGTAAAGAGAAAAGCTTATTTGCTAAGAAAGGAAAATAATGAAAATGATAAGAAAGAACCTTTTCAATTTGGAATTGGAAGTAGGGAAACTTATAATTGACAAACGTTTTATTATGAAAATTAATGTTAGTCTTCTGCCCATGCCCATGCATGTGGGTTGAGACTCATGTCCACATCCGGCATACCTCTTTGATATTATTTGTGATAAGATAAAAATTTGTGATACTACCCGGCGGTTCTAGTTTAGTTATAATTTGAAAGGGTTTTCTTTGTTCTGTAGAGGGGTGACATTTTTTAATTTGGGTTTGCTACTGGTCCAACGTTAAGACTCATAGAGGTCCATGTCTGATTCCCAAACAAAAGATTATGTCAGTTGAGCACAATTTATATATCTATCTATCTATATATATATATACACTTTTGTATCATCAATCACTGTATCCTACTTTCCTATATGCTTTCACTACTCTAGCATAGATTTCTTAACTGCTTGTGTGGATACACTAGATTGGTGTATATTAATAACACTACAATTGTCAAATCCGACAATAGAATGTGTAAACTTGATTTCACTAATAAAAACCTTTTATGATCTGTGATGAAACCTAATTCCTTTTATACTTGAGTAACACCTAACTGAAATAGCAATTTATCTTTTATTTTTCATTTTCTCCCTGTTTCCTGATTGTCTACAATGCTTGCAAGATGGTGTTGTACCATGTTTAGAGCAACTTGTAGTTGTTGGCCCCATAATAAATCGCAACCACGGTTTGTCGATTCAATCTCTCTAGTCTAGTCTAATCGTGTCTTTATGGCCTGAATTTTCAAGAGTCTTTGCTCTTCGATTAGATGCAATCAAATTTACGGTTATTTTGCACAGTTTTGGTTTGTTCTATAAAACATTTTCGTTTGTGAAACCAGTGTTAGCATAATTCTTACAATTAGTATACATGCTTTTACCTTCAATATTTTCAAAACAGTATATGTCCCCGTGTATCGGACATCCCAATTAATCTTACCACTACCAACTTAGGTTGAGTACTGCATGCCTGAACCAATATCACCACCAGACATGCCCCATGATCTGGTTAACATTGAGCAAGATGAGCGAATGCATGTGGAAGGAAGCATAGGTTTTTAAGGTGGACCAGACTTTTAGTAAAGGCTAAAAAGTGTATAATGCTATAGATGATTTTAGATTCAGCTCTAGTGTAGTGACTCGTATGCCCTTTTGTTATCTTTCTATCATAATCAGATAATATTGTAATTCTCTTTTAGTTCTATCATTTGTTCAGTTTAACTTGTCCATTGACATCTGAAATTCAGGTTTATGATGTAACTAAATTCTTGGAAGACCACCCTGGTGGCGATGAGGTTTTGCTATCAGCAACAGGTTGGTTTGGTTATGTAAAACACAACTTATCCAATAATTTAGCAATCAAATATGAGTAAGTGTGGAAACTAAATATGGAACTTATGCTTCATTCAGGGAAGGATGCGACGGATGATTTTGAGGATGTTGGTCACAGCACCAGTGCAAGGGCTATGATGGATGAGTACTATGTTGGTGAGATTGATGAGTCGACAATCCCTACGAAGGTTAAGTACACACCTCCCAACCAGCCCCACTACAATCAGGACAAGACCTCAGACTTCATCATCAGGATCCTCCAGTTCTTGGTTCCTCTGATGATCTTGGGTCTTGCTGTTGCTGTCAGATTTTACACCAAAAGCAATTGAAATTTTTATCATCTTGAAGAGCTTGCAATAATTCACATCTCTATTTTTTGTCAATTTATTGTGGACTTACATTGGAACTGCATTTGTAGTATTCGTTTTAAGAGTGGCCATCAGAATCTGCATTCACACCTTTTAACTTGTTTCATCATGTCCAAGTAATATTGATCTACTCTTGTTCTCATTAATAAATATTTAAAAATACTGTTGAGTATACTGGAAAACTTGAAATATTTGTTTCTGTCATTTATGTTAGAAGGATAGCGACTGCTTCTGTTACTCATTGTGGAGTTGTATATAACCTGCTATGACAAAGCAAACGTTAGTGTGGCTAAAATCACACCATTCATTTTCCATTAAAAACTTCATCCCTCCAAGAAAACCTTTTTTATTTTATCTATTTTGTTTTTTTTTTTTTTTGTTAAAGATATTTTTGTTTTCTTGTCATCTTTATTATCGATTACCAATAAAGATAACATAATTATAAGTTAATTAAGAACATTCATCTTAATTCACCAGTCATAAAGAAATAGATATATTCTAATTGAAAATAATGGAGCATATTGGAGAAATAGATTCACTAGAAATAAGTAGCATATTGGAGAAAAACTCTTCTAGGTCCCTTTAATCGAAGTTAGGAAAAAAGAGCCCCTCTAATTCATATTTCCACATTAAGGTCCCCTGCCATCTCAAATGACAAATTTGCCCATGCATTGCTCTTATAGGTCCCATGCTCTTTTTTCTTTTTGGGATTTTATTTGTGCGGAACATTTGGGGTGGTATTTTGGATTAATGGATCTATTTTGAATTGATCTATTTAATAATTGGCTCGTATTTGTTCAACCCTAATTTAATCTATAAATTAATATGAATAAAAAAATTGTCAATTCTGATTAAATCTATTTAATAACCAGATCAAATTCAGATCGATCTATTTAATAATTAAAATTATTAATTTTTAATTCTATACTTTTAAGCTTGTGTGAAATTATAAAAATATTTGAAATAAAAGTGCACGATATTTTTGGTGAAGAGATATAGTGAATGTTCGTCAAAATGTGAACTTTAAAATATTTTTATAGATCCTTAAAATATCCAAAAAAGTTTATTTTTATTTTTAAAAAAATGTGGTGACAGCTGAAATTTTATTATTATAAAGACATATTAATAATTTTGATAAAAATCTTGATAAACATAGCCAAAATTTTGATAAAAAATTTTTATTCAAAATTCAAATTCGTCATTAAAACAATAACTACATAGTTATACTTTCGATAATATTATAGTTATCATCTTACACTATTTTACTAAGACATAAAAATAAATAATTAATTATAAATATAATTTAATTTTACAATTTATAAATTATTATTATTTACTTTTTATTACTAAAATTTTATTATACGGTAAGAAAGAATTGTTCCTTCAAAATATGTCAATTCGAATTGGTAGATTAATTTCGGATAATCTGAATTGATATATTTAATAACCGGATCAATTTTATTCAATCCTAATCTAACTCATATATTTATATTGGTCAAATTTTTAACACTAATCCTAATTAAATGAGTAATAACAGATTGAATTTTTAAATCAAATCATATATTGTCACAATATATAAGAATTGTGCAGTCATACGCTATAAGGGACATTTGGATGTTTATAAAAATAACTTTTTTAAATAAAATATTTTAAAAATAAACTTTACTTTTTATCTAAAACAGCAAAATAAAAAATAACAAATCTTATAAAGTTATATTTTTTTATTTTTAAATTTTTAAAATAAATTTTATAAATATTATAAATTATTTATTAAAAATATAAAATAAAATAAAATATTACTTAAAAAAATGTGCATACGTGAAGGATCGTCCACATCAATAGAATATGACTTTTTCAGATGCCTCACTGTATTTGCAATGAAAACTCGATGTAATCAGACTGCAAACGGTAATAAAAAAGTAAAGCACTAACTGAGACGAGGGAACTGATTCTTCATGAAACTACTCCTACACATCTGATCTGCTGGAACATCACATTAAATCACCCATATCTTTGTTACATCCACAAACTACACAAAGTTACAATACACGATCATTTGAAATTTTCATCTTTGCAAAAACAGAAACTCTCAATGAGATATCCAAGTAATACTCAACGAGCAGATCAACTAAAATAGATATCACCAACATTGAGAACCAGCTTCCATAATTTTAAAGCAATTGTAGCAACCTGCTGAGTACAGCAAAGATCATCAGAGACGGTATTATGGCTGCAGCGTGATCAATTTCTCTCTTGTAGTGGTATAATCATACAATGCAGGTGCTGTATGATTTCCGAGTCTCGCAACATAATCAATCGATTTAAGGATGCACAATGTTTCCTTCATGTGGTCATTTATTGCTCCTTACGTTTGGAGTGCCAATTTAGATAATCAGCTAACGTTGGGGTCACTATAAATTATTCTTAGCCTTCTTTTTTCTGGAAGCAAAGCTGCTGGGGCCAACAGCTATTGACATTCGTTTTGTCCTGCTGATTAAAGAAGAAAAACAAGTTCAAAAGATTGATCCGTCACTGTTTTCTGAAAAATGAGCTTACTTTTGCAGACCTTGCAGAGATTTCCGCAGGATCTGAATCACCCTTTTGGTCAGCTTTATCTGAATACAAAGTAAATATCAAGATGTGAAAATTTATAGAATATGCAGTATTGACAAAGTACAGTGACAAATAAGGTATTCATATATCAATATTTTTGAGAACAGTCTCCAAAGAAGAGCCAGGAACTTGTAGTTAGTAGTGAACGATTAAAGTTAACTAATAATCAGTTATCAAAACTGCTGCGTCATCTATTCATAGCATGAGATGTGCAAATAGTTTACATGAGTCTAATTTGCTAGTAGAAAGTTTGTTATAAACTAAGTGTTAAAATGATACTAGGAGGATCAACAAAACTAAAATGAGGTTTCTACAATCAAACTTGCTTCGCAAAGTGCAAAAAGATCAAACAGCTGATACAACAAAATAAATCCAAAACTCTTCATTCACTAGTTTTAACCCTTCATAGCGTAGGATTTTATTTATTAGCTGCATCTACATAGGTGGATCCAGTAGTCTATCAAAATTTTTAATCCACACCAATATATAGGGAAATACTTGTTATAATTGGCCCAACAACGAAAGTTAGATCTTCAGCAAATAAATCCCTTGATTACTCATCACTCGTTCTTGGTAGTGCAATTATCTATCTCTTCACCAAGTTATCTTTGATTTTATTGTAAGTTGCTTCTTATTAGCCAAAAAAGAGTAAAACCTACAGAAACTTAGAGTGATGGGTTGAACTTCTTAATTAGCAAACACTTTCTCTTTTTCTAGATTTTATCAACAATAACAGTCTGCAAAGCTTGAAATCTCCACCTTAGGAGCCCAAATTTACCCTTGGTTTTTTCATAGATTGATAGAAATTTGACTTATATCAGACAATGATAATTACGCGGGAGGTTTTACCTCCTTTGAAGAGTGGAGAACATTTTATGTTATAAGAGTTTTAGTGACCGGTAACCTTTTTTCATTTTTTTTTATATAATGCATGTTAGGTTGTGCGGGTCATCTATACTAAGAAGTTATTTTGTTTGATTAGCTGGTTGTTTATTTGGAACTTAGTGTGAAATATGTTAAAATATAAGGGATTTGATATTAGTTTGATATGTATGAAATGCTACAAATTCTCAACTTAAAGATTTAGGGAGAGACTATGTTAAAATTCCACATTCTTAGATTTGTTGTTGAGTTAAGTTTAGTCCAAATCAACGCCAATCATGACCATAAATTTTGGTCATAATCTAATTGTCAAATCACGCTTCAACTAGTAAAACAATCATGCAACTTAACAATTTTGCACCTAAAAACTTGTTAATTCAAACGAAATCCACTATTAGATCAAGGTAGGATCGTAAACTCGGATGTATACTCATAAACTCGGATCATAAAATTGTGTGAAATCAAACAGCTTTTCTTAACTTCAAGTCATGATAGTTTAACAATTAAGCATATGTTTCAACATTTATCTTGAGGTTTTGATTAATCAAATTCAACTCTATATCTATTCTCCGCTAGAAAAGCTAAGGTTACTCTTATTAACATTTCTAATCTCTAGAAAAGACTTTTGATAATTCATTAAGTTCAACTTTACTTCTTTTTGTCCTTTATTTTTTCTAATCTTTCAATGTTTTGGACATTTTTAAGAGTATAAATAGCTGTAATCTTATGAAATTATATGTATGCTGCATACGAGTATTTTTCCCTAATATTAAAATTTTCTTTTCAAAAGATTGCACGATTAACCTAAGCATAATCATATGAATAGTTTAAATGAAAATATGCCTTTTACAATTAAATTTGAATGAGTTTGTTTGTAATAACTTTCTAAGTATATATGTAATGATTTCAAGTTATTTATATAGTTTATAAAATCCACAAATTTATAGACTCTTCGACAATCCTAATTGAAAAACGTGAAAGCAATAAATCTTAGCTGTTATAATAGAGATGGATGATCACGAGAGACAAAAATATAGTTGTACTTCAGGAGACTCTTCTCAAGAGGAAGATGATGTGATCTTTCTCAACTTGTGGTCTTGCTGAGACATCAAGTGAGTAGGACTCACTGTCATTCCAACGGCAACAACGACACATACGATGAGCTTCTCTTATATTTAGCTATCGGAATGACCAAGGTCTAATCGGCCGGTTAAACACTCAAAAAAAGGCCTTAGAATGAGTCTTACACAGCTTGCGATAGCTGATTCTCTAGAGGGCCTTTGGAGGGTACTCGTAGAAAGACATTAAGGTGGACATCGGAGTTCGTAAGTCAAAATTCACATGAACACCTCCGTAGATTAGCTCAACGTTAGTGAGAAATTTTTTATTATGAAAAGGTTTCAGATGAGAAGAAGGTAAAACTAGTAGCTTCAATTTTAAGAAACATGTTTCTAGTGGCCAAAAGCAACCCAATATCACAAAAGCCCCAAGACAAGTCGCGAACCATACTTGAGAAAAAAATTAGAAAGAATCAACAACAAATTTTTACCTAATAACTATCTCCACAGAGGAGAAACTTTAATGACGTTCTTATTTTTAATAGGACTATAGAGGAGCATATAGATCATATTCACCAAGTGTTTCAAATCCATAGGGAGGAGAAACTTTATGCTAACTTGAAGAAATGTGAGTTTATGACAAATAATTATCTTTATAGGCTACATTGTCTTGACGATGGTATTAAGGTTGAACTTACGAATGTTGAAGCTATTACTTCTTGGCTCACACTAAGAACTCTTCATGCTGTTCAGAGCTTTCGTGGTCTTGCTATCTCCTATCCGATTTTGTTCGGTTTTTTAAATCATTGTGGCATTACCTTATCTCCAAGGAGTTCATCCTTTACTCAATCATGAGGCTCTCATTGATGGCTAACATAAACTTAATCATAAGCATGCCAAGTGAGAGGAGTTTATTTTAGGCTTCTCTTTCAATATCAAGCATAAGGTGAGTTCTCTTAATTAAGTGGTTGGTGCCTTAAGCTGAACGCACTCCTTTTCTCAACTCTATGCAAGCTCATTCTATTGAGCTTTTGATAAGTAATTGTACAACAATTATCCCTATTTTGGTGACATTTGGACTGTATATGTTCACGACTTTCGTGCAACATTCTTATCATTTAATGTCTTTTTTTTTTCAATTTTTGTATTCCCGAATACTCTCTTCGGCTATCCATTGTGAAAAGGCTCACAATGATGGTGGACTTGTCAGTCACCGTGTGAGAGATAAGAGTTTGATCTTATTCAAGAAAATTTGTTTTGTTAGTCTATATATCAAGATAAATCTCAATCTACTAATCAATATAGGTATTATCAAATTGCCAAGAGACATTCTCACATGGGCTTGTATACTCCTTTACTGTGCTAGCAAAACCTTAAAAATATATAAGTGTAGACATCATTTTTAGGACTTCCCTGCACTCAATGAGCTATGAATTCTAGTATGGATTACTTCTTAAAATGGCGCATTTCATCCCTTGTTCAAAGATCCTTGATACTTCTAATGCTACGGATCTATACTTTTGAGAAAGTTATCGAGTTACATAGCATTCTAAAAACTATCCAACTGATAGGAATAGTAAATTATAAGTCATTATTTGGCGCACATGAAATTATGTTCTTCCAAACCGGAGAAGAATAAAGCCAATGCTAAACCCGAAGCTGATGTGGGGTGCGGTTCATGAATCGAACCTCTCCAAGTCCAAGAAAGAAGTGTGGACTTTGTATATTAGGATAGTTATCATTATTGCATGAAGTTAAGTTTTATTAAATGCAAGGATGAAATAGTTGTCATCTTGAAAAAGTGTTCACATACTTGCATGAGTTATTACTCTCTTGGGTTCATGCTCCTAATTTTCTTTATATTTTGGAAATTTTGCTAATATAGAAGTTTCCATTTGAATTGATACAAATTTAAGTATTTTGAATTAAAAGAAGATAGGGTATGTCCATGTCATTTATTCTATCTATCTTTTGTAAGATACTTTTGATTATCTAAATGAAACTATCTTTTGTAGAGTCTTTCATTTTGAAGTCTTCCTTTTAGTTTTATCTACTAAATTGAGATCTTTAATGGTGAGGAATCTTTTTTCTTATCTACTATGCTGGGAATCTTAGTGGCAAGTGTATCTCACATTCTAAAAATTATCTGGCGCGTCCCACATATGCGCCTAGCAATATATCTGAACAAAAATCAAAACCACATACACATCCTTTTGAATATCTAAGTACTACATTGTTGCGTCCTAACTACGTCATGTCTTTAAAATAACATATATTGTTGTGTTCGTATGTTCATGCTCATGCTTGGAAGGGTAGGATAAGAACCAAACCTGAAGGAAGTAAAGACCAAAGCATCTGATGGGAAGAGTATGACAATGTTAGACAAAAGGAATATATTTGTTTGAATTTCTAAAGTTTATGTTATCCTATCATACATGTCTGTAATAAATAATTGTATTTCTGCTATCTTAGCCATGTCTTGTCCTAAGAATTACACACATTCCTGTGTATGGCATTTCATGTTTGTGCTTCAAAGGGTAGAATAACAGCAAACTGGAAGGATGGCATTGGCACAACAAAGAAGTAAGATGTTGGGTAATTACAAAATTCTACTTGTATAATAGACATGTTATTATGACAAACGATTACAAGACAAATAATGGACATAAAGGTTCTCAAATAACCTCCTAGACTAGCAAATCAATTACATGTACAATAATGACATGAAGTTAATGGTAATAATGTAGAAAACTTCCTTTTGGCTTGTTTAGTAGAGCTACAAGCCTCTGGCTTATAAAAGGTTGTTCTAGTTTCATCTTAAAGAAGGCCCTACCTAAGCCCATTATTCATTAATCATGTCAGACCAAAATAACAATTAAAACATAATCGACTAAAGATAATAAACTCTTGTTAAGTTACCTAACCCAGAATCTTCATCTGTTTCATGACCTGAGCTTGTGGACGATCCCCAGCGGTCCTTTCCATTGTCATTGTCCCAACGATCACCCACAGGAGGACCCCAAAAGTCAGGCTCATCTGAGTCGCTGCTCTCTGCTACTGGTTCCCTTGGCTGATGAGCAATCTCACTACTATCTTTCTTCCTATCCTTGACAGCCACTATTTTTCTTGGTTTCTTGTTGGACATCTTTGCATCCTTCTCTGCTTTTCTGGGAGATGCTACCTTTTCTGCTTCCTTTTGTTCTGTTGAGATCGAGGTTTTAGCAGGATGACTAACATTAAGTAAAGATATAGATCTTAATCTGTCAGATTTAATAGCAACAAACATATTTGGTTGGTTACCAAAATGGTGGCTTTAGTTGACAATTCCTACTTTTGCAAAAGAAAGATAAGTAAAAAAATTAGTATAATTGGTCAGGAAATCAATCAAATATTGATTAACAAAAGGAAACTTAGGCTAGCGAAAGAAAAAAGTGAACATTAAACAAAAAGCATAATAAATCACTTATAGGAATATGAGCCTTTAACTTCCAACCTTTAGAATTATTTAATAAAAGATGTGAAAGCAAGAAAACCACAAAAATGAATGAAAATATTAAAAGCTCATACTTCACAAGAATACGTGAATTGAAACTATGAAAATAAATGACTGAAAGCAGGACAAAGAAGTTGAGGATTTGCATACATGTGAGACTTTTGGAAACAAGATACAGAAATACTGTGCACCAGCAAAGGTGAAAGAAAAATTCCAAAAATTGGTAAGAAATTGATTCTCTAAACTTTAGACAAACTAAGGACTAAAAATAAAAACATGCACACCAACAACAACAACAAATAAGCTTTACCCCACTAAGTAACGTCGGCTACATGGATATTTTCACAGCATTGTGCTCTATTGTAAACACTATACTTGATCGAACACTAACAAATAAGCGATTTTTATGGTATCTGACCAAGTAGTTAAAAAAAAGTCACACTAAATAAAGGAAAATGGGCAAGAATAAAGTTCAGGCAAAAATTTTTCTTATCAGTGTTTCGACATTCGCTTCAACAAAGAAGAAAACAAGTAGTACAAGTACACAAGCAAAAGCACCATTCTAAAAACTTAGCATTGTTGTAACAATAAAAAGAATCACTAGCACAAGAAAAAGAGAATAATCTGCTTATGTTTAGGAAACTTAAAGCTGTGAAACTTGAAGAACACTATTTACCTTTCTACAAACATGCAACCCAGTAATCACAGACCCAATGCATGAAAGAACTGGTAAAATAGAATACTCCAAATGCATACCATGAGCCTATGTTATCCACGACAAATGTATGTTGATCCTCACAAAATAAAACAAGGCAGAATAACAAAGGGTTCCAAAAGCATTAACCTCCTGTTCTTTTTTGACATTCCTATTCTACACATTCAACAAGGCCCAAAAACATACCATATTACTCAAGCGACGTAGGCAACAGCCAGATGTTAAGGGAGGCATACCCAACTTATTCTGGAACCTTTTCCCGCTGATATGCTTCCATATGTGCTCCTCAGACTTATTGACAGTGTCCCCAGTAAGCTCACATACTAACTTTGATCTATTTAGTCAAACAGAAAAATAAAACACAGAAGTAAACAAGATCAAGATCTGACATATAAGAAACAGAAAGAACTATCTCAACAGAAATAATTTGATGTTTTCATCTAAACTAATCAAATCTCCAAAGGTAGTCTTTGTCAAAATATTTGGAGAGAGAACAAGTTTTTGTTGGTGTTTTGAGAGGCCTGCATGACCAAATGGAAGCAATAGAACCCTCTTTGCGCAAGAATAAGAAAACAGCAAATACAGTTAGTACCAAATCATCTCTGCTTTAGCTTAACTCTGTAGTTTGCACGTTCTAGTTTTCAGCGTGATTTTCTGCTGCTCCCTTCATGGAGCATAACATACAGAGGTGGGTTTAGCACAAGAGAAGCATATCTTATTTTGTGACAGGGAAAGTGAATTCATCTTTACAAGAATCCCACATTCCATTGCAGGTCCAAAACATATCAACGTAAGATACCATTGAGTTAGGAATGTCTTGAAGAACAAGTTGTTTCGACTTACAAGATCCTTTCCTACAACAATGGTGCGAGGGCCTTCTAAATGTGTCGGCAGGAGAGTTTGTTGGATTATGCATCCTCATTTGAAGGACTAATTCTAATTAGATTTTGGAAAAAGGAGATGCCGGGTGATTGGGCCGTGTGATCTTTGCCTCTCAAACCTCAAAACATGTATAATGTCTTATGAATTGTTGTTCTTGATATTTTAATTGCCAATGTGATGGTGTTTGCCTCTCAACCCGAACACAAGTATAGTGGATGGCCGCAATTTCGGTTGAGAAGTGTTGAACAAACAGATCTTTTAGTTTGTCAATGCAACAGAATTGACGGATTAACTAATACTACAAAGTACAACTTCTTTGGACAAACTCTCTCAAACAAATGAACTAGTTTTTAGAGTAATAATGGTGGCAGATGACTAGCAGCACTACTACTTCGACTAAAAACAAAAGCCTACCATCTGTTTGACAAAATGCCACAGACGAAGATAGCACTAACCTGAATTCAGGATGTGGCTTGAATAGATTAAGCGGCGGCTTTCTTTTAGAAACAGCAACATCAATTAGAGCGACCCTACAAGCTTTGCTTCTCGAGTATGTCTCCTTCTCTCGCTCCGGCAACTCGTGACCCGTCTCAACACAACGCAATCTCCCGCCGCCCAAGTCTTCAAACTTGGGACAACCCAACAGAAACTTTCCTTCTCTCTCTTTCTCACCCTTCGATTCCTCCATCTTTCTCGGACGGAGATGAGCGCCGGCGGAGAAGAAGAAGGTAACAAAGGTGAGATTTTTTTGGATTACTTCATTAAATAAGTCACATCCAACTCAAATTTATGTTTTAAGGCCACTTTACTAAAATTTATGTTTTTAGTCAAGTTTGGATGAAAAAAATTAAAATACAACCTTCATTCTTTAGTAGTAAGTTAAACTTTTTTTTAATACTCAAAATTAATTTTTATTCAATCTTACCGAACAATTCTAAATGCGTTTGAAAAAATTTAAACAATTATTGATTTAAAAAATGCTATTCATATTTGTCTATATATTTAGGTTAATATTATTACTAATAAAAGCTCAAATATAGTAGAATTTAGGAGTTGTTTAAAAATACTTATAAAATTATTTTTATTAAAATAAAAAATATTTTTATTATATTTTAAAAAAATAAATTTTATTTTTTATTTTAAAAAGTACAAAATATTTTTCTGCAAAGTTATGTTAAACGTATCTTTATTCTATTGCAAAAGGTTGCATAATTTTAACTAATAATGTATTTTTGTTAAAAATTATGAATATATTGTAACCCAACCGTTAAAAATAATGGCATCTTATTAAGATATTTTAATTTAAATTCTAATAAAAAAATTTATTTCTAAGATCATAGTATGACTAGTGAGACCGTGCCTCCGGCGCGAACAACATAGAGTCGCACATTGCATTTGGGTCCAGCAACACGTGTCATACATGGTTACAAATTAGGGGAAAAAAAAAGTTTAAAATCTTAAAATAACTAAACTTACATTCTATAGAACTTCAAAGAAAAGCTTTTTTATTATGCCAAAGCTTTCATATAAACGTACATATATACAAAATTCTTAAGAAATATAATTTTCTACATTACAAATTTATAAACTCTATTGGAAGTTTTAGGATATGGTAAAAAGATCCATCCACACGTTAAGAGTTTAAGCAATATAATATAAGATGTATCTTACTACATAATTAAATTACCGTTGGTAAATCTTTTAGGTAATTTTATCTCTTAATATTTTTTTAATAAATTTTAATAATATTTATTAAGAATCTTTAAAATATAAAAGTTATATATGATATAACCTTTATATATATAGATATTATTTTAATTAAATTTTGAACTGTTTTATCAAAACTTTGTAAGCGGATTATCAAAATTGACGGCACCTTTAGAGTTATTGCTAAAGTTTTAAGAGATTTGTGGAGTACTTATTAAAAAGTAAATTTTTTAAAAAAAGTTTTTAGATATATTATTAATAAATTTTTTTAAACTATAAAAATTATATATATAATTATCATAAGTTATATTTTATAGATATTTTTCAAATTTTTAAAAAATATTTAAAAATTTATGTATAATTTTTTTGAAGCGAAAAAAAAAATTTATTGGTATTGATAAGCAATTTCAAACATGTAACTTACTATAATGTTGTAAGGTATACACGTGTTAGATAGTCAGGAAAGCTATCAACTAGGTTTTGTGAATAAAATTAAACAGTATCTAAGACATAAACAGATTTAGATTATTAGAATTGATTATAGGTACGCAGTCGCGGATCTGGTTAATAAATTCTCCGAATCTTTTCTTTAATTTCAAGTTTAATAGCAACGCCAACTCTAACGACAAGAAGAGAGAGAAGGTAAAGAGGGAATCCAAGGGAGATCGACCACCAGCAGGAGCAGCAGCAACTGGAGAGGAGTCGATCGCTGTGTTGCTCTCTTTCTCTTCTTTTATCTCTGGAATCGATCGATCGATATCAAAAGCTGGTGATACTCTTTACCTGACTATTCAATTGCATTTTAGATTTGTATTCCTCTGTTGTTTACTTCGTTCTTTGGGAGATTTTTTTTTTTGGTGAAAACTGACAAGGTTATGGATATGACTTAATTTTAAGTTGAAACTTAAATATCGGAGCGAGGAAACTGTGTAGTTGTAGCTCTTAGGTATTGGCCTTACTATATTAGTTATGTACATCACTAACAATTAGCCTGAGATGCCATTGTATCTTTGGATTTTTAACTGTCGTGATGTACTAGTTTATGAGTTCTAATGCAGAATGTGGTTAGGAGAAAATGTACCTAGATTTCATTATTACCCTCAAGCTAAACATGAGAGCTATTCCCCACACAAATAAAATTAGCTATGTTTTGTACTATCAAAGAGTGACATATTAGAACAACTCCCATCAGTTTGGAGCTTGTTGCGCAACCTTGCCTCTTGATTAATAAATAGTTAAGGAGGTTCATCATGAATCCTACAAGTGTGGCAGTAATCTTAAGGAACAGTAAGAGTCTAAGGCAACACCTTGGATATGGATACAAAAGGGAACGTATGCTCCCACAATCGGAACTTATACACAATGAACCAACCATATAGGGAGAGCTCACCTCACTTTAAGGGCAGTTCTGTATCTGATTTTGCACGCTATGACAGACTGATGAACTGGTGACCATGTGATCTAAGTTATATTCCTACTTCCATTGATACGACCACAGAGTTTACATTTACTCAGTCATTCTCTGGAATCCAAACCTGGTCTATCATTATCATCTTCCTAATTTCTCTAATATCACAATGATTATGCTCTTTATAGAACTATATGCAGCATATGCTCTTCTACTGATATGAAATGTGCTAGTGTAAATGTTTTGGTAGATGTTGTTTATTAATTTCTGTTGATGTATTTCTTTGTTAGTGGACTGTCAAATGCATATGATAAGATTCATTATGCGTCAGAATACACACCTTTGTTTGGGATGGATGAAGAACTCCATTAAAGAAAGCGTCTTATGTTTGTTGTATAATTTCTTTTGTCAATAAAGGAAATTCAGATTCCTAGTCTGCTAAAGATGACCTATGTTTTTATCTAAAATGCGAGAATTCTGACATTTTACTTTCTTCAATACATTTTGGTGAAAAACTCAAGCAACTTAAAGTACTTTGTTTGATCACCTAACCGTACAAATAAAGTTCTTCGACCTTCTAATTTGTGCAGGTATTTTGATCCTTCAAGCCTTTGCAGCATGGCTTCCACAAATGGTCTCACAAGTTCTCATGTAAAGAAGCCCCTGTTTTCCTTTGGGGTAATAACTGATATACAATATGCCGATATACCTGATGGATGTTCCTTTCTTGGGGTCCCTAGATACTACCGTCACAGCTTCCAGATCTTGCAAAGGGCAGTCATCGATTGGAATGATCATAATAATCTCCAGTTCTCTATCAACTTGGGGGATATAGTCGATGGCTACTGTCCTAAGGAGAAGTCATTAACAGCTGTAGAAAAACTTATCAAGGAGTTTGATAAGTTTAACGGTCCTATCTACCATATCATTGGAAACCATTGCCTTTATAACCTGCAAAGGAGTAAATTACTGGAGTTATTCAAGATTCCATCTCTTGGCGACCGTGCATACTACGATTTCTCACCAAGTCCAGAATACAGATTCATTGTCTTGGATGCCTATGATGTTAGTGCCATAGGTTGGCCAAAAGATCATCCTAATACACTAGCTGCTATAAAATTCTTGCAGGAGAAGAATCCTAATGCTGATAAGAACAGTCCACTTGGTCTGCAAGGCCTTGCAAAAAGGTACTTGATGTTCAATGGGGGTGTTGGGAAGGAGCAGCTGATCTGGCTTGAGAATGTCCTTGAAGAATGCTCTAAACGTGATCAAAAGGTGGTTGTGTGTTGCCACGTTCCAGTTGATCCTAAATCAGCTGCACCTGAAGCACTCCTATGGAACTACGATGAGGTGATGGATGTGATTCACAGGTATAAGTGTGTGAAGGCTTTCTTGGCTGGCCATGATCACAAAGGTGGGTATTCAGTTGATTCCTATGGTGTTCATCATAGAGTCCTTGAGGCTGCTTTAGAATCCCCTCCAGGCATGGATGCATTTGGTTATGTCGATGTCTATCATGATAGGTTGTCTTTGATAGGGAAAGATAGACTAGGGAGTACAGAAATGGTTTTCGATTCCTGAGAGATGTTGTAGAATATATAGATGAATCTCTTCAAAGAAAGGCAAATTATTTATTATATCATTGGTATAATAAAAAATTAGTAGGTCAGTTGGATGAAGAGTTGACTTGATTCAGATAATTGTTGTCCACTTTTTTAAGTATGTGCTACAAGTACTTTCAATACGTAGAGCAGCCCTGCATATGTTCATTTGTGTGTAGGTCACATTAAGATTGTTCTGCTGGTTTTGTTTATCCTCTTCGGAACTAATGATTTTTGTCATCTGGGAAGCAAATGTCCGAATTTGATCTGAATTTATCCCTGAATTTGATCTGTAGAAGTCCTAGTTTGTCTTTAATTACATATAACAGCAAATGTTTTTCACTGAAATGGTCACTGAACTGTTGGGGATCAACAGGTCTCTAGTATTAGCTTTATAAGATACAAGAGATGCATGAACTTATCGTGTATGTCCATAAAACCACTTCCCAAGTTTATAAGATTTCAGACATCTTTTAGCTTTCACGTTTTTGCTTCTTTAGAAAAAAAAATAACACTTTTTCAGTATTTACATGCAGCCAAAAGAAAAGTAATGATTTTCATTTCTTGGTCTGTCTATCATCTTTTGTTTTTTTTCACAATTAACACAAAATGTTCATAAAAGAAAGAAGATTTTCCAACTCACTGAGTTGAGTCATTGAATGACGACCATAAAAAGCAGCGGAAGAGAAAGATCGAATTTTCACCAAGTTGAAGTTTTTAACAAATACAAACAAAGAGAGATAGGATAGCATGAATTGCAATATGAAATCTTAGACAAAAAAGTCATGCGTTAACCTTTTCCTTTGGAACAACAATCTGATAACAGTAATTTGATCAGAAGCAAAGAAAGGACATGTTTATCAGTACTTCAAATTCACTTTTTTTTAAACTCACTTTCAATATAAAATACATATAAAAATTAAAATAAAATTATTTTATTAATAAAATTTTTTGAAAAAAATTATTTTTAAAATTTACTATAAATGTTCTATTAATATATAATTTTATTTTTTATTAAATATTTTTAATTTTTTATTTGATTTTTTCAAGTGAGTTTCAAAAAAACTTATTCATCCATTTTTTATCAAAGTAAACATGCCCAAACTCAAACCAAAGCAGCTGCAAATTTCGTATATTTGTTTCATTTGTCCCCTTCTAGAGAGGGCAATCGATCTTGGGGAACGGAAAGGTCTTAAAACTTCCGTCCGTTTGAGAATTTTTATAAAATAAAAATATTCTGACAAAAAAAATATTTTTATATTTTTTTAAAAATAAATTGTATTTTTTTATTTTTATTTTTAAAAATATTTTTATTTTTTTATTTTGAAAAAATAATTTTAACTTTTTTATTTTTAAAAAAAATAATTAAAAATATATAATAAAAAAATTTTGTTACATAAAATTTTTTTACACTATCTAAAATTTTAAATAAATTTTTTAAATACTTATAAAATATATATTAAAAAATATTTAAAAAAAATTTAAAAAAAACGTTTGGAATGTAATCCCAACTGGCGATTACTGTTTACTTCCATCAAGAATCAGATACAAATCATTACATAGAATACACTAACGAAGAAAGTCAACTGTTCTATCATTCACCTTATTAATATATCTACAAATCATTCAAGTAAAAGTTTTAAAAAAAGAGTTTTTTTTTGTTTGAAATGCGAATTTGTCAATTTTTTGAATTTAAAACTTATAAGTAAATGATTCTACGATATATAATATATCTGTAATCTTAAATTTTAAAAAAATATATTATAAAACACTGTAGAAAATTTTTTTTAAGCTTGAAAAGAAGCGTCTGTTCTGAAAACTCAAACTCCAAACATACCCTCAATATCATGCTTTTGTTAGATAGTACAACTTTTTTATGAGAGATGTATTGCTGGCTTAGCTGTATAAGACAATTAATCTGAGTTTTTTTTTCAGAACATGTCAACATCTTATAGATTGAAATTTAATTATAGTTCAAGTCTAGGCAGCCATATTAAAGTCAAACAAATTTTTTTTCATCTGCCTCTTGGTGACATGAGAGGGTTTTTTCCAAACTCTTCATTAATATAATTTAATGCAAGTGAACTTAAAACAAACAACTAATCTCATCCACTAGCCTTCCGATATCTTGTTTGGGGACACTTTGTAGCGCTTAAAATAAGAAGTTATCTTAAATTTTTTTATTTAAAAATATAAAAATTATACTACAATTTATCAGTATTTTCTAAATTTATTATTAAAAAATAAAATTTTAAATAAACAATGATAATAAGCATCGCCGAACATATCTGAAAAGTTTTTGTGACACCCCTCTAGGTTTGGAGGCTTTTGACTTTTAGCCAAAAGGTTTTGATAATGTCTAAGTTGTTCGTCGGCTCTTTTTTATTCTAAGAAAGATTTATTATTAAAGTGGAGCCATATGATTCTTCTTATTCAACATCTCACAGTTTTCAAAGTCTTCTGATCATTTACAAACAAACCAAAAAGGTTTTGAAACCTTTAATCTAAGGTAGAAGTTTAATTTCTTGTTATTTTGTTTTGATTCAAAGGAGAAGATCGATATGGTTTCAATGGAAGGAGTTGCTGCTATCTTTGTTTTCCTGGTGTGCTTGTTATTAGGACAAGCCATGGGAAATGTTTACTTCTCTAAGCTTCCACGAACACTTAACGTCACCGCATCTCCGTCTCCAGGCCAAGGTGAAATGCCTAATCTTGCCTTTCTGCTTCCAGTTACTCTTTTAATCAAATCTAGACATCTCAGATCCATTTCTAGTTGAATTTTAAATCTGACATATTAAGATTTAACTGCTAAGACGATGAATCCTTTGTTGCAGTCTTAAGAGCAGGAGAGGACACGATAACCGTAACGTGGTCATTGATGAACCAAAGGACACCTTCAGGGTCAGACGTTTCCTACAGGAATGTGAAGGTGAAGTTGTGCTATGCACCTGATAGCCAGAAAGACAGGAGTTGGCGTAAGACCTTGGATGACCTCAAGAAGGACAAGACATGCCAATTCAACGTAGCGGTGAAACCTTACTCACCTTCCAACAACACCGTTACCTACACCGTCAAGCGTGATGTGCCTTCGGCTACTTACTTCATAAGAGCTTATGCTGTTGATTCTAGTGACACACAAGTTGCCTATGGACAAACAACCAATGCTCAGAAGACCACTAATCTTTTCCGAATTGAAAGCATCTCTGGAAGACATGCATCTCTCGACATTGCCGCAGCTTGCTTCTCTGCGTTCTCAGTGCTTTCGCTCGCTTTCTTCTTTGTTAGTGAGAAGAGAAAGGCCAAGAAATAGATGGCATTAAAATTATTTGCTTATATATAAGAAAGTTACAAATTTGTGTCTGCATGTGTGTGTGCGTATTTTAAAGGCAATATTTCTTGCGATGATGAATTTGTTCACCTCCCTCTCCTGTTAAACAACTTCTTTGTTGTTACAAAGATGAAAGTAGCTTGCACTTGTATAAATTTAAGTTCATAAGAGCAGTATTCCTGCAAAATGTAGTTCTACCGGAGTTATGCTTTTTGTGTATAGACGTACAGACGTACATAAGAATAAGAATAAATTTAGATGATGGAAAAAAAGTGATTAGTGATTCTTGGGGAAAAAAATCCTCATATTGTTGAGCTATATCTTCTGAAGAATACCGCACATTTTTAAAAAGACCTTAGCAATTGCAATCTTTATTAGTATTTGTTTGTTTTTTTTCCCTTACCTGATTGCAATCTTTCTCTCATAGTTTGATTTACTGTCTAAAAAGTGACTCTTTGAAAATGAATTATTAAGAAAATATTATTACAAAAGAGCAAAGGAAGGAAGTTGTCCGGTTACTGCTTACTGGAAAGAAGAATCCTCAGGTAAGCATGGAAAATACAATCATCTGCTTCACCAAAAAAGAATAGGCAGCCTGTCTTTGAGGAGATCTGCCTTTTCAGATGACAAAAACACGAAACCATGTATCTCTCGAGTACTAAGGGCGTGTTTAGCTATGGGGTAAACTCATGAAACTTGAATTTTTAAAAAGTAAATTAAAAAAATTAAATTAAAAATTAAAAATATTTAATAAAAAGACTTTTATATTAATAGTAAGTTTAAAATATTTATTTATTTTATATTAAAAATAGATTTTGAAAAAAAATAGAGTTTATTCCCCCGGAAAATTGTTATGTAACGCTGCAACCAGCGAACAGCTTCCATAGGAGAAAGAAAGCTTACAGTTTACAGATTCCAGTGCACAACTATAAAGAGCAAGAACAGAAATAAAATGATGGTTGTAAAATGAAGCCAAACATTACAATGATCTTACAGCTACGGGGTGTTTGGCGGTGCTTATGAAATAAAACTTTTTTAAAATAAACGGTATTTTTATCATTTTTAAAAAACAAGCTATATTTTTTTTATTTCCAAAAAATTAATAAAAATATACAATAAAAAGATCTCACTCCGTAAAATTTTTCTACACTTTCTAAATTTTTAAATAAATTTTTTATATACTTTAAAAATATATATTGAAAAACGTAAAATAAAAAAAAGTTTAGAAAAGCTGATAAGCTGCTTTTCAAAAGCAGCCCCAAACAGCAGAAAGACTCTGTAACAACAAAAAAGCAAGATTCAAAAGTGATCCTTACAGCAACCATCTCTGGTGATAACTTTTTACAATGAAACAAAAGTGACTAAATAAACCTTATAAATTACAAAGTTAAGAAACATTAAGGGTCCAGTGACGAACAGATTATGATCCACTTGACACGGGAAAATTCGGATCTTACACCGTATCAAGGCAGCAAAAACAATTATGCAACAAAGCAGTAATCTCTAACCAAGATCCTCAGGAGCTTATCAGTGAAAAACAGCAAAAAATAGCAATACACAATGTGTCTTTTATGTCAGAATACACGATGAATTTGATTTCTACCACCTCTCCCCTGATCTTGACCTGTTAGACAACAAGTAACAACAAAAGGATAAAAGGAAGCGATTGTCAACGCTGGCACTAAACCATTAATTGCTTTGTTTAGCCAAATCCCATAAACAAATCAGAAAAGCTAGCGAGACAGGACAAACATGTTTAAGCCATCTCTAAGCAAAACTAGCTACTACATCTACAACTCCCTACAAATGATGCATTGCTATAATAATATCGCCTACTCAAATAGGATTAGAAGCCTGAATAAAAAGCTAAACACACTGTAAGTAAAAAGAGTTGAGCCGAATCGGAAGTGATAAATTGAGAATATGATAGTATTCTTAAAAACATCAGGTCTTTAACTGCAATACGAATCCAACCTTTTAATTTAATGTCAATCAAACACAAAACCTACTGTCCTATAAATAGTTGACCATAGTAAGACACACCAATATTTTATAAGCTAAAATGAGAAGTTCTAGTGGAATTAAAGCCATTACGATGATCATCATCAGCATTACTGCTATTACCAATACTACCATTACCATGACTACTATTACAATAGTTCAAAAAAAAAAAAAAAAGAACTCGAAGATTAACACTGATGGTTCTATGAAATTACAAAGTTCGCACTTTATACCACTTTCAAATGGGTTTGCATGACCCTACGAATAAAGTCTAAACACCAAGCTGCTTATTAGCATCCTCAACTGAGTATTCTATCACATTAACAAGCTACCAGCATAATGCAAGTACCCTAACCATGTATTAAATTGTACAAGACAAACACAAAGACATCTTAGGCGGACACAGATACATAATAATGTAGTATGAACCTTGGTTGAGACATAATGTTTGGTTAAGAAGATGCAATTGCAGGACTACTTTATCTCTATCTCATGATTCAACTTGAAAATGTATGCTCACCAAATAAACAGTACTAGTACTTTATCAAATAAAGAGATTACCATGAGACATACTGTCTACCCATTATAAAAGCATAATCATGCAAAAACAATGAGACTCTTTCTCATTACTCAATATATGCAACTTCGAACTTGCAATCGTTATAGGTAATGTGGTCTTGGGTATATAGTATGTAGGTGAACTTGTTAGTAACCAACAGTGTGGGCCAATTGCAATTAGATATCACTTCATAATTTCCTCTATACCAGTTCTGATTCTGCTATTTTCATCAGTCGCATACAAAAAAACAACTTTCTCGGTATTTATGTACATCTTCTATATTAGTCATAACATGCGATTCTCACCAAGAGGAAAAAAAGAATAAATTCTTTAACCTATAAACTAATTGGAACAAGATAATTTCTCTAACTAGAAAAGTTTAGCTATTAAAAAAAGTATCCAAACGTTGTTGTTAAGGTTGCCCATGTGAAGGTGGCTAAAAATATTACCGACATACAAGCATAGTAATTAAGTTGAGATTAAAAAATAGAAGTATCATATGAAGGAAATTAATCTACTTCATACATGTGTTTCACAATTAACTCCAAAAATGATGTTCTGCTCTCTAGCACTAGATTTGAACTTGAATTACTCGCCATAGTAGAAAAACTAAACTGTGGGGGTGTAATTATTAAACTCCAACATTCTCGAGTCAATCCTATTGTTACCTAAGTGACTACAATTCAGTTTAAAGCTTCTCACCTCTGCTTCTAAATCTAACAGCTGCTTACATTAGTGGTCTCACATTATGATCGAATGCAAGTTTGCTAATTCACGTGGTCTTTCCAAAAGTAATACTAACCACCAGAATCTACTTCGGTGAATGTAATATTCCTTCAAAGTGACTTTGGTAAAATAAGTTTTACTTGTCATATAATTTTATTGCATTTGTAAAAACTAGACCAAAATCACTGGAATAAGACATCTATAATCAATTCCAGAATACGAGGATGAGTAAAACCTATTCCAAAGGCAAAAGCTCGTAGTGTTAAATTGTGATCTCCAAGCCTTCAAGGCAATTAATGGATGATGGCAGCACGTTTGCAACAAAGGTCTAATTCTGACCATCAATTTGAATGACTTATTCAAGAAACAAAGAACATGATACTAATGTACATTCAAGTTAAGCTTCAGATTGAAGCAGAGAGAAGTATGGTTTACCTGTCAACATTTCTGTTGTCAAAGAAGCCCCTATCTCGAACCCTCTGAAACCCACGTCCCTCTTCCACGGGCCTGGACCAGGATTCCCCCATGCCTCCATGGGATCGTGGTCTCTCCACGAAATCCATTACTCTAGTATCTTCTGATCTTCCAGACTGGGAAGGTGGTCTATCCAACAACATGCCAGACCTACCACCAGAAGCAGAACTAGGTCTGCCAGCACCAGAACCAGGCCTAATATCACCACTGGCCTTCTGACCAAACCGAAGCTTATCATCCAACTCACGAATCAGCACTTCCAACTCCCTTTCCATTTGCACCATCCCCTCACGCATGCTATTCAGTTCTTCCTCCGTCAAAGTGCCTTTGGAATGCTCAGAAAGGACCTTTTTAATATAATTAATCTCTTCTTTAAGGCAGTTTTTCTTCCTCAGTCTCAGGTCTAAATAAATCATTGCAAAAAAATTATTCAAGATCTATACAATGTGTTGTTTATTCCATAAACAAGATATGGAATAAATAAAAAAGAGTTTAGATGATATAAGCAACAGGTGCCAACCTCAAAAACTCATGCAAATACAATTTTATCCAAAAAATTAGAATTTAACATGTAAAATACACAGCCCAGGTACTCCATAGAGAATACCAAGAGAACAAGTATGATAATTGCAAAAGGTTCTATTGCCTCCGAGGGACAAAGTAGTATATATGTTAACGGCAAGAAGCGGATGGTGGCTAATAAATAAAGCTACACGAAGGTTGTATTATTCACTATTGAATACCACAACAAATCATTTTTCATTCCTAAGCGCCATGGTTCAAAACTTCCACTACAGATGTGCTTCACTAGAGCAACGCAATCAAGACTTGCTTAAAAACCAAATTGACAACATATACAACGCTTATTAAGAAAGAAGGATATACGTGATTAATTTTACCAAAAGAGAGACTACATAAAATTATCTACTGAATAAGGAAGAAGCCGTTAACCTATGAGCTCCTGGTGGATATAAACAATAAAAAGGTACGAGAGACAGTACAAGCATAGCACAAGGCGGCAGGTCATGGGTTGGATCATTTTGCTAAGACAGCTTTCCAAGCTTTAGAATCAGACTGTTTTAACTTGAAAAGCCCCATCAAGTCATGGTCAACCTGATAACTCAACTCATATCAAATAGCAAGGTTAAAGTTTTTTGGATTTTTCCATCTTAATTATTGTCAAGATTACCATGTCTATAATCCGAAATAAGATGCTACATGCGTCAAATTTCTGGAATGGATTAATGACAATTCAATGTGGAGTCCATGCGTGTTGAATATGTATGAGCTTTTTTTCTTTACTATGTCTAAATAATGTTAATCCAGCATCCTCGGCTACCTGAACAAAGAGGACGAGGAGAGAAGAAACTCTTCACTAATTCCAATCACCAAATACAAATTACTTGACCAAATCTATAGACTTGAACTAAGACAGACTTGGCAAACAAAATCTCTTTGTAAAGTCAATCATACAAGAAACTTTCCTAAGAAGGAAGAACTTCTACTAAAAGGACTCAACCAAAGCGGCAATCCTGACTTCTAGTAAAGCAGAACTTCAGTAGCAATAAACTGTAACCTATTAAAACTCAAAAATATATAATATTTCTAACATATTCTGCATCTAACTGGACTTCAATCTCTCTTCAACCAAATGCCTGCTATATATATATATATATATATATATATGTATATATGACATCATCAAGAAAAAGTGAAAAGGGCTGACTTAGTGCTCTTACAAATGTTTACTTTTATGAAAGGATACACGGTTCTCAAAGCTATGTCTATTCACTTTGTATTTTATTAATAGTATCCATTTATAGTATGAATGGTTTAATTTCTACATAATGGCCTCAAAACTCCAGCCTAGTGGTCACTCAATCATTCATTACTGCCAAAACCTGTTAGTGGTCCTAAACTTACAATGATGTCAACTGATGTTAAAATTTCATATCATGATGTGAAAATTCAATTCAACAAAGTCGATATTCTAGCCTCATGATAAGACGTATAAATGAGATAACAAAGCTAGTAAGGTACTCTACTCATGTAGCATTATGCTCAAATCAGCCAAGCATGAGGCTAACTGACTCCTACCTTCAAGCTCAAGTAATAAAGTCAAGATTGAGCACAGTGGGTTAAGCCCATGGAGAGCCTTATGATTAGAACATTTGACAACATTAGGTGCATCACAGGGCATTGTTTAGAAGCACCATACCAGTTCTACGCTGAAAATAAATTACTGCATACTTCATTTACTTAAATTAATATCCACTAAAATTTTGGCCAGTGACCATAAGCAAATAATAATAGCTCATCACTACATTGCTTGTATATTGAAATTAGCAGAAACAAACATAATGAATTTACAGAACTTGTGATTAGGCTCAAACTGGCTGTTTGTAAGGGAGAACTTGAACTATAATTTAATCAATTAGGCATGCTGAAGTCAATTCCAATTGGCCCTGTTTCAATTTTCCTATTTGTATGCAATTGAGCTCAATTTGCCTTGTTTCAAGCCATTTTGAATCTGCAGTAAATTCCATGAACTTTGAATTTCCTCCTTCATATCAACTGTCCATTGATGTTTAATCTTTGTGTTGCATATATAATTGGTAAGGACAATGAATGCATAGTAGGACAGGTATTCGTTCTAAATGTGTTGTTAATATAACATGTGAAAGTTTGACGTCCATGCCATATAAGCTGATATTTAAGTTAGAAAATTTATTATCTTCACCTAGACATATAAACGATTGCATTTCAAGTGAATAAAGCGGTTATAGATGCCCATTACAAAAAACAAAATGCAGAATACTTCTTCGAGTATAACATTTAGCAATGAATTTACATAAAGAAGTTAAATAGGTCATGCAATTGACCACCTAGCTCTCAACAGAATCTATGAACACCCACAATCGCTCATTGACTTGTTAAAAGATGTGGCAGAATAGACAGTCATAGTAGAGGAGGAATAATAAAGTACAGGTCAAAATGAAAATGACATATACATTCTAAATCTTAGCGGTTAAAAGGAAAATAAGGAAAGTGTTCTATATGCCACTTGTCAATTTAAATTCATTCAAACACAAACAAAAGCAAATGCCATTAACTTACCACATAAATGCTAGATAAATTACATAACATGGTTACAAGCCAGAGTTAGGTCACAAACCTGTCTACTCGACGATGTTCGAGCTCCAAGTCCATCTTCCTCCAATCCTTTCCCTTCCCCTCCAAAATGACTTCTCGAGGCTTAGCATCACCAAAAGGGTTTACTTTAGGACGGGGCTTTATGGCGAGTTCTGCAACTCCTGTCTGTGATCGAGGACTCCCCAGTCGACTGGACTGCTGGCTGGATGGCCTGCTGGACTGCGAGCTTGTCGGCCGGCTAGTCTTCTTGGGATCAATTTCTGTATCTAGCTTCCGCCAATCTAATCCCTTGTCAGCAAGCACTTCTTCCCTTGGCCTAGCTGCACCAAATGGGCTTGGACGATTCCTCACAGAGTCACTCAATGTTCCCCCAGCAGCTACCTCAGCATTCTTCTTTGGGGGATCAAGCACAAGTCTAGGTCTTTCACGCTCCCCATTGTGTGGTACTGAAGGACTGAATCCCACCCCGCGAACCCACCGATCAGAATCTGCAGGTGATGGTGAATCACGAAAACCAGACCCAAAAGTCCGGGAAGGCATCGGTTTTTTCGTAGCAGCCCAATTATCAACCTCATCAGCACGAGACGGACCCCCAACACCAATCGATCCATACCTTTCCGGCCTTCCAGAATCAGATGAATGGGCCACGGTTTTCTTCACAGCAGCCCAATTATCAACCTCATCAGCTCGTGACGGCTGATCGAAATCTCGCGATGGCACAGGCCCGCGACGCGAAGAACCTTCATCATCAAATCCTCCACCGTACTGCCTCCGGGGCTCACCACGAGGCCCACCGGAGCTGAGCCCGTAGGACCGAAACCCACGACCATACTGCAATTCCTCTTCGGATCTATCACGAGGGCCAGTAGGAAGACGGAGAAGTTCATCAGGAGTGAGTCCACGTGGCTCAATCAGATTGATTGAAGATGAACGCCCACCACCGCCGGGACCAAACTGAGTGCTGCCGCCGGTGGTCATGAATTCAGAGAGAGACATAGAGGTTTGTCTCTTCTTCTTAGGCTTAGAAGCAGCAGCTTCTTTGAGGCTAGGGAAAAGCTCAGACGGCGGGCCTTGGTCGGTAGAAGGTGGAGGAGGAAGAGGAGTGGCAGCAGCAGCGCGCTCGCGTTCTTCAGCCTCGTCGCGCTCGGCGTCGAGCGCCCAAGCGCCGACGCCACCGGTCCAAGCTTTGGACATTGTAGAGATCTAGGGTTAGGGTTCGCAGCTGAGGAGATCGGAGGGAATCCGCGAGAGAGAGAGAAAGAGAGAGACGGGCAGGAGAAGGTGATTCTCTTTTCTTCTTTTTTTTTCTTTTCGGTTTGCTCGTTTGGGCGTGTGCAGAATGGAAAATGTTGGTGTTAATAAATGTTACTGCCACTCCTGCTGCAATAATTATTTATTATGTTTTTTTTTTCTATTCGTTTTTCTTTTCTCCCGTATGCGTAAGGTTTATTAGTAACTTCTCTTTTATTTTTTAGGTATATTTACAGACACTCCAAATTTTAATTTTTTAATTTATTTTTAATATAAAATAAATAAAAATTAAAATAAAATTTTTTTATTAAAAAAAGTTTTTAAATTAAATTTTAAAACTTACTATTAATATATAAATTTATTTTTTAAAAATATTTTTAATTTAATTTTTTAAATTCACTTTTTAGAAATTCTACTTCACCCACATCATACCCTATGTAAACACGCCTTTCTAAAAATGGCTACTGCAATTTATTTTAGCAACTAGATATAGGGGTTGATAATTTAGATTTATGAATCGGTTAATAATAGAATCAAATTCGTTCAATTCTAATTTAATTTAAATTTATACGGATTAAAATTGTCAACCCTAATCTAATTTATTAATAATCATATTAAATTCAGATCGATCTATTTAATAATTAAAATTAGTAATTTTTAATTTTATATTTTTAAGCTTAATCAAATTTATTATATCAGTTATAATAAAAATGCATGATATTTTTAGAGACAAGATATAGTGAATATCAATTAAACTTTATTTTTAACTCATTTTTTAGATTTTTTTTTTCTTAATACAATCCGAAACGTGCACGTTCTCTAACATAACTTTAATGCTAAATTTCATAAATTTTTAATAATTATGTTATTTCTTAGATAACTAATAAAAGGTGAGATAAAATCCCAGCCGTTTAATTTGTAGGTGGATGCTGCTGCATGGCTGCATTCCAATGTTTTGGTACTTGGTTGATGTTTTTAAAATTCCCCTCGTTAACTAATTACAAAGATGTATTTGGGACTCGAGTGTTATATAGCAATACTATAAGAGGTTTAGGTGAAGAAACTTTGTACCAAAGAAGTTGATAGTAGAAAAAAAAACAAAAAAAATCTTAATAGCTTAACTTACCACCGATAAATAGAGCTCTGGATGTTTGGCATAGCGTTTGAAAATACTTATAAAATAAAATTTTTAAAATAAAAAATATTTTTATTATTTTTGAAAAATAAGTACTTTTTTTTATTTTTAAAAAAATAAATATGCAATAAAAAAATCTCGTTATGTAAAATTTTTTTACACTTTCTATATTTTTAAATAAAATTTTTAAATATTTATAAAATATATATTATAAAATATGAAATGAAAAATTGAAAAATACCGTTGGAGGACTGCAATCTCAAACGGAAAAGCTTCGTTGTTTCATTTTTTGTTTTTTAAAAATTTCATTTTTTAAAATGCCTATTACGGTATTTCAAGATTTTTTCTCAATTTTAAAATATAAATAAATTACACATTATAGAATTATTATATGTATATTTTTTTAAATCTAAAAAATGAAAAATTTATTTTCTGCAAAAATTTTAAAATTATTTTTCTGTAAAAGCTTTTTTCTTAAGCTATCCCAAACGACTTATTAGCCAGCTGATAATTGACTTGATTGGCTTATTTCTCACAAACTATTCTCGGACCTAGGAAGGAATGCTTATGAATTAAAATTTTTTTGAAATAAAAATAACTATAAAAAAATTTTACTATGTAAAAAATTTTTTACATTTTTTAAATTTTTAAATAAATTTTTTAAATATTTATAAAATATGTATTGAAAACGTAAAATAAAAAATTACTTATTAAAAACGCTCAATTAAACGGGTAACCTGCATAGCAAAAGACAAATCTTTAAAGATTTATATGAAATTTTTATATGAAATCCTCATATCACTGTATAAAGATTCGCAAAAATCTTAGTAAATAAAAATTTCATGTACAGAGTATGGGTTCATTTAAGAATGTATAAATTAAAAGATTTTTAAGAACGAAAACAATTTTTTTCTAATTTAAAAAATAAATTCTATTTTTTATTTTAAAAAAATAATAATAAAATCTTACGATATAATTTTTTTATATTTAAAATTTTAAATAATTTATAAAATATTATAAAATATTTATTAATAAAATAAAATAAAATAGAAAAGCGAAAACACATCCTCTACCTGAAAGGGAGTACTGTTCATACTATAAGCTTCATAATACGGCAGCACAGTATAACAAGAGACATGATCGTGAAGGACAATGTCCGGAATACATTATTCTTTTGCTGTACATGAGCCACTAACAGGCTGATAAAATGTACATCGATCTGAAAATCAATCAATCAATCATTACATATTATCGAGATATTTACTGTAACATTTGAGATTGATGTATAAACGTAATGAGTAAAAGTTCACAAAGAACAAGCTGACCTTAGACCATGAATGCTTTCCTTTGAGTGGGTGAATAGAGTGACAAGTTGGTCGAAGCATATCAATGTCTTTACTTTTCCATAGCATCACCAACGGTCCCAAGTTACAGGGCACTTCATATCCAACCCAAAGACCCAAACTGAGTTCAGGTTTTAGAAGGCAGTCACTTTCCCTGAAACTAGCAGAACTGAGCAGATCTAAATAGAATGTTCACCAATAAATAGAATCTAATTCTAACATGAAGTTTAAAACATCCAAATTGAAGTTCAACTACAATACCTAATGTTAAAAGGAAATAAGCAGACTATTGCAGACACATCTACATCCGTAACAGCAAGCTTAGATTTCGTGCTAACTTTGGATAAACTTTCTTGTATGCTGAGAAATCAACTCAACCCACTGTTGGCTATTTAGCAATAACAACCAACAAGCTAATGAACCACTTAAAAAAATGTACTCGTATGAATCTAGATATAATCTGACAGAAACTATTACGAATGAAATAGCCATTTGAAATTTCAAATAAATGGCAACATATCAAAGATGCAATTCGTTTGTCATCTAATAAGTAACAAAGACAGCAGGTTGCTTAATGTCAATAACATCCTACCTTTAAGTCCATACTAAGGGCTGAGCAATATTTGATGATAGTAAGGTTTAAATTGGATAATTCAAAAGAAGAGAGATATGCAGCAGAAGATACAAGTATGACCACCAATTACATTTTTTATCAAAATTGAACTCCCAGTTGTTGATACTTGTTCTCAATCCTAAAAGATCACATTGCTTAAAGGAGCACATCTAAGAAGCATGAACAAGATTCTCATTGCTTAAAGGCGCACATCTAAGAAGCATGGACAAGATTCTCTCTTTGAAGAAATTATAGAGGTCATTTGACCATATAATAAGGGTGCTACTTTAAGCATCTTTCCCCATCTTCGAAGTTCATGAAAACACTTTATACGCAAAAAAGAAAGTTTTAGGAAAAAAGATATTCCCCAGGTTGAACAAAGAAGAACGTAATTTTAATTATACAGGAGGGTGTACCAAAAGAAGTAAGATAAAGAAGAATCAGCTGCCTCAGGAATATCTAAATCCTCATTCAAAGAATCAGAAAGCCATGCATTTTTCATTTATTATATACATCATTGGCAGCAATTCATCTAGTCATAACAATCACAAACATATCCAAGAAAGGAAGAGATAAAACACCACATTAATTAAAAAAAGTATTGGAAAAGGATATTACATCAGAAATTCTAATTACAAGAAATGTAAGCAAAGAAGATATAGCTGCCTAAATGGTATCTAATCCCTAAGAGTCAGAAAGCCATGCATTTTTCATTATTGTTCACATCAATGGTTGCAATGAACAAGCATAATAACAAGTCTATCACATAAAAGAACATAGATTATAACAAAAAATGCTGATCCAAGGATATCGCATTGTAGATTGTAGGTTACTATACAGTACACACTGGTATTTCATCTAATGACAATTACCACAATTCTTATTATGACACACTAACCAAAACAACAGACAAATATTGAAATTATGATCCCGCAGTACCAAAAAACTTCTGCAAGTCCTTACTTCCTTGCCTTACTTCTCATCTCTAGCAGACCATTATATTGAAAAAATCGATTTGTGTATTCGGAAAAGGAAACAAAAATCACAAGTGATAACCAAAACAAGAAAAAGAACAGTAATATGCTAACTGGTAGGGGAATAATTTGTGATGAATTGATTCGGGGGATGCTTATTTTATACATCAGTAACAACCACCACAATAACTGAAATAGAACTTGAGAAAGAATGAGCGATTATTTTGATTCTAATCCTTTGAAATGACTGGAAAATTGTTCACACGTCCAAATATTGGTAAAATGTTTTGGCTGGCAAAAGCCATGTATAGTTATAGTTTCTAGTGCGGAAAATGTTTTGGTAGAATTTTAAGGCCTCTACCATATTTGAATGGATTTGAAATGTGAAGAAAAGTATAAAATTGGAAGGTTGGAAGTTCTTGTTCAAGAATTAACATTACATATCCAAAATACTGGATTGCTTAATCAACCACCAATTGCTATGTAAGAAATTTAATTTGCACAACGCACAGCAGTTCATTAAAGAAACATGTAGCAATATATTGAAACTGCAGATTTTTACAATTATCTTGTGAAGTTGAGAGGAAAACCACAGCACCTCAACTGTATTTCACAAATTTAACTTAATTGTTAAAACAGCAGGTTATTTACATCAATCTAGTGAAGTTAAGAGAAAAACAGAGGCTGCCTCAACTCCACTTTGCAATTTAACTTAAACTAGCCCAAGGTTTCCAATGAGAAGCATCCATGGCCTAATCATATAATTGAACAATGCCAGATAACGCTCACCTAATTATCTATGTCAAAACAGTACCCGAAATTGGTGGATGAAAAGAATGACAACTCTTGCCAAAAGAGGTACCAAGTTTAGCACCACTCACCAAAGCCATACCACGCTTTACTCAATTTTCAGCCAATGCCGCAACTCCAGCCACCAAACTGCAACTGTCCACTAATTAATCCAACCAGAAAACTCATCAGTGCACCATTCCATCCTTCCACCAGAGCATTACAATCAACACGTCATGCACACTCTTCCTGTCCTTTAGCGAACTGGTGGCCGATCAATTGCTTCAAACCACCATTTTCTTCAGGGACTGTCTCTTTGGCTATGCATGCACAATAACACTCACCTTCCCAACCTTCAACAAAATAGTGACCATCTGCAGATCCCACTGTGCACGATTTTCTTCCGGAATTGTCTCTGTAGCTACCTGCTTTTGCGCCATTCTATCTGCATAACAATTCTTACTATCTACCACCTTGGATTCAACACCAGCCATTTCCGAAGACATCAACCCACCATTTCCATCCAAAATTGCCGTCCGGTTGACATAACAAGATCTCTCATTCTCCTCCGTAACAGGTCCAAACGCAACCGGGTCCGGTGGGGCTGACGGCTCAACGAACAACAGCCCATTAGCCACATGCGGCGGCTTCCAAAAGACCACAAACTCTCACAGAAAACGAAATAGAACCCCGCGATTTGCCGAAAATCAATACAGCGATAGAGTTATATTACAGTCACCTGTTGCCGGAATTGAAGATAGCTTAAGGTGAGCGGAACCGAAGAGTTTGGGGTTGCGGAGAAGGGTAGTTTGGGAAGGAAGAGTTGGATTGTGAGACGAGATTTAGGGTTTTGGAAAGTTGTGGACGAGATTGGGAGATGGAGTTGTTGTTACTGCTGCTGGTCGAGGTCTTTGATAATGGTGGATCTGAGTGAAGGGTCGATGAAAGCAGAGACCGAGAGGTGACGAGGACGGCGAAGGACGACGTCAGCGGCGGCGGCTGAGAGGATTGTGAGTTCCGGTGTTGCGTCGGCAGACGGTGATTGACTTGCATCGCATTTCATTTGTTTTGTTGGGGAAAAATTAAACAAAGAGGAATCAGATCCGAAAGCACGGTAACCAAATTTGTTTCGCGACCCATTGCGATGGATCCTTGTTTTGTTTGATAATTTGTTCTTATGAAGGGTTTGGTTGTTGAGTGATCTGGGCATTTGGCTTGAGCTCTAGCTTTTTTTTTTTTTTTGGTTGTATAGAATAAATACCATTAAATTAGTTAATAGTAGCATTATACTCCAAAAATAGGTTCCCAATAAAATTCTCACGTTTTAAATTTTCGTTTTACAATAACATTTAATCCAATCTAAACTACAAAAATTTTGACCTTGTTTTGAATATCATTTTAACCATAATCGCTAACACAACCAACTTCAATATTTGAATCATGTATTTCAAAATCTAGTTCTGTAAACTTACAACTCAAATGCCAAAATGAATAAAAATTTGGAATGTTTTTTTTTTATTAGTTTCGTGATTGTTGTTTCCTTCGAAGTTGTGTGTAATTTTGCAAGCAAGTAGTCTAGTAAGGGACGTTATATCGTTTTGTATTAATGAGTGTGTATTTTAAATCGCCCCCAATTTTAATTTTTTTATCAAAATTTAAAATTTTAAAAATTATATGTTCAAAATTTTAATTTTAATTTTTTTATTTAAACACTTTTTAATATAGTTTCATCTTTAAATTTTCACTTATTTTTAAAAATAATTAAAATATAAAAATTAAATTCTAATTCTAACTTATTTTTATTAAAATTTATTTTTTATTTTGTATTTACGTATTTAAAACACGCACTACACAAAGCGCCAAAACCTCATCCTCTTTTCTTGTTTGCAGAAATCCCACGTGAAGCTCAATTTAATGTACTATAACAGAATTCATAAATGAATCTTTCCCATCAATCATTCAGCCCTTCATTTCTGTTCTTAAAAACATCACTAATCAGTGAACGCTTCTGCAACACTTCAATGGCTTCCCAGCATTACCTAAACAAGAAGCACTACAGAGTCATCTCGCCCGTGTCGCTTCTGCTGGTACTAATCTTGGAGAGATCTTCATCAGCTTCTCCGTTGCCGTCTTGTGGATTTCCGGCTATTTTCAACTTCGGCGATTCTAATTCCGATACCGGTGGCTTATCAGTTGCTTCGGCCCTGCCCCGTCTCCCAATGGTGAGACTTTCTTTGGGTCTCCTGCTGGCCGCTACTGCGACGGTCGTCTTATTGTAGACTTCATCGGTGAGTTCATGTATCACTGCTTATTTTATTTCACTTGCCTGAAATCTTAAGAACGGGCGGCGACATAAATTGCCTTGATTTCTGAAACTTCTTTTGTTTTGCTTCGTTGAGGAAATGTTATTGATATCTTTGTCCTTCATTTCTAGCACAGAAGCTTGGACTACCATACCTCAATGCTTACTTAGATTCCATCACCCCAAATTTCTCGCACGGAGCCAATTTTGCAACTGCAGGTTCAACTATCCGAAGGCAGAACACAACTTTGTTCCAGAGCGGTTTCAGTCCGTTCTCTTTAGATGTTCAATCCTGGCAGTTTGCTGAATTCAAGGTCTCCAACTCAAGCAGCCATCCGTAAAGGTATGCCAGATTGTTCAATTTTAATTTTCAGTATATGCCTAGTAATCAGTAGTGAGTAGTAATTGATTTTTCGTTAATTTCAATTTGGTTTTGCACTTTAGGTGGACTCTTCAAGGATTTACTACCAAAAGAAGAGCTCTTCACGCTGCCTTTATATACCTTTGACATCGGTCAGAACGATCTAACTGCAGGTTATTTCCTTGGAATGACAACTGAAGAAATCAAGGCCTACATACCTGATGTCCTCGACAAATTTATCATAGTGATTAAGGTGAGTTCCTCTCCATAAGCGATTGATGTTTATTCCTTCAGAAGCAAAACAAGAATCTGTAACAACAAACAAATGGTAGAATGCAAACGCACCCCTTCAACTTTAAGCCAGCTACAGAATATCTGTTTCACTTTCAAAACAAGCATTGTGCCGCTTTGACAATTAATTAATTGATCTAGATTTTAAGAGTATATTTTACATGAATTTCAAGAGTTGATTTTACATTATCTCAACCTATCGTTGATTGGTTTGAGCTCAACCATTTAACCTTACAGAAAAAGTTGTTTTCTGTAAGTAAAGTTCTTCAAGGACTACGAATTTTTGCTTGCAGAATGTGTATGGACAAGGGGCTAGGTACTTCTGGATACACAACACAGGTCCCTTGGGATGCCTCGCATATATCATGGAACGTGTACGCTATGCTGCAAAGTGGACAATGCTGGATGTGGAGTTACTTTCAATGAGGTTGCGCAATTGTTCAACACTCAGCTTAAGCAAACTGTTGCTAAACCGAGGAAGGACCTTCCTCTTGCGGCATTCACTTACGTAGACGTTTATGCTGTGAAGTATCAGCTCATAAGTCAGGCTGCAAAATACGGTATGTGTAATTTCATTCAAAACTATTATAATGCTTTATGTAAAACGTCTTTCTGGAAAATGTATTCCTAAAAACTTCAACTGCTAGCTTGCTGGAAACTACAGGATTTGAAGACCCTCTGGTTGCTTGCTGCGGTCACGGTGGTAAGTACAACTATGACAAAGACATCGGCTGCGGGGCAAAAGAGTATAAGAATGGCACCGAGATTGTGATTGGAAAATCATGTGAAAATCCATCGAAGCGGATCAGCTGGGACGGTGTGCACTACGCAGAAGCTGGAAATAAGTGGGTGTTTGATCAGATGTCTGGTGGTGCATTCTCCGATCCGCCTGTTCCTGTTGAAATGGCTTGCCACAAGAAGTTAGACAAGGCACCTTAAGAGAATCCAAATCTAAGAAATTTAGATTTCATATGCAAGCAAGAATGCAAGATATGCTATGTAACTCAGTCATGAACATAGCGAAATTATTTTGAGGAGCAAGATATGCTAGTACCCAAAACACTTCTTTGTATCAGCAAATGCTACAGAAAGTAATTTTTCTTGTCCTACTACTTGATAAAAAGGCGCATCTAGAGGTTTTAGATGCCGCTTTTTGTAAATTTGAATGGGATATCTCTAAAGAGTGTTTGAAAGTATTTATAAAAAATATTTTTTTGAAATAAATAATAATTTTATTTTATTTTAGAAAATGAATTTTATTTTTTATATTAATAAAAGAATAAAAACAAATAATAAAGATTTTATGTAAAATATTTTTATATTTTTAAATTATAAAATATTAACAAAATTATTCAAAATTATATAATTGAAAATTATAAAATATTTTTGCTGAACGCTAGTCTAAACACACCCTAAAAAAATAGCAAAAGACTCAAAAAGATGTGGTCCACCATTGTAAAGAAAATAATCTATTTGTTTGTCGTAAAAATATATTACTTTAAGTAGAAAATAATAACTTAATAGTACTCATATACCTTATCCTATTTAGGAGTTTGAAAGTTTTTAAAATAAAGGTTTTAAGAATAAGATTTATTTAAAACTTTCCAAAAAAATGAATTTTAATTTTTTTAGATTAAAGAATAATAAATATATAAAAATTATATAATATATAATCTATTTATATTATTGAAATTTTCAAAAATATATAAAATATAATAATATTTTTAATAAATATATTTTTAAAATAAAAATAATAGTATAAATAATGGCAAAGCTCTCTCAGCGAGATAGCCTTAGTAATAATTATTTTTGTACTATTTTAATCAAAAGTAACATTTGCCATATTTTACTTAAATCAGAACAAACCAAAAGGGAAAAAAATCGTTAGTACTCTTTTATTTAAATCTCAATCTACTTTCAAACATTCACTCAAAAAGAAGTATTTGAGTGAAACTGTATCCCAACTTATATAATTTTCTTTAAATTCACTACTCAACTTTTAACATTTATCAAGACGCATGTATGTTTTAGTGAGAAAAATTAGTTTAAATTTTATATTTACTTTAATTTTAAAATAAGTAAAAATTAAAAATAAAATTGAAAAAAAATAAAATTTTAGTCGAGGTAAACAAAACCCCAAGCCAAACAAAGACAAATTCAAAAACCATGCCACAGTGCAAGCAAAGCTTAAAACAGACTTCTTTTTATTCTCTCTCCCTCAATATCACTGAATTACTTCACTGCTCACAGAGTGTTGCACTGAGTTGGAACAAAAGCCAACTCCTCGTTCTTAATATCATACAGAAAATGAAAATTCTGCTGCTGAAAGTTTCCAAAAATAGAAAGTTCGTTACTAGTCCCATCCATTGCCAAACACATCAAACCTTTATCAGCATCACTCAGAAAATAATTATCCTTCGGCAATTTCATATCTGCACCTTCGAAATGGAAGATCAGGCTCGGCACTTTCACCTCCGACGAAGACGACGGAAAAATGAAGCAAAGATCAAGCTCTTCTACGGCACCGTCGATAATATTGAAGTCCGGCATCTGAGAAACAAACTCATCCCTTACAAGTTTGTAAGCTGATTCTTCCAAGTAAGTAATAGTCGTGCCGGAATCGATAATCATCCCGCCTCTTCCAGTGTTCTGCAACTCAAAAGTTCCGTTTTTTATAGGAAGCCGTTTCCCTCCGACCGATATACCGAGCAGAGATATGTAGTAGTACGTTCGAATGAAAGGGTTTCGGATGAGTGGTGTCGATTGAAGCAAACCATTATTGTCGGAGCTGTTCAAATCAGCCTTGGAGCCAAATAGTAGAGGGCTTGTGGTGTTATCGCCGTAGCTGGTGAGACAGTATGAGAATTTGCTTAAAGAAAGCTGCGAGTTCAGAGATAAAGGTCCACGGCCAAGCCCGACGATTCCAGACGCACCGGTGTCGTTGATCGTACCGGTGTTGTCTATACCGCAGCCAAAAGTAATATCATCGGCGGTGACCTTGCTATCGCCGGAGCCGAAAGTAAGCGTCTCCGTGCTGAGCAGGCCTCGTGTCGCTGAATTGTCACCATAAGAATACCCATAGACGCAGGTCGACTCCTGATTGCATGCTGAAACAAGCAGAACAGCGCACTGCATGCCTGAACACGGCAACAGTGCGAACGTCGATGAAGCTTTGGGATCGAACAGTGGGTCAGGTTGTGAAAAACATTCCTGGCAAGGTTTGCATTGCGTCCAAATAAGATCACTACCGGTGTCGGCTATTGCGACGAACTCGACTGTAGGCGTACCAATGCCGATGCTCATTACGTACGCGCCCCGCGCATACTGGACTGGTATGCGCGATTCGGTGACACGAAGCTTTGAATATTCCAATGATGATGACCCTAAGCTTGTTCCGCCGGGTTTTGTTCGACGGATCGCGTGTTGAAGGCGTTGTAACGAGGTAGCGAACTCTCCGGCGGTGTTGATGCGTGTTAAATGGGCACGGAAACCGGTTGAGTGGCTGCCGGAGGTCAAACAAGTTGTTGATGATGCAATAAAGAAGAGGAGTAGTAGCAGGTGAAAGAGTTTCATGTTTTCTAGCCGGAGAGGTCTCTGCATATACATATGTTGCTCCGAAACTTAGTTAGAGATATCTTTTAGTTATTTATAAGTTTATTGAATAATTTGAAAGGAAAATGTTCAGAGATTGAGACTGCTGTAGGAAGTTAATGGAAAACTTAAAGCTCGCCAGTTCTGCAAAAAAAGAAAAAGATTGGTCCATGTCAAGAGAAATTAGATATTACGTTTGGCATATTAAATAAGGTATGCATATGCAAGCAATACCTTTAAACAAAAGCACCTACGCATAGTAACCAAGTTGACAACTAAAGAAAGTAATAAGTTAAATTGTTTATTTATGTGGATAAGGACATGAGGTTTATTTTGGTCTTCAGTTAATTTGTCCTATGTAAAATGCAAAAATGCTTATGCTGTCAAAATAATTAGAAATGGCTTTTGTTAGATTAGTTATGTTCATGATTTCCAAGTATTTTATGGAATAAATAATATAAAAATGTGTATGATTGCTCAGTTAATTATAGTTTGATTAAGTACATTCAACTTAAGCTCTTAGGCTTTCATTAATTTCATAGCAATAGGAAGTTGCCCTTCTCAAACCTGCTATAATACCTCAGCAGTTTAAATGGTAAATTTAAATTGTTTTATTCTTTAAAAGAAAGGCTCACAGTTATACCAGACGTTTAGAAGTGCTTATACAATAAATTTTTCTGAATAAAGTATGATTTTAGAATTTTTTATAAAACAAGCTTGATATTATTGATCTAAAAAATAAATTTTATATATGTAAAGATTGTACAATTTTTTTAATATTTTATAGATTAAAATTTTATAAAATATTATAAAAAATTATTTGAAAAATATGAAGTGTATATTGAAATGATAAGCACTTGAAACGTCTCCATAAGCTTCTAGATTATAAGTGTGTTTTAAACGTCCCCATAAGCTTCTGAATTGATCTCCATCTGTGTATTTGATCAAGTGAATGAATGGATGTTAGTTCATTATTAAATTGAGTTAAATTTTTATAACATAAATTTTAATTAATAATTTTTTATATTCAATGGTGAAAATTAAATTTGAAATATTGTACGTGTGGCAGTGCCTTATGGTGCTTCTAAGGGTGGGGTGCTCCTATCTCTATGGTGCCTGTAAGAATTTTGTTCTTGCGATATAACATATTGATCCACGAGGAAGATGAGTTGGAATTTATAAGTTGAGTGGTACTAATGACTATGCTTCGAAGGCATAGATGAATACTATTGCTCACAAATTAGATGCGTTACTGGCTATAAAAAGAAAACTCCCAACACATGATGTATGTGGTATTTACAATATATTTGATCATTCTATTATACATTATTCACGGAGAGTAGATTTTTTTGATTTTGTACAAGATTAAGCAAATATGATAAGTTCTATAACCGGCATTCTAAACATGATTCATACTTAAACACCTACAAACTTGTATGAAGAAATTAACTAAACTTTTCCTATAACAACCAACAACACCAACCTCCACCTAAGCCAAAGCCATCGATTCTATTGCAGGATGCGGTAAGACAATTAGCCATTGGTCAACATAAGGACAAAGATTAGGAAGGTCAAATTGCTCAATTTTTAAGTTAAAGAGAATCTGGTGAATTTTCTAGCTAATTTGATATTAATACAACAACATTGAATAAGCAAAAGCAATTTATATCAGATCAGATAATGTGTCTATTAATGATGCTAAAACTAATGTTGCTAATTAATCTATGGTTACAGATGTCGAAACATAAGAGCCGTCTAGGTCTAAAAACATAGAAAAAATGCCAAAATCACTCACATTTGAGAGAGACTAATATTAAGAAAATAAGTCCAACTAGCACACTTCTGAATTGCACAAGACGGCTGATCATTATATTCCTCCATTTCATTTCCTAGCCGCTTGATACAAAATAAACAGGATAAACCTTATAAAGAAATTTATGATATATTTAGTAAGGTAGAAACTAATCTTTCTTTATTTGATGTGATTGAACAGATTTCAATTTATGAAAAATTTATCAAAAAGCTTGAAAGGTCAAAAAATCAAATTTGTACCCAATGAACAAGTCGACTTAAACAAGAATGTAAGTGCCTTATAAAGAAAAGTGAGCTTCCACCTAAGCTTGATGATCCAGGTACTTTTGACATTACTATCACCATTAGTACTAAAAGGCTTCGGCGTGCTATGCTAAACCTAAGAGTAAGTATCAATTTGATGTTATTTTTTATCTAGAAAGAGCTGAATTTGAAAGGAATGAATGGAACCACTGCATGCCTCCAACGTGTCGTCCTAAAAATATTATTTAAAATATTTTAGTAAAAATTGACATGTTAATTCTTTCTGCAGATTTTATTGTTATAGATTTAGATGAAATTCTAAGAAGTGAAGGTAAGACTCATATTTTCTTTGGCCAGTCATTCATAGTTACAAAAAATATTTGCATAAATATGAAGAAAGGCACTCTTACGGTGACATTTTTGAGTGAAACTGTGAAGTTTAAAGTGTTTGATCCTCCTTAACATCCTTATTTAAGTTCATGTGCTATTGATTTATTGAATCTTATAATCACTTTCACTATTTTGCAAGAAAAACGTAAATATCATGTGGAAGCTCCACTAAGTATAGGAAAGAAAAAAATTGATAAACCCATTGAGATAGCTGCTGTTTAAAAAGGTTTGAGTGCAAAACTTGATTATAATACTTCATGTAAGCCTCTTAAGACTATTAAAAACATACTAGAATCATCTATTGTACTCCCTCTTGAGTTAGAATTTAATTCTTTACTACAAAGTTCTATGCATGCATATGTGAGTAACAATGAGAACATATTATACCTCTAGATTTGTCAATGAAGAAAGAGGAAGGTTTAATCAAAATTCTTAGAGAACATAAGAAGGGAATAGGTTGGATAACAAGAAGTTCTAAATGGTGCCAGAAATCTTAATTCCTATCTTTTAATAATAAGTACTAAACTCGTCTGCCGACGACGTTAAACTTAGCGCTTATTGAGATACAAGCAAAGCATTTTGTTTTTAGTGGTATTTGATTTTCAGTTGTATTTTTTATTTTATTTGGTTTAGGATTTGCTTTCTGGAGGAGATCTTGTAAAATAATATTGTCCTCTACAAAATAAGTTATACAATATTTTCAATAGATGGCCCCAAACAAGGTTCTTAGAAGAAAAACGAATTTGAAGAATGCAAACCACAAATTAGGGGAGTGATATCCCAACTTTTATTTTCTTCATTTAAAATTTTTCATGTTCTTTCATCATTGAGGACAGTACTGAATTAAGCTTGGGGGAGAAGCTAGCAAATTATGTATAAATATTGATGTTAGTCCATCATCTATTATTTAATATTAGATTCAAATTCTCATTCTAGCATGACATTTGAAACAAAAATCATAATTGAGTTTGTTAGTAGAATATTCTTGTCAACTAAGCTTACTTTCTTGTTGAAGTTGTATTGTGTATATTATAGTTGATAAGATCTAGTCGTTCTAGATAATGCAATTGAATGCACTTGATAGAAAATTTGATTTTATAGGATGTAGCGAGTGATGATATCTATCACCATATAATGATAGGCTTTGAGGTGATTTTAGTATTTTTTTTTAATGTTGTCTTATATTGTTTTCATCTTTTAGCTATAGTTGAGATATAGAGTTATCAAGTAGTCGTAAGAAAGTACAATGATAAAGAAGAGGTACAAAAATAAAGTTCGAATACATATTGTAAAGTGTAAAGATAAAGAATAAGCAATTGCACAAAAATAAAAAAAGCCGTAAAATTGGGTTAATACTTGAGTATATCTTATTCTTTTTTAAGTTAAAAAAGCTCTTGACTTTTTTGTATTTTGACGATTTTTTAAGTTTGATTTCATTCATTACATCTTTTGAAATTACTTTATGACTCCTTGAAATTACTTTTGATAGTTTGATTTGGATTAGAGTTAACAATAATTTCAGTAGAATCGATCACCATTGGCCGATAAACTTTTAATAAAAAATTTTTACATAATAAAAATATTTTAGTATTTATTTTTATCTTAATAATAATTTTTAAAATTATTATTTAATTATTAGTATTTATTTATTATGTAAAATAAAAATAAATTAAATAAACGAATTGAATCGAATCATAAAAAATTAATCGGACCAAATAATAAAGCGGACCGACCGATCCATATTTATATCTCTAATCTGGGCGGGTCTAACTACCTTGATACCAACACAAATGGCTCCCCTAATCTTCTATCTTTTTCTTCTTAAAAAATTTAGTTCTACACCACTTACTAATAGTTCTAAATTTTTGTGTTGCAACCACATGACAACCACGTTGTTCTTTGGTCCTTACTTTAAGATTCAATCTGAACCGTTCATCACTCAAGTTTTTCCTAAAACCACAACCCCACAAACCAGTGATTGCCACCTTTTTGCTCGACGTATCTTTCTTTGCTCTATTTTTAAATTAATTAAACAAAACTGCAACTTCCGAATTCCCAATGCCATAGATTTTTAACTAAAATAATATTTGATAGTATGACATTTCTTACGGTAATTTTCTTAAGTTACTGACTAATTTCTAATCAATCAGTAAATTTATAGGAAATGCCGACTATTACAAATTTAGTCGTTTTTTGATAAAAAATTTTGATCGCTAAATTTCAGTTAGTAATGCTCATTTTTGTAATAATGCTCGATGCAAATTTCACTACATATGTAACAACGATTGTGGTTAAAAAATGCTACCACTTGATAATATATATTTTTATATATAAATACATATTTTTTTGAGGAACGATGACCACAAGTACTAATAACTACTGTATCAATCTAGTTCAATATTGTTCATTTTATCAGAACCACTTAATTAAATATTAAATATATAGAAGGAAGAAGGAACAAAACAACAAATTAATACAAGTTTTGGTTAAGATAAAGGAGAAGGATAGAGGCACTTCCGAATACTCTCTTTCCGATTTATGATCATTTTGACTTCTAAATCCGATCTTTACCGTTGAATATAAAAAACTATGACTAAGAAATATACTCACAAAATTTCAGTTCAATCAGAATACTAATTCGTCTCCATCCGGCCACTTGATTAAGATGACAGAAAGTAAGAAATTCAAAAAATATATATTGTATCATTTCTGTCATCTTGTGGCCGGATAGAAATGAATTAATATTCCGATTGAGCTAAAATTTTGTAAGTATGTTTATAACTCATAGTTCTTCATATCCAACGGTGACGATTAAATTTAGAGAATAATTCTAGCCATAAACCGGATATGGAGTGTCCGAAAATGCTCATAAAGAGGGATGCCCCTATCCCTCTCCTAACATAAATATTGCATTGTTGTATATTGGAAAGAAATGTTTTGGAAATTAAATTAAAACTTTATCGCCATGTACAATTGAATGCATCTTTTGTATAAATACATATTTGACATTGCTTATCAAAGTATTTCTTTATGTCATTTCAACTTCTTATTTTTAAATAAATTTACATAGTATTTAAAAAATTATAATTTTAAACGTTATAAAATTATTATATTGAAACTTTTATTTTATTTAAAATACAAAAACAAACTTTGTTTCTCAAAAAATCTCAAAAAAATTTCTTTCAAGCAACCCCAAAAAGTCTGTAAAGCATGAAAAATCCTCAACAGAATATAGCTAACTAACTAGTATATCTAGTTGAAAATTTTCTAAATTAATTGATGACTAACTCTAAGAAGAACTAAAGAACAAAAAGCTTTATTGATTTCCATGCCCTTGCCCAAGGGACTTACAATTATTTATAAAGAATTCTTTCCAAATTAAGAAAAAATCTGCTAGAGTTACAATTCTCTAAACAAGAAAGAAAATTTAAAACTAACTAAAACTCTAAAGATTCCAAATAAAATTCATATGCCAACTTGGCATGTTTGTCCGGGTGCCAACTTGGGTGACATATTTGCACTCGGATCACTACTTGAATGGTGACCCGGAAATGTCTTTGTGCCAGAACATGGCGCCTTGAATGCACCATGATGCAGAGGTGCATCCGGATGCCTACTTGCCTGTCGTGCTTGCCGGCTCTGACCTCTCCGGCTTCGGCGAGGTGCCTCTCCAGAAGAGGTATGCAAAACAGTGGCGTTTGGCGCTTCTCTCTGCTACAGTAGCATCTAGCTGCCCATGAAATTCTGCTCCAATCGACTCCTGGTATGATGTGACATTCAGGTGCTCAACTCATGAATTTTGCGTACATTAAGTCACAGAACACATCGACCAGCTTGCCGGATACGTGAAATATTATTGATCCGTTCTTTCGCAAAAAATACCACGGCCGGAGTTCAACCTTGAGTTGAACTTGTTATCATTGTTACTTCTGCTGTTATTATTTTCTTCATCGATGTGATCAGAGCCTTCAACGGAAACGGAAAAGCGGTGAGCGACAAGGTTCTTGCACCAAGTGACTCCAATGAGACGGGAGCTTTCGGCGATTTTGGTACGAAAGGTAGAAGTTACAATGCTATTGCCGGACTTTATTGCGGCGGGTAATGTAGGATCATCCGAAAACTTGTCGCTAGTAGAGAAGCACTAAAGGATTGGGAATTGATCTTGCATCATTGATGTTTATATAAGCTTTTTGTTTCTTCTTTGCGAAATAAAGATGTACGAAATGTGAGACAGTGAAGAGAAGGTGAAGAGGAAAAAGATAAGAACATGATTGATTTTATTTGGAAAGCAATTAGGGTGAGATATAATAGAAAAAGAACGTTTAATAAAATATTGATTTTGGATAGCTAGGAATAGGTACAAGCTCCTTTTTAACTCTGTCATTTTTTTGGTTTGTGAAAAGTATGATTTTCGAAAAAATTAGATTGTAATTTGTTTAATCAATAAGAAAAATATATTAATTTGAGTTTAAGAAAAAAATTTGAAGAATAAAAGAGCCTGTTTGGGATT